>OU452242.1:50634619-51258492 GCA_911728495.1 Furcula furcula
AAAAAATCCCCAAAATGAAAAGTCTTCAAAAAATCTTTACCATGGTTACTCTATGAAAACACTGTAAAATATTTTAAATTAGATAATTCAACTACAAATTAATAGAAAGTTAAACCCAATACTAACAACGAATTGAAAACGTGTTATGTGCCTATCGAAAGAAGAACTGATCGAAAATATGGTGCATAATCCAAAGGGATCATCGGTAGGTACATTATTGAACAAATCGGACTTACGAGTGATATTCGGTATCATCTAAGGGGTACAACATATTTTTGCAACTAAGTACTACACATTTTATCACCATTCTTATTAGTTTAATTCACTTTATCGTGAAATTATGGTATTTAAATGTTGGATCGATTTAAATGACAGACAGTTTCATGCTGACAATAAGCGCCAGTGTTGCCACAAAATACGAACCCTTACAATCGGTATTTAAAATTGCATTTGAGTACAATTGGCGAAAACACAATAGTAGAGCATTATTCTAATCGTACTCGCAGAACAATACCAAAAAAAATAATATTAGACATGATTGTCATCGTATTTTATGTTTTCGGGTCTTCTGCTGTTGACAATCTTTTGATGTTGAAGTAGAGCATTTCTATATTAGGGTATCCATTTCTCGGGTAATTTAAATTATTACATGGACCACACATTGGACCACTTAGAAAGAGAGATCCGGCCTCAATGTAAGGGATAGCGTATGCCTCAATCAACTATTTGGAGTTTGGACTCCATTTTAATACTCAAAGATGAAGACGAATATAACAAAATGCATCAGAAAGCCAAGCGGATAGGCCAGAATCCAATCCCACTTCTGATTTTAGAAATCCTAAGTGAAAATAATAAAAAAAAGAACAAGGGTACATACCCAAACTGGTTTATTGACACTAAAACATCACTGACACAAAGGTTACACATACTGTGACACATTTACAGGTAATTATAAAAATGTGGGGACTTCCCCAAGTAGTCTCCGCCATCCCCAACAAACTACACCAACTCCAACGCTCAAGAAATACAATTAAATAGCACGACCGTATTATAACAAATCTAGTGACAGAATGACAGAGTGACCGCACTATACGACTACTAGAACAAACTTTTAGCACGAGATCTAATAAATGAATGTCTCCTGCACCGCCAGAGCAGTAACTTATATACGCGTTCGGTGCGCGGTCATTCTACCATTCTACCCTCTATGTTATAGATAAGTTTTAAAATATTCGACAATATATAATTAATTAATTACGTGTATGTCATTATTATTATGTATATATTTTATAATATACGCATAAGTAGTTAAAATACGTACTAACGCTGAAATAATAAGCTACAAGAGGATAGAACATGTTTACTGGGTCAATGAAAAAAAAATAAGGAAATAGACGTCGCCCGATAGGTCGTGAAAATAATAATAATACACCTGTTAATATATTTGGCAACTTCATTGACTTTATAAAATAGGAAATAATTATCGCTAGTTTAAATGACAAAAGCAAAATTAAATTATCGAAATATCTGTAACTAAATTTACATTTTTAATTGGTTCAACAATACAAATCGTTTTAACTTTAGTCTAAATGTGGAAATGTTATTGAGGTCTCTAATAGGTGGTGGTAGGTTGTTTCAGCACTTGGACGCCGAGTAGCGGAAGCTGCCACGAAAAGCTGCGGATCTGTGTCGGGGTATACCCAACTGGAGCACAGTGTCTAGGTTCTCGGTTCCTGTATTTATTAACCCAGTTTAATTTTTCGAACAGATACGAGGGCTGTTGAAGATTTATAATGCCAAAAAGTAAACAAGCCAAATGAATTTTGCGGCGAGATTTCATCTTTATACACTGGTGTTCATTCAGAAAAGGTGTAACATGAGCCCGAGATGGAACAGTGAAACAAAAACGGGCACAAGCGTTTTGGACTCTCTGTATAAGGCGTTCTGTTTTACATGTAAGCCTAGGCCCATACACCGTGTCTGCATAATTGAGCTTAGCTAAAACCAAGGCCTCAACCAGCCTAACCCGCAATTCCGTACTCAGAAACGGACGCTTGTATAAAACTTTTAGGCGATAAAAACAATTGCGAACGCATTCTGAGAGAGATGTGCGCCTCAAACCTAAGTTCTAACCATGATGAGACCAAGATTGCGTGCTTCGAAAACTCTATCAATCTTTGCCCCCATTACTGTTACACTATTTTGACTTGGGCCAAGAGAATTAAGTTGGTTTGAGGAACCAAGCAACATAAATTTAGTTTTAGAAGCATTTAAAGTCAGTGAGTTGTCATTTGACCAATTCACTATCCTTTGCAAATCCTCATTCACAGCAACAATGGCTTGATCGTACTCATTAGGTTTAAAGGAGTAGTATATCTGCAGGTCATCAGCATAGATATGAAATTTGCAATTAAATATTACATGGACAATATCCGCCGTATACAGAGTGTACAGCTGTGGTCCCAAAATGGACCCCTGAGGTACACCCCGCTTCAGCGATGCTAGTTCAGACCGTACAGTTTCACCAGACTGATCACGAAGTTCTACAAATTGAGAACGATTGCTTAAGTAACTATTGAACCATTGGATACTGGAAGCATCGAAACCGTTTTAGACAAAAGCAGCGATATGTTGATTGAATCAAATGCCCTCGAAATGTCGAGTAACACTAGAAGAGTGCACATACCATTATCTTGAGCAGCCAGTATATCATCTGTTACATCAATTAAAGCGGTAGCTGTGCTATGATTTTTCCTAAAACCAGATTGCTTTATCGGTAAAATATTGTTCTCCTCAAGACAGTGGGTCATTTGCATACATACTGCCTTTTCTAATACTTTTGATAAAAGTGACAAGATACTAATAGGCCTAAGATCCTTTACATTAGGTTTCTTTGGAATCGGGCGAACTAGTGCAATTTTCCAAAGATCCGGAAACGTCGATGTGATAATAGATTCATTTACCATACGAGTCAAAATATCCAGTGTCTGTGGAAGAGTAAGAAGAATCATATTTAATGTTATACCATCATAACCTTGAGCATTCAATTTTAGTTTACTTATAATATTGGTAATTACTTTTTCATCTATAGGTTTTAACGAAAACACAATATCATTGCTATAACGACCAAACTCAAAAAATGTAAGGTCAGATATTGATACTGATGAACATCCCGGAACATCCAAAAATGTTTATTTATTTCTTCAGGATCATTAAAGGAATTGGGTAACTCAGGTTCATGGTTACTTCGAAAATAGTTGACTTAAGACTTTTCCATAACGACGAAGGATCTGTAATTTTGCTATTTATATTTTGCTCAAAATATACTGTTTTCTCTAAGAGCATCGTTTTATTTATCAGCGATTTAAGTTCTTTGTAGTATAACTTTTTGCTCTCCGAATTGGTTTTAGCAAATTGTGCGTGTGCCTGATCTCGAAGATACATCATAAACTTAAGATTATCAGTGATCCAGGGGTATGAAGGCTCTTTTATAGAACACACTTTTAAAGGGGCGTGAAGGTCGAAAATAGTGATTAAATATTGATTAAAATAATAGAGTAATTCATTTAAATCTGTAATTTCTGAAAGAGACTTAACTAAAGATATTAGGTCCATATTGAGAATGTCTGTATTATTAACAGCCTTTAGAGGTCTAAATGCAATGGCCTTTGGTTTTATTTAATCATGCTTAAAACAAAATTCGGCACTGATAAAGGCGTGACCATCTAGTTCAGGGATCCGTTCAACGGTTACGCTACGTACATGCGCATCACTGCAAACTACATCAATTAATGTTTGACCATGACTAGTGAAATGAGTGGCGGAGGATACAAATTGTTTCAGACTGAGACAACTAAACACATCAAAAGTGTCTAGGGATCAACATATATTTTTGCAATAACTTTTCTCCTGATTGATATTAATTAAAATTTTCTTTAAGGATTCATCAAATAAAGTGTTTTCGTTTGTCACAGTAACGATAAACCAAGTCACCTTTGCATTAATAAAGAAATTTGCCATTTTCCTAATAAAGGGATTTTTGACATTTGAACCACTAACACAAAAGTTCGAAAAAAAGACTGAAATAACAGTTTTCTTTAAAATTTTATTGGGTAACTTAAACAATTAATAATCCGTGTTTCTACCGCGAACACTAACAACACAAGAACATCGGTTTGGCATACTCAAAATGAGTTCATCCAAATCACGCTGTGGAATGGCCGCCCATGTTCGTTGCAACAACAAAAAAAGGTCTTCTTGCGACTGGATACCCTCCATATTCGGCAGAGCTCTTCTCTGTAGCATATCCCATGCATGCTCAATCGGGTTCAAGTCTGGCGACTGAGCAGGCCAGGGCAGGACATTGATGTTAGCTGCGGCGAGAGTCTGTCTTACAACTCTTGCGGTGTGCGGTCGTGCATTATCATGCATTAACTGAAATAAGGGACCGATTTGCACTTGTAGAGGAACGATGACGTCTGATACAATCGTCTCAGCATAAATTTGAGCGTTGAGGTTGCCTCTGATCCAAATCAACTCAGTTCTTCCGCCGATCCAAATACCCGCCCATACCATGATGGTTCCACCACTATAAGGATGGACTTCCTGGCAGGATTTTAATCGCTGTTGGCGTCCAGGGGTTCTCCAGTGTCGTATACGTCTTGTATCCGGTCTCATACCAAAACGAGACTCATCAGAAAAGCACACGAAACGCCATTGTTCTTCTGCCCAATTTCTGTGTTCAAGAGCCCATTGATATCGAATCCTACGATTGTGCATTGCTATAGGTGGTACCCGTAGCGGTCTTCGGGAATGAAGGTTCACTTCATGCAAGCGGTTTCTGACTGTTTGGTCGCTAATTAAGTTCCCTGAAGAGTGATGAAGCCTCACGGCTAACATCATGGCAGTTATTGTTGGAGCTCTTCGAGTTAAGATTTGAATATATCGGTCTTGTCTCCGTGTGGTGCAGCGATACCGTCCTCCATGGCGCTCAGCCACGGTACCAGTGCTTCGGTAACGTGTCCAAAGTCGACTGATAACACTCTGACTTGTATTCAGAGCTAAAGCCACAGTACGTTGCCGGGAACCAGCTTCTATCATTCCCACGGCTCTGAGCATTTCTTCCCTGCTTAAATGACGTCGCCGCTCCATAATAACGTTGGTTTTAATCAGTAGTAGGGAAACAGTAGCACTAATAATGTCTTCAATGCGTTGTATGTTTTTATAGGGAAAATATTGACAGCTGATTTTCATCTTTTACTCGAATTTGATTCACAGTTCCTGATTCAAATTATGAAATGCACCAAAAAGGATCCATATAAATTTATAAAATCATAAATTTATTACAAAGCCACATCTCAATCTCAAGAAATCCGCTTAAAAATGCTTGATCCCTAGACACTTTTGATGTGTGTAAGTGTAGTATGAAGCTTTTTAGTCCTAGTATCATTAGTATCTAACAGGTTAATATTAAAATCCCCTACTAGGATAATGTGGTCACAATGTGACAGCGAGTCAGTAATTGAATCAAGAAAGGTATCTACATCTAGCCATGGTGGACGATAAGCAGTACCTATTGCTAGCTTAAAGCTCTTGAAGTTCGTGACTACCCACATTTGCTCAACAGAAACATGTAACGCATCAACAGGATGGGGGTGATTACGAATAGTAATGCCACTCTTGATGTAAAAGCCTACACCACCACCGTGTCCTCGTTTTATGCTTGTCGGATGGGGAATGTGTCTTAGCCGGTATCCCGGTACAACTGGTGCCCGGTTGTCTTCTCCTGCCTTAAGCCAAGTTTCTTTAATGGCCATTATGTCAACTTTATGTCGGTCTATAGCAACAATTAATTCCTCATGGTTAGTGCCTAAGGAGCCGGCATTCAGAAAACCAACTTTAAAAAACTTACTAGCCATTAAATACATATGTATTTCATATACTTTGTAGCAGTGTAGCCATCCTTAAACATATAAACATATTTAAGAGATTAAGAATCATATATAAAAAATAAAGTTAATAAACAAAACGTAAGGTGTAAATGCTTAGCAGCCATGTGGAATTTAGAGGTAAAAAAGGTAATTGCATGACCTATACAATGCTTTCTTTACCTCACACAAGTCTCCTGGCGCGCAAAAAGGTAAGATACAATACGGGCTTCCTTGTTCGGTTTCATCAATATGACGTAAATGGGGGTCAATCGGGGAATTCTTACCCACTAAAAACTCCCCAGCTATCACGTCGGCACATAAGAGGCGGGACCTGGGCTATCTGTTGGGATCTGCACCAGGTGATACCACTCAGTGCCTTGCCTTTGTATCCGCCGCTGGAGAAGCACATTATAGCTCCTCGGGAACCTGCTACAGGGTGGTATCTACAACAGATGCCCCTCAGTGACTTGCCTTGGATCTTGCCGCCAGGGGGTGCATTATAGCTCCCTGAGAACCTGTCACCGTGCTCACGGTTACACGGGTGAAGCCTTTAGTAGGTCAGGACCCCGTTGGCGGTCAACCGGGTATGTAGGCTTCTTATACACTAAACCCCCACGGGCGTGCAATCAGCACATAGGAAGCACCTGGGCTTTCAGGCGGGATCTGCACCAAGATCCCCTCAGTGGCTTGCCTTTGAGCCCGCCACCGGGGGGCACAATAAAAAAATAAGCCACCCGGGAACCTGTCACCGTGCTCAAAGTTTCGGCGATCACAGGTAGACCTCCAATTGGCTCCCAGGAAAATGCGGGCGGTCGACCGCGGTGTGTAGGATTCTTACCCTCTAAACCCCCCACGGCTGTCCGCACAAAATATGGGGCTGCACCCTGGGCACCCCTCAGTGCAAGGCAAGGGTCTTTGAAGCCGCTGCCGGGGGCTCATTATAGCCCCCCGGGAATCTGTCACCGTTAAAGGGGTGGCGGGGTACACGTTTAATATGTCACCGAGATACTGTGGGGGAGTCAACCTGCGTATTTGGGATTCATACCCACTAAAACTCCCGTGGCTGTCACATCGGCACATGAGTGGGGAAACAGGGTTCTCCGGTGGGATCTGCATCAGCTGTCCCTCAGTGCATTGCCTTTAGTCCGCCGCCGGGGGGCGGGTATATTATATCCCGGATATTTACCTACCTTACAATATATGGAATTAATGAAATTCTCTAGTACTTGATTGTTAACTATGTATCTCTTTAGGTTTAGTCAACGTAAGCTATTTAAGTTTATTTAATTAGATAAAACTTAATTAGGTTTTTTTATATACTTACATAAACCTTCATGAAAAATTATCTAACCGATGATGAAAACCACTGCGTGGTTTAGTAGGAGCTATCGGATATAGACAGACTCGGATAACGACTTTGTTTCACACTATATAAAGATACTTTGACGTCGATAGGTAACAACACCAGCCAACCTGTAGAAAAAGCCCTGACTGACAGACAGACATAATTCCAATAAAGTTTAAGGCTTTGATATCATACGTACATACATGCATATTGTATTCCTACCCAAATAGACATTTTGGAAATATATTTTCATTATTTTATTTTATTATAATAAGGAAACTAAAACAGGTCGTAGACAAGTTGATCGCTTGCAACCTAACGTCTCTGAACTCCTGTCATCTGCTACTGACAAACTAAAACATCCCGTGGACAAGTTGATACCTTGCACGTTATCTTTTCTGAAGTGCTGCCCTCTTCTGGACAAGGGAAAAACTAAAACAGGTCGTAGACAAGTTTATCGCTTGCACCCTAACGTCTCTGAAGTGCTGTCATCTGCTAGTGTACTGACAAACTAAAACATCCCGTAGACAAAATGATACCTTGCACGTTATCTTTTCTGAAGTGCTGCCCTCTTCTGGACAAGGGATAAACTAAAACAGGTCGTAGACAAGTTGATCGCTTGCACGTTATCTTTTCTGAAGTGCTGCCCTCTTCTGGACAAAGGAGAAACTAAAACAGGTCGTAGACAAGTTGATTGCTTGCACGTTCTCTTTTCTGAAGTACTGCCCTCTTCTGGACAAGGGAAAAACTAAAACATGTCGTAGACAAGTTGATCGCTTGCACCCTAACGTCTCTGAAGTGCTGTCATCTGCTAGTGTACTGACAAACTAAAACATCCCGTAGACAAAATGATACCTTGCACGTTATCTTTTCTGAAGTTCTGCCCTCTTCTGGACATGGGATAAACTAAAACAGGTCGTAGACAAGTTGATCGCTTGCACGTTATCTTTTCTGAAGTGCTGCCCTCTTCTGGACAAAGGATAAACTAAAACAGGTCGTAGACAAGTTGATTGCTTGCACGTTATCTTTTCTGAAGTACTGCCCTCTTCTGGACAAGGGAAAAACTAAAACATGTCGTAGACAAGTTGATCGCTTGCACCCTAACGTCTCTGAAGTGCTGTCATCTGCTAGTGTACTGACAAACTAAAACATCCCGTAGACAAGTTGATACCTTACACTTTATCTTTTCTGAAGCGCATCGTCTCCTCATCTGGACATGGGAAAAAATATTTTTAAAAAAAATTGAACCGACTTCAATAACACTAAA
This sequence comes from Furcula furcula, assembly GCA_911728495.1. Lineage (NCBI taxonomy): Eukaryota > Metazoa > Arthropoda > Insecta > Lepidoptera > Notodontidae > Furcula > Furcula furcula. The sequence continues at coordinate 50,643,162 of OU452242.1, forward strand.
AAGTATAAAATAATTTAAATATTAAAGAAGTTGGTGTTAGCGTACCTGCTGTGTATATTTGGCACCAACTTCAATAATATTTAAATTATTTTATACTTTTTAGTGTTATTGAAGTCGGTTCAATATTTTTTTTAAATATTTTATTTTATACTTTTTAGTGATATTTTCATACATAAAGATTGAACCATCAAAGACGGTAAAATTATCTAGGTAGGTTATGACATCATTATGATTTCACATTATCGTCTACATACTTTTTAACCGACTTCAAAACGGAGGAGGTTCTCAATTCGTCTGTATATATATATTTTTTTTTTTTTTATGTATGTTCGCGCATAACTCTGTCAATTATGAACCGATTTGAAAAAATCTTTCTTCCATCCATTCTTCAATCCATTGATTGGGTCCCATAAAAAAATTATTCCGTAGTAATAAGTAGTTCCTGAAAAACAAGAATGGTGACTGCGCACTGAGAGCTGCAGGAAAGCCTATATCGATGACTTTATGTCGCTTTTTAAGGACAAAAATAGACATAACTCTGGCAAATATTTACCAATTTCAATGATTCTTTTTTTAATCGAAAGAAGAAACCACTTTATTAAATCTGTATGAATTTTATTACAACCGGATAAGAACTTCCTGGAGGAACATGAACGATGTGGAGGAATTTATCTGGTAAAAACCATAAAACTGATGTTCTCCATTACATTGCTCTGACAATTATGAACCGATTGCGATGATTCTCTTTTTATTCGAGAGAGTAAACTACTATGATGATTCCATGCAAATTTCATTACGACCGGATAAATAGGTTCTGAGTTTCTGAAGAAACATGAATTATGTAAAACTATGTAGACGATAATGTGATCATAACCTATCTAGATAATTTTACGGTTTTCGATGGTTCAATCTTTATATATGAAAATATCACTAAAAAGTTTAGAATAAAATCTTTTTAAAAAAAAATTGAACCGACTTCAATATCACTGAAAAGTATAAAATAATTTAAATATTATTGAAGTTGGTGCCAAATATACACAGCCGGTAAGCTAAAACCAACTTCAATAATATTTAAATTATTTTATACTTTTCAGTGATATTGAAGTCGGTTCAATTTTTTTTTAAAAAGATTTTATACATAATTCATGTTTCTTCAGAAACTCAGAAACATTTTATCCGATCGTAATGAAATTTGCATGGAATCATCATAGTAGTTTACTCTCTCGAATAAAAAAAGAATCATCGAAATCGGTTCATATTTGTCAGAGAAATGTAAAGGAGAACATCAGTTTTATGGTTTTTACCAGATAAATTCCTTCATATCATTCATGGACCTCCAGGAAGTTCTTATCTGTTTGTGATAAAATTCGTACTTACAGGTTCATTACAGTGGTTTCTTCTTTAGAATAAAAAAAGAATCATTGAAATTGGTAAATATCTGCCAGAGTTATGACCATTTTTGTCCTTATAAAGCACCATAAAGTCATCTATATAGGCTTTCTGCAAGGCAACTTTCCTGCGCAGTCAACATTCTTGTTTTTTCAGGAACTACTTATTACTAAGCAATAATTTTTTTATGGGACCCAATTAACAAAGAATGGATGGAAGAAAGATTTTTTCAAATCGGTTCATAATTGCCTGAGTTATGCGCGAACATACATAGAAAAAAAAAATATATACAGACGAATTGAGAACCTCCTCCTTTTTTGAAGTCGGTTAAAAACTAAAACAGGTCGTAGACAAGTTGATCGCTTGCACCCTAACGTCTCTGAAGTGCTGTCATCTGCTAGTCTACTAACAAACTAAAACATCCCGTGGACAAGTTGATACCTTGCACGTTATCTTTTCTGAAGTGCTGCCCTCTTCTGGACAAGGGAAAAACTAAAACAGGTCGTAGACAAGTTTATCGCTTGCACCCTAACGTCTCTGAAGTGCTGTCATCTGCTAGTGTACTGACAAACTAAAACATCCCGTAGACAAGTTGATACCTTGCACGTTATCTTTTCTGAAGTGCTGCCCTCTTCTGGACAAGGGAAAAACTAAAACAGGACGTAGAAAAGTTGATCGCTTGCACCCTAACGTCTCTGAAGTGCTGTCATCTGCTAGTGTACTGACAAACTAAAACATCCCGTAGACAAGTTGATACCTTGCACGTTATCTTTTCTGAAGTGCTGCCCTCTTCTGGACAAGGGAAAAACTAAAACATGTCGTAGACAAGTTGATCGCTTGCACCCTAACGTCTCTGAAGTGCTGTCATCTGCTAGTGTACTGACAAACTAAAACATCCCGTAGACAAAATGATACCTTGCACGTTATCTTTTCTGAAGTGCTGCCCTCTTCTGGACAAGGGAAAAACTAAAACATGTCGTAGAAAAGTTGATCGCTTGCACCCTAACGTCTCTGAAGTGCTGTCATCTGCTAGTGTACTGACAAACTAAAACATCCCGTAGACAAAATGATACCTTGCACGTTATCTTTTCTGAAGTGCTGCCCTCTTCTGGACAAGGGATAAACTAAAACAGGTCGTAGACAAGTTGATCGCTTGCACGTTATCTTTTCTGAAGTGCTGCCCTCTTCTGGACAAAGGATAAACTAAAACAGGTCGTAGACAAGTTGATTGCTTGCACGTTCTCTTTTCTGAAGTACTGCCCTCTTCTGGACAAGGGAAAAACTAAAACATGTCGTAGACAAGTTGATCGCTTGCACCCTAACGTCTCTGAAGTGCTGTCATCTGCTAGTGTACTGACAAACTAAAACATCCCGTAGACAAAATGATACCTTGCACGTTATCTTTTCTGAAGTTCTGCCCTCTTCTGGACAAGGGATAAACTAAAACAGGTCGTAGACAAGTTGATCGCTTGCACGTTATCTTTTCTGAAGTGCTGCGCTCTTCTGGACAAAGGATAAACTAAAACAGGTCGTAGACAAGTTGATTGCTTGCACGTTATCTTTTCTGAAGTACTGCCCTCTTCTGGACAAGGGAAAAACTAAAACATGTCGTAGACAAGTTGATCGCTTGCACCCTAACGTCTCTGAAGTGCTGTCATCTGCTAGTGTACTGACAAACTAAAACATCCCGTAGACAAGTTGATACCTTGCACGTTATCTTTTCTGAAGTGCTGCCCTCTTCTGGACAAGGGAAAAACTAAAACAGGTCGTAGACAAGTTTATCGCTTGCACCCTAACGTCTCTGAAGTGCTGTCATCTGCTAGTGTACTGACAAACTAAAACATCCCGTAGACAAGTTGATACCTTGCACGTTATCTTTTCTGAAGTGCTGCCCTCTTCTGGACAAGGGAAAAACTAAAACATGTCGTAGACAAGTTGATCGCTTGCACCCTAACGTCTCTGAAGTGCTGTCATCTGCTAGTGTACTGACAAACTAAAACATTCCGTAGACAAGTTGATACCTTGCACGTTATCTTTTCTGAAGTGCTGCCCTCTTCTGGACAAGGGTAAAACTAACACATGTCGTAGACAAGTTGATCGCTTGCACCGTAACGTCTCTGAAGTGCTGTCATCTGCTAGTGTACTGACAAACTAAAACATCTCGTAAACAAGTTGATACCTTGCACGTTATCTTCTCTGAAGCGCTGCCCTCTTCTGGACAAGGGAAAAACTAAAACAGGTCGTAGACAAGTTGATCGCTTGCACCTTAACGTCTTTGAAGTTCTGTCATCTGCTGGTGTATTGACAAACTAAAACAGTAGACATACCTTGTACGCTAGCGTCTCTGAAGTGCTGCCCTCTTCTAGACAACGAACAAACTACAACTGGTCGTAGATAAGTTGATCCTTTGCACCTTTATAGCGTCTAAAAAATGCTGCCCTCTACTGGGGGAACGGAGCAACTAAAAATGTCGTAGACAATTTGATACCTTGTGCACGAGCATCTTGAAGTGTTGCCCTCTGATAGTGAACGGAAAAACCAAGAAGCTTACATTTACAACACTGGAGTATGCAACGCAAATAATATCTTGAAGCCAAAAAATTTGGCCTTGAATCATTTCACTTATGTTTTTTGTCTCTTTCATTAGGATGACCACGACGAATCTAAGTTTAGGATAAATACATACGGATTACGTATAAAAAAAAATGAAAACGTAAGATAGGAATATATCATATAAAACGTATTTTATAGTAAGGGCAGCGTTCGGGAAATCGTGTGCTGTCAGTGATACCTTAAAGCACAGAGACATATTTGTTTACTATTGGCTCATTAGAAAGCTCCAACAAGCAATGGAGTTAGCTATGCCTAAACATATTCATCCATCCTCCATTGCCTGTTCATTTTTGATTTTATCACGTAGCGAAACCTTGGGGTTACGTAGAAGAGCCGTATATGAAGTAGAGTACCCCCCTATAGCTTTGAGAATATTCTAGTTGAATTGGCAGTGGGCGGAGTACATAGCTGAAAGAACCGATGGCCGTTGGGCAAAAAGTTTCTAGATAACGACCACCGTCCGGAAAGTGGTGTGTAGAATGGCCCCTAACAAGAAGGTCCGATGATGGTACCACACGCGTGGCAGGAAGCCAGGGGATGCGAGTGGCGAAAGTCCGTTAAGTGTGGACGTCATTGGGGGAGGCCTTTGTCTGGCAGTTGACGTCATTCGCCTGATGGATGCAAGGATAGATTTTATAGAAATGAAAAACAACAATATAGTATATCATTTATTAACATTCATAATATTCAGTATTATACAAGCCAGGCCATAATCGAGAACATTTTACAGGGAAATTTCACTAATGTTTTTAAGCATTTAATCACAATCCTAAATCAAAAGGAATAAAATACACAGATTGAAGGGTTCTGTCTAGGATTAAAACGATTATTAATATTTCTGCAAGATATAATGCGATACCAAATAAAGACACACAGCGAGCTAGTTTTACAGAGAGAGAGTAGTGAACATAGATTACTAGCAAGAGACATTGGCATCGTCATGCCAATTTCATATTTCTATAAATTGTCGTGTTGTTGTCATATTTCTATAAATGTAGAGTCAGGATTGACTGATGCAGCTCTGATATTTGATTGAGCTATACTTGTAGAAGAGTCTATGGTGCTAGCCTAAAATATAAATAAACAGTTATTTAATGAAATAAACATTTTTGATTATATTTTGATTACCTTATTCAAAGTTGACCTTAGCCAAAGTTGAAACACAATCCTGGTCTGTGTGGGTCATAGTCCCCTCTGTTTTAAAATGTAAGCTGCTGCTAATGTAAGCTGACAAATATCATGGATTAATTTATCCTTTATTGGTACATTGGCTAACCAAGTATTTCCTTTTGTAACACCTTTCGGGAAGCTGAAATATAAATATGATTAATATTTTGTTACTAAAGTCCAATCAATAATTCACTAGAGTAAATTGACATTTGCTAATGTCACTTTGTAAAATAATATTGCCATATTAACAGTAGTAGTGATGTTCCCATTCTATAGCGATGCAATTACTTGCTCAAAGTTAATTAATGAAAACATATCTAATACTAACAATAATTTTAATTAGAAATTATATTTAGTTGTCAATAGATGATAACTATAAATAAATCTAGTGAAATTGACTAACAACAAGGCTGCATGGGCTATAATTTTCACCAAGTCGGTGGGATAAGTTGACCTTGGCTTTACACACGCCGCGTCTTATTATTCATCATTTGGCTTCTAATTTCTGGTCTGAGTGGACGAATGTTTCTTTTGCTCGCAAGTACTAAGTGATCAATAGAATCATTTTGTCACTTCACTATTTTTTTTTCATCAAAAACTGGTAACACAGTAAACGTCGTTACTCTAGTGAATTAATGATATGACTAAGTACTATTTCTATCAGGGCTTACTTTCCAGGCAGAATTTTGATACATGTTGGCTTTTTATCACGTAGCGTATATACCTAACCATAACTATTATTATGAAGACTTTCATTAATACATTTTCTAAATACAAAATCTGAGTCTAGTCCGCTTAATACTAAATATATAAAAATAATGTGTCGAAATTAAATTGTATTTCAGTTGGTACAACTTCGGTATATTTTACGTCTGTGGCGGCTATGGGTCCTCTTATGAGTGCAAAAATATTCTATTTTTGACTTTTAAACATTAAACTCATACTTATGTATAATTACGTATCCTTCTCGACTCAGAAAATCTTAATTTCAGTGTTAATGGTCACCCTACTGATGTAAAATGATTATTTAAAATTAGATGATTATAGAGCATAATTGACAGAATAAAATAGGTATATCATCTAAATATCGCCACACAACACTAAAATTAATCATTATTGACTTGTTTTTAACATGATTCGAAGGTAAAAATGTATGAATACATTAAATACGATTATTATCGCAAAAATGCACTAACCTGTGAAACTTTTGTCCGAATTTGGCTTCCTAACACTTCTGCAATTGTGTACAACATGTTACAATGTTTAAATAGCGATTCTAATGAGAATACAGTTTTATTTGATCTTTTAAAAACCCGAAGTGGTAGAAAACATATGACGGAGCAGCCATATTGTGTTCAATGAGAGTTGCCATAATGTTAAAACGGCAGCTACCAACAATCAGGGTAGTGAAGGGCTGGTTTAGGAATATGATTTCTATATAATTTATTACTGACGTCCATAGAAAGTACTCAAGTTGACGTGGATGTAATTTTTCTTATAATTCATGTAAAGTCTGTCAGGAGAACCCCGACGGACGTTGCGAAATCTTGTCTTATCACAATTCTCACAATCGGGATTGGGATTTTTTGTGTTAAGCATGGCAATTTTAGTTAAAGTGTGAGAGGGATAAAAAACATAACTAAGGGTGAATGAACCTGTCTTCAATAATTTGTTCTAGGCTAAAAATCCATGTATATCTAATATTCTTGGGAAAAACCAAACCGGCTGTACATAAAGCTGATAGATAAGTGAAGTGGCTGCACTCTACTAGGAAACAAAAGAACTAAAACTGGCCGTAAACAAGTTATACTTGAAAACAAAGTAGGGGCTGCCTACAGTTACTGGAAAGATGGCGTTGAGGTCCAAACAAAAAAATTGAAACTGAGCTCGTACTGCACGGTATTCCAGGCCGAACTCTACGCACTGTATCAAGCCACAGAACTAGTACTCAGAATAAAACAAGATGAGGTTGCAGTGCTAAGCTACTCACGCTCGGCTTTGGAACTGATAACAAACCCAGACGCCTACCACCCCATATCATTCAATATACGAAGAAACATAACAGAAATAAAAAACAAAGGCTGTAATACATATCGATGCTGTAATATAAGACTTTTTTGGATAAAAGCGCATATAGGGGTCGCAGAAAATGAAAGAGCTGATAAACTGGCTAAGCAGGCAGCACAACAAACAAAAATTGCTGCTCACTATGACAAATGTCCCATATCGCATCTGAAAAGAGAAACTGTGCAGAAATGGAATAGAAGATACCAAGAAGGATCAACAGCAGAAGTAACAAAATTTTCTTTCCTGAAGTCGAAACTGCAAATAAAATCCTACCGAAAATCCAATTAAACAAAAAATTAACACAGGCCATGACAGGACACGGAGCATTTGCTGCATACCTCCATAGATTTAAGTGTAAAGACAACCCTAGTTGTTCTTGTGACAACTCGACAGATGAAACGATAATGCATTTGCTACTCGAATGCCCAACCAACGACATTGAAAGATATAACTTTGAATCAGCTATAAATAGAAACATAAACAGTAACACAATTAGTAGTATACTTGAAAACACTGACTCAAGAAAATTCCTACTAGAGTTCTGTACTCGAGTAGTAGAAAAAGCAATAACAAGAAACAAGACTAGATAAGAATTCCCACTAAAGTAATAAATAAATAAACAAAAATGTTAAAAATATAAAACACTTCTAAACAAAGACTCCAATAATAATATTGGAGGAAAAATTGAAGATACGTAAACCGTATCAAACTTATAAAAAAAAAAAACAAGTTATACTCCATCCCAAATAAGCTTGAACACGATTACAAGTTCATTTGCGGCTCAATAACTACATAACGCATACATTGTCAACTAGGCGCGTCAGCAAAAACAAGTTTGTATTACCAACCTTTTTTTGCTGCCGCGTTAAAACGGCCTACAGACGGCCCTAAAATCTGTCTGGATGTTTTATCTATATTTTCTTCTGTTGGTCGGGTGTTCTATCTATCTATCCTTTTGAGGTGGGCGTTAATAGCTGCGACACACTTTTTAACTAATGTAGCTATTATCGTACTTATGTAAATGTTAACATATGTTTTAGTTCCAATAAAATATGATTTGATTTAGATTTGATTTGATATAAGTATGTATTTACAAAAAAAAGTATATAAATGTATTAGTATCAGTTGTCTGGTTTCCATAGTACAGGCTCTGTCTAGTTTGGGATCAGATGACCGTGTGTGAATTGTCCCAGGATATTATATTATACCTTATTATACCCATTCATTCGTTCATTCTTCGCACAGAGCGGAGCGCCTGCACGTCGTATCGCCGCAGCACTCGAGCGCATACTGCGTAGAAATCAGTCCAGTGTGACCAGATTAAAATTGATCATTATGCTAGCCGCCATGCCAAATTCTGCTAAATTCTGCTAAACATTTTGAAAAAATGCTAAGATTCTGCTAATTCATGTTTATTACCTACATTACCCATCGAAAATCAATAAAAACATTAAAATGTATAAAAAATATTAAATAATTTTATAAGAGCAGGCATATTAACTGACTGGTGACTGTCCAGAATGTCCAATAATACTTTTTTTGTGCTATTATAGGAATATATTTATCTTCTAAAACCTTTATAACTAAAATACATGTCATTCTTGAACCTTATTTGATATCACATGCTTTATAAAAAGCAGTATCTATTACGAGGTTTGTGGAACTATCTAAGTAAAATTCTGCTAAAATTCTGCTAAGCCCCAAAATGAGGGCTCAATTCTGCTAAAATAGCAGAATTCTGCTAAATATGGTCACACTGAATCAGTCCCGATTAGCGGTGTGTAACTCAGGAGTGAGTGAGAAAAAAGATTTGTTACATTGGACAAATGCCAATCACTCCATATATCACCTCTTCTTCAAATATATCATTATATCTTTATATATCTTTAACTTTATGATTTATTTGAGATCTATTGGAGCATGAATGAGACGGTTGATTTATGAAATACGACGAGTGAGAGGGATAGGAAAGGCACGCGATCGTGTACCGTAGCGAGCGTATGACGCATGCGTCGGGATCGGGATAGGTGAGTGATTGGATAGAACTGAGTGATCGGTGAAAGAGCGAAATATAAAATAATAGATATAATTTCTAAGCACGTTGTAATAAGGTGCATTTTGAGATGAAATAAAATGGGCCTCAAGCACGGCCGCTTATCGCGCGCGCACGTCTTGTGAATGCCTAATTGTTTATGTATGTCGTCGGTGCGCCGTGATATCAAATTACAAGCATTATATAAACACAACCACTTAACCGATTTGCGTTCTGTAAACAGAGTTCTACTGAGACAAGTATTAAAAGTGTTGAATATGCAGTATATGCTTTTTTAGAGTTATAAATATCGATTTTTCAAAGGGAAAGTCTAAAATAGGTGGTTGTTTTTGGCAAAGCTGATTTTACCCATTTTCGATCTCGATTTTGAGGGTAAAATATTGACTCAGGTACTAAGAAAGATCCATTCTTTGCATCCAAACTCCTTTTCATACTAGTTTTGAACAAAAAACTGCCAAAAAATCGAAACGACATCAACATTTTTTTCAGCGGACGTTATTACGCGTTATGACGTCACAGCATTCAAAATTTTTGATAATTATATTGGATTTTATGAATTTATCTTCGAGTTATTATCGTTATAATGTAATTACGATGTATTTACAACAATTACATTACAAATAATAACGAAAATATACCAATCCAATATTTTGACAAAATACGCACTAACTACCCTCTACACAGAATTATTATTACGTTATGACAAATAAATAAAACAATACAATATCGGAACTTGTTATTTTCTGTGCGTGTATTGCATATTTAAAGAAATAAATAATAATAATAACTTTGCAATGAACTGAATTATAAAGCTAGTATATTACCTAAAGAAACTTAACAAATCCCATTGAAATTATATCTTTCGCTCAACGGAAGAACTTCAGATATAAAGAGTTAATAGATTTATAATGAAATCGTATCTTCCGAGCAACTGATATATTGGTGATATAATGATATATAAGATTGATATATATCTCTTCCAGGAACGGATATATATATCACCTTTCATTTAAATGATTTATTTCGCGCATGTCTAGTCCTGATTTCGCTACACACGTGCCGACAACGCTCCCTAGACGATAATCGTCCCTAAATCGGGAGCTCGCCCGAAGCGATTTCAGACCCGATTTCTAAACAATAAAAATTGGATACGATTTGCCTATACACGAGGTGATTTAGGGGACGATTTAGGGTCCTCCCCACCACTGTCCCGATATCGCCACTGATTTTAGTGCCGTGTGTAGGCCGTTTAACGGTCAAATATACAGCGGGGGTGTTTTATGACTGCTAAAGTTGTAATCGCGTTCAAGCTTATTTGGTTTGGAGTGTAGTACCTTGTTCACTTGTGTCGCTGTTAATAATTAGTTAAGTTATAGGGCAACGGCGCAACGCCAACGGCGGGCGGCCCGCACAAGTCCTAACGAGCAGCATGACTACGTTTGAAGTGAGCCCCCCCAAAATATATAAGGTCAGGGTTGAATTTGATACCTAAAGGTAGCCACTGACGATACGTCCGTTTGGAATGCTTCCAAATGGAATACTTCCGAATGGAAGCACTCCATATTCTACGCACATTGACGTACGTCCATTTGGACGTACGCACAGTCACTTCGAATGTCGCACGCTATATGAAAAACACGTGGGGTGCCGGGTAAGAATAGCATCCCCCCATCTCCTCTCGTTGGCTGTCGTAAGAGGCGACTAAGCGAGAACAGGAAGACGGGCAGCAGCGTCTTTATTTTGCATTTATCTTCCACCTATACTGCGATCCCCAAGCCGCCTGCCAAGCGTGGGGATTATGACAACCCCTCCCTTCTAAGGGGGAGGCCTTTGTTCAGCAGTGGACATCTATCGGCTGCTAATGATGATAATAATAATATTTTTTTGACGGGCCTGTTGGTCTAGTGGTTAGACACCCTGGCTGCTACCCGATAGGTCGTGGGTTCGATTCCCGCCAAGTGTCTTGGTGTTATTTATCTATTTATACTGAGAAGAAAATTTCAAAAAAATGGACGCGGTTTTGCCCATTCACGTAAAATTCGGACGTCTTCCAAATGGCGTGGCGCACGTTTTTCGCATTGACAGTCAGCCGCGGACGACGTCCATTTGGATTGGACGCATGGATTTCAATCCGTTTGGAAATCCAAAGCTGGACGTCGTCCAATAAATTGGCAAACGTTTTTCACATTCACGGAACAATTTTGGAAGACGTCCACGCCATTTGGATTGATGGACGTATCGTCAATGGGCACCTTTATACGTACATTGACGTACGTCCATTTGGACGTACCTACGCACAATCACTTCGAATGTTGCACGCTATAGGAAAAACGTTATAGGAGAACATTGATTAAAGGATCTTTTTTTAACCGCATTTAACTTTCCCTTTCCTTCTTCTTCTCCTCCCTCACAGGACCCTTTCTTTTAAACAATCCAACAAAGCATTCATTGCTGCATTTCTTCCCAGGGAAAAAAGAAATGTACGATGAACAGCATGATAATCAGGATGTTTCACTTGCCATAAACATAGATGTGATTTATATTTTTCAACTGACTCCTAATACAAAGTCACGCGCAAACGTAATATTTATTTGTAAACATTTCATATTTTTTGTACACACAATAGGTACCTAGCATAAGTACAAGGTACAAGGAAGACAGGCAACATATGACGAGCCTGTTGGTCTAGTGGTTAGACACCCTGGCCGCTATCCAACAGGTCGTGGGTTCGATTCCCACCAAGTGTCTGACTGCCGCACTCACAGACATCAGTTAAATTTAATCGCAATTAAGTCATTATTTGTAATATATTTATTTGGAATCTCCGAGTCTCTTATAATTATCTTTTAGTATTAATTACCTACGAGATTATTAATATATCTACTTACTATTCGCGTACTAAGTATCATTTGGCTAATGCCGTTTTTAAACAAAAATGTTCACTAGCCATTTTTATTGATTCTTCTTCAATGCACTTCACTAAAGATATAATATTATTATAAAATAATTAACTTAAAAATAATTAATTATGTAAGCATCATATAATGCTAATTTTCATACGACATACATACATGCCTACTTAGTATAAGTATAACTACTATTAATATATTTTAGAGACAATTAAACTGAAGAAAAAAGAAATAATGAATTAAAATACTAGTGCCTAAAAAACCTAATAAAAAACTGCTAAAGCATTGTATAAGTATTCCGGGAATCGACGCGTCGCATGCGTATTGCGTCAGCAGTCACGTTGCGCAGGATCGGGTTGAGCAGCCACGTTCTCTTCTTTCTTGTCCCGATGATGTCCTGGTTGCGAAGGTGGGCCGGGCTATACCCTGGACTCCGTGGGCCGGGATATCCCTGGACACCGCTCCTTTTTACAGCAGCCGTGCTTGGTTGTAAGTCGATGGTAGATGTTGCATTGGACAGCATAGCTCGGTTGAACTGCCTTGGTTGGTTTCTAAATGTCTTTATGGATGATGAATGTCTTTGATGATGAAATGTCTCATCGGCATTTCTTGTAGACTGATGCTGGATGCCGCATTTTAGGCCACGAAGACTTCTTTTTGGTACGCCTGCTTGTTTCCCATACTTCTTTCTTCAATTCGGTAATAAATCTTCCGATGTTATCTTGAAAAGGCTTGCTATCTGGCTTGACTGGTGATCTTCTAAGGTTCTTTATAAATTGTATTTAGCGACATGGCAGAGTCGCCATGTGAAAAGGTTGTTGTTTATAATAAAACCATGTCGAGTTATCGGTGTAAAAAGAGGACATTTAATCAATAAAACACATATTTATATGTAATCCAAGTATCCTATTCAGCAGTTCTTTTAGTGCGACTCAAGCTATTTTATGTTGCAGCTAGTGTGAAATTGTTACGGTAAAACTATTAATTCATACATTACAGTCGAAATAATACATTTACAAAATATGACAAAACATGGACCCTGGTAACATTATTCTACCTACCTGAAATGGCAGCAACTCAGGATCGTACTTGTTCGAAGGGAATTAAACGGCCTACACACGGCCCTAAAATCAGTGGCGATATCGGGACAGTGGTGGGGAGGACCCTAAATCGTCCCCTAAATCACCTCGTGTATAGGCAAATCGTATCCAATTTTTATTGTTTATAAATCGGGTCTATTCTAATCGCTTCGGGCGAGCTCCCGATTTAGGGACGATTATCGTCTAGGGAGCGTTGTCGGCACGTGTGTAGCGAAATCGGGACTGATTTCTACGCAGTATGCACTCGAGTGCTGCTGTGATACGACGTGCAGGCGCTCCGCTCTGTGCGAAGAATGAACGAATGAATGGGTATAATAAGGTATAATAAGGTATAATATAATATAATAATATAATATCCTGGGACAATTCACACACGGTCATCTGATCCCAAACTAGACAGAGCCTGTACTATGGAAACCAGACAACTAATACATTTATATACTTTTTTTTTGTAAATACATACTTATTTCAAATCAAATCGAAATCAAATCATATTTTATTGGAACTAAAACAGATGTTAACATTTACATAAGTACGATAATAGCTACATTAGTTAAAAACTGTGTCGCAGCTATTAACGCCCACCTCAAAAGGATAGATAGATAGAACACCCGACCAACAGAAGAAAATATAGATAAAACACCCAGACACTTGGTGGGAATCGAACCCACGACCTGTTGGCACCATAGTAAGTGCCAAGGCAATGCCTTTTTTTGCTGTTTTGAGAGTGTCGGCGGCATCTCGGATCAACGAGCAGTCTGTTGCACGGTCGGTTATGTACTAACTGGTACACTGTAGAGTAGTAGCCGAGTTCATCCCCACCACCGCTGTCCCGATATCGCCACTGATTTTAGGGCGGTGTGTAGGCCGTTTTAAAGTCCTTTTTAGGCATGATTTTGGCGTCTAATTAAAGAATAATGACGAAAAATACAAACACTTTGACACATGCGATCGTCTTTGACAAACAGGATGACCAACCTAATCACGAAGGGAACTTTTTCGTGAAACGCACTCAACCTGATATTTATGTATTTTAATGTTCTTAATCGTGTTACATGTTCTTACCTGAATTAAGCATTGTGGTGTATTCATATTAGAATATGAATACACCACAAGTACTAACGTAACGTAAGTGCACAGTGTATAAACTTACACAGTGGGTCGACGCCTTTGATGTTTGAGTAAAAGCCGACACCGCATGGCGTACTCCGTAGCACGTAGGGTTGTCACAGTTTGTTTTTATAATTTACTTAAAATATTATATTATTACATATTTGGTCATAGTAAAATACTAAGTAAAGTATATTTCTATTAGCGCACGGGATGGTAATGATTTCTTTGTTTATATTTACTTTATTTATTGAAGTTCTTCATAGTAAGAAATAGAAAAAGACATTTCGTGGAGACAAATTCAAATAGTTTTACAATGTTATGTAATATATTGTAATTAATTAATTAATTTCCAAATCGTTTATTATATATAAATAAATGGCCAACTGAAAAATATTTTCGGTTTGTATGTTTAGGTACTGGATTTGAATTTTCTGTTAATGAAATGTATAAAATATGTCAGTCATTTTCAATTTGAAAACGGATGTCATTTTCGTAATCAGCACCCCGAGAAACCTCGAAAATGACACCAATAACATTTTTGTTGAATAAAGTAAAATCCGCCATTTTGGATTTGAAAATAGATGCCGTTTTCGTAATCAGCACCCCGAGAAACCTCAAAAATGACACCAATAACATTTTTTTGAAAAAAGAAAATATCCGCTATTTTGGATTTGAAAATGGATGCCATTTTCGTAATCAGCACCCCGAGAAACCTCGAATATGACACCAATAAATTATATTTAGAAATAAAATACCCGCCGTTTTGGAATTGAAAATGTGTAAAATAATGTCTCTCACACAGCACAAGTAGTATAAACCATTATAACTGCTTTAAAAAAAATACATACATGACGAATTGAGAACCTCCTCCTTTTTTGAAATCGGTTAATTAAAACAAATACGAGTCAGCCCTGAAAGTTATGTCCCGAGCTACTAACTAATTCGGGCGGCAGTAGCGTACGCAGCTCGGGCGTGCGTCTCACCCCTCACACCCCGCACGATTGCCCTGTCTAGACGGCTTCGTTGGACGACTGTATTGGTTTATAGACTGTGGTAAGTGTAATCTGACGAGTTTAGGGGGCAATTTTTCATACGATCGCAACACCACGCTTATAGCGGGTCACTTTACTCTATGGTTCAATCAATCATTGAAATAGAATCGGCCCAAGCCGGTACCACAGACTACTAAAAGACGGTACCAAGTTGGTACCGTCTTTTAGTACTGTTGGTACTACCAACCCCAACCAAGGCAACCAACCAAACCGCGGGGAGGGAGCGTCTGTGTCCGTTTATCAAAACAAGTTTGTTTGTTACTTTGAGGTTTGTTACGTGGATAAAAATAAATAAACAGTGTACCTACACAGTGAGTGAGTGATTTATAACGTGTGCGTATAGCGGAGCAATGGTGTGAGAAGACAGGTGATGTCGTACGCCAAGTACTTCGTGTGGGCGGGCGGCTCGTGGCGGGAGTTGGACTGCGCGAGCGGGCGCGTAGCGGGGTGGCGCGGGCGCGCGCGCTTTGTGGTGTGTCGCGGCGGGCGCCTGCGGGCCGTGCGCGCCGCGCGCACGCTGGCCGCACTGGCCGCGCTCGCCGCCGCCGAGCGCAGCGCCGCACGCGACGGGCCGCGCCTCCCGCAGCGCAGGTCACGACTCCTGAACTGAACTGGCCGATTTGAAAATGTTGCGGAGATCAGATCGGTACCGCTGATCCGCGTTTTTGCTGTTTTCACCAATTGTGCAAATTTTTGAAATCACCGATGAAAAGTAAACGTCAGCTGTGGATACGATATTTTACATGATATAGCTGGTGAACTTAGGTCAAGAATTTCAGATTGGCAAGTTGGATTGGATTGGCCGTTGTGCCGACGATGCGGTTACAAATTTTCCCTTCTTCTGTCTTCATCCAATGAATGTTTCTTCGGTCTGGACCGAGCGACTGGAAGTTGGAAGGATTCACCAGCTTTGGTTTTCCCGCCCGATAAAGTATTTAACTGTCTTCAGAGAACTATCTTAAATTATTATTGTTGATTATGTTACAATTAACTAGTATTAAGTTATTTTTCTTCATATTGATAACTAAAATTGAACAGATAAAATACTGTGCAAACAATTACATGACTCCATGTCATCTCTAAGGTCTCTAACACCAACTTGAACCATATTTCCGATACAGTAAAATACCGCGAAGGTATTACAATATTGGCGTCTTCAAGAAATACATAAATACAAAAATCTTTATTCCATTATCATTCTATTCTATTCTATTGGTGGCTATAAATGGCCCGGTAACCACTGGAAAGCACTTCGACCCAGTTGGATCCATTGTGCATGCCCTAGCCCTTACTCTGTTTCTGGCGTGTCGAAGAATTCCCTCAGGTACGCAACGATTGCGCCAGCTTGGAGCTGTGTGTAATCATCTGGTGTAGGATAAGCCACTCTCAGATGACTCAACCTATGTCTCGCAAGAGCATCGCAGCCACACCAAATGTGTCGCATTGACTCTTTTTCACCTTTACAAAATCTGCAAGTTTTTTTTTTTTTTTTTTTTTTTTATACCACCAAGGTGGCAAACAGGCATGCGGCCCGCCTGATGGGAAGCAGTTACCGCAGCCTATGGACGCTAGCAACACCAGTAGGATCACAAGCGCGTTGCCGACCCCGTAAAAATTTGTTAACTCCCTTTTTAAAAAAACCCATGCTGTAATTATTCGGGAAAACCTCGGCAGGCAATTCATTCCACAACTTCAAAGTGCGGGGAAGAAAACTTCTTTGAAACCGCAAAGTGCGGGATGACATTGTTTTTAAGATGTGAGGATGAACTCCCTGCCGATGGCGAGAGGTGCGATGGTAAAAAGTGGCCGTAGGCATGATGTCAAACAATTCTTCAGAGCACTGACCGTTATACAATCGGTAGAAAACACACAGGGAAGCAAAATCTCTTCTCACCCGTAGTGATTCTAGACCGTTTGAGAGTTCAGGATCGTCGACAATCCTGATGGCTCGTCTCTGCACCGAGTCAAGTGGTCCAAGTTGGTATTCAGGCGCTCCCGCCCATAGGTGACAGCAGTACTCCAAATGCGGCCGAACTTGCGACTTATAAAGTAACAACCTATTGCGCGAGGTGAAGTACTTCTTCGCCCTATTAAGCACACCTAGCTTTCTAGACGCCAGCTTGACCTTGTCCTCAAGGTGCTCACGGAACTGCACATCAAAGGATATATTGACACCTAAGATCCCGATGCTCTTTGACATGCTAAGGGCTGTGTTCTGGAATTGAGGTATTACAGCGAACGGGGGTTGCAAGTAGCAGTAGTACTTAGCCTCATTCTGTGAAGGTGCTCATTGGTACCAAAATGTCCCGTGAGTGCACCTATTAGGTGCCTTATCTGTGATCTGTTAAGTTTCAATAATTTAACCCCACAGTCCACCCTTGTGCTAGAGAAAGTTTTGGAGTGGTTTAGGCCTGATGCTTTCCTCCATTCCTTTAAGTGTTCATTCCTAGCATGCGCATATAATGCTTGGTGTTACGTTCCATACGGAATCCCCACAAATGGTTCAGGACCCACCAACTGTCTTTGTGAGCCGGCCCTTGCTAGTCTGTCCGCCTTCTCATTACCTCGACACCTTCGTGTCCAGGTACCCAGATGAGGCTGACATTGTTGTGTTTTCCCAGGTCATCCAAACCTGTAACACCTTCTTTAACCACTAAAGCCCTTGTGGTTCCTAAAAGAACACACGCATTGTTCCTTTTGGAACCACACCCGTGTGGTTCCTAAAAGAACACGCGCATTGTTCCTTTTGGAACCACACCCGTGTGGTTCCTAAAAGAACACGCGCATTGTTCCTTTTGAAACCACACGGGCTTGAGTGGTTAACCAGTTTAGAGTCAACTCGGAAGGAGTTTAGAGCCTTCAGAGTTGCCTGACTGTCACTGAGAGAATGTAAATGGTTTTACCTTTAACATTTCTCCTTTGCATTTCTTTAATGCTGGCAATTATGGCATAGGTCTCCCGCTTGGAAAACCGATGCATAATGCCCCATGCTCTGACTGACACTGCAGTCCTTGGAATAAATTCCTGCCCCAGTACCTGACTCCATTTTAGAGCCGTCAGTGTACCATATGAGGTGCGTTCCACCAACCGGTTTGAGTCCCCACATCCACTCATCCCTTGATGGTATGTGTACTCGGTACCTCTTATTAGACATGAACACTGGATTTATCTTATCACAGGGCATGTCCATTAGATCATCCAGTTCTTTCACGGGATCCAATAAAGTATGTTTTGTACAGGGCTTGTTACGATTCCAAGCTCCTGCTTTTGCAAGTCTGTATAGAGACTTCCTTGCCTCTGTTTGGAAATGAGTGTGTAGTGGAATTAGTTCCAGTATCCACTCAAGAGCCTGTGTAGGCGTTGTTTTGAAGGCACCCGTAATTGCCATGCAAACTACTGTTTGCACCTTCCTAAGCATCTTTACAGATCTTTAGTTTAGTCCTAGGCCACCATACAACGCTGCCATATGTGAGAATAGGCCTCACTATCGTAGTATATAACCAGTATATCGTAGTATATACCTTTGGTTTCAGTCCCCAAGTTTTGCCATAAGCAGAACAGCACATATTGAAGACTCGTAAGGCCTTTTTTGTTATATTTTCAACATGGACTATGCCACGTCAGTTTCCTATCAAGAGTTACCCCCAGATATTTAACTTCCGTAGCCCATTTCAGTTTGGTACCGTACATTTCTAGTTCCCGAAGGCCCTCTAAATGTATTTTTCTTGTGAACGGTACTATAATGGTTGTACTGGGATTGATAGAAAGATTTTTGTTTTTACACCATCTTTCCACCCTACCCAAAGCACCTTGCAGCAAGTCCACTAATACATTTGGAAATTTGCCATTTACTTGTATGACTATATCATCTGCATAGCCTACCGCTTGAAGTGGTCCACTGTTTAGCTCTACTAACAACGAGTCCACCACTAGACTCCACAGTAGTGGGGATAGTACTCCTCCTTGTGGACATCCCTTAGTTGCCTTTACGGTAACCTTATCACCTAATAAGCTTGTTTGAATAACAGGTTCCTGTAGCATAGTGTTTATCCATTTGACAATTGTTGCATCTATGATTTTGTGCTGAGGTTCTTATTGAAGCGAAGGTCGTTCGATCGAACGCCCCTTCAATATCCAAAAACGCTCCAGCACAGATTTCTTTAGTCCCCAATGCATGATCTGCTCGGTTGACATGGTGCAATGGCGTCTCCGTAGACCTACCCGGTTGGTACGCGCATTGCATATCATGGAGCGGTCGTCTCCTTAGTGGGCCATCTCTTATATATCTGTCTATCATCTTCTCCAAAGTCTTAAGAAAGAATGAAGTAAGACTGAAGGGACGATAAGATTTGGCATCCTCATAAGTCTCCTTTCCTGGTTTGGGAATGAAGATTACCTTTGACTGCCTCCAAGCCGATGGGACATGTCCAAAGGCTAGGCATGCTCTGTACAGCCTGCATAAGTGCGGTATGAGAGTATTTTTACCCTCCTGTAGTAAGATATATACCCCATATATCGTCGGTTCTGGCGATTTATAAGGACTGAAACTATCAATTGCCCATCCCATCGTACCTTTTCTGCGTCAACGACTTTCTTTGCTGTACGCCAGTCGTCCTTGGAAGTTTTCGCAGTCTGTTCTTCCATTGAGATGACATTTCCAGTCACATTTTGTGTCTCTACCGAATCCGGAAAGTGCATCCTTAGCATATGCGTACGAGTTTCCTTCCCAGTTGCAGTGAGTTTACCTTGGTCATTCCGGATAGATGATAGCGGATTGACTTTTGCAGAGCTCATCGCTTTACTGAGCCTCATACCTTCTGGGAGACTGTTGATGTTACTGCAGTGAGCTCTCCATGACCTACGCTTCGACTTGCGCACTTCCTTACTGTAGTGCGTAAGGGCCTTGGCATATTCTGCAAAGTCATTATTTCTCTCCTGCCTTAGATTCTCAAGGGCAGGTGACCACCACGGCTCCTTTTGCGTCGCCGCCTCTTTCTCCGGGCAGTTATTGATCCAACCTTAACTGCCTGAACTGCCAACTCGATATCTATGATTGAGTTGAGTCGCTTCGTAGGATCCCCGAGGTGTTCCTTAAGGTCTCTCCTGAAAGATTCCCAATCGGTTCTCCTTGGGTTCCAAGTTACATACCTAAAACAGATGTAGTTGTGGTCAGATAAACTGACCTCTTCCGACACATGCCAATTACGGATCGCTTTACTCGCTCTATTGGATGCAAGCGTTATATCAATGACCTCCGCCCTGCGTCTATTCACAAAGGTTGGTCTATTGCCTTTATTTAAAATTTGTAAGGGTGAGCATACCAGAAAGTCCAATAGTGCTTCCCCTCTTTTGTTGTTGTCTGTGCTACCCCAGGCAACTGGTGAGCGTTCGCGTTGCATCCTATGATGAGGTCGTCGCGAGCGCAATTGTTAACCAGGTCTTGCAGCAGTGCTGATACCGGGTCCTCATTTTCATAGGGTAGGTAAGCAGAAGATAGAATATTATCTTTACTGCCCCCTCCCGTTAACCCCTTAATCCTCACAGTAGTGAGGTTCCATTATCATTAGCCACAAATACGAATTTCAAAATATCAATTTTAATAATTCCAAATGGTTCAAAATTCCCTATATTAAAGCTTCAGTACCATATCATTTATTCAAATGTTTATAATCACTATTCTCAAAATACCCAGTTTCATTAGATCCAATAACAATAGAAATATTTCAGAGTACCTGGGTGGTACACTAGAATGAATAGGTTTTTAATTTGCCTCCATCAGGTGGGGGCAGCGGAGCATACCAAACCAGTGAGTAACTAGTAACACCCTCACTACCTCTATAATTAAATGCATAGCATGCATTTTGGTCTTTTGGTGTATAAGGTGTATTGAGCAGTTCTCACTGGACCTGACCAATCAACTCAAGATTCAAAAAAAATCTTTCAAATAGCCTTAACGCTAGCACTTTTGATTAGACAATTATTTTTTAAAGGGTGATTCTGATCTGCACCATGCTTAACACAGGAACCGCATAAGCGCGATCGTCGACTGCCGATGGATTAAGCCTGGTAATTCCTACTGGTAGTTCCAGCATCCTTCACATAGGAACAGCAATATCAATGCACCGTTGTTAGACTGCCGTATATCTGGCACTGCAGGCATCTCTTCTTCTTCGTACGGGCGTTTCCACAACTCGACAACTGAGCGTTGAGGGTGGAGGTAGGCCGGTTCACTCCAGCCATCCCAGCTCCACCAGGAAGTCTCCAAGTCGCTTGATGTTGCCGAAGACCTCCCGGAGGCTACCTGGTGTGCCCGCCCCAGGGTGCGTCGCCCGGTAAGATGCCACCCGCTGCAGTCAAGCGGCACAAGGGCAGCTGTTTCTTCTTCCTCCATGCACGCTCTGCACAGTGGACTGTCAAGTCCACTGTGCAGATCAGTCAGTGATACCTAGGTTAAATAGGTGTCTGTTAAAGTTGCACTGCGGACATTCTTGCTCTAGCATACATGAGATGCACCGGATGTGCCACTGTCATCATCAGTAGCCGTCGAAATACGTCCAGTGCTGAATAAAAGGCCTCCCCCTTAGTAGGGAGGGGTTGCCATAATCCCCACACTTGGCAGGAGTCTTGGGCAATTCTATGTAAATAACACAGCAGTACAGTATTAAGGATTATCTTTTAAGCTAATTCTAATCATTATACACAATTTATAACCACCTGACATTTGTAATAAGTTCAACTCTTACGTCACAATAGGCATGATGCTGCAACACAATACCAGTAAATCTGTGGTTTTAAATATTAGAACAGATTGCACTGATTCCAAAAATGCATCTCATTTTCATAATAATAGAGATTTTCGTGATATTTAAGCAAATAAATTACTTGAATACAGCTAATCGCCATTTTGTAATAAACGCTTAAGGCGCTAATAACGGTGAAATGCCTGAATTCTTGTTATTTTAAGTTAAATGTTCACAAAAACTGTTAATTTAATCTGTATAGAAAAAATATAAAACGTTAGTTAAAGTTTCGATAAATACGTTTACTTGAATAAAAATTTATTTTTGATAACCACTTTTTAGGAAAAAAAGATCTAAAAAGGACCTATTTATGTCATAATTTGCAAATGTTCTCTAAAACCGCTCAAGCTATGGTGTTGGCGTTTACACAGGAAAAAAGGTCTTGAAAATACGAATGTCTTTACTTGAAAGATTTATTTTTATTCCGTATTTTACTAGAGAAATATCTATTTTTCCCAAAATTTAATACATCTGCGCAAGTATGCCTGCGCCGACCGCCGAGCTCTGATTCAGTCCGCTTCGCGGCGTTGTCGAGGGAGGACTGCACGTCGGTGTTGGAGCAATATTGTTTAACTCGTTTAATTTTTTAAAGAGTTTATGCGCATTTATAAATATTGAAATTAATAGAAGTACTTAGTTTAGTTAATATCTATACATTAGTAACGGTAAATATTTTTTTGGAAATTAATTAACTTTTTAAGTACGCAAAGACTAAGAAAACTATGCCAATGCATTGGGGCCGCCGGTGGGTGACGTCGGTTTGTGAATTCGGAACGGTCTTAAATACCGTAATTCATCACGGTTCCCTTGGGAGTAGAGGTGGGATAAACGGCTTAAAATTGACAACGCGTTTCAACGTTATGCTTATTTTTGTAAGCGCGTTTTTAAAAGAGCTTATTGCTTAAAACGCTTTTTTTATAAAAGCTTTTACTCGTTGAAGAAAACGTTACTACGTCTTTTAAACGCGGATGTCTGGTATTGAAAAAGCGTACCAATGCAGATATTCATACCGTCACAACTGTTTATTATACCGATGATAATTAATACAATAGATAAGATATGCCATTAGCGCACGAAAAGTGAAACATCGAAATTCACCCAAATTGGGTGAACTAGCAGTAAGTCACGCGTCGATAAAATGTAACGAATGTGACGTGTGCCTTTAAAAATCAAGTAACATGCCTTCATGCGTATTTAGAAAATACACAAAGTACTGTACAAAAAAAAAGGACCATACCCTAACTATATATGTATAAGAAAATATTTTAATTATGGTTCATATCTATGATTTTTAATATCATTGATTCACGCAATATTTATTCCCCAACAACGCAACGCAACACCCAACGTAGGATCGCGCGCGATAATATTTACAACAAATGACGGGACGCTTACACGTTGACAGCGCAAAGCATACTAACGTTGTAAGTGTATCTAAAAAAGCGTGCTTAAAAACGTATTATAAATTGTCCAACGTAATTTTGCCGCTTATTATTGTGTTTATTCTTTGTTGTTTTTAAATTGAGTCTTATATCTCTTACCATAAGGTCGTTTTTCAATCATAGTAAGGCCAACGGATTAGTTTGTTGCAACATAGTTGATATCAACGTTAAAACGAAATCGACTTATACTTGTAAGCGTGCTTATGCGCTTTTTTTGAAAAGCAGACTTTTTAAATAGCTTTTCGTTGAAACGACCACCTCTACTTGGGAGAGGGTCCCAGTTTTTAACCGACTTTAAAATTAAAAAAAGAGGTTATGTATTCGACGCGAATGTATTTAATAGGTACTATTAATAATAAAGAGAAACTCATAGTTGTTATCCAATATGTGGCAATCGATCAGGTTAAACAACGTTAGGCAAGGTCATTCCATAGATGGGTGACCGTTTAATGCCATTTGAATTAAGTGTCTCCGTGATTTGGAGGGCAAGTAAAAAGTGAGTCTCAGTTATTAACCGACTTTTAAAAAGGAGGTTATGTATTTAACACAAAAGTATTTAATACTGACTTTTATTTTTGATTTTGGCGGGCCCGTTGGTCTAGTGGTTAGTGACCCTGTCTGCTACCCAACAGGTCGTGGGTTCGATTCCCACCAAGTGTCTGGGTGTTATATCTATATAAGTATGTATTTACAAAAAAAAAAGTATATATGTATTAGTATCAGTTGTCAGGTTTCCATAATACAGGCTCTGCCTAGTTTGGGATCAGATGACCGTGTGTGAATTATCCCAGGATATTATTATTATTATTACTATAAAAAAATGAGAAGCCCGTCATAGACAGTTGTTATCAATGTTTAGCAATCGTTCAGGTTAAGCAACGTTAGGCAAGGTCATAACATAGATGGGTGACCGTTTAGTGCCTTTTGAAGTAAGCGTCTCAGTGCTTCGTAGGGCAAGTAAAAAGTGGGTACCAGTTTTTAACCGAATATAAAAATGAAGGTTATGTATTCGACGCGTTTGTATCTAATACTATTAAAAATAAGGAGCCACTCATAGACAGTTGTTATCAATGTGTGGCAATGGATAAGGTTAAGCAACGTTAGGGAAGGTCATAACATAGATGGGTGACCGTTTAATGCCATTTGAAGTAAGCGTCTCAGTGCTTCGGAAGGCAATAAAAAGTGGGTCCCAGTTTTTAACCGACTTTAAAAAAGTAGGTTATGTATTCAACACAAATGTACCTAATACTATAAATAAATGAGAAGCCCGTCATAGACAATTGTTATCAATGTTTGGCAATTGATCAGGTTGAGCAACGTTAGACAAGGTCATTACATAGATGGGTGACCGTTTAATGCCATTAGAAGTAAGCGTTTCCGTGCTTCGGAGGGCAAGTAAAAAGTGGGTCCCAGTTTTTAACCGACTTTAAAAAAGTAGGTTATGTATTCAACACAAATGTATCTAATACTATAAAAAAAATAGAAGCCCATCATTGACAGTCGTTATCAATGTTTGGCAATCGATCAGGTTAAGCAACGTTAGGCAAGGTCAATACATAGATGGGTGACCGTTTAATGCAACTTGAAGTAAGCGTCTCCGTGCTTCGGAGGGCAAGTAAAAAAGGAGGATGTATTCAACACAAATGTATGCTATTAAAAATTAGCTAACGTAAAAGAGCTCGGGAGGCGCTGCGCGAGTCAGCTAGTATATAATATATCTTTTGTTCATAATATTTTTGTGTTCTATATTTAATGTTCTATTCATATTATCTAGAATTCTGTATATACAGGGTTACTGGTAAATATCACAGCAATCCGTTAAGGGTTTGTAGGAGAGATCATTTGCAAATATCAACCATTTTTGAATAATTTGACATTTTATAATTTGAAAATATCTGCGATATACAACTTCCAAAGTCTATGAAAAAAGTCAATTTGTGATTATTAACCGACTTCTTTTATTCTCTGCTTGATGATACATACTTGCATGTATAATAATCAGACATTATTATTTATTATTATTGGTTAATAGTAAGTATTAGAAACTGCTGCACAATAGGAGTTATTAAAACACGAGTGTTTTAATGCTTAATTATGTGCAGTTTCAAACACTACTTTATCTAAACTCATGAAATACAATTTTATACCGCCAAACTACATTACAAAACATATAATACAGACAGAGGGAGCTCTGTTTCACACAGACGACGTACTTTCTATACTATAGTTAAATTTGTTGTACCAAATAGTATGTAATCTGTGTGGAATAAAATTCTATTCCAGTCTATAATATTATGGCACTCAATTCATTCAAATAACTCCATAGGGCGTACAACTGGGTCCCACCCTCCCGATGAATGTATCGTGGCCTGCTGGATTAGATCGCGGACTACTAGATGACATTGCGGCCTACTAGATTGGCTTAAAAATATTTTGATATAGAAAAGTTTCTCTATTACAATATATTTTTAAGCAGATTTTACGGCATCGTTTTGATCAAACGTTTTTTTTACGATACACGTGTACCGTAAAAAACTTTTTGATGTTTGTAAAGAGGCATTATGTATAAAATGTGTCATTAGAGTACTAGTTTTGAGTTCATAATTTGAATATTACGATATGAGTGTAGATAAAGGGTATTTAAACATTAAAATTATAAAATAAAGATGCTTAAAATGTTCCTTTTGTAACAATTTATGAAATAAATAATGAGAATAGTAAAATATAAAAAAGATCCCCGTGGGGTGTCCGGGTAAGAATAGCACCTACCCATCTCCTCTCGTTGGGTGTCCGTAAAAGGCGACTAAGGAAAAACTAGAAGAAAACTAGAACTAGTGGCAGCAGTCTTTTTATTGGATTACCTGCCACCTATACTGTGATCCCCAAGACGCCTGCCAAGCGTGATGATAATGGCAACCCCTCCCTTCTAAGGTAGAGGCCTATGATCAGCAGTGTACGTTTCGGCTGCTGGATGATAAAAAAGACATTAAAGCAAATGAATTGCTAGGATTTGTACCCACGTCTAACATCACGTTTTTACCCTAGTTAAGCTCATATACCACTGAGCCAATTATACATAATATAGTACCGTCGCCAGAAACAAATATACTATTAGGAGAGCAAGTCGAGAGCTGTAATGCAATAATCAAACCACCCATGTCTATATTTATAAGAAAATTGAGACTTTAATACGTTGACATACAGTTCAAGTCCGTTTGAATCTGTATAAACATTAGGCAGCTTTTTAAATAACTAACAGTTTTGGTGTCGTTTTTCATTGTTACAGTGTTACACTTTTTTCGGTCTTGCCCCTCAGCAGCCCATTTTTTAGTGTATAAAAAAATAAAATGTTTTTAGAACGGAGTTGCATGTGTATAAAGTGTGTCATTAGAGTACTTACTAGTTTTGCATTCATAATTTAAATATTACGATATGAGTATAGATAAAATTCATTACTTTAATGTTTTATATTTTTATTGTTATTGTTAAGTACCTAACTAGACTTTGTAGTATGTATGTGTATACTTAATTCAGGCTAAAGTATAAATTAAACTTTTTTAATAAACCCCGACATGGGTGAACGAACTCTTAAAATGACTTTCCTGCGCCATTACTCTGATTGATGTCTGTCTAGTAATTACTCGGCAAGATTTAACTATCGATTTACAATTCGATGGATCCTACATTTTATGGAGCAGAGTTTCTGTTACCACCGTCCTGCTTGCTCCCATCTGCAGACTCTTATCATTATTTTTCTACCTACTACTCATAGCAACCTATCCAATGCGTCTGCGTTTATTGGTGCAGAGATCCCGTGACTACCTTCCTGCTTCATCATCAGACTCTCGTCACCATTTTTCTAGCAACTACTCGTCGAGACATAACTAACGAGCCCAAACTCGGTAGGTATACGTTTTTTGGTGCAGAGATCCTTTATAATAATATCAATAATATCTTGGGACAATCCACACACAGTTATCCGATACCAAACTAGGCAGAGCCTGTACTATGGAAACCAGACAACAGATATTAATACTTTTTTTTTGTAAATACATACTTAAATAGATAAATAACACCCAGACACTTCGTGGGGGAATCGAACCCACAACTCATCGAGTAGCTGCCAGGGAGTCTAACCACTAGACCAACGGGCCCGTCACCTCATCCTTTGACCACCTTCCTGCTCTATCATCAGACCCCATCTAAAGATCACCATTTTCTAGCAACTACTCGTGATACCTACCCAAGGAACCCCAATTCGGTGGGTCTACGTTTATTCGTGCAGAGATACCGTGACCACATTCTTGCTCCATCGTCAGACCCTGATCATCATTTTTCTAGCAGCTACTCGTAGAGACGTACGCAACGAGCCCAAATGCGGTTATTGATACAGAGATTCCGTGACCACCAACCTGCTCCATCATCAGACAATGATCACCGTTTTTCTAGCAACTACTCGTCGAGACATATCTGACGAGCCCAAATTCGGTGGGTCTACGTTTATTTGTGCAGAGATCCTTTGGCCATCTTCCCGGTCCATCATCAGACCCTGATCATCATTTTCTAGCAACTACTCATCGAGACCAGCCCAACGAGCCTAAACACAGTAGGTCTACGTTTATTGGTGCAGAGATCCTGTGACCACCTTCCTGCTCCATCATCAGACCCTGAATTCCATTCATCTAGCAACTACTCGTTGAGAACTATCCCACGAGCCCAAACTGAATGAGTCTTCGTTTATTGGGGCCTAGATCCTATTTCCACCTTCTTGCTGATCATCATCAGACCCTGGTGAAGGTTACCATTTTATTTACTATTATCGGATTTATATATGTACTAAATTTCAGATCTTTTGGACTTATAGAAATAATGAAAGATGTCTATATACGAAATATCCCTACCTCGACTCGGAAAAGAGCTGATGGTCTTCTAACAGCTGGACCGATTTTCATGTAACATAGTTAAGAACCATCTCGCTTAAACTAGCTTTAAAAAAACCGCATTCGAATCCATCCACTGGTTGGAGCTCTACGATGCCACAGACAGCCATACAGAGAGACACACTTCCAGTCAGACATAGGTGTCAAAGTTATAACTCCCCTCGTTTTGGTCGGGGGTTTCAATTAGCCTTTGAATAGAACATTAAAAAAACAATAAAAAAAAAAACAAAAACAGCACTTCAATAGACAGCACACTAAAAAGTAAAAAGTATTTTAAATATGATTAAAGTTGGTGTTAGTTGTACGTACAATCGCGGACGGAGTATTCAATCAAAATCGTTTGACAAACATTATGTGTGATTATCTCGTCCGCACGTATTTCGGGCCGGCTCGTGCAAGCGATTCTCGTCCTAAAGGTGGTACACCGTTCGTGACCGCGAGCGTACATACCTACTGTATAAATTTAGGATCAAATAATTTTATATTTTTTAGTGACCTGTATACTGGTCGGGTTCATCATCATCATCAGCCGGAAGACGTCCACTGCTGAACATAGGCCTCCCCCTTAGAACGCCACAATGAACGACAATTGGCTATTTGCATCCATCGGTTACAATCGGTCGGGTTAATTTTTTTAAATAATTTATTAGTATTTTTTTCATACATAAATCATCGTGATGAACTTGGTATGATACCATTGTAGTAGATTAGTCTCACAAATAAAGAAACTCATTGAAATCGGTTCATATTCGTTAGAGTAGGTATAACGGAAGATGTCGATTTTATGGTTTTCACCAGTTAAATTCTTCCATATCGTTTATGTTCCTCCAAATTATTTTATCCGATCTGTATGAATCTTAAATAT
This sequence comes from Furcula furcula, assembly GCA_911728495.1. Taxonomy (NCBI): domain Eukaryota; kingdom Metazoa; phylum Arthropoda; class Insecta; order Lepidoptera; family Notodontidae; genus Furcula; species Furcula furcula. The sequence continues at coordinate 50,672,675 of OU452242.1, forward strand.
CTATAACAAACAATCGGAATTGCATTGCATATCATGTATTCTCATACGTTCTTTAGACATAGGTTCATGCTCAGCTCACTCATACTAAACGCTCCCAAATACACACACTACAAAATGACAAATTGAACATATTTTTTACCTACTATACTTTATTTTACTAATACTACTAATTACTCTGTAAAACTATGTTGTTAGTAGGATAGTAGGTCCCTTGTGCAAGAGACTATCCGGTAGAAATGTACAATCGCAGTGTCAAAAATCATATAGTGTAAAGATTGCCTTGTTCCGGTGTGAATGGCACTGTAGCTGGTGAAATTAATGGGCTCAAGAGAATAACAGTTGTTTATAGGCAGACGTTTCGCTTACCATCAGGCGAACATCTTGCTATTCTCATCACTAGGTTGAATAAAGACATACTACCACTAGGTTGAATATTACACAATTTAAATTACTTAAACTGTGCATATAAAAAAAACACATCAAGCACAGACACTTGCACGATAGCCTACTGTAAGCTCCAGCAGCAAACCGTCCATTGGAATTAAAAACGCTTTAAATCGTGTGTACATGATAAGACTCAGTGATGCGTTACAATAATAGGCAATATCCTACTTAAAATGATTGTTCTCTCTGCATTTTCATATGCGAATGCTCAAGGTCAGAGTTATTAACGTCAATCCGGTGTAAATAAACAACTGTCAAACTGTCATCTCAACTTTTTCTTTCATACAATGATTCACTTTTATACCTACAGACAGATGTTTATTTACATCGTAGTGACGTCACAATGGCGCCATGCACCGGACATCATTTTGGAACGACATTCCTGTTTGAATGTAGTTATTTTAAAAATTTAAAATATTGCTATTAATTGTAAATTTAATACAAAGATATGATTATTTTAGGCAATAGTAGACCCGTAAGTACATTATAGAGTATTTATTCAAAATTAGTCATCATGCCTATTGTTTATTCTAAATTATTAATTGTATTTTTTGCAGATATGTGAAGCAGGAAGCGTCCCGCAGCGGCGCGTGCGTGCCGCCAGCGAGCTCCGGCCGCTATCGTGGGTGCTGTCGGTGCGCGCTCGGGTGACTACCACTTGCTCAATATACAATATCATCTGACTAGTTGTAGTCCCACACACTACTTGCCAGTTCACTCAAAACGTGACTGTAGTACGTACACACAGTATCAGAACGAGCATACACTTTAATTAGTCAGAATATTACATTTTCCATAATTGTTGCATTGTTTGTACACTAAACTGAGTTAACATTCCCAATATATAAGTTCACCAATGGAGTTTGGAGCACAGATGTCCGTGCGGAGTGGAGGTGGATCAGTCCGCGCTCCATGGGCTTTCCTGTGAGAAAAGTGCTGGACGATTTTCCCGCCACAGCTCTCTAAACGATATCATCAAGAGGGCTCTTGCCACCATCAACGTTCCTTCACTCTTGGAGCCGCTAGGAGTTTTCCCTGGGAGAGGGGACGGGCTCTTGTTTGGGATGCCACGTGTGTCGATACACTGGCCCCCTCCCACCTCAGGGACGCGGTGTCTAGCGGGCGCTGTGGCGGAGAAGGCTGATCTGGGCAAGCGGCGCAAATACTTCTCTCTTGCAAATACACATATATTTGTGCCGCTTGCTGTGGAAACGTTTGGTTCATGGAGCTCGAGCACAAAAAACTTCTTTCAACAGATTTCTCCACGATTGATCGCCTCCACTGGTGACAAGAAGGCTGGCTCTTTTCTCGCTCAAAGAATCAGTATTGCAATTCAGCGAGGAAATGCAGCCAGCGTTCTTGCCACCATTCCGCGCGGTCATGATTTATTTGATTATATGTAAATAGAATGTTTAAACTTTTGTATAGATTGTATATTAACTATTAGGTGTATGAAGTTCACCAATTACTATTTAATTTGGAATTACAATTTTAATACAGTTATATGTGATTAATACTCTGACGCATTGAATGCATGCAGGTGATTAAATCTGCATCCTGCATAAACATCTATCGGACAATAATATCATGATGATGCATCAGCTATCAAAATATTGTTGCACTGCTGCATGAGCTGCAGCTCGTCTGTCTGACAACCGTGAACATATTGTAAATAATATCTGAAAATATGTTTGCAGGCATAACAGTATCCCGCACCCGCCGTCGGCCCAGGCCCCGGCCCCGGCCCCGGTCTCGGCCCCGGCGGTCAGCACTGCGGAGGCCGGCGTCCAGTGCAGCGGGCGCGTGGATGCAGGCACACTCACACGCGCACACAACTCGCCAGCCGACACGCATACTAGCGATAGTTCACAGGACTCCCTCATTAAACCGATGTCTCGCGCTCCGACCACCAGGGCCACTAGGAGAACTAGGGACGCGGGCGGGAGGGGAGCGCGATCTAGCTCCGACGAGGCGCTGGCCGTGATGCGCGCCAAGAGATCGGCGGGGGAACGTCCGCGAGCCAGCAGAGCCGCCGTTCGAAGCGAGCTCACCAAAAAGAAGGCGGAAACCGAAGACACGGATAGTTCCGAGGCTGATTTTGACTTTAAAACTAAACTCAGGAAGAGATCGGCCCGTAGGATTCCGAACGGATCGATCCCGACGAAGAGGAAGAGGAATGAGAGCGACGGCTCCGACGACGCTTCGGACGCCGTCGTTTTTGTTAAAGATACGCAGGGACGCGCAAAGATTCCTTCCCCGAAGAGATCCCAGCGGAGTTTCGCTAAGAAAACGAAATACAAAGCGAGCTCAGATTCGTCAGAGAGCGAACGCGAATCGAGGACATCGCCGAAGCCTCCGAAGTCCGGTTCGAACGAGTCGCGCGAGGCGACTGTGAGCACGAGGACCACCAGGAGCGGTCTCGGATCCAAAGCAAAAATCAGCGCAGCGGGAAGAGCGAACGAGAAGTTGAAATCGCACCCGAAGCGCGTGTCGCCTTCCGACACCGTACGTCTCGTAAAAATAAAAACAATTCAAAAACCATCCGGAAGGAGCGAGCGCGGGGGTCGCTCGGCCAGCGTGTCGAGCGGCTCGAGCGGGCCGCCGGCGGTGGCGGGGGGGCAGGCGGGGGCGGCGGGGGCCGCCTGGCTCGAGCTGAGCATCCCGGAGCGCGAGGTGGATCTGTTGCGCGGGTACCTGGAGCGGTCGGGCGCCGGCGACCTGTACCGCTTCGACTCGGACGAGGAGTACCGGCGCGCCATGTTCTACGCGATCAACCCGATCGTGAGCGTCGAGCGGTGCGCGCGCCTCGAGCGAGCGCTGGCGCAGCGCTTCGCGGAGCGGCTCGGCCTGCGCTCCGTGTCCGGCGCCTCGCCCGTCCTTGACCGCCGGCACTCCAGCGACACCGACAGCGATCGACGCGACGCATCCGACAGTAAAATGGCGAGGAGGGAGCAAGCCGAGACGGACCCGAGAGTGCGGTTAGCGAGCGGTCGTTCGGTGGCCGCGGCGCGGGACGGTGGTGACGTGGGTAAAACGACGTTCAGCAGTTGCAAGGAGAACGTCCCGCAGCGCGCCAACAGGCAGCCGCGGGGGGCCCCGGCGCCGCCCGCAGTCAACGGACACACTATCTCCAAGCGGTGAGCCCTTTCTGTATTCTACTTCTTCTTTGTGTACCGTTAGGCTCAATTTACACCAAGATGGCAGCGGCCGGCAGCGCACTTTCAGTGTGAAAGAATTTTAAACTTTATCTACAATACGTAAAACAGTCAGTTTGTTCAGGATAGAGAGTATACTGAAATTGCTCACTCAAAGATTCAGAGAGGAATCTATTATACTACTTTATAAGTTAATGTTTACTAGATTTATATTTATTTATGATGCCGAGTCTAAAAGCTTTTTGTAGAATCTAGTGTTTGGTGCCGTGTAGCACTCGAGGCTAGCGTGTGCGTGTGTGTGTGTCAGGTCGATGTCCGGGGGCAAGGAGTACTCGAACCTGGAGGACCACGCGATCGTGGCGTGGGTCCGCAGCGGCGCGCGAGCCCGCCGTGTCAACGGAAACCAGCTGTGGCGCGAGCTACAGGAGCAGTACAGCGCTATCACCGGCACCAGTCAGTGCACACACACACATTATATATACTAGCACACACAACCAGCTGTGGCGCGAGCTACAGGAGCAGTACAGCGCTATCACCGGCACCAGTCAGTGCACACACACACATTATATATACTAGCACACACAACCAGCTGTGGCGCGAGCTACAGGAGCAGTACAGCGCTATCACCGGCACCAGTCAGTGCACACACACACATTATATATACTAGCACACACAACCAGCTGTGGCGCGAGCTACAGGAGCAGTACAGCGCTATCACCGGCACCAGTCAGTGCACACACACACATTATATATACTAGCACACACAACCAGCTGTGGCGCGAGCTACAGGAGCAGTACAGCGCTATCACCGGCACCAGTCAGTGCACACACACACATTATATATACTAGCACACACAACCAGCTGTGGCGCGAGCTACAGGAGCAGTACAGCGCTATCACCGGCACCAGTCAGTGCACACACACACATTATATATACTAGCACACACAACCAGCTGTGGCGCGAGCTACAGGAGCAGTACAGCGCTATCACCGGCACCAGTCAGTGCACACACACACATTATATATACTAGCACACACAACCAGCTGTGGCGCGAGCTACAGGAGCAGTACAGCGCTATCACCGGCACCAGTCAGTGCACACACACACATTATATATACTAGCACACACAACCAGCTGTGGCGCGAGCTACAGGAGCAGTACAGCGCTATCACCGGCACCAGTCAGTGCACACACACACATTATATATACTAGCACACACAACCAGCTGTGGCGCGAGCTACAGGAGCAGTACAGCGCTATCACCGGCACCAGTCAGTGCACACACACACATTATATATACTAGCACACACAACCAGCTGTGGCGCGAGCCACAGGAGCAGTACAGCGCTATCACAGGCACCAGTCAGTGCACACACACACACATTATATACGGGCCCGTTGGTCTAGTGGTTAGTGACCCTGTCCGCTAACCGATGGGTCGTGGGTTCGGTTCCCACCAAGTGTCTGGGTGTTATTTATCTATTTAAGAATGTATTTACAAAAAAAAATGTATATAAGTATTAGTATCAGTTGTCTGGTTTCCATAGTACAGGCTCTGCCTAGTTTGGGATCGGATGACCGTGTGTGGATTGTCCCAAGATATTATTATATTATTATTATTGATTACGTGACAAAAATATAAGCACCGAATAAAAAACGAACCTGTATGTGTGTACAGAGCGGTCGTGGCACTCGCTGCGCAACCGGTACCTGCGCTACATCCTGCCGGCGTTGGGCGCGCTGTGCCTGCCGCCCTCGGACGCCTCGCGACTGCGCGCCGCCGCCGCCACCGGTGACTACTGCACGCACACACACATACACACACAAACACACACCTAGATGAGGACTCTGTTCTATAACGTGACGTACTATGCGTTTCAACCGTAGACAGAATATAATACAGACATATACCAAGCGTGCCGCCGATAAGGACAGAAAAATAAGTACATACTAAATTTAGAGTTGCCACGTAAGGGAAATTTTACCCTTTGTGTAAAGCAAATACGGAGGTTGTTGTAAATTATATTTTCTTTCCTAACCAAAAACCACTTTTTTGACACAACATTTACTTTTCTTACATTATATCGTCTTAATCTATGACAGTCTGCAAAAAGTTCGAAAGTGATTGTTATATTAATGTCTTCCTAGGCGAAACGACCACAGCGGCCAATCTTTCACAAGATCAGCCATGTACGCAGGAGATATTATAGTGCACAAGTGCTTGCGTAGACACAAGTGCACTCTCTCTTCCTTTATATAATAGGTACCTCTCATAATCCGATGGGACGGAAGACCGACACGACTGGGGAGAAGTTAAGCGCAGGACCGACTTTTTACATGCCCATCCGACGCATGTGTGGCGTATCTCGGATCACGGTTTCGAAACGCCAAAGGGGCTGTCAAAAAGATGACAGCGCGGTAGTATCTACGGCAGAGACATGTTTTAATTATTACGATTACTCCACTGTATTATAAGTTGTTCTCTCTCAATTTGATTATAAGTGTTTATTACCAAAGCTCGGTGTTTTAATTTGACGGACAGGAGTCAGGCATACGTCCTATCGCAAATCCCGACACATGGATCATCTTACTTTACAGATAATCAGGTCATCGGCCTGCATTGTCCTAGCCAGTAAGGAACAACTACTCAAATTTGTTGCCCTTCGCAGGATTCGAACCCACGACGGAGGCTACAAAGTGAATGTACACTTAATATCATATATGCTGTAGCTAAGGTCTATTCCACATTGTTCACCTGGGTGATATCACGTGGTGATTAAAGTGGCTAAGAGCTGTAGATTTTTATTAGCCTCATACAAAAAAGTTAAGAGATAAAAATAATAATATGCTATTTCCCAGAGAGGTAGGCAAAAATTGACTTTCTTATAACTTAATATAATACATACTATGGCCATTTACCGGGTAAGTTTTTGTAAATTTCTCCAATATACAAATCTATAGTACTAGTATCTTGGGACAATCTACGCTTGACCAATGACCACCTGATCTCAATCTACGCAGATCCTTTAGTAAGGTAACCAGATAAATGATTACAAATACTTGTAAACTGTATAAATACATATTTAAATAGATAAATAACACCCAGACAATAGTTCGGAATCCTTCGGAATCGAACCCATGTCCTATAGGGCAGCGGCCAGGTCCCTCAGATCGTCGAATAGCCGTACATCGCCGCCGTCCGCGGCATGTACTGCTCGACCCACCCGACCCGATTTCCGTTCTCCTGGACCATGACACAACACCAACACTGACAACGATGTCAAGAGACACCGGTCTCGCCGGCGAGGCCGAAGGGATCCGTACGCATGCGACCTCGACATGCATCCCCTCGCTGAGTTTCATGCCGGTTCTTCTCAGTGGGGGCGCGTTGTGAACCGGTGGTAAACTCATTTTCTCTAAGCGGCAGCCCAAGCCGAGGCCGTGCCTCCCTGAGGTGCCCTTGTGCTAGTCGCTACCCAAACCTTTCTGGCTGGAGCGCTTTAAGCGCTCGCCCTCTTGTCCGGTGAAACAGTACTATTCCTACAAAAAAAAAGTGATGATCAATAAAGCAAAGTGACTATCAAGCTTCAGTTGTCCACCAAACTTTGATGTCTACTGAAAGTGTGTTTGGTATTTATTGGTGATTCAAGTTAGGCAATGCCAAATGAATCATTTGATAGTTATTTAATAGTCACTTTGCTTTATTGATCATCACTTTAGTTGTCAAACGAGATAGGTACATAATAGGGGGGCAAATGAAACAAACGTCGGTACTATTTATTTATAATTCAGACAAATTTACCAATAAATTGTAACCAACAACATACATACATATATTTAAACAACATGCATATAGTAAAAGCATGATTAAATGTACAATGACCATTGTGCCTATAAATAACGAATGAATACGTCCTGCGCAGCCTTGGACGAATTACTTGAGCGCTTACGTTATTTCTGAATATTTAAGCATTCGGGAATAACTTTTAGCAACCTAATTAATTCTTTTTGTTGCTGCTATCCACAGTATACAAATATCCATATTTTCAGGAAATCATAAAAATAAATTCGGGAAATCTGAGAAATTCTTCGATGCACCCAGCATGTGGGATCGTGTATGATGCACTTAATAATAATTTACCACTTATTTATGGTAGTCTCTCTTTTATACACTGGCAACACTGATAATGGCGATCAATAAACTGAAAATTTTAGGTTATGGATGAAAAACAAGAATTTATCGATCTTACACGTAACTTTCAAGTAAAATAGTAACTAATTTAGAGCAATAATATCTAAATAAGTCGTTTACATGTATTAGTTTCTAAATGTAATCTCTAAATTGGCCATAATAATTCACGTTTACCTGTGAAACGATACTCCACTAATTTTACGTTCACTGTCACTTTTACAGCCTATAATACTGCACTGCACGATTCTTATAGGATTTCCACAACACACAGTAATGTCACAGTTAGTTTTTTATTGAATTTTAAGTTATTTATTCAATATTAAAACCAGGATAAAATTGTCACGGAGCAAAGTGGGAGCAAACGTCAAATTTGTTTCGCACCCACGGCGCGGAAAAATCGAACACATGCTGAGGGACAAAAAATCATATACACTGTTTCTTTCTATCACACGTAACCTACATAAACGCATTCTTTTCTTGCGTGAATGAGAAAGAAAGTGTCCAGCCCTCCCTTTCTTCCTCTAAGGTTTCAACTAAGAATGTGGCCGCCATGATGATCGCGACTGCGGTACTTCACTCGTTTTTTACGATTTTTGTACCGGCAGCAGAGTAAACACAAAATGAAATATTCGCTCCGGTTTTGATTATTTATTGTATAATGTCTTATTTTGCTATATATTTTTGTTAAAACATCATTTTTAGTAATTTTATATTTGAAATGGCAAGATGGCGGCCACATTCTTAGTTGAAACACATAGTACATATGTGTGCAGGTGAGCTGAAGCGCAAGCGCATGGCGCAGCGGCGCAACTCCATCTTCGACAAGGAGCCGGCGGTACGCGGCGCTTTCACGCGCCCCCCCGCGCCGCCCCGCGCCCCCTCCACGAGGCCCCCCGCGCCACCCCGCGCCCCCTCCACCGCCTCCTCCACCGACGACACCGACCACGGTACGTACCTGCTGCGATCCTCGCCCCGGTCTCGCGCTTATACACACGCGCATCATGACTGTATACACATTTGTTTCTTGACTCGTTATAATATACCCTTACAACTGGTGACAATTTTTCTGCATAGAAAGCTCTTTAATCCCTTTTTTTGTTTTGTCGCGGGGTAAATCTTCGAAAGATCCCCGGGAGCTGTGGGGCTCGACCGGGGTATGCGGGATTCTTACCCACTAAAACCCCCGCGGCTGTCGCATCGGCACATGAGGGGGGGGGGACTCCAGGGCTCTCCGGTGTGATCTGCACCAGGGGCCCCTCAGCCCCCGACGGCGGCCTTTTAGCGTATTTAGGTCTTGTAAAGAAAAAGTGGGTAATAGAATTGTTTGCCATTTTTAAATATTACCGTGTAGATGCAAGAGCGGCAGCGACGAAGAGGCGCGCGCTTCGCTCGAGCGGAGCGGGGGCGGTGGCAGGGCCGGGGGAGGGTCGCACCGCCCCCGCCCCCGCTCCCGCTCCATCCAGCGCAGTGAACAGGTCGAGCCCGCGGTACTCGGACGTGACGCGCCAGTTCGCTATACGCAAGCTTCGCTCGACGCCGCGGGACGAGGGGGAGTCGCCACCACTCCCCCCACCGGGCGGGGGGGGAGCCAGGCACACCAGGAGGCTGTACAACCCGAGGGCTCTCCTATGAGACCACCGCCGCTAACGCGGATACTTGCGCGTCGGATGGTGACGAGCGCCAATCGTTGGTTGATATTGTTCTGTGTGTTGAACGCACGTAATGTTTAATCTAAGAATCAACGTGGACGATTCTAAATCTGGTATGAGTGGTGAGATGATTAAAAAAAAAATTGCAACCAAAATAGATAAGGCTGATTAGGTAAATTTTGGACATCTAATTATATATCTATGCCGGTTGACCGGTTGTACATCGGACATATTAATGCATGGCGCTCATTGCTCGAGTCTGGTCCTAAATATATATATATATAAATGAGTGTTTGTCTGTACGTCCGTTATAGAATCGTAAACTATGCATTTGATCATGTCATGATCTTCAGCAAAGTGAAAGAGCGCGATCGGAGCTGCGCGGGTCAGCTAGTATGTAATAAAAATGGATGCTTAATATTTGATCCAATAATCAATCAAAAGCGGCTACTCAACCGCGCGCGCCTCTAAACAGATTCTCGGTACGCAGCGATAAGTTTTAATACCTATTTATATGTTTACAACTCTCCGGTTGGCCATCTTTTTTCTTGTAAATACCTTGACGACGGAAGACACCTAGTGCAAGGATGCACGTTATTGTAATTATAAGGTTCTTTTTGTTAGTTATTTATACATTCCTCAAGACCATGAGTTGCTTCGTCCTCGTGTATGTCCCGTGCTGGATCGGTCAGCCGGTACAGTGATAAGCTGTACTCCTAATTATGTCTCTGACATTCAATTAATCTATTCTTACGGATTATAAATTAAAATAAATCGCGATATAATGTCTAGTATTCGCGTAAATAAAAGACAACGTTCTCTGACATTCAATTCTTACTGTTAACCTAAAGGCAGCAGCTTTATTAAACTTTCAATGAAGAGTATTATTTTTCTATTACGGCATCGATATAATATATAAACTAGATTTGGTGCCACGGTTCAAAAAGTGATAGCGAGAGCAGTGGCGGACTAAGCCAGTTGGGGGCCCGGGGCGGCATAAAGTTATAAGGCCCCCGGTCAGTAAGTCACGTATTTTTGCCGGATTGCCCCACAAGAAGTCCGTCTTTTCGAAAGTATGTATGTAAGTATGCATGTCTATATCGTTGGCACGGCCTACAGCCTAATGGCTCATGCACTGGATTTTGACTAGTGATATGTCGTTAGATTCGTCTTAGTTGTGGAAGTGACATAGTCTATACAGACTTTTGCTACCACTCTTCTCTTGCTGCTCGATGAGCTCTTTGCAGTATGTTTTTCTATACCGTCGTTCTCGTAACCGCTGTGATAGTATAGTGCCTGCCCATCGCATCGGCATGCGTCTTCTGCTTCGCCTGCCGTCCTTTTGGATTGTCACGATAAGCCTCTGTAGGCTGTCCGGTTTTTTGCTGCCCGTGTGCCTGAAGATGTTGATGACGCGATTAATGCAGATAGAGGAAAGTCGCTCCTTGAGAATAGATGCATTAGTGCGACGCTCGGTCCACACACGCCTGTTGATGCGGAGACTATTCTTTGTGCTGATCCGCTCAATTTTTTCAAGAAGATCGGTCAGTTCCTTTTCCGAGGATCCTATAATTGTGGTATCATCTGCGAAGCAGGAGATTGTTCAATAGGGTACCACCAAACCGGACACTCCCCTCTCAGTCCTCTAAAACTTCGCATTATATGCCCACCAACTAGATTAAACAGCTGTGGTGATAGTATGCATGCATGCAATCTGGACGTACACCTCGTTCCGTCAAGCTGGATTGGATGCGACCACTCTCTACCAGCAACAGTATCTACTATATCGGTATAATCGATCTTTCTGTAATACGGTCATGTCCCAGTAAGAGATCAAAGATACGACAATGACTCGTTGGGGCATTGGTGCAACTGGCATCGTCAGGGGCTTTATAGATATGTGACCAGGTATCCTCTGCCTTAAAGAGGCCTGGTGCGTCGCGCGTGTATTGGGCGGGAGCTCTGCGCGTCCCATCCTCAGAACATTACCGTGCTGAGGTCTATACTAAATGCGACCCTTTGGTAGGCAATGATGCGTTCGAGGTAGGAACTGCGTCCGTCATTGGAAGCAAACACGAGCATGCTAAAGTGCGCGCACATTTTTCATTTTATCTTTCAAACGGCAAAACACGTTGTCGCTAATGGAATGATTGTAACCAGTAAAACTCACTGTTTAAAAAAGGAACAATGTCAAGCCCGCTTAGTTTCTTGCTGGCTCTACTTAATTGGGGCCGCGTTGTGGTCCGATGGTAGCTTTAAAAAATACTTAATAAGTACTAGCCCATATGAAGTAAATAATCATTTAATTTCATTCAGGTGCACTTTTGTACTTGGCATAGTCTTCACATCAAAAAATCATATCCAGCCAGAGATATGCTACGCTAATAAACCTTTAACTTTCTTGTATCCATCTGCTTTATTGGTTTTCATAAAACACTTCTTCTTTTACGAATCGCTAATTAATTGATTTGAAATTCTACATTGTAAATTCCGTACTGAATAGACCACAACAATTACATTGTAGGCCTATGTTTGTATTTATGTTAAATGCATCATGAGGCCCCCAACTCCAAACTGCCTAATACAATACTGACAACACATAACATTATGGCCTTGAGATCAAATCGCCAAATCTTTGAGATTTAATCGAGGAGACATCAGCTAGACTATTTCAAAGAAGCTTTAAGAGTTTCGACGCCGTTGTCACATATCAATCTAATAGACTAACAGAGTTTGTGCACCAGAACTCTAAAATATTCTAGGTATGATTTACTCTCTAATACTTAGTAGGTACTTAAATAATGATTTAAAAGAACTTTTGGAGATTGGAGGCCCCCCTGGACCCGAGGCCCGGGGCGGACCGCCCCCTCCGCCCCCCCGTTAGTCCGCTACTGAGCGAGAGTCTACAAGCCACATCGTGACAAATTTATTTTTGCCAATATGTGTGTCGCTACTGTCTATATGAAACTGTCAAACTACAAGTCATTAACATTATAAAATCGTTAGTTCACGTTTCCGCCACCAGCACAGATAAGTTTGCAACCTCCGCGACCACATTTTAGATGTCATTTTGTTCGTGAATGTTTATCTAGTTTATATATTATATCGATGACTTTCGGGCACCAAACCACAGACTCAGAGTTTATATCTCTGTGAAATCAAACCCACAACCTTTACAACAACAGGCCAACACTTAAAACTACTGCGCTATCCAGTCTTTTCCATTCTACATTTCTAGTTATTCTATTACATGAAAAATTATATGTTGTTATTATGTATCTCCTTACTAAACTACTACTGTGTGTGTGTGTGTTTGTGTCTCTGTTACTCATGGTCTCAACAGCTTTAAGAACAAAAGATCTTTCAAAAGTAAGTTTTTTGACCCCCACCTATGGCTGTCCGTAGCTTATAAAATGGACGGAATTAAATGCGGTTTGGTACGAGTTATAGGTTTAACAAAAATATTCCGATATCTATTGTTATTGTGTTTCTTTTCTAACACTTTTAAAATATAATGTATACTTTTATGTTTATCTTTTGAAAAGTGTTGTTCAGTAGATAGACTGGCCTCTGTATTGCGAATACTATAAGGTACGGTACGGTAAGTTAAGATCTATAAAGTCTGTTGCTTTGGTAGTAAGAATGGATAATAATAGGTATGTTAGTCCACCATCACCAGTACATCACCGGTACTAGTGAGTGATATACTCACAAATCATTAACTGTTCAGGTGATACAATCATTTAATTAAATCGCAGGTAGACATGATTGCTATAATCATGGTAATTATTATTAATTAATTAATTGGAATTCTGTAAGTTAGCTACATCTGCGGCATAAGATAGCGGCTTGCCTTTCTTTATTGTTCCGAGGAAGTAGCCATTTAAAGGAACAGTGATTGTTCCGTTTTAGATTCGCGTGAGGGCCGCCATCATAGTGTGCCGCTGATATACCTGCCTTACCGTAGCAGGCTCGATCTTGTCTCTAAATATTTCAATTATGATTATTTGTATTGTGTATGGATCATAGACAAGTTGTTTACCAAGCAAGTTGGTCGTTCGGGAACAACACGGTATCCTCGACTAATATGTCTTCTGATTATGAAAATGTTTTCCACTGAGAGTGTTTATTGTTGTGATTAAATATTATTTTCTATATTCTGTGTTTTTATTACCTCCATGCCAAATATCCTGCGTTCCTGAGATGAAGAGGTTCTTGGTGATATGATACACATATCGCATGTTAGTACAAGCAGCCATCCTCACTGGACACGACACAGCCGGACTCGGTAGCAGTTCTACTGGGAACTACTCGCTGCTTTCTAGAGCCGGCTAAATGACAGCCCGGCCTTTTTGTAGCGAGTGCGGTTTGTCATCAAAGATTGCATGACCGATTAACATAGCATTAGGTATTGTAACAAAAAGAAAATTCGCCATTGGCAAACCAGAATAGACTATCAAGAAGCTTGCCTGCTGAGCCCTAATTAAGACTCACAAATTTCATTTTCAGCGCACAAGTATAAGCTATTTTTCCTGTAGTTTATTTTTCTCTCCGATCATTGGTTTAGAATCTTCCTGCTGGAACAGCGTTACCCCATCAGGAATCGCTTTTCGGATTTTTCTCGAAAACGAAATGACGCACTATTTTTTTATTCCGCGCACATTTTGCTCTAATTATTCGTTTAACTCAATCCTCTCTACGAGCATCTTTCTTGCTGGGGTAACGGACACTGGCTTATGACCAATTCAGAATACACGCTCAGATTCTCTACGAAACCACGTTTATATCTAAAAATATACTCTGTTGTGAATTTAGAAACAAAGTTGTAAGAAGGTCTCGTTCCCAGCTACAGTGCACCCTTCTTCACACCGGAACACGGCAATGTCTGATGATCGAACTACTTGGAATAAACGGCATTGTTTACACACTGCTGCTTGGCGGCAGAATATCTGACACTGCGGTGGTACCTACCTGCCCCCCCCCCCCCCGCACAGGGATCTGTGCCCAGTGAAAGTAACAAAATGAAACAACGTATCATCAGCAGCCGAAAGCCCTCCCCCTTAGAAGGAGGGGGTTGCCATAATCCCAACGCTTGACAGTCGTTTCGGGCGTTTGTTGTCCGTGGTACCACCAGTAGTTACCACCATCGATATAATATATACTAGATTTGTCACAGTTCAAAAAGTGGTAGCGAGAAATAGCGCCCTTGTGTCGCTATTTCTTTACAAGCCACATCCTGACATTTATTTTTGCCGATATGGTTGTCGCTACTGTCTATATGAAACTGTCATTATCATTATAAAATCGTTATTATAGTTCACGTTTCCGCCACCAGCACAGATAAGTTTGCAACCTCCGGGACCACATTTTAGATGTCATTTTGTTCGTGAATGTTTATCTAGTTTATATATTCTGGACAATTATTTTTATTCGTTGTACCACTGGGGGTACTACGGACAACTCCGTGGTACCACCAGAGACAAATTAATTAGATTTAAGAGATTATGGTATAGGTGGTAGCATCCAACAGACAGACGCCACTGCCCGTCTTCTTGTTTTCCCTTAGTCGACCTTTATGACACCCAACAGGATTAGATATGAGGTTGTTATTACCAGGACACCCTACGAACAACATATTATTATTATGTAGTTGGGAATTAATTAAATAGCAACAGGTATTTATTTGGACACAAATCAAACAATCAGTTGTACACATCACATACAATATAATATACGGAAAATAATCACAACAATATCCATTTTAACAATCTTTCATAACATTTCCACATTCTATACAACTCAACGTCTATATTAAAATCGATTATTGCTCGACAACTATCACTTATAAAGGGATGCTGGGTCCTAATCACGCGGCTCCCGCGGCCCACGTGAGCGTGCGGACTGCCGGCCTAAAAAGGCAATTCATCAAAATGGAATTCGTATTCTGCATTCCCAGCAGATCCTTCGCAATTCCTGTAATTTTAGTTACATGATCACACATTTTAGGTGAACCATACTATATTCATTTATTAGCACTAATTAGCGAGACTCATATTTTTGTATTGAAAATGATATTTCTGTGTTGAAAACTACGTCATTCTCCACACCGAAGTGTCAAGATTGTAAGTCATGCTAAGCCTGTAGATCCCCGGCGGCAGTCAGGTCGCTTGTGGCGCGCGCGCAGCTTACATCGCGGCTGGGAACTATCTATTGTACATGAAGACATGACACAGGTGGCCACAACTGCTGGGTTCAGGTGTTCGTCTAACAATATTGCATTGTCGCGTGTTGCCACTGGCGACCGCGCGTGATACATGAACACATTTAGATACAACTAATATGGAGTACACTCACTGGCTGGCTCTCCGGATTGTTTTTATTCTTATATTGTGATAATTAAATTATTTATCAGTTGTCTATCACTAGTCACTGTGTTATACTCATTTCTTCATTCAGTTTCATCTTCATCTCATGTACAGTCCAATTTACAATGTTTATTAATTTAAAAAAACCACACACATAATTCAACGATACTTCCAGTGGAAACGACTTTTTTAAAAATCTTCCTCAATGCCACTGAATACAAACCGCACTATCACTGTAACCACAAGTCGATGACACATTCATTTGTACACTATAATAATTGGGTAAAGTCACAATGGGGGGTCTTGGAGGCGGGGGGTGGGGGGGGGGGTCCTAGACCAGCTCGAGCACTTTGATGGTGCCCTGGCTGTTGGCTGCGAGCAGTACGCGCTGGTCGGGCGCGCGCCGCCAGCACACCGCCGACACGAACTCCGAGGGCTCCTCGTCGCGTCTCTCCCGCTCCAGGAAGCCACGCACCGCGTCGAACCGGTAGGCGAGCAGAGGCCGCGCCAGCCCCGAGTAGTACACGTACAGCGCGTTGTTCTCCGAGCCGCACGCTATGTACCGGCCGTCCGTCGCCAGGCCCACGAAGTTCTTCTCGTTGGCGTGCCCGGTGAACGAGCGCACGCACCGCGGCGACTCGACGCGCCACAGCTTCAGCTGCGAGTCGGTGGAGGCGGACACGAGCGTGCGCGCGTCCAGGAACTTGACGTACGAGACCGCCTTGCGGTGGTCGCGGAACACCGCGAGCGGGGCGCGGGGCGCGCGCAGGTCGTAGTAGTGCACGCAGTGGTCCGCCGAGCCGAACGCCAGGTGGCACGACGAGCGCGGGTTGAAGCGCACGCAGCACACGTTGAACTTGGCCTCGAGCGTGGCCACCGACCGCTCCGCGTTCAACGCCCACAGTTTGACGCGCGCGTCGTCCGACCCGGACGCGAGTAACCGCACGTCCGCTCTGTTGAAGTGCACCGACCAGCACCGCTTGTCGTGCTCGTGCAACGCGCGCGTCCGCTGGCCGGTGGCTGCGTCCCACACGGCCACGGTGCCCTCGTAGTCGGAGGAGGCGAGCACGTTCTTGTGGTACGCGTTCCACGACACGCAGGAGATCTTGTGCGAGCACTGCATCTCGGCGCAGGGGTAGTGCGCGTCGACCGCGTCGCGCACCACCGCCTCGTACTCGAACACCTTGATGCGCTTGGTGACGCCCGCGATCGCGAAGAACTCCTCGTCCTTGTCGAACTCTATGGTGGACACGATGGTGGAGTAGTTGATGGCGTCGCTGCAGTACGCGAGGGTGGCGAGCGGCCGCAGCGCGCGGTACCGCGTGAACGCGACCAGGTCCTCGCGGAACGCGTCCAGCCCGCGCCGCCCGCCCTCCTCCACTACCACTCCCCCCACTCCTCCCACTCCCCCCACGCCGACGGCGGGGGGAGGCGACGCCTCGTCCGGCGCGCGCTGGTCGCCGCCCGCTAGAACAGACCAATCAGTATCACTACATAACACCATGATTTTATATTTTTTCAAAAATATTGATTATATTAAAAAACTAATTTGAATATAATTGTTTTTAATCAAAATGATTATTTTTTTGTCTGTTTCTTTTCTCATTATTACAATAAATATAGAATCGGATTTGGTTCGCGGCCGACACCTTGGTGGTTGGTGACCGGCGACCGTGAACGCAAATTTTCCAATTTTCACTATCTCATTATTACTTGATAATATAATATATTTGGCAATTGCTATTTATCTACTTGACACTGGCGAAATCATCAATAATTGATGGAAGCCATATTTTTGTAAAAGAAGAAGAAATATGGAATCATAATTGAAAAAAAATAAGCAATTGTGCAGTTCTAACTTCGAAAAAATTAGTAAAATTTTATGCCCGCCGTTACAAGGTTACGTTGTCCAATTTTGACGAAGTGTCAAATGTGATCTATTAAATTGGCCCTACTTTAGTACGTTAGAAAATTAATTTCGTTTTTTAAGAGCTGTAAACTCACGTAAATTACCCAAAACTGAAATTGATGACAGCCAACGATCGCTCGTTGCCTTTCTATATATAGATTCTCTAAAGAAGCCCATTGAAAGGAATCATTAGTTTTATATAGATGTGTCGGCAAATACCAACGATCGTCCCTTGGTCCGGTGAGTACACACCATGAACATGAGCAATAGCATAGCCTACTACATGTTGTGACAACTGTGACGTCATTGGAGGACGAATGAAGAAAAATACAATCAACAGATAGTAGAAGAGCATCAGTAACTCAATTCCTCGAAATGATGTGAACGACTCTGTAGCTGACAATGTTACTAGCCTCACGAGAGCAGTCATTAGAATAGCATTTAAATAATTTAATTTATCATTTTATATATAAGCTAGTATAGCATCTAGATCATCAGTTCCATCATCTAGATAGCTGAGTTTAGCATCGCAATCATTGAGTTTAGTTCTTTTTTTTTATGGTCTAAATCTCTAAGTATACTGTATACTATATATTGCTGTGGCGACACGACATAACCAGAAGGCGCCACATGTAGCGAGCAGTATCACATCCTACGAGATAGATGGCGCCACCATCGAATCCTGAATCTCGCAAGCAAAGTTTCAATGTGCGCTAACAATATATATATACAACATCTCTACATCAACTGTAGGGGTTTCAGCCCTGATCAAGCGTCACGCCTCGCTCGGGCGGAGGATCCTCCCTCTAGCACCGCCATCAACTTGCTAAATTACCATGTTTAGCTTCTCAATCGCACAGTTGTGCATACATATCACAAAATGAAGCGCGAAAACCGTTCAGTCGGTCACGCACAGTTAATAGGGCAGCCATAGAGACCTGGTGCGTGTTGGTGCACGTGGTCTGCGGGCCGCTGCGGCACGTGGTCGCTAGCGTCGCCACCGCCGGTGACGTCACACGCGACCGACGGGACAGACGCGACCGACGCGACCGACGGGACCGACGCGACCGACGCGGCCGGAGCGGGCGTGGTCGCGCCCGACGCGCCGAAGTACAGCTCGTCCGCGCGGTGAGCGAAGTAGCACTGTGTATCGGGACACGAGGTGTTTACGATATCATCTAGTCTAGGTGGTGCATGAGGTGCGCTGCATAAATATGAAAAACATTATTCCGACAGTCGAAAATAATAATTTCAAAATACTGATTGTCATAATTCGGAATGGTACAAAATTCTTGATATAACGATTCCGATTTGTCATTTATCCTAATTTTTATGATTACTATTCTCAAAACACCGAGTCTCAAAAGATCGAATAACAAAAGTCTCAAAAGATCGAGTATCAAAAAGACTTAATGATGATCCGAAACATCAAAAATACGAACTCATTTGATTTTGATTGTTAACCGACAATCTTTAATGGTCACTGTTTTAACCTAACCGAACCTGAATGATTCACCAAATCGGATTATCATTTTTCGGACTGAAAAACCATCGAGCATTTGATTCTTCGGACTACTTACCTTCTTATTTGTATAAATTAATTTAGATAGTACGTATTAATGGTGAACGATCCTCAAAATTTGTAATCACTTTGGGTGTACCACAGGGTTCAACACTTGGTCCGTTTCACTTTATTCATTCGAGACGTTAGTTATCAAGCCTTTTGAGTTCCGTAATTTCACCAGCTACACTGTAACACAGGGATATCTAAACACTGTTGCCAGGCGCACGAGTATCTGACACTACAGTGGTCCCTCATACAAGGGAGCTAATCACCAAAGTAGATGTGGTATGCCACGAGTATTGTGAGCCTATACTCACCATACTCGTGCTCCACCTGGCAACAATATATACATCAATCACTGTGTGTAGTCCTACCGTACCTGCACAAAGTCGTCGAAGTGTGCGTGCAGGCGGCGCCAGCGGGCAGCCAGCGCGTCCCCCGCGACAGCGCCGGCACCCGCGAAGCTCTCCTCCTCCACTCCCGCCCCGCCTCCGCTTCCGCCTCCGCCCAAGCTAGCGCTGCTCTCGCCTGCACCGTCACAATACTCTAAGATCAATACCAAACGCGAATTTATTCCGAGATCAATTTACACACAACTAAGTTGAATTTTCCACCTCTCCCATCCGATTTCTGCCACCTTGCGGAGATTATCGTTCACCTAACTCTAGACTCTACGATACGGATCTCGATTCTTGGTTTCTCTCATTCAATGCTCGCCACTTGCGAAGATCGTCACTTTACTGAGGTCTGAACGCGTTCCGCGTTACCGAAATGTTTTGTTGCCGAACTATGAAAGGGACTTAAATGGACAGAACTTATGATAACACTAGGTTTTCACACCTTTTTTGCTCTCGCTGATGAAACCCTCAAGAGGTTCCTGAAATCCCATGAAATCTACCAGAGTATGTGTGATTCTTGTTCACTAGAACCACCATGGGTGGCAGTGACAGGGTAGCACGTATATAATGGGGAATCTGGGTATTCAGTGGGATCTGCACTAAATACTCCTCAGTATGTACTGAGGAGTATTTAGTGCAGTAATTTAAGTGAAAGTATGTACTTTGCCTTTGAAACCCTCCCCGCTAGAGGCGCATATCGATCCCCAGCAAACTTGTCCTCGAAGTCGCCTCCGTACTCGATATACACCTAGAGTTGAAAACATCAATGGTGATGATAAGCGAACTGTTGGTGTGAATGGTCCCTCACCGTCGGCGGGCGCGGCGGCGTCCCCCACGCTGCCGGCCAGCTCGGCCAGCTCGCGGCGCAGCGCGCGCACGGCGTCGCCGGCCTGGTCCCCCCCCTCCACCTCCGCGAGCCCCGCCGCCCCCGAGCGCACGTCCCGCAGCTCGTGCGCCACGCGCTCCATGTCGCGGCGCACCAGGTCGGCCTCGCGCGCCAGCTGCTCGAGCTGCGCGCTGCGGTGGCGGTGCAGCTGCGCCAGGAACTCGTACAGCAGCCGGTGGTGCGCCGCCGCGCACTCCGCCTCCAGCAGCCGCTTGCGCCGCGTCAGCAGCTCCAGCATGGCGTCCACGTCCGCCAGCGGCAGCCGGCGCGCCGAGGCGGCCACGAGCGCGCGCACCCGCTCGCCGCCGCCGCCGGGGGGCGCCGCCGCCCGCTCGCGCCCGCCCGCCCGCAGCCGCCGCCGCGCGACCAGCTCGTTCAGCAGGAAGTTGGGGAAGATGTGGTCGCGCGAGGCGAGCGCCGCGCCACACTTGGGGCAGCGGCGGTGCAGCTCGACCGCCTTGCCGATGCACGCGTAGCAGAAAGAGTGGCCGCAGCGCGTCACGTACGCCTCCTCGATCAGCTCGAAGCAGACGGGGCACAGCAGGTCGCAGTCCTTGTCCTCGAGCGAGCCGCCGAGCCCGCCGAGCGCGCAGCCCCCGCCCGTCCCGCCGCCCGCGCCACTACCGCCCGCACCCCCCGCGCCCGCAGCCGACCCCGACATCGCTAAGCCTGCCTGCATACATACACGACGTTACTCGACCTCACAGCTACGCAGCGACCACAGAAAGTGCAATGTTTCAAGTAATGTGTAGAGCAAAATACATACAGGCAACATAATAATATATCAATAATATATCATTTATTTCTCCTCACAAAATAGACCTTAAGGAAATACAGTTATAACTTATATCTAATACTGGATTCAGTCACAGTCTACTCAGTAAGAAGCTGGTGTCTGAAATAGGTATTACCCTGTGATACAGATCACCAGGTCCTTCCCCAAAAAGTATATCAGTTACCAGTTTTTTTTCAAGAAACATAGCAGATAAAACATGACTTGAATGTGTGCAATAAGTTTTGGTGCAAGTTTCATATTCAATTCGAAAACTTTCTTTCACATTTAAAACCTTGAAAAGCTAGACGAACCTATAATGATTTTTTAAATAATTAATTTTAATATGAAATGTATTCGCATTTCATGTACATTTATATAAATATTGACAATGAAGAGATATTTTGTTTGGGTCACTGCAAAGTTTTGTGTTCCCTTTCCAGATCCACTGTGGTGGTGGTGGTATATTCAAAAGATAACTAGACCAAAGATAGAAATAGCATAACAAAAATAGCCTCATGATTTATTATACATGACCTAAATAACTAGCGAAACATGGATGCAGTATGTTAACTCCAACGTCTGCCGCATCAGTCGAAACATGGGACATTATGAATCAGTGTTGCAAGCAGATACTTGTGTAATCATAACCAACATAAAGAAATGCTGAGGAGAAATGTCAAAAGAAAAAACATTTGCATACACAATGACAGTCGGGCTCAGTCAATGCTATAAAGTCCTTTAGAATTATTATTTTTTGTCTCAAAATTGGGCAAAGATGGTGTTACATGCTTGAATAACTGGGATGGCACAACAACAACAACTTTATCTGGTTGCCAGGACACAAAGTCATAGAGGGTAGTTCATCTGCCTTACTTTTTTTTTTCAAAATTAATAAATAATTAATTGACTTAGCTATTTGCTCTTTTGATTTCCTATTTGATAATATGTGGATATTCTACCCCTATTTTACAATGATAGATATGAATTTCTTCCCGGGAAGTATGGCTTAAGTGTTTAACTGCCACACCTACAAACGTCAATTATAGTTAATTATAATTAGGGCATTTTTTAAATTAGATTATTTTGACACTCAAAACCAATTAATACTTAATAAACTAATAGTAAGTAGATAGATGAGCCCGCGTCGTGATCCGGAGGTAGCTTCTAAAAACATGACCTTTCTAAAGTGCTAGCGTTAAGCCTATTTGAAATAAACTATTTTTGACTTGATATATCAATAATCTCGTAATTAATGATCAAAAATAATCCATAACAGGCTCTGAGAGTCAAAATAAATAGATAATAAAATAATTACCTAATTGGAATTAAAGTTAACTGACATTTGTGAGTGCGGCAGTAAGTGTGGTTATGGAAAACATTTAACGAATTTTTGCTCACACTCTTTCGGGGGCCTGTATAATTGATATAGCTGATACGGCGGTAGCTACGATCCAACTTGGTTGAAGTGTATTCCGGTGGTTACTGGACCTTATTCATAGCCAATAAATAGAATAGACAGTGTAGTAGTATACTTCTGGTATCATTTTATGTTGACTAAATAGTGCTTTTATTTCAATTACCACATAAAAAATATATATATTTGATTTTATTTGTAAAATGATAAAAGCATGGGTCACCTACCCATTTAGTTACGTTAAAACTGTGTCACAGGGGTGCGAATTATTACGCCCCAGTGTTCCACTCCCGCGTATTTTTAGATAATCAATAAATATTATCCCAAGCTTGTGTAAATGCATCACTATAGTGTAAACTTTATTTACGTACGATTTAGTGACGATAGAAAACCACACAGTCAGCAGAAAGTCATGATTGAAGACCGTGTTCTCGTAGTCTCCGCAGGCAAGCTGGTAGACTGCGAACTGCGAATCATCCACTACGAGTCCACGACAACACTCCGGTTTATCGATAGTTCCACCGCGTATGCCACGCTCTTCATGAATATACCGGATTCCACAGTAGATGTTTTATTCACAAAACACGTATTAACAACAAAACCCATAATCTAATACGTTAAATTGCATTTTACTACAGTTTTTTTTTCTTATGATCGCATTTCGCTAATAACTGACTGACGTTTCAGAATAGATGTTACCAAAGCAGAAAAAAATAAATAATAGGTCACTGCGCAGGTCAAGGTCATGCACGTCATGCACTTAGATTAAGACGTGTAGTATACGTAGGTAAGTGTAAATATGTAGTTTAATTGAAGTAATTTTATAAACATCCTATAACAATAGTAATTTTATAACCATCTTTTATCAGTTATTTTTTATTTTAAAACTGGCGACATCTTTTGGATAATGAAATGGAAATCTCGGAGATGGAAAACATCATCATCATTGTCAACTGTTTTACCGACGGAGAATCTGACTGAAAGAACTGTTTTGCTGTCAGAGGAAACGCCATTTTGCTAATATTACAAAAAGGTTGCATTATCTGTTCGTCAACAATGTAAAGTGAAATGTTTGCTCGATTTTAATGGTGAATGTGATGTGCAAGTTAAGTTTTCAGCACAGGGGAAAAAAGTACAAGTATGGAGGAGTCTAACGAGGAGCTCAGGGTCGTTCCCGGTAAGCCCAGGGCGTTAGAAATAATGATCGAAAATGTTAGTGTCCTATGTGCGAGGTCGTATAATGGTAGCTTTCCCGATTTCAGAACTCTACTTTCTGATAGCGAAATTCCTGTGTGGCGGGCCCCTCAAAGAGACTGCAAAGGTAAATTGGCTCGGAATGCGTTGGAATATTATTCCTATTTTATTTTATCAACTAAAAGTGACCCTTTGCGTTGCAGACATTACTTAAAGAGCTCGAGTCTATAGAGGTAAGTTTGAGCTTTTCCTACTGCCGGGTTGGGAGCTTATTGTTGTTTTGGTCGCGATCGCACGTGGTTGCGGCTGTCAAACTCGCTGAAACTTTCCTGAAAAGTTTTTGTACTGTTGGCGGCTGTTGCAGGTGCTGCCCCGACGACTCGACTGGGAGGGCACCGAGCACGCCCAATCATACGATGAATTGGTGAGTTTATGCAATTTTTCTATCAAAAACTGTGTTTATTTACATTTTACTGAGCGATAAGCGATTAGAAATGCTCAAATTGTAAGAAAACTATGAAATGTCTTAAAATGTATTATACATGAAAATGATCGTGAAAATATGGTGGAATATCGGCAAAAATGCTTTTATGTTGTTTATGTGATAAATTATGAATTTTTGGGAAATTAGCGAAAAAATTGTTATATCATGCACTATCTGAAAGGAGCGGTGTCATAATTAGAAATGTTGCTGTCTCGTTCTTTCTCAAAACTTCCCTATTGCGTTCCGCGTGCCGTTTCGTTCTAACCTACGAATGCAATAGTGGAGAGCTGTGATTGGTAGATAATTCACGATGGCGGCCGAGTGATAGTGATACGAATGGCCGACTAGCTTATGTGGCGGCAAATCTAACTTTTCGGCGTGTGTCGCCTCGACTCTAATAACAGTTGTTTAATTATTATCGGTCAATATTATTAAATCATGAATCATTTAGTTTAGTGGTGAAATATTGAGTAATTTAAACTGCATATTTTTATATCTTTAAATGAGACTAGCAGCTAGTCACCGGTCAGCTAGTCACCGGTCAGCTAGTCACTAACTGACCCGCGCAGCTCCGCCCGCGCTCTTTTTAAGTTAACTTAATTTTGAATAGCATACATTTGCGTCGAACACCCAACCTCCTTTTTTATAGTTGGGTTTTAACTGGGATCCACATTTTACTTACCCTCCGAATTGTGGAAATGAGATTGTGGATTTATTTACTGAATTATAGTAATATTTTATGGGAGTATTTCAATAAAAACATACATAAAAATATTTCATCGAATTGAGAACTTCCTTTTTTTGTTGTCAAAAATGTATGTGTGTGCAGGCGTCGCAGTACTCGGAGGTGTCATGGCGGCGGCTGGCGTCAGTGTGCGAGCGAGCGCTCCACATGGCGCGCGCGGCGGCGCCCCCCGCACCGTCGGCGGGGGAAAGCCCCGTGGCGGCGGCGGCGTCCCCCTCCCCCGCCGGGCCGGCAGCGGGGGCCCCGGGGCTCGCGGCGCGGCTCTCGCTGCTCAGCGAGTCGCTGGTGCGCCCCAAGCCGCAGTACGCCTCGCACAAACAAGACCACACCCTCGGTGAGGGATACAGCTTAGATAGTTATTGTTATGAAGGGCATTGGAGGAATGTTGCCAATGTTCACTATAGACATAGTCTTATTGCCCAACATTGTGTCTCAACCCTCTGTTTCTCATATTCCGCTTCTGCCAAGGTCTTAATTTGTACAGAATAGATATAGGTATCCTGAGGATTTTTACTTCATTTTCCTAGGTGGTTGCTTGTGCAAGGAACCGTCCAGGTAGGTACCACCGCAGTGTCAGATATTCTGCCGCCAAGCAGCAGTGTGTAAGCATTGCTGTGTTCATGCATTGCTGTGTTCTGGCTTGAAGGGCACTGTAGCTGGTGAAATTACCAGACACAAAAACTTAAAATCTAATGTCTTAAGGGTCGGCAACGCGCTAGTGATTCTTCTGGTGTTGCTAGCGTCTATAGGCTGCGGTGACTGCTTACCATCAGGGAGGCCGCACGCTTGGTAGTTAAAAAAAAATTGCATGTACAAAGAAACCTATATAGGGTGGTGGAAACGTTAACCGTTACGATATTTTAGCAAATATTAGGGTTATTACAAAAATGAAACAGATGTAGGAACTAAGACGTTTATGATTAAGGTAGGAGTGCCGCATATTTAATGCAATACTAAATGTAAACACGAGTTTAATTCAATTTGGATATATCCTAATTATTCTTTAAAAAGTTATGTCATCAAGTTTCTTAAATGTTTCAGTTTTTGTAATAGCATTATCATTTAATGAAAATATCCACTGTTGATACTTAACGTTTCCATACTGTATTAAGTTTTTTTTATAGAAAAATGCAGTTATGTCACTAAATATCCTCACATAGTATACTAGTCTAGGGGGTCGCCTATGTTCAACAGTGGATGTCTTCCGGCTGATAATGATAAATATATTATTGTTGTAATGTTGGTAGTGCAGGTATAGGTAAGTAAACATAGATTGAATGATTGTTGTCAGAGGAGCATGTATTGTTTGCTCTGGTCTATTTTTTCTTTGAATGCCAAGCCGGCCGGCCAAGCATATACTATGATTTTATCCAGGGGTGAGTCAATTTTACCTAGGAATGGGTTTAATATAGATTATTAAGGCGACCAGAGTTTAGGAGTAGAACAGTTTTGCTTAGCCGTGGGGCTAATTTTTACCTTAAGGTGGGGCAGTTTATCGTAAGGGTGAGGCAATATTACTCATGGTAGGCCAATATTGCCTATAGATTGGCTACTTATATACAAAGTGGGGCAATTTTGCCGACGGGTGGAGTACTTTCTGTCAGGATGTGGTAATTTATGTCAAGGGCGGTACAATTACATTCGAGACCGGGGCAAGTGTGGCCATGGGTGGGGCACTGTCTGTCAGCGTGCATGAAGCGGTCGGTGTGCGTGTCCGCAGTGCGGCGGCTCGTGGCGCGCGAGCTGGGGTCGGGAGCGGCGTGCTTGGCGGGCGGGCGCGGCGGCGAGGCGTTGTTCCCCGCGCGGCTACTGGGCGCGCTGCGGCTGCAGCGGCGCACGCTGGGCCACCTGGCCGCCGTGTACTGCCTGGCCGTGGACTGCGCCGGCCGCTACGTGCTCACCGGCGCCGACGACGCGCTCGTCAAGGTGTGGAGCGCGCGCGACGGGCGGCTCGTGTGCACGCTGCGCGGCGCCGGCGCCGAGATCACGGACGTGTGCGCCAGCGGCGACGGCGCGCTCGTGGCGGCCGGCTCGGTGGACCGGCTGGTGCGCGTGTGGTGCCTGGCCACGGGGGCCCCGCGCGCGGCGCTCGCGGCTCACGCGGGCACCATCACCTCCGTGCACTGGGCCCCGGCGGCGCGCGCCGACGTGCGTTGGCTGGCGTCCACGTCCACGGACTGCTCGGTGGCGTTCTGGACGTGCTCGGCGGACGGGCGCTTCCTGTCGCAGCCGGTGCAGTACGTGGAGCGCATGCGGCCCGGCGTGTGCCACATGATCTGCGCGGCCTGGTCGGCGGGCGGCGCCTTTCTGGCGGCCGGCAGCGCCGACCACCACGTGCGCCTCTACACGGTCACGCACGAGCCCGGCGGACCCAAGCGGGTGAGGCCCACTGGTCGACCTGATCTTACAGCCGATTGAGCTGTTACAATTTTAAATAAATATATTTAAAAAAAAGTGCGTGCGTGCGTGCGCGAGTCCCTCCGCGCGGAAGAAGTGAAACTTCACTCTATACTGTCCGACACCGTACGACACCGTCCGACACCGTACCACGCCGTACCACACCGAAGCACACCGAACCACCCCGAACGACATTGAACGACACTGAATGACGGAATGACTGCGTCACGTGAGTGCGTTTAATGTATAACGCGTTAAGTTTAAAAAATTTGGAAGTCGCATAAGAAGTTTCACTCCAGTAAATACGTTGCATAACTCCTATCTGAGTGAACGTGTCCCAATCCACAATAACTAGTAATTGTCTTAATTTGAAGTTATGCTATTTGATGTGGGGCACATGTGCTCTCAATGTTATCTAAGAATGAGTCAAGTTTGCTCATGGATGAAGCACTTTTTCGTCAAGTTAAAGCAATTAATTTCTAGGGTGGGGCAAGATTCCTTATTGATGGGGCATGTTTTATCAGTGTGGGGCAAATTTGTCCACGCATTAGGCAATTAATCCCAATAGACCTTGCCCCACACTTGGATGGGGTAATTAATCCCGAGGGTGGGGCAAGTTTACCACGAAGGTGAGGCAATTAATCCCAGGCGTAGGGCAAGTTCGCTCGGGTCAGTAGTGGTACTGTAACTGCAGGTGCTGGAGACGTCAGTGCACGAGGACGCGGTGGACAGCATCGCGTGGGCGCACCGCGGGCTGCGCTTCGTCTCCGGGAGCAAGGTACTAGTGCACGACAACACTGCCATTGTTGGTCTCCCTACAGGCTCGCTCTCCTCCGGTCCGGTTGACAATAACTATAATTTGCTTCCGGTACAGCGATACTTCTGATACATACCATGTATTATTTTAAAGAAACATCACCACTTACCGTCATATGAGATAATAAACCAGGTGTTTATGTAACCAGGTCGACTAGAAATCATTCCGATTGAACCATACCATACAGAACCATAGATGTGTCCGGGTAATAATAGCATTCTCCCATCTCCTCTCGTTGGGTGTTGTAACGAGGCGACTAAGAGAAAACAAGGACGGAAGACTGGCAGCAGCGTCTTTCTATTGGATTACCACCTATACTGCGATACCCGAGACGCCAGCAAAGCGTAGCGATTATGGCAACCCCTCTCTTCTAAGTTCCAGTGGACGCTTTTCGGTAGTTGCTGATGATGACGAAAATATCGTCTGTTGGTACCTAGTTAACGTTTTCAATGTGTATAGAGCCTGCGTTGACATAAAGCGGTCAGAGTTCGGCTCGAGTTCCGCGTTCTAGTGACCGTTGACCACTCGAGAGTTCCCATATGTCCAAGGTAGCGTTTAAACCTATTGTTTTTGTGGAGCTTAGAAGCTTCGAAAAAAAAAGAAAGTATGGGGTGCATCCAATTAATATGACGGACCCCTTTGTCTAGTGTTTAGACACCCTGGCTGTTACCCGATGAATCGTGGGTTCGATTCCCACCAAGTGTCTAGACACTAACAACACTCAGGTTATTTATCAGTTTAAGTATGTATTTAAAAAAAAAAATTATATAAGTATTAGTATCAGTTGTCTGGTTTCCATAGTACAGGCTCTGCCTAGTTTGGGATCGGATGAACGTGTGTGGATTGTCCCAGGATATTATTATTAAATTATAAGGCGGGACGAAAAAGCCGAATTTAGTGTTTTTCTTAGAGATGAACATCGATTCCATATTTATTTTCCATTTCCGATTCTATTAGTTTTTCTGTATTCGCAACCTCAAAAATCGTGTCGTTCCGGCGTTCTCTGTCTTTACGGGAAAAGAACTTTGGAACCATTGATATATTGGAACGCCCGACGTTTCGCTCTGAACTCTGTGACCCGGTGGGAGCTTTAAAAAATAATTGACCGTTAAGTGCTAGCGTTAAGCCTGTTTGAAATAAATAATTTGAGTGGTATGTGGTGCGCCAGTACCACGCCAGGTGTGTGTGTAACCCCGAGCGTACCAAGGTACGCTCGGGGTTACACACACACACACACACACACAGGACGGCAGCGCGGCGCTGTGGACGCTGCACGCGACGCAGTGGCGCCACGTGTTGCTGCGCCCCGCGCCCGCGCACGGGGACCACAAGCGGCTCAAGGTACGCTCGGGGTTACACACACACTCACACACACACAGGACGGCAGCGCGGCGCTGTGGACGCTGCACGCGACGCAGTGGCGCCACGTGTTGCTGCGCCCGCGCACGGGGACCACAAGCGGCTCAAGGTACGCTCGGGGTTACACACACACACACACACACAGGACGGCAGCGCGGCGCTGTGGACGCTGCACGCGACGCAGTGGCGCCACGTGTTGCTGCGCCCCGCGCCCGCGCACGGGGACCACAAGCGGCTCAAGGTACGCTCGGGGTTACACACACACACAAACACACACACACAGGACGGCAGCGCGGCGCTGTGGACGCTGCACGCGACGCAGTGGCGCCACGTGTTGCTGCGCCCCGCGCCCGCGCACTGGTACCACAAGCGGCTCAAGGTACGCTCGGGGTTACACACACACACACACACACAGGACGGCAGCGCGGCGCTGTGGACGCTGCACGCGACGCAGTGGCGCCACGTGTTGCTGCGCCCCGCGCCCGCGCACGGGGACCACAAGCGGCTCAAGGTACGCTCGGGGTTACACACACACACACACAGGACGGCAGCGCGGCGCTGTGGACGCTGCACGCGACGCAGTGGCGCCACGTGTTGCTGCGCCCCGCGCCCGCGCACGGGGACCACAAGCGGCTCAAGGTACGCTCGGGGTTACACACACACACACACACACACACACAGGACGGCAGCGCGGCGCTGTGGACGCTGCACGCGACGCAGTGGCGCCACGTGTTGCTGCGCCCCGCGCCCGCGCACGGGGAGCACAAGCGGCTCAAGGTACGCTCGGGGTTACACACACACACACAGGACGGCAGCGCGGCGCTGTGGACGCTGCACGCGACGCAGTGGCGCCACGTGTTGCTGCGCCCCGCGCCCGCGCACGGGGAGCACAAGCGGCTCAAGGTACGCTCGGGGTTACACACACACACACACACACAGGACGGCAGCGCGGCGCTGTGGACGCTGCACGCGACGCAGTGGCGCCACGTGTTGCTGCGCCCCGCGCCCGCGCACGGGGACCACAAGCGGCTCAAGGTACGCTCTGGATCACACACACACACAGGACGGCAGCGCGGCGCTGTGGACGCTGCACGCGACGCAGTGGCGCCACGTGTTGCTGCGCCCAGCGCCCGCGCACGGGGACCAATTAGCCTTTTAGCACGCTTCTCCACCGTGTCCAAAGCTGGTAGATGGCATTTTGCAGCACCAGCCCATATATGAGTACAGTATTCCACACACGACCGGACTTGCGCTTTATATAACATCAGAAGCTGTCCCGGTGTGAAGTACCGCCGAACTTTTGCAAGGACACCAAGCTTCCTTGCGGCTACTTTGGCCTTGGACTCAATGAACTGCCCAAACTTTAGGTTTGAGGAAATATCAACTCCCAACGACTGAAGGCGGTCGGTGTATTCTAAGGAAACATTCTGGCTGGAATGTAGGAGCCAAGGTGAACGGACTCCTTTTAGCGGTGAACAGACACGCTTGTGTTTTAGCTGCGTTGAATTTCACAAGATTGGCATCGACCCATTCAGAGACTGCCTGAAGTGTGAGACTTACACGCTCTATCATGGCCTTTCTTTCACACTGGATGACATCTTTACTGGCCCGAGAATTCGGCAGATATCTCACCACAACAGTGCTGTCATCCGCATACCCATAGATACCGGGCTTGAGCAGATCATTTATGTGAAGCAATAAGAGGGTTGCGGAGAGAACGGGCCCCTGAGAACAACTCGGCAACAACTCGGAGAGACCGATCACTCATGAAGTCATTTACCCAGCCAAAATTATTGTCAGTATTAGATATGTTGTCATTAACTTTGAGCACGTGATTGAATCACTATAGAATGGGAGCATCACTACTACTATTTATATGGCAATATTATTTTACAAAGTGACATTAGCAAATGTCAATTTACTTTAGTGAATTAATGATTGGACTATAATGGAGGTTTTTAAGTGCGGTCACACACAGATACTCGTAATGTTATAGCATGCGTTCATTAATGTACAGATGACGATGGTGTGTTGGGACTGCAGCGACGCTTACGTCATCACGGCCGTCTCCGACAACACGATACGGGTGAGTTCAATTCTTACTACTTATACTTCAGATGGAGGGTTCTGGTGTTAGGTAGGTAGGTGTTTTACTGTTAAAATTGTTGAACGATTTACCCGAGGCCTGATGGCGAGTGACAGGTCTGCTCGACAAAATATGTACCTAGTGTAGTGCCGTTTGTTGCCCGAGACTGTTAGTTAGTTAACTTATGACTTTATATTTATGTCTCTCAAGTTTGATAATTTCATTGGTTACAGTTCTCGTTACACTAGCTAAGCTATGGCAATGTTTATATTATTAACCAAATACCTTTGATTATATATACGTCTAGATAGTATGTTCGATGTGCAAACACTTGACAATATCAGGTATACCAAAACATCAAATTGGTATACTTGGTTGTTTAGTATCACTTGAACTGTACCGATGGTTTTTGCTCGCAAAAAAAAAACATTATGCCGAGTTGTGTAATCAAATCGTGAAAATATTAAGTAAATAAAATTAATTAAGATCCTAACTTAATTTTCCATTCATAACTCTTAAGATTCTGTGAAGGATTATTATAAAAATTCGATTGCTTTTTACGACAATTTGTACATTGTCCGACTAGACTGGTGTTGCTAGGTAATAATGGGGGGATATATCTTAAGTCTGGGGTAATTTTTTTTTTAACAAAAATGAATTCAATGAAACGTAATACGTGTATAGTGACCAAAATATTAAATAAATCAATTAAAATAATTTTAATTTTTTTTTTTTGATAATTTAATTACTTTTATATAGGTGTGCGCTTACGTACGCAGGTTTAGTCTGGGTGACTAAGAAAAGATGCTATGAGGATGAACCGATTTATTATATAAAGCTATAAGATAATTTGCGCTAATGATATGTGGCTAGATGCTAAATGAATGCACACCGGTTGCTGTCCGACTATGCACTGGCTAAGTCACGCGATTACCCGTGTGACCTAGATTATGATTGCACCATCAGCAATAGGTGTTCGATGTGCATCGAACAATAGGTAAGTACTTACTTAGAAGTACAACGCTATCGCTATTTATGGGGAAAATATTTATAACTGGAGATCCCCAAACACGCACACAACCACAGATGACGCGAGTGTACAACGAGGCCTGCACGCAGACACGAATTATGAGGTTACGATGCTTAGTAACGTAACGTTACAAGACTAATAGGTATCTAGACGTATATATAATCAAAGCCAAATACCACGTCCTCGTGTGGTGTCCGGGTAGGAATAGCGTGGAGATGGGTGGGTCATCTCCTGCCGTTGGGTGTCGTGCGAGGCGACTAGGGGAAAACCAGACGACGAACAGTAACGTCCAACTACACGTCGTATACCATAGATACTCCGTACACTACACTCGAGTTTTCATTGTATAGTTGAGTACCCATACGGAGAGATGGCGTTGCAGCGCTTACGTTTATTTCGCTAGATGACGTTGTATACTTTATACTCGATAAATTACTCTGAATATGTGTATACTTGTTCACGACTGATAATGTCTCAGATCCAAACCACAAACATGTCTGCTTTGCAACAACAGATGGCGTACTATGAGTCATATTAAATCACGCTATGGTTTGATGTTTGTTATTTAAACATATTTGTTTTTTTTTAAATAAAGTGTGAATGGACCGAAGGGAAGGAATAGGAAGGTGAATGAATTCACTGGACTATAGATCCGGATACAGATGTGGTTTTATTTAGTACCTAACCCTTCTAGTATTCGTCCCTGAAGTTCACCATTAATTAATACCTTTCGGTATTAAACAATACTTATTTGAATATTTACGATTAGAATCAACATTATGATTTATATGATTTTCGAATACAAACATGCAAGCATATTATTATTAGATTACACAGAAAAAGTTGTTGCGTGACATAGCACAATCTATCGGCATCCATATAGAACCGTAGCCCCCCACTGTGCGCAGGTGTGGTGCTCCCGCACGAGCACGCAGGTGTCCACGCTGGCGGGGCACCGCGACGCGGCCTACGTGCTGGAGGCGCACCCCTTCCTGGCCGGCGTGTTCCTGTCCGCGGGCCACGACGGCCAGCTGCTGGTGTGGGAGGCGCGGGGGCCCCGGCCGCTGGCTGCATTCCACGACCGCCTGGACCACGTGGGCCACGGCGCCGTGTTCGACGCCAAGTGGGGCGGCGGCGCCACCGTGGCCGCCACCGACTCGC
The DNA here is from genome assembly GCA_911728495.1 of Furcula furcula. Lineage (NCBI taxonomy): Eukaryota > Metazoa > Arthropoda > Insecta > Lepidoptera > Notodontidae > Furcula > Furcula furcula. Next base: position 50,706,700 of record OU452242.1, read on the forward strand.
ACGGCCACCTGCTGCTGCTGGGGCTGGGCGCCGGCCACCGGCTGTACTCGGCGCTGCCCGCCGAGCTGTTCTTCCACACGGACTACAGGTGCGCCCGACCGTTCCGGCTCGAAGGACCATTAATGCTATGTGTAGTTTTATGCAAGGTTAATTAGAATAATTGATATTTTACCGTAGAGACCTCGAATGGGAATGTACTGAATTATGAATATTGTAATGCTGACGATATAACAGAACGTGTATGTGTGACGTCAGGCCGGTGGTGACCGACGCTCTGGGTAGCGCGCACGACGAGCAGACGGACACGCCCCCCCACTTGATGCCGCCGCCCTTCCTCGTGGACGTGGAGGGTGCGCCCCACCCGCCCGACCTGCAGCGACTGGTGAGTAACCATACTTGTTGAGCTGCATATTTACTGAGGGGGGGGGGGAGGTACCGTTTTGATGTGATACATGGTGGTGTGCGCAGGTGCCGGGCCGCGAGAACCTGGCGCTGTCGCAGCTGATCCCAGCCACGGATGTGCCGCGCCGCCCGGAGACCGCGCCCGAGCTGGCGCGGGACTCGCGCGGCGTCTGGCGGGGCGAGGGCGTGCGGTGCGTACCACACAGACACACACACACACTGACATCCGCAGCTGATCTCGGCCACGGACGTGATGTTTTACTATTGTTACTTAAGTAACCTAAATAAAGTGGGAAGAAAAACTGCTCTTAGTCGGCTCGAAAGACCATATTATGGTCCTTCGAGCCGACTATAAAAATGGTTTTTCTACATATTATGTAAATAGATCGAAGGACCGTTTGTGACCGACTCGAAGGACCATTCCTAATAGGTCGAAGGACCGCTTGCAACCGGCTCGAAGGACCGATTGCAACTGGCTCGAAGGACCGCTTGTAACTGGATCGAAGGACCGTTAGTAACCAAGCGGTTGAATTGTAAGATACGCAAAGTTGTTATATTGTCGCTACTAATAAGAAGTGTTATTCAAATGAAAGGGAAGCGCATGATCCATTGTACAGCTCATAATATGGTCCTCTGGACCTGGGCCTGATTATTAGATATCAACGATGGCCGCTCATGTCGTGTGTAGGTACACGGCGGGGTCGTGGCAGCGCGGCGACCCGCTGCTGGTGCCGTACAGCTCGCGGCCGCTGGTGGCCCCCCTGCCGCGCTCGCAGCGGGACCGCATCCTCGCCACCTGGTGAGTGTACCACCAGCACTGGGGGCGCCGCTGCCTCTAGTACTGCAGGCACCCAGACTGTGAGTAGCCTAGCGCTGCCGCCGAGCCGTAGCCTGTAATCGCATGGTGTCTGTATTGTAGCGCGGAGCTGAACGCGCTGGAGCAGAGTTGGTACCGGCGCGAGATGCGGCGCCGCCCCCTCATGATCAGCACGGCGCCGGAGGGTGGTGGCGGGGGGCCCCGGCGGCGCGCTGGGCGGCGGCCCCGCGGCGACCCCCCGCGAGCCCCTCGGCCCCGCGCCGAGCCCGAGCCGGAGCCCGAGTCGGCGGGACGCGAGGACACCTCGGAGGACGAGTGGCTGCAGCGGCACGCCGCCTCGCCGGACTCGCGCGCCTCCAGCCTCGACTTCACCGACACCACCAGGTGCTGTGTCTGTTACGATACTAACTCTAGGCGGAGACGCATATCATCTGCGTAGTCCGACTCGGCTCTCGCTGAGTTCGCTGACGGTCTCATTTTTGTGGTGTATGTTAACATTTTACAAGTTCACTGATAATAATTTGATTCAAAAATTGAATACTACATTATTCTCTCATAGCACGCACTCGGGAAGTAAAAGTGACAGGTGAGTGTAAAAATGTGCTTTAGAAAAAAACTTTCTATAAAGTCATTTATAGAAAGTTTTTTTCTAAAGCATTCTTTCACTTAAAAATTAGCGATTTCAGTTAGCTCTAAATTAATGTAATAAACTCGTTATTTGGCTGACCCTTTTTTGAAAGTAACTGGAGCAGCCGGCTGGGCGAGTATCCTCCTTGGGCTGCGCCAGTAATGATTGGTAGTATTATGACATTATATACACTGACATGTAACACTTTTGACATAAGCACTAAATTTCATTTAATTGATATTAATAATTATCTTAGTGACAATTTATCATTCACAAAAGATAGATGTTATCTATCTAAATATTATAAAAGACAGATAGCAGCGTCGCTATCATATTATTTCTATACATCAGCCAAGAATTTGGCTACCCAGGTCGCTTCTATTGAGCGACAAACTCTTGACATTGAAATGAATTCAGCCAAGCATTTGGCTATCAATAATGACAATTTAATTCATTTAAATTAGATAATAAGACAACAGAGTCAACCTCTTGCATACATAATAAATATGATATTAGAAATAAAAATACTAGAAATGGCCCAAATAAGAATAATTCACAATTGCATAAAAACAAATTAACTATTAACCTGGTGCATCAAAATATACAAGGAATTATGGGCAAAGATTTGGAAATTGAATTGTTTATGAACAGTCAGAACATAGATATTTTTTGTATAACTGAACATTGGTTAAAAAGTGACCAGTTCATGTTCAATTTCAATAATCACCAGGTTGCTAGCTCGTTCAGCAGAGTAAATAAGATACGAGGGGGCTCCTTAATTATTATTAAGAAAAATATTAAATTTAGGGAACGCACAGATCTTGTGAGTCTGTCTGTTGAGCGAGTTATTGAAATAGCTTGCATTGAGTCAGATCAGTTTTTAGTTTTGAGCGTATACAGGCCCCCGTGTTCACCTTACGACGAATTTGAGAGAATTTTAGAAAGTATCTTGCACAAAACTTCATCTTCTAATAAAACTATTATCATCTGTGGAGACTTCAACATAAATTTACTTGAAAATAGCAATGTAACTGGTAAATTTATGACACTACTTAAATCTTACAATTTGTACAACATTTTCTTAGAACCTACTAGGATAACTTCCACTAGTGCAACCTGCATTGACAATATATTTACTAATATAAAACCAGTCCACAAAGAAATAATAAATAAATTAGATTCTGATCATTGTGGTCAATTAGCTTTATTTCCTAGTAAGTCAAATAAATCACAAAGAAATGTTACGTTTGTTCCAGTAACTAAACGCCGTCTTAATGATTTTAAAGCCACCCTGATTGATAAACTACCTTCATTGCCCAGTCATAATGACCCAAACACTTTGTATAACGCCTTATTCCACCTTATCGATGCTCAGTATAGTAAAATATTTAAACCAAGAACATTATTAATTAATGATCGTGTGTCATTTAGTGATTGGGCGACTGTAGGTATTCTTAAGAGTCGGAGAAAACTGTATGAATTGTACAATGAAAAATCTTCTAACTCTTGTCCACTCTTTAAAGAATATGTTAAAAAATACTCTAAGGTCTTTAAACGAACTTGTTCCTTAGCTAAGGCTATTTATTTGAAAAATAAAATTAAAAATTCTGAAAATAAAATTAAGACAACTTGGAGCATTATAAATAGTGAAACAGGAAGAACAACTGTGCGTAATCGCGATTTTCACTTGAAAATTAATGATTCTGATGTAACTGCGGATCAGGATGTAGCGACCGCGTTTGAAAATTTTTTTGCTAATATTCCTTTAGAAATTTCAAATACTCTTAAGTCGTCATCCACTTCTGCGGAGCTATTATTGCAACAAAGTGTACCAAAATGTAGAACAACTTTTGAATTCTCCTTCGTTACTGCTAAGGATATTGCAAATACATTTAAAAAGATAAATTTAAAAAAAACCGCAGACTTATGGGGTCTATCTACTCAGATGATCTCATCTGTCATTGATCTTATTGCACCGCAATTAGCTGTAGTATTCAATAGTTGTGTCTCTAGTGGAGTGTTTCCTGACCTTATGAAACAGAGTAGATTAATTCCTATGTTTAAATCCGGTAGTACCACGGAGCCTACGAATTTCAGGCCAATTTCGGTATTGCCTACTTTAAGTAAAATTTTTGAAAAATTATTGCTTGATCAGATGCTAGATCATTTCAACGAATATGATCTGTTTCATGATAAACAGTTTGGTTTTACTAAGAATCGTTCTACTACAGATGCGGGAGTTGAATTGATAAGAAACATATATGACGCCTGGGAGGACAAGCAGGATGCTCTTGGCATATTCTGCGATTTATCCAAGGCGTTTGATTGCGTACAACATGACACCCTTGTCAGGAAACTACACCACTACGGAATCAGGAACAGAGCTCTCGATCTTCTGACTTCATATTTGAGTAATAGAATTCAGAAGGTTGATATTAACGGAACGAGATCTGTAGGATCTGAGGTTACTTTAGGTGTACCACAGGGTTCAATACTAGGCCCATTTCTATTTTTGATATATGTTAATGACTTACCCTACTTTGCAGGGGACAATCATAAGATTATATTGTTCGCGGATGATACCTCTCTCTTGTTTAAAATTAAGCGTGGACTACAAGATTATGACGATGTGAACAATGTTGTATCTAAAGCTGTCCATTGGTTTAATGTTAATAATTTAAAATTAAATGAAAGTAAATCAAAATGTATAAAATTCACAACACCTAACGTCAGACAGGTGAGAACCAATGTTGACATCAATGGAGCTGTTTTGGACCCTGTAAATTCAACAGTATTCTTGGGCATTACTGTTGATGCCAAGTTGCAATGGGGCCCACATATTGAGAAACTGTCGGGTAGGCTTAGCTCGGCGGCTTATGCAGTTAAGAAAATTAGACATGTCACAGATGTTGAAACCGCTAGAATTGTTTATTTTAGTTATTTTCACAGTATTATGTCTTATGGTATATTACTGTGGGGATCTTCTGCAGATTTCAACACCATTTTTATTCTGCAGAAAAGGGCTGTGAGAGCTATTTACAGTTTAGCTCCTACTGATACACTTAGACAAAAATTTAAAGAAATAAATATTCTAACGGTTATATCACAATATATTTATGAAAATTTGCTGTATGTAAAGAAAAACATTAGTGCTTTTGCAAAGAATAGTGACCATCATAATGTAAACACCCGGAACAAACACAATCTTGCTGTACACTCCACGCGTCTCCACAGAATTAGTAATTCGTTCATGGGCCAAGGTATACGTTTCTATAATAAACTGCCACAGGATATCCGAGACCTACCAATTAATAAATTCAAAAGCACTATTAAAAGCCGGTTCTCTAAAAAGGGCTACTATAAAATCTCGGATTACCTGGAGGATAAAGCTGCGTGGGCTTAAACTGTGATACTCATGCGAGCTTATAATTTTAAGACATCTTTTGTAAAAGCGATTTTTATTGTTAACATTATACTTAATTGAATTAAAAAATGACAAGCCCTCTGAGTTTCTTGCCGGATCTTCTCAGTAGAGGCCGCGTTGTGATCCGGTGGTAATTTTTAAAAAAATGACAATATGTAAGTGCCCTCGTGAGGCCTATGCATAATAAAGATATTTTGATTTTGATTTTGATTTTGAGTATGTACAATTATATGTATAACCGAGTGTCGTTGTGCAGCTCATCCTCGTCGTCGCAGTACTCAGACTGGGAGGCGGGTGCCGCCCTCGCGCCCCCCGCCAGGACCAGGCGGCGGCCACTGCCCGCCTCCAGGTATATACACACACACACACGCGTACACAACTAACAATAATATCCATCTTGACTTACTTTTAAGACTGTTAGGTGTCTAAATCCTATCCTGAAAGCAACAACCGAACAAAGTTGTGGCATTCAGCAGAATCCTACGTTCGGTTTTTAGAGCAGCCATGAAGGCTAATAATTCACATCTAATACTCTGCGGTCGCTAGGGCCCGGAATATACTGAACTTTGACTGATCTATTTTAAAGCAACAATATTCACTTTATTAATAGATGTTAGGTCCCTTGCGCGTGTGACCCTTCAGGTAAATATCACCGATTCACCGCAGCGTCAGTTATTCTGCCGCCAAGCAGCAGTGATCCTATCCTATGTACTATAGCTGGTGAAATGGCTATAAGTACTTTTAGGAGTTTAATGTGTACAGATACAGTCCAAGCGAAGCGTCGACGCAGAAGCGAGCGGAGCGTGCTACGGCCGCCTCGCCGGTGCCGGAGGCCGGTCCGGCGCCGTCCGGGTCGGGCGAGCCGGACGAGCTGCCGGAGCTGTACCGTCCCGGCGACTGGCTCACCGCCGTGTCGCCGAGGAAGGCGCCCTACCACCCGCAGATGGGTGACCAGTGCCTCTACTTTAGATTGGTGAGCGTTTCACCCGTATGCTTTTGTATATCTAGTGCTAAGCAAAGCTGTGCCAGGCCGTCGTTTCCCTCCGAATCTCAAATAAATAAAGTAGGAAAGTAGTTTTTCAACATTTTCTCCATAGAGTTTATATATTAAGAATAGAGTACGCGTTTGACTATGGTCTCCTTAAACAAAGCGTAGGCAGATTTTCCTCTAACAGGCCGGTAAATTGAACTATTTAAAGTGATATTATAGGATAAGTAGCTATGGGTTTGATCTGTCACAAGCGTAAATGTCGATAAATACAGCTGACGGTATAGCACCTATTGTCGTGTACCTGATATTTATGTATTTTGATGTACTTACTCGTGGCTACATGTTCTTACTTGAATTAAGCATTCTATAGTACTTGTACTGATTCATATTCTAATATTTTCTCCCTTAGCCGACACTCCGGTGACGGAACTGGACATGTAAAAATTAGAAACGTAAATGCATTTATTTCATTGGAATGTATTTCTACGGCCTGATAGAATTATGATATTTTTATCACCTTAGTTCCTATAGTGAACATGATGTATGTGTGTACGTGTAGGGCCACCAGCGGTACTTCGAGGCGGTCTCGGAGAAGGACCTGTACAAGGTGAACCCGCGCGACAAGCCCTGGGAGCGGACACACGTCTACGTGAGTACCGCACTAATGATAATGGTTACGATCGGGCCAACATTTGAATGGGCAACTCCGACTAATGGTTCTGCACATAAAATGTACTCGAGCATTTTTGCTCACGTGTCCTTTTGCCAAATCATTATCGAAACAAAGTTTGTATTTTTAGAAAATAACGTCTAATCCGGTGTTAGGTTTTTAATAATTCCAATTTGATGAGATTGTCCAAACAGAGAATTACTTAGGATCTTAGGTCCATGTAAATCGAACTCTTCAATTCACGAGAACTCATAGAACGTCCGGTGACACGGCCGGAGCCGAGGCGTTATGTATTGTTATGGTAGATCATAAACTTCTTTTAAATAATATTAGCTATAGCATTAAAAATAATTTATTGTGCTGATTTGGTTCATACGGCAGTAATAAATACTGAAAAAAATTTAATTCGTAGACATATTTCAGAATATGCACCAGGTGCGCCTGGAATACTACAAGGTTCTGTTCTTAGACCACCACTTCTTTTCAAAATTTTTACTATCAATGTCAATGATTGTTCTAAAAATTCTCTATTGAATTTATTACTAATAAAATTAAAATAACCACATTAACTCTGTCCGCTGCGCCGTTTTCGAGTTCCTACAAAACATTTTGCTCTTTTCCTTCTTTTAAATATTTTCTTTTGTGTGTGGTGGTAGGCCGGTTGGTCGCAGTCATCGCAGCTACCTGAAGTAGACCTTCGTTTTTTTTTCTGTCGCGATTTCCCCTCTCCCCGTGTCAAACGGGACCGTCTGGGGGCTTAGTACGAGTTGCGATAGTTCAAGAGCTTGATCAAATGGTCAGTTTTCTCCATACATTTAACACCAGCGCCCCTAGCGGTAACTTTCAAGAACTAGTAAAATGTACGGGCAAAAACTGTCAGTTTGATCGAGCTCGTAAACTATCGGAACTCGTACTAGACGTACTGGACGCGTGATCCGCAGGAGTGCGAGCTGGTGAAGGTGGTGGGCATCAAGTACGTGATCAAGCCGCCGCGCGTGGCCTGCCTGCGCCTGGCGTGCTCGCTGGCCGCCGGCGCGTCCGGCCGCGCCCGCACCGTGACCGTGCGCTACCACGACATGCCGGACGTGATCGACTTCCTCGTGCTGCGCCAGCAGTACGACGCGGCGGTGGCGCGCCGCTGGGCGCCCGGCGACCGCTTCCGCTGCATGATCGACGACTACTGGTGGACGGGGGTCGTGCTGGAGCGCGCGGGGCCCCCGCCCGGGGCCGCCGACTCCGCCGCCGCCGAGAGGCTCACCGGCGAGGCCGCCGCCGAGTGGGCCACCGCCGCCGCCTCGCACTTCCTCTCGCTCAAAGTCAGGTCGGATACTTATTAGAATAGATATGGAGATAAAAATATTTTAACTGTTGATTTTATTAACGATCGATAAGATTGTGTCATTAAATCGGATGTGCGGGAAGAGATTATTTGAATTCATACAAAAAGAAAGAAAGGTTATAAATTGGAAGGGACCTATCATTGGACCCTGCGGAACGCCCGGTGTAAACTTAGTTTTCGAAAAACTTTCCATTGATATGCTATTTTTGTATTCAATTATGCAAATTCGAAGCGGGCGAGTCGACTGCACCGTTCCTCACGCTCCTGACAATATAGAATTCGGTGCAGCGTGTCACGGTTCACCCGGTCGATAGCTTTGCACGGGTCCGTCCGGCAGGTGGGACAACGGCGAGGTGGAGCGGCTGTCGCCGTGGGACCTGGAGCCGCTGGACCCCGCGCGGCTGCCCAGCGAGGCGGGCGGCGCCGTGCCCGTGCTGCCCGAGGAGCTGGAGGCGGTGCTGCACCGCGCCGAGGAGGCCGACTGGCCGCCGGCGTGCCGCGCGCTGGCCGCACACGTGGAGCGCGTCATGACGCTGTCGGTGGCCGAGCCGTTCGCGGCGCCCGTGGACCTGCAGCGGTACCCGCAGTACGCGCGCGCCGTGCCCTACCCGGTGGACCTGGCCACGATGCGCGCGCGCTTCCGCAACCTGTTCTACCGGCGCGCGGCCGCCGCGCAGTGGGACGCGCGCCAGCTGGCCGGCAACGCGGAGCGCTGCCACGAGCCGCGCTCGGCGCCGGTGCGCGCCGCGCGCCTCGTGGCCGAGCTGCTGCTGCGGCTGGTGGCGCGCTGGCGCGACGCGGACGCGCTGGCCGAGTACCGCGCGCTCGCCGCCGCCTACCGCTCCGAGGACGAGGACGCGCCGCGCGCGCGCCGCTGGCCGCGACGCTGCGCCGCCGTGCTGCGCGAGCTGATGGCCAGCGCGGACGCGGAGCCTTTCCGCCGGCCGGTCGAGCCCGACCAGGCGCCCGGTGCGTGACCTAGGAAGCTAGGAATTACTAATACTCCGATAGATAGAAATTTTCATTGTAACGGAACAGTAACGGCCGCATTTAAAAAGGCAGTGACGACGAAAGTGGTAAAATCAATGTTGATTGTATCAATAATGATTTCTGATATTTACGCGAATACTACACATTGAAATGAAACTAATTTTACTAATTTTTTTAATTTTTTTATTGTATCAATTTTAGTAGCCGATAATGTTCTACGCTGACCGAAGATTGAAAACGAGGAAACTCGTGAGCCGTGTGATTATTAATTTAAAAAGTGCGGCTGTTACGGTTTTAATTTCAGCGACAGACGAATTTTTTAACATTAAAATTGAATTTTGGAAAGCTTCTGATGTGGTAGACCATGAACTTCTTTTGAATAAAATCACCATAAATATCATTTGAAATAATTACTTGATTACGAACCACCTCGTATCATACGGCAGTAATAAATAATTAAAAGAATGGTAATTCGTAGACATTTTTCTGAATATGCACCAGGTGCGCCTGGGATACCACAAGGTTCTATTCTTAGACCATTTCTCTACGCGATGTTTATTATCGACGTCAATGAATGTTCTAAAAAATCTTTTACTTTTATCTATATTAATAAAAGAGCACGGTGTTTTCTAGGAATCACGATACAGCAAAAACCATATAACGTACAATCTTGAAATTTGGAACCAACATTATTCAAATAGTCTAGGTGAACAATAAGAACGGATTTTTCGAAATTCCATACCTAAGTGGGTCAAATGGGCTCCCAAAGTTTGTATGGAAACAAATATTTTCGTCACACGGACATGAAACTTTGTCAGTGTACTAAACGAAAGAAATAAAGAAACACGTGTATCACACTTTTTGAAAATCGACCCTTATAGGGATTTTAGCATCGTTTTTGAGTATGCAACGCGGAAAAAAAATTTCATACTGCATTGCTGAAACTTTGTGAATACATTAATTAAATTATAGCCATCCAAGTGCAAATAATCATTTTTTGAAAATCAACTCCTAAAGGGGTCCTATTGGGGTCCAAAAAATTTTTCTCGACCTACAATCATAAGACTTAGTTTATATATTGCACACAAGAATCTAAGAAACCTATTTCCGCCATTTTTCGAAAAACTACCCCTAGGGTCTTTTAATGGGGTTTCAAAGTTTGCACAAAGAAGGATTTTCATTTCATCAGGTACAGCTAGAGTAACAAAACTCGGTAAATAAACTCAACATAACTATTGTAAAAACTAATTTTGAGCATTTTTGTAAAATCAAACCCTAAGTAGGTCAAATGGGCTCCCAAAGTTTATATGAAAAAAAAAAATATTTTCGTCACATGGAAACGAAACATTGTTACAGTACTGAGCAAAAGAAATAAAGAAACACGTATATTACAACTTTTTGAAAATCAACCCTTAAAGGGGTTTTAACATGGTTTTTGAATATATAACGTAAAAATAACATACTTACTCCATTGATGAAACTTAGCGAATATATTTATCAAATTATAGCAATCTATGTGTAAATAATCATGTGTTGAGAATCAACTCCGAAATGGGTCCAATTGGGGTCCACAAAATGTTTTTCGACCTAAAGTCATAAGACTTAGTTTATATATTGTACACAAGAATCTAAGAAACCTCTTTCCGGCATTTTACGAAAAACAACCCTTAAAGTCATATCAAGGGGTTAAAAAGTTTGCACAAAGAAGGATTTTCATTTCATGCTATGATGCAGCTAGAGTAACGAAACACAGTAAATAAACTTAACACAACAATTGAACAAACTTGCTTTGAGATTTTTTGTAAAATCATCCCCTAAGTGGGTCAAATGGGCTCCCAAAGGTAGTATGGAATTTTTGTTTTCATCACACGGATATGAAATTTAGTCAATGTACGAGGGTGAATCAAAAAATTCTTGGAATCAATATTAAATAATGCAAAGATTTAAATAATAATATTTTATTTTTCTACATAATCTCCCTCCAATGCAATGCATTTAGAATAACGCGTTTCTAACTTCCTTATTCCTTGTGAAAAAAAAATATTTTCTTGACTCTCGAAAAAGTCCTCTACGGCAGCTATAACCGCGTCATTATCGTGAAATTTTGTTCCACGAATTTCCTCTTTTAATTTTGGAAATAAGTGAAAATCACTTGGGGCTAAGTCCGGAGAATATGGTGGGTGGTCAAGGAGATTGAAGCCAGCACAGCGGATTGCGTTGAGCGCAACTTCCGATCGATGAGCAGGAGCGTTATCTTGAAGGAACAACACGCCCAACGACAGTTTTCCACGACGTTTTTCTTTAATCGCTTCACGCACTTTCGGGATTAAATTTGCATAATAGGGTCCAGTAATCGTCTGGCCTTTTGGCATGTAATCAATAAAAAGGATTCCTTCACTATCCCAGAACACAGAGGCCATAACTTTGCCAGCGGTAGGAGCAACTCGAAATTTCTTAATGGATGGAGAGGATGGTCGTTTCCAAGACATGCTTTGTCTTTTAGTTTCAGGATCAAAATGGTGGACCCACGTTTCATCCATGGTGACAAGACGACGGCAAAAATTATCCGAATCACGCTGGAACATTTCGAGATTACGCTTGGAAATTTCCAAACGTCGCTTTTTGTTTTCGTCGGTTAACATTCGTGGCACCCATCTTGCAGACACTTTTTTGAACCCCAGTGAATCAATTAAAATGGATTGAACGCTACCAAAAGATATCTTTAGGATCTCAGCTATATGTTTTATAGTCATTCTTCTGTCTTCCAAAACCAGATTCTCAACCTTTTTGACATTTTCTTCTGTAACGGAGGTTGAAGGCCGCCCAGAACGCGGGTCATCTTTACAGCTTGATCTACCTCTTTTAAATTCAGCCACCCAGTACGCAACCGTAGAATAGGGTACAGCATCACCCCCTAATGTCTGCTGAATGTCCAAAAAAATTTCCTTCGTAGACATTTTTTTCAAACTGAGATATTTTATCACCGCACGTAACTCACTTTTATCCATAATTTTGACTTTTTAGCAACTCGTTGCACAAAAAAAATTATTACATGCGAACGAACTGACAAAAACAAGTGACAGTCTGCATAAATATAGTGTGATAGACACTCTTTAATTTGAATATCGAACTTGATCCAAAAAGGTTTCATATATATGCACTTCTAAGAACTTTTTGATTCACCCTCGTACTAAGACAAAGAAATTAAGAAATACGTGTATCACATCTTTTTCAAATTCGACCTGTACACCCCTTAGTGTTAACATGGTTTTTGAGTATGAAACGCGGAAAAAAATATCATGCTGCATTGATGAAACTTTGTGAATACATTTATCAAACTAAAGCAATGATTGTATAAATAATCATTTTTTGAAAATCAACTCTTAAATGGGGTCCAAAAATGATTTTCGACCTACAGTCGTAAGACTTAATTTATGTATTGCACACAAGAATCTAAGAAACCTATATCCGACATTTTGCAAAAAACAACCCCTATGATCATTTAATGGGGTTGTAAAGTTTACACGTAGAATGATTTCCATTTAATGTTATAATAGATAGCTAGAGTATCGAAACTCGGTACATAAACTCAATACAAAAATGGAATAAACTAATTTTCAGCATTTTTCGATAATCAACCCAATCAAACCAAATGGGGTCTCAAAGTTTGTATGGAAAACATTTTTTTTTTCACCACACATACACGAAATTTTGTTAACGTACTAAACATAAGAAATGAAAAAACATGTGTATCACAACTTTTTGAAAATCGACCGATCGATCGTAAAAGGGGTTCAGTATGGTTTTTAAGTTTGAACCACGGTAAAATATTATGCTGCATTGATGAAACTTTTCGAATACATTAATCAAACTACAGCAATCCATGTGTAAATAGTTTTTGAAAATCAACTCCTAAAGGGGTCCAATTGGGGTCCAAAAATGTTTTTCGACCTGCAGTCATAAGACTTAATTTATGTATTGCACACATGAATCTAAGAAACCCATTTCCAGCATTTAGCGAAAAATAGCCCCTAAGGTCATATAATGGGGTTGGAAAGTTTACACGTAGAACGATTTCCATTAAATGTTATAATGCAGCTAGAGTAACGAAAATCGGTACATAGACTCAACAAAACAATTTAACAAACTTATTTTCACTATTTTTCAAAAATCAACCCTTAAGTGGGCCAAATGGGGTATGAAAATTACCATGGAAAAAAATATTCATAGCACACGGACACGAAACTTTATCAGTGTACTGATAAAAAAACACGTGTATCACATTATTTTTTTAAAGTAACCCTTGAAGGGGTTTTAGCATGGTTTTTGAGTATCTCGCGCTGAAAGGAAATCATGCTGCACTGATAAACTTTGTGAATAAATTGATAAAGTTAAAGCAATTTAATTATTTTGAAAATCAACCCCTATACGGCTCTAATTGGGTCCAAAAAATATTTTTTGTCCTACAGTCACAGGACTTATTTTATGCATTGCACATAATAATCTAAGAAACTTATTTCAGGCATTCTTCAAAAAACAATCCCTAAGGTCATTTTATGGGGTTGTAAAGTTTGCATGAAGAAGGATTTTCATTTTAGCTATAATGTTGCTACAGTCACAAAACTCACTAAAAAACTCAACATAACAACAAACAAATTTTCTACATTTTTCGGAAATCAACCCCTAACTGGGTCAAATCATCAAATCATCTGTATCAAAGTTGGAAAAAAAAACTATATTTTTCATCACACGGACACAAAACTTAGGCATCAAAAGAAGTTGAGAAACACGTCTGACACGTTTGTTTTGAAAATCAACCCTTGACGGGGTTTTACTATGGATTTTGAGAATGAATTCGGAAAAAAAATATGCTGCACTGATGACACTGCGGATGCATTTATGAAATAAAAAAAAACCATATGCAATTTTTTTTAATTCCCAAAAGGGATTAATTTGGGTCCAAATCTTTTTGTTTTACCCATCGATTTATAATAAGTTTTACCCTACGGTCACAAGACTTATTTTATGTACTGCACATAAAAATATAAGAAACCTATTTCCTGCATTCATCGAAAAATAAAACCCGTAAGGTCAAATAATAGTTTCAAAGTTTGCAAGCAGAAGGATTTCCATTTAATTTATAATACAGCTACAGTCACGAAACTTAGTAAGTAAACTCAACACAACAATTTAACAAACTAATTTTCAGCATTTTTAACGGACTTCAAAAAAGGAGGAGGTTCTCAATTTGTCAGTACTTTTTTTTTCTATGTATAAATAATAATATAATAATACCAGCCCTTGTTTATGTCCCACTGCTGGGCACGGGCCTCCCTTCAAGATGAAGGGGCTTAGGCCATAGTCCACCACGCTGGCCAAGTGCGGGTTGGCGGACTTCACACGTCATTCGAAAGCTAGTTAGGCTTTCTCAGACATGCAGGTTTCCTCACGATGTTTTCCTTCACCGAAAGCTAGTAACAATCGCACAAAGACGATTCGCACATGATTAAATAAATCAGAGGTGCGAGCCGGGGATCGAACCTGCGCACCTCGTTTCCAAGGCAAGCGCTCGCCCACTGAGCTGTTACAGCTATACATTATATTATTATTTATATTTCTATGTATAATCGCGCATGACTAGCAATTATGAACCGATTTCAAAAAATCTTTCTGGTACGGATAGGCTGCTCCACTGATTAGGTCCCATAAAACAAAATTACTTACGAATAAGCAGTTCCTGAAAAAACAAAAATGGCGACTCATAAAAAACTGTAGGAATGCCTAAAAGATGATGTTTTTATCGCATTTTAAGTAAGAAAATGATCAAACTCTGGCAAATATTTACCAATTTCAATGATTCTTTTTTATGCGAAAGAAGGAACCACTGTAATGAATATGTATAAATTTTATCACAACTGGATAAGAACTTCCTGGAGAACCATGATCGATGTGGAGGAATTTATCTGGTAAATAAAAATATATTTACAGACGAATTGAGAACCTTCTTTGAAGTCGGTTAAAAAATATGAAACTGATGTTCTTCATTACATTACTCTGACAAATATGAAACGATTTCGATGATTCTTTTTTATTCAAGGGAGTAAACTACTGTAATGATTTCATGCAAATTTCGTTAGGACCGGATAAAGTGTACCTGAAGAAAATATACACAGTAGGTACGTCAACATCAACTTTAATAACATTAAAATTATTTTATGCTTTTTAGTGTTGTTGAAGTCGGTTCATTTTTTTTGTTGTGTCGTGTGCTATGTTTTATTTGAAAATCAACCCGTGGGACAAATGAGGTACTAAAGTTTGTATGTAAGAAAATATTTTTTCAGACACGAAACTTTGTCAGTGTACTCATCAAAAAATTGAGAAACACGTCTAACATATTTGTTTTGAAAATCACCCTTAACGGGTTTTAGCACGGTTTTTGAGTAACAAACGCGAAAAAAAAATCATGCTGCACTGATGACACTGCGGATACATTCGTCATATTGAAGCAATCCATGTATTTTTTTTAAATTAACCCCTAAAAGCGTTCAATTGAATTCCAAAAAAATATTTTATTCCTACAGCCAAATGACATAATTATGGTGCTATAATGCATCTATGGTAATGAAACTCAGTGAATGAACTAAACAAAACTGTTGAATAAACTTATTTCCAGCATTATTCGAAAATCAACCGCTAAGGGCATCTACCAATGGGGTTACCAAATGGTTTCCAGTTAACCACCTCATATGTTTTTTAATGGAATTGCAAAATAAGTACAATATATTTTTAAATAGAGAAGTAAATATTTAAGAAATTGGAGCTATGATAGCTTACACAAAAATACAGGCTACATACTTGATTAGATCAGGGTTAATAAAAGTGTGATATTATTGAAATCGATCGTCCGAAGATCGGACCAACAATAATAACTAAGAAGACCTGAGGGTACACCGGCATAATTGTGACATAAGGACGTTCAACATCTCAGGTCTCCCGTGACCATGGGTGCTGCCAAAGCATTTCTAACGTCGGGATAGTAAAAGCTAAAATAAAGCGCGATTAAATCCATAAAAGTAGTTTGAATTTCAATGTGTAATATTCGCGTAAGTAAAAGACAATAAGCTTATTATTTATGAAGCTGGCTTCAAAATACAGAAACGGTAATTGTTGTCTTTGAAAACTGGGAATGCACGACATCAAAAAGATTATCAATGCCAAAAAGATTAATGGAAATCCACAAATACATGGACGATAAATTGGTAAGTAACAATTTATTACGAACGTTTTAACTAACGCGTATGCTACACATTGAAATCAAACTATGATTTCAATGTGTAGCATTTGCGTAAATAAAAGACAACATTAGTGTAAACAATATTTTAAAAAACCTCGATCGATAATTCAAAACACGTTTGAGTAACAAAGTAAACGCGGGCGAAGCCGCGGGCTACAGCTAGTTGCTAATAAGATAATATACATTAATTTAAAAATAATGTCTCAATTTCAGCGATTACAATGCGATTTATAATATTACTCAATAATCATAGTAACAGATACAGCATTACCTACGGTCCCAGTGTTAGGCACTATATCGGTGGCGGTATCAGCTAGGGCAGGGGACGGACAGAGTGTATGTTATCGCAACGTTCCGATGTGGCACACAGACTACGCGCACGTGGTGGCGACGCCCATGGACCTGGGCACGGTGCAGGCGCGGCTGGAGGGCGGCCAGTACTCGCGAGCCGCGCAGTTCGCCGCCGACGTGCGGCTCGTGTTCGACAACAGCAGGCTCTACAATACCAACAAGCGGAGCCGGGTGAGCGAGCTCACACACACATACACACACACACACATACACCACGTGTATACAATACGTGACGGCCCCGTTGTCCGGTGCAGATATACTCGATGACGGTGCGTCTGTCGGCGCTGTTCGAGGCGCTGTGGTCGCAGAGCGAGGCCGAGGCGAGGCCGCGGCGGCCGCGGCCGGGTAGGCGCGCGCGGCCCGTGCGGCCCCGGCGCGCGAGGCGACCGCCGCTCGCGCACAGTGAGTACCCGCACGTAGTATTAGTAGTGTATTTACATGTAATTTGTTCCCATTGCACGTAGCGTATCTGTAATATTGTTCGTCGCGCGGTATCTGTACAGTAGTGGTGTTGTGTCTCGCAGCGGAGCCGGTGAACGGGTTCAGCGCGGTCGCCGGCGGTGGCGCGAGCAGCTCGGACTCGGAGCCGCTGGCGGCCACGTCCCGGCGCGTGCACGCCGCGCGCGACTCGTGGGACAGCGACGCGCCCCTGCACGTGCACACCAAGGGTACACGGACACTCACACACTCATACGCACATAAAATATCACTGACACAAGCTCGCATGGAATAAATAGTATGCGTCACTTTCACACCCACACACCCTCTTACACACCTTCACATTAATGCACAATTTGTTATCTGTATCAGGCAAGGGCGTCGGCAAGAAAAGTAAAAGCGGCAACGCCAGCGCAGACCCTGGGCCCTCCACCAGTCGCGCGCACCTCCACCGTAATTATATATGCTTATACTTAACAATAGATCTATTTTCAACCCCTGTGTCGATATTTTTGAAGCTTTCCTAAGAACATCCAAACTGTCTGAACTAGCGTACTTACTAACCGAGCCAAAGTAAACATTACAAAAAAGGGTAATCTGTATAATATGCGTGTCGCTCACCACGAGCCATTGTGTACCCTTGTGCAGAGTCGTACGAGCGCGTCGCGAACGGTGCCGGGTCCGGGTCGGGGTCGGGGTCCAGGTCGAGGTCCGAGTCGGGCAGCTCGTGGGCGGGCTCGTCCTCCAGCGTGTACTCGAACATTGAGGTGCTGGAGGAGGTACTGCACGATGACGAGGTCGAGCTTACCTACGACGACACGAGACCGCGACGACAACACGTGAGTACACCGCACAATACAGAACGTGGGAGAGGCTGTCATAGTTAGCACACGAGGGCAGAGGCTGGCATAGTTATTAGTTAGCATACGAGGGGAAGAGGCTGGCATAGTTAGCATACGAGAGGGAGAGGCTGGCATAGTTAGCATACGAGGGGAAGAGGTTGGCATAGTTAGCATACGAGAGGGAGAGGCTGGCATTGTTAGCATACGAGGGGAAGAGGTTGGCATAGTTAGCACACGAGGGCAGAGGCTGGCATAGTTATTAGTTAGCATACGAGAGGGAGAGGCTGGCATAGTTAGCATACGAGGGGAAGAGGCTGGAATAGTTAGCATACGAGGGGAAGAGGCTGGCATAGTTATTAGTTAGCATACGAGGGGAAGAGGCTGGCATAGTTAGCATACGAGAGGGAGAGGCTGGTATAGTTAGCATACGAGGGGAAGAGGTTGGCATAGTTAGCATACGAGAGGGAGAGGCTGGCATTGTTAGCATACGAGGGGAAGAGGTTGGCATAGTTAGCACACGAGGGCAGAGGCTGGCATAGTTATTAGTTAGCATACGAGAGGGAGAGGCTGGCATAGTTAGCATACGAGGGGAAGAGGCTGGCATAGTTAGCATACGAGGGGAAGAGGCTGGCATAGTTAGCATACGAGGGGAAGAGGCTGGCATAGTTAGCATACGAGGGAAAGGGGCTGGCATAGTTAGCATACGAGGGGAAGAGGCTGGCATAGTTAGCATACGAGGGGAAGAGGCTGGCATAGTTAGCATACGAGGGGAAGAGGCTGGCATAGTCAGCATACGAGGGGAAGAGGCTGGCATAGTTAGCATACGAGGGGAAGAGGCTGGCATAGTTAGCACACGAGAGGGAGATGCTGGTATAGTTAGCATACGAGGGGAAGAGGCTGGCATAGTTAGCACGCGATGCGAGGGATTCTCATGTCAACGATAGTATCCGAGGGGGAAGGGAACGGTGGGGGCGGGACTGCGTTTATCTTTTTATTGTTTTGTTAATGTCGGTAGCATTATTCCTTCAAATATGAACGTTGTACGTCATGTAATTGTATACAGTCGCGAGTGCGGCGCAGTCGCAAGCGTCGCGCGCGCAGCTCCCGCAGCAGCGCCAGCGACCGGCGCGCCACCACCGTGCGCCGGCGCAGACACAGACACAAGCCGCTCAAACGGTACGTACACACACACATACACAACACACAGCTCCCGCAGCAGCGCCAGCGACCGGCGCGCCACCACCGTGCGCCGGCGCAGACACAGACACAAGCCGCTCAAACGGTACGTACACACACACATACACAACACACAGCTCCCGCAGCAGCGCCAGCGACCGGCGCGCCACCACCGTGCGCCGGCGCAGACACAGACACAAGCCGCTCAAACGGTACGTACACACACACATACACAACACACAGCTCCCGCAGCAGCGCCAGCGACCGGCGCGCCACCACCGTGCGCCGGCGCAGACACAGACACAAGCCGCTCAAACGGTACGTACACACACACATACACAACACACAGCTCCCGCAGCAGCGCCAGCGACCGGCGCGCCACCACCGTGCGCCGGCGCAGACACAGACACAAGCCGCTCAAACGGTACGTACACACACACATACACAACACACAGCTCCCGCAGCAGCGCCAGCGACCGGCGCGCCACCACCGTGCGCCGGCGCAGACACAGACACAAGCCGCTCAAACGGTACGTACACACACACATACACAACACACAGCTCCCGCAGCAGCGCCAGCGACCGGCGCGCCACCACCGTGCGCCGGCGCAGACACAGACACAAGCCGCTCAAACGGTACGTACACACACACATACACAACACACAGCTCCCGCAGCAGCGCCAGCGACCGGCGCGCCACCACCGTGCGCCGGCGCAGACACAGACACAAGCCGCTCAAACGGTACGTACACACACACATACACAACACACAGCTCCCGCAGCAGCGCCAGCGACCGGCGCGCCACCACCGTGCGCCGGCGCAGACACAGACACAAGCCGCTCAAACGGTACGTACACACACACATACACAACACACAGCTCCCGCAGCAGCGCCAGCGACCGGCGCGCCACCACCGTGCGCCGGCGCAGACACAGACACAAGCCGCTCAAACGGTACGTACACACACACATACACAACACACAGCTCCCGCAGCAGCGCCAGCGACCGGCGCGCCACCACCGTGCGCCGGCGCAGACACAGACACAAGCCGCTCAAACGGTACGTACACACACACATACACAACACACAGCTCCCGCAGCAGCGCCAGCGACCGGCGCGCCACCACCGTGCGCCGGCGCAGACACAGACACAAGCCGCTCAAACGGTACGTACACACACACATACACAACACACAGCTCCCGCAGCAGCGCCAGCGACCGGCGCGCCACCACCGTGCGCCGGCGCAGACACAGACACAAGCCGCTCAAACGGTACGTACACACACACATACACAACACACAGCTCCCGCAGCAGCGCCAGCGACCGGCGCGCCACCACCGTGCGCCGGCGCAGACACAGACACAAGCCGCTCAAACGGTACGTACACACACACATACACAACACACAGCTCCCGCAGCAGCGCCAGCGACCGGCGCGCCACCACCGTGCGCCGGCGCAGACACAGACACAAGCCGCTCAAACGGTACGTACACACACACATACACAACACACAGCTCCCGCAGCAGCGCCAGCGACCGGCGCGCCACCACCGTGCGCCGGCGCAGACACAGACACAAGCCGCTCAAACGGTACGTACACACACACATACACAACACACAGCTCCCGCAGCAGCGCCAGTGACCGGCGCGCCACCACCGTGCGCCGGCGCAGACACAGACACAAGCCGCTCAAACGGTACGTACACACACACATACACAACACACAGCTCCCGCAGCAGCGCCAGCGACCGGCGCGCCACCACCGTGCGCCGGCGCAGACACAGACACAAGCCGCTCAAACGGTACGTACACACACACATACACAACACACAGCTCCCGCAGCAGCGCCAGCGACCGGCGCGCCACCACCGTGCGCCGGCGCAGACACAGACACAAGCCGCTCAAACGGTACGTACACACACACATACACAACACACAGCTCCCGCAGCAGCGCCAGCGACCGGCGCGCCACCACCGTGCGCCGGCGCAGACACAGACACAAGCCGCTCAAACGGCACGTACACACACACATACACAACACACAGCTCCCGCAGCAGCGCCAGCGACCGGCGCGCCACCACCGTGCGCCGGCGCAGACACAGACACAAGCCGCTCAAACGGTACGTACACACACACATACACAACACACAGCTCCCGCAGCAGCGCCAGCGACCGGCGCGCCACCACCGTGCGCCGGCGCAGACACAGACACAAGCCGCTCAAACGGTACGTACACACACACATACACAACACACAGCTCCCGCAGCAGCGCCAGCGACCGGCGCGCCACCACCGTGCGCCGGCGCAGACACAGACACAAGCCGCTCAAACGGTACGTACACACACACATACACAACACACAGCTCCCGCAGCAGCGCCAGCGACCGGCGCGCCACCACCGTGCGCCGGCGCAGACACAGACACAAGCCGCTCAAACGGTACGTACACACACACATACACAACACACAGCTCCCGCAGCAGCGCCAGTGACCGGCGCGCCACCACCGTGCGCCGGCGCAGACACAGACACAAGCCGCTCAAACGGTACGTACACACACACATACACAACACACAGCTCCCGCAGCAGCGCCAGCGACCGGCGCGCCACCACCGTGCGCCGGCGCAGACACAGACACAAGCCGCTCAAACGGTACGTACACACACACATACACAACACACAGCTCCCGCAGCAGCGCCAGCGCCCGGCGCGCCACCACCGTGCGCCGGCGCAGACACAGACACAAGCCGCTCAAACGGTACGTACACACACACATACACAACACACAGCTCCCGCAGCAGCGCCAGTGACCGGCGCGCCACCACCGTGCGCCGGCGCAGACACAGACACAAGCCGCTCAAACGGTACGTACACACACACATACACAACACACAGCTCCCGCAGCAGCGCCAGTGACCGGCGCGCCACCACCGTGCGCCGGCGCAGACACAGACACAAGCCGCTCAAACGGTACGTACACACACACATACACAACACACAGCTCCCGCAGCAGCGCCAGCGACCGGCGCGCCACCACCGTGCGCCGGCGCAGACACAGACACAAGCCGCTCAAACGGTACGTACACACACACATACACAACACACAGCTCCCGCAGCAGCGCCAATTACCGGCGCGCCACCACCGTGCGCCGGCGCAGACACAGACACAAGCCGCTCAAACGGTACGTACACACACACATACACAACACACAGCTCCCGCAGCAGCGCCAGTGACCGGCGCGCCACCACCGTGTGCCGGCGCAGACACAGACACAAGCCGCTCAAACGGTACGTACACATACACAACACACAGCTCCCGCAGCAGCGCCAGTGACCGGCGCGCCACCACCGTGCGCCGGCGCAGACACAGACACAAGCCGCTCAAACGGTACGTACACACATACACAACACACAGCTCCCGCAGCAGCGCCAGCGACCGGCGCGCCACCACCGTGCGCCGGCGCAGACACAGACACAAGCCGCTCAAACGGTACGTACACACACACATACACAACACACAGCTCCCGCAGCAGCGCCAGTGACCGGCGCGCCACCACCGTGCGCCGGCGCAGACACAGACACAAGCCGCTCAAACGGTACGTACACACACACATACACAACACACAGCTCCCGCAGCAGCGCCAGCGACCGGCGCGCCACCACCGTGCGCCGGCGCAGACACAGACACAAGCCGCTCAAACGGTACGTACACACACACATACACAACACACAGCTCCCGCAGCAGCGCCAATGACCGGCGCGCCACCACCGTGCGCCGGCGCAGACACAGACACAAGCCGCTCAAACGGTACGTACACACACACATACACAACACACAGCTCCCGCAGCAGCGCCAGTGACCGGCGCGCCACCACCGTGTGCCGGCGCAGACACAGACACAAGCCGCTCAAACGGTACGTACACATACACAACACACAGCTCCCGCAGCAGCGCCAGTGACCGGCGCGCCACCACCGTGCGCCGGCGCAGACACAGACACAAGCCGCTCAAACGGTACGTACACGCATACACAACACACAGCTCCCGCAGCAGCGCCAGCGACCGGCGCGCCACCACCGTGCGCCGGCGCAGACACAGACACAAGCCGCTCAAACGGTACGTACACACACACATACACAACACACAGCTCCCGCAGCAGCGCCAGTGACCGGCGCGCCACCACCGTGTGCCGGCGCAGACACAGACACAAGCCGCTCAAACGGTACGTACACACACACATACACAACACACAGCTCCCGCAGCAGCGCCAGTGACCGGCGCGCCACCACCGTGCGCCGGCGCAGACACAGACACAAGCCGCTCAAACGGTACGTACACACATACACAACACACAGCTCCCGCAGCAGCGCCAGCGACCGGCGCGCCACCACCGTGCGCCGGCGCAGACACAGACACAAGCCGCTCAAACGGTACGTACACACACACATACACAACACACAGCTCCCGCAGCAGCGCCAGTGACCGGCGCGCCACCACCGTGCGCCGGCGCAGACACAGACACAAGCCGCTCAAACGGTACGTACACACACACATACACAACACACAGCTCCCGCAGCAGCGCCAGTGACCGGCGCGCCACCACCGTGCGCCGGCGCAGACACAGACACAAGCCGCTCAAACGGTACGTACACACATACACAACACACAGCTCCCGCAGCAGCGCCAGCGACCGGCGCGCCACCACCGTGCGCCGGCGCAGACACAGACACAAGCCGCTCAAACGGTACGTACACACACACATACACAACACACAGCTCCCGCAGCAGCGCCAGTGACCGGCGCGCCACCACCGTGCGCCGGCGCAGACACAGACACAAGCCGCTCAAACGGTACGTACACACACACATACACAACACACAGCTCCCGCAGCTGCGCCAGCGACCGGCGCGCCACCACCGTGCGCCGGCGCAGACACAGACACAAGCCGCTCAAACGGTACGTACACACACACATACACAACACACAGCTCCCGCAGCAGCGCCAGTGACCGGCGCGCCACCACCGTGCGCCGGCGCTGACACAGACACAAGCCGCTCAAACGGTACGTACACACATACACAGCACACAGCTCCCGCAGCAGCGCCAGCGACCGGCGCGCCACCACCGTGCGCCGGCGCAGACACAGACACAAGCCGCTCAAACGGTACGTACACACACACATACACAACACACAGCTCCCGCAGCAGCGCCAGTGACCGGCGCGCCACCACCGTGCGCCGGCGCAGACACAGACACAAGCCGCTCAAACGGTACGTACACACATACACAACACACAGCTCCCGCAGCAGCGCCAGCGACCGGCGCGCCACCACCGTGCGCCGGCGCAGACACAGACACAAGCCGCTCAAACGGTACGTACACACATACACAGCACACAGCTCCCGCAGCAGCGCCAGCGACCGGCGCGCCACCACCGTGCGCCGGCGCAGACACAGACACAAGCCGCTCAAACGGTACGTACACACACACATACACAACACACAGCTCCCGCAGCAGCGCCAGTGACCGGCGCGCCACCACCGTGCGCCGGCGCAGACACAGACACAAGCCGCTCAAACGGTACGTACACACATACACAACACACAGCTCCCGCAGCAGCGCCAGCGACCGGCGCGCCACCACCGTGCGCCGGCGCAGACACAGACACAAGCCGCTCAAACGGTACGTACACACACACATACACAACACACAGCTCCCGCAGCAGCGCCAGTGACCGGCGCGCCACCACCGTGCGCCGGCGCTGACACAGACACAAGCCGCTCAAACGGTACGTACACACATACACAACACACAGCTCCCGCAGCAGCGCCAGCGACCGGCGCGCCACCACCGTGCGCCGGCGCAGACACAGACACAAGCCGCTCAAACGGTACGTACACACATACACAACACACAGCTCCCGCAGCAGCGCCAGCGACCGGCGCGCCACCACCGTGCGCCGGCGCAGACACAGACACAAGCCGCTCAAACGGTACGTACACACACTGATACACAACACACAGCTCCCGCCACTTGGAGTGGGTGTTGTGGTATTCTGGTTCAGCTGGTGATCAATTTAACAAAATATATTGTATTACAAAATGCTGCACGTTTGTTTTTCATAGTGATACATTATCTATGGTTATTTGTGAGTAACATGCATTGCCACTCGTCACGTATCGCGCTCGTATCATCGACACGTCTACTATAGCGCGCGCACCGTCACGTGAGACCAGCGTCGACCGACTATCCTACCGACTGCGCCAATTATATCTCCAGCCGTCAAAAAGCGTATAGGCAAGAGTTTGTAACATAATATTTGCTGGTTCGTTCCCACCGTGTGCGGTGTGGTTCGTGTCGTAACGCGTGTGTCGTGTGGCGGTGCAGCATGCGCGAGCGGTTCACCGTGGAGGAGTCCTCGTCGCGGTCCTCGTGGGAGGAGGAGGCGGTGGGCGGCGAGCCGCGGCGCTACGAGTCCGACTGCTCGTACCGGCCGCGCTACTCCACCGACGACGACGCGCCGCTACACATATACCGGTACACGCGCACACACTAATTTGCTCAGTAAAGCGCCCTGTAGACACACACACACAAACACACACGGCCATCTAAAGGCCCTATACACACTAGACACACACACACACATAGCTAGTGCAGTGGGCGAGAGATGTTGGGTGCCGGTGATTAATAGAAGTACGGTATTGTGGCAGATGCGTTTAATACTGACTTAAATCTAGGGGGTTACATAACTTATATAGGTACTAACACTAACATACAGGTAGGTGGGGTGACGGCACACTACACTAGTGAAGTGCCCTATTCACACTGTACACACACGCGCGCACCCTATACACACTAAACACACACAAACAGACACATACACAGAGGCAGCTTGTACGATTTCTTGGTAAACCGTACAATATTAAAGATTGGAAATGATAAACTTAGTTAAGATAACAACTGAATTTATTATTAAACTAGCTGACCCACGCAGCTCCGCCCGCGCTGTGTTTACGTTAACTAAACTTTCAATAATATACATTCGCATAGAATACAAAACCTCATTTTTTAAAGTCGGTCAAAAACTTGGAACCACTTTGTACTTGCCCTCCGAAGCACGGAGACGTTTAGTTCAAATGGCGTTAAACAGCCACCCATCTATTTAATGACCTTACCTAACGTTGCTTAACCTGATCGATTTCCAAACATTGTTAACAACTGTCTATGAGTGTTCCCTTACAAATATTTATTATAATTATAATGAAAAATTATTAAAATCGGAGCAAGCGTATAACCAAGTACACATTTTGACTTTAGTCCCCTCTCCCAAGGGAACCGTACCGAATGTCGGGATAAAAAGTCCTACGTCCTACCTCGGAGTATTAACTCAAATCATGCCAAGTTTCGTTTCAATCCATCCAGTAGTTTCGGCGTGATGCTCAGCCGAGATACAGACAGACAGACAGACAAAAATAAAAAAAAAAATTTTTGGCTTTAGTATCGGTTATAGAATGCCCTCCAAATATAATTTTCAAAATATCTTCAATGTACAGAATTGGACCTGTTACAGTTTTATTATAAGTATAGACTTAACTAAATTAATGAATTGTATGAATAAAATGAATTAGTGAGCACGCGCGGTTTTCTTGCCACCGTATGCCAATGTAGCGAGTGTGTGTGCCATACCCACTAGTGTTGTACCGCAGGCGGCGGCAGGAGGGCGCGGAGGCGGACGCGGAGGCGCCGCGGGCGGGGCCCTCGCACAACGGACACGCGAGGGTGAGTCACCACGAGTTTACTCGTTTTCAACTGCTACTTGCTCAGTACAAAAATGAGTGAACTTAAGTAGGTATTCGTGAAAACGGCGGTCATTTTGAGCAATTTATTTCGTAGATCACTTAATTGTTAGGACCTATTTACGTCTGTGTTTCTTGGTGAATTCGAAGTATGAAAGTTAAACTTATATTTTATTTACTATACAAAATGTATGAGAACAGGTTTTGGCGATTTCTGTAATTACTGGTACTCAACATTAAATGGTCCCATAGAGTCTTTTGATCCCTAAATGAAATAGGATCGATTGATTTTTAACCGGCTTCAAAAAGAAGGTTCTCTATTCGACGCGTATGTATGTAATATTGATAAAAATGCGTAATATTAATATATGTTAGTCTATGTGGGCTTCTAAACAAAATTACCAAATTTTATGAGTGTATGTATGTATGTATGTATGTATGTATGTAGGTATGTATGTATGTATGTATGTATGTATGTATGTAGGTTTGTCCACGGATTTCTCAGAAACTACAAGTCCGATTTTGAAAATTCTTTTTGCAATAGTTAGAGTATTTTTCAACTTAGGGTACAGTATAAGTTTCATCAAAATCGGTCCAGTAGTTTAAGAGATATAATTTTTTTATGTTTTCAGTAAGTTACTGTAACGTAGACGTTCGAGTTGCGTGATAGTGCTGATACCTATTTTGGTAAAATAAGTCACTAAAAAGTGTTAAATAAACTATTTTAAAAAAAATAAAAACCGACTTCAAAGTAAATTATCTAAAAAGCATAAAATAACGAAAATATATTGAAGTCGGTGTCAGCTGGTGCTAGTGTTAGTTAACATGATGTGGTAGCACCGACTTCAATATATTTTCGTTATTTTATGCTTTTTAGATAATTTACTTTGAAGTCGGTTTTTATTTTTTTTAAAATAGTTTATTTTGAAGTGAAAAAAAGTGCTGCATATAAAGCCAGGTGAAAGTGTTCATTTTTATTTGACGTTCGAAATTCAAATCACATTATGTCGCGGGGAAGTGTGCTGGGCGTAAAAAGGGTGTAAATACAAAATAAAATTGCGAGAGGGGACACAAAGAAAAAGGGTCAAGTCAAGGTCATGCGTGGTACATTACCGGCACTTGGTGTAGGTAAATTCCTCTTCACTGGATGGGTGGCTCTGCTGGTCTTCAGGCACACTAAACTAGAAGCGCTTCACAAAGTTCAATAGGTCACAACAGTAATAGTCTTTTCGGAGGCACACACGAATTAACTTATTAAGGTGCGGGGGACACGTCCGTTCCACGCAATGGTCAGTCAACAGTACGGGGCAAGGGGAAAAAAGGGACAGCACCAGTTTAATATGAATATTTGAGGGTACGGAGAAAACTATCTGGCAGTCCGTTGCATTTTCTACCTACATACTACATTATAAAGCAAACACATATGTCAATCTATAGACGTAATAAACTAGCAAAGTGTTTCTGCCTGTATGGCGTGCACGGTATTGGTCCGTGTCGCTACGTGTCGTGTCGTGTCGCAGCGTCGCGGCGTGTCGTTGCGCCAGCGTCGCGGGCAGCGGCGGTACAACGAGGACAGCGAGGAGGACAGCGTGGCGGCCATCAGCAAGCGCCTGCACCATCACGCGAGACAACAAGCCCCGCACCGCCCGCCGCCGCCGCAGGTACCCTCGCATACCTACATGGTGGCATAACTCACTGAACACCATCCTCACCAGCCCGAAGACGTCCACTGATGAAAATAGTCCTCCCCCTTGAAACGCCACAATGAACGACAATTAGCTGCATCCATCGGCTGCCTGCGACTGACCGGACCAATTAATTTTTTGTTCCTGCAAGGGATAATAATAATAAATAATAATATCTTGGGAAAATCCACACACGGTCATCTGATCCCAAACTAGGCAGAGCCTGTACTATGGAAACCAGACAACTGATACTAATACTTATATACATTTTTTTGTAAATACATACTTAAATAGATAACAGACACTTGGTGGGAATAGGGATACTTTCAATAGGTCTCTGGGAACCAGTGGGAGGTCAACCGGAGTATGTGGAATTCTCACTGTTTAGTGTTTACTACCCAAAGGTATTGAGGGTGAACTTCAAGGACGAATACTAGAAGGGTTAGGTACTAAATAAAACCACATCTGTATCCTGATCTATAGTACAGTGAATTCATTCACCTTCCTACTCCTTCCTTTCAGTTCATTCGCTTTATTTAAAAAAACTTATAAATATGTTTAAGTAACGGACACCAAACCATAGCGTGATTTAATACAACGCATATTACGCCATCTGTTGATGCAAAGCAGACATGTTTGTGGTTTGGATCTGAGACATTATCAGTCGTGAACACTCACCCACTGAAACACCCGAGGCAGTCGCTTCGGCACATGGGAAGTGGTACCTGGGTTCTCCGGTGGGAACAGCATCAAGTACCACCCGCACCATGGTAGTCGCATTAACAGTCCCCTTGGAACATGTCGCGGTGCTCACGGGGACGGCATCACAACACACATCTACGTCTAGGGCCAAAACGTGCAGCGATTCCACCTAGTATACCTCCTTATGTCTTTACTGAGAAGAAATAACTAGACCACCGAGGTAGACTAATGATATGTGTAATGTATGATCGTGTGTATTGACAGATCATCGGGGAAGGCCCGCACACGAGCGACCACAACTACTTCAACGGTCACGCCGCGCCCCGCATTGACAACGGTACCTATACCACACTATCTTAACAAACACACAGACACACGCAAACATCAGCCAATCCTCTCATCATAAGCGACAGTCCACGCCGAGGGCTCCCTGAGGTGTCCCTGAGCTGGTTGCTCCCCTACCCTCCGGGCTGAAGCGCTCGCCACCTCTTGTCCGGTGAAGCTGCCTCATACCCATCTGCGGCCAACGGTAACCATTATTTCAGAATTATTTAAAAAAATATATGTATATCTTCGCTAGTATTTGTGGTCCGCAGCCACTCACTCCTGCTGATCTCTCCAGGTATGGATGCAGGAATTTGTTATTGGTTAATTATACCTGATGTTTCGTAATCGTATATATGTATATATAGCTTTAAATTTCGCGCACCTTTCATTTAATTCAAATCCCGATTTATCGATCGCTAGCGACATCTCACGGTGTCGCTGTGCGTGCACTCAAAGTCATTACGACTCGGAGCTCGAAGCAAAAAAATATCGAGCAAGAGGAAGACGACATCGGTTGAGCCTCGAGCGCGCATGGTCTCCCGCTAAATCAAAAAACCTACTTGCTGGACTTCATTTTCTTCCACAACAAGATTACACGTTATTAGCCGGCCGGCAAGTGTTTTGTTAAGTGTACAATCCAGTGTCCTAAAAACCAATCGAATCGGTCTTCGGTGTGAACCGACCGAGGCTGCTGCAGCTGAAGAAGCTCCACGCATCCAGAGCCGACACAATCAGGTTAGTGCACTGCATTGTAAGCGCATCTTAATCGGGTTTTGAATGTATAAAAAACCATTTCTAAATTCGTTTCCCCCGTTTGTGTCAAAACAATTCTCAACTTTACATCGGTTTTGGCACATTCTTTTTGGTGCCGAAACCCGGGACTGAGGTCCGAAGTGACTCAGTTCCTTAATTTAATTTAATTTTACTAGTCTTTTGGTAATTAACCCACCAAATTACATTTTATTGAGTTTTGTAAAACTTTGATAAGTTTTCTAGTACGTCATATTTCTATCCCTAGTAACCGCCATTGCATTCGTAATATTCATTAAAATAAATTAGTATTGTTATCTTTGAAAACATTAAGTAAACAAACATACGGAATACACATTCTCGAGGTTATTTTATTTAATATTCAATATAAACTAGGTGGCTATCGATTTTGAGTTCATAATCTTAATTAATATTTGTCAAAAAATATCTCGGTATAACCCGACTCATTTACGAAGTCGTCATTATAGTGCTATACTCCGGTGGAGGCCAGTGCAACTAAATTTAGCCGTGTTCTCACTAAACTTGAATATTGTTTTGTGCACATGTTTTTGTTCGGTTACATGTAAATTTATACCATTAATTCGGTACATGTTTACCTAAACTTTTGCATTGTACAATAATATTCAAAGTTTTACATTCGTTCGTACGTATAAATTCATTTATCTATCCGGTATACATACAACTTATTCGATACATTTTATTTACATCTTCCATCTGCTGTCTTTTGAACAAATCCCTACGAACTTACGTTTAAAATCATACACATAACTCGGTATACGTACATCTATTGTTATTCAACATAATTTGTGAATAAATAATATTTGCCATCGTTACAAACTAATATCAAAATAAGTGGGTAATTTCAAATTAGTTGCCGCACGAAGTTCACAACGGCTTACTCCGTGGCCCCTACCATTGGTACATAACTCACTTTTCACTCGAAGTAATTGTGAAATCCTACATTTTGTGGCGAGTTTGTTGTGAGTTGTTGTATCGTAGTAGGACCATTATCATTTACCGGCGGCTTGGTTTAAACTAAGTTTACACTTTAACATTTTACGTTTATACACCATGTATAAGTCGAAAAAAGTCCGTGGAACTCGTTCCAAATCTTTTGAAACGAAATCGCTAATTGGTAAAGATTTGCCCGTGTTGCGTCGGAAGCGTACCTTAGCGTTTAATAGACTAACAAAAGTGTTAGAAGTCGCACAATCAGCGGTATCCGATGCTAAAAACTTAGACAAATTTTTAGCATATTTCTCGGATTTAGAAAAAACTGTAAACAATTTTGAAGACGCTCACGCCGACATTCTTAGCGTTATTGACAGCGATTCAGAGGATAGTGAGGATGCTATTCGTGAAGAATTTGATTCTAATTATTTTGAAGTTATTGCAATTTATCGACAACTTACTCGAACTTCAAGCAATTTAAACCAACCGTCTTGCAACTCGAATGATATCGTCAGTGTTAAGCTACCTAAGATTAATTTACCAAAATTCACAGGAAATATTAAATCGTGGCCTGAATTTTATGATATTTTTAATTCATTAATTCATGAAAACCAATCGTTATCCGACACCGAACGCATGCACTATTTGGTGTCATGTCTTTCCGGTGATGCGTTATCTCTTATTCGTACCTTTCCTGTGACAGGGTCTTACTATCGGTCTGCGTATGATACGTTGGTTAAACGTTACCATGATAATCGCGACTTAGCGTTTACGTGTTGGAGGGAGATGCTAGGTATTAGTTTAAAGCTAAATTCGCCGCACGACTTTCGCCGATCCTTGGATACGTTTAATGAAAATCTAACCATGCTAACTAGGCTTGGGTTACCAACCGATAAATGGGACTTTGTGTTATGTTATCTTCTCCTTTCGAAAATTGATTCTAAGCTGCGCTGCTCGTTTGAACAATCTTCCTCGTCTTCTGAAATGCCAAGTTTTTCGGAACTTAATGACTTTCTCTATTCAAAGTGTACCGCTCTTGTTCGTGATACTCATTTTTCTACACCTATCAAATCAATCGTCCCGAAGAACCATAATATTTCCTCAGTTTTGGTATCTAATACGGATACTAAACCTAGTATCGCAGCACCCTTATTGCCGCCATCGAAAACTGTTGCGCCTACATCTCAAGCGTCATCATCTCAGGGGCCAACATATAAATGCACATACTGCGGCGAGGGTCATTCCATTAGTAAATGCACAGCCTTTTGTAACATGTCTGCCCAAGAGCGATTCGATCACGCAAAACAGCATCATTGGTGTTTTAATTGCCTGAAATCATCTCACACTCTTAAGGAATGCCGGTCTGTGTTCAAATGCCAAAAATGCCACATGAGTCATCACACATTGCTTCATTTAGGCGCGGTGGACTCCAACGCTCCGCCAAGTCAGCCTGAAGAACATAAAGCGAATACGTGCACTCATGCAAGTATGCTAGGTAGGACCAACGAAAATTCTTTTGTGTTGTTGTCAACAGCGAAAATCGATATTCTTGATTCGACAGGTCAGTTTCAGTCTTTTCGTGCACTCATTGATACGGGAAGTCAAGCTCATTTTATTACAGATCGCGCCATTGATCGCTTAGGTTTGGCTCGAACATCAACGTCACGACAAATTCGAGGCTTGGGTCAATCTCTTGCGGACGTGTCAGGTTCCGTTAAATTGAAAATAGGTGTTAGCCATCAGATTGTCTTCAATATTGACGCACTTACATTACCGAACATCTGTGCTAACATGCCGATAGTCAAATTAGATAATTCTACTTGGAAGCATCTTCAAAATTTAACATTAGCGGACCCTACTAGTCACATCCCTGGAAACGTAGACGTTCTCCTCGGTGCGGAGATCTTCTCATCAATTCTGCTTCCTGGCAGTATAAGTGGTGCACCACATCAGCCTTCAGCGTTTAATTCTATATTTGGGTGGCTTTTGTTGGGGAAAGTTGGTAATAGTGATCCGAATAACTCGACTATTAATACATTTTTTGCAACGGAGGATGAGATGCTTCAAGAACAAATTCAAAAATTTTGGGAACTTGATAATTCGCCACAGCTTCCTAACAAACTTTCAGCCGAGGAAGAAGTTTGTGAACGGATATATCGTGATACTGTTTCTCGTGATTCTACAGGAAGATATATCGTCAATTTGCCTCTCAAAGATGAGACCAAATCTCTAACTTTTCCAGGATCACGAGAAGTGGCTCTGAGACGTTTTCATTCACTCGAACGCAAGCTTTCGCGTAACCCAGAATTACGTACTCAGTACACCGAATTCATGGCAGACTATTTGGACAGTGGTCACATGAGTTTAGTACCTTCTCAAAAGGTAAATCACGGAAAATTCTACATTCCACATCATTGTATTTTAAAACCTGACAGCGTAACAACGAAGCTACGCGTTGTCTTCGACGCTTCTGCAAAAGACGCGCGTGGTATCTCTCTAAACGATACTCTCTTGATAGGTCCAAAACTTCAAGCTAACATTCTTGACATTTTGTGTAGGTTTCGCATACACCCTGTTGTCTTCACCGCTGACATGCGGCAAATGTATCGCCAGATTTTGGTTCGCGAGGAGGATCGAGACTACCAGCGCATTCTTTGGCGTTTCAACGATTCGGATCCCCTCCAAGAGTATCAGTTAAATACCGTAACGTATGGTGTTGCATCGGCACCTTACCTTGCCTGTCGTACCGTCAGACAATTAGCTACTGATGAAGGTGCTAATTTACCCTTGGCTTATAAGGTTTTAACTTATGACACGGACATCGATGACGTAGTTAGCGGCTGCTCTACTCTCGAAGAAGCTCTCCAAACTAAATCAGAAGTTATTTTACTTCTAAATCGTGGTCAATTCGAACTCCGAAAGTGGGCCAGCAATCGACCGGAATTGCTTGCTGATCTGCCTCCTGAATTTTGTCTCACCGACTTTGTATCTTTAGACAAAGATAATTCTAGTTTCCTTAAGGTATTGGGCTTAAAATGGAACCCCGTAAAAGATGTTTTTACGTTTGAAGTTACACCACTTCCGAGAGCTTGTACAAAACGAAACATTCTTAGTGAACTTGCTCGCATCTTTGATCCGTTAGGATTTCTCTCTCCTCTTACGTTTCTTGCAAAATGCTTTGTCCAAAGGTTATGGATTATGAACGTGGGGTGGGATGAAACTCCTCCCGAAGAAATTATTCTACAATGGAAACGTTATTCGGAACAAGTTTCGCTTTTGAATACGCTCGAAATTCCCCGTTGTATAGCGGTTTCAGAAGTCAAGCAGGCTCAATTTCATGGGTTCTCTGATAGTTCAGAGGCAGGATACGGTGCTGTCATCTATCTTCGCGTAGTGGACTTGGACGAAAAGATACACATATTCTTTATATGTGCTAAATCTCGCGTTGCTCCTACAAAACGTATTTCATTACCACGGCTAGAGCTATGCGCTGCCGTACTTCTAGCAGATCTTCTTAAGTATGTTACAGACCTTTATGGTTCTTTGTTACCAAACTTTGACGTCTATGCTTGGTCAGATTCGATGGTAGCGCTATCGTGGATCAAGTCCCCTTCACATCGCTGGAAAACGTTCGTTGCCAATCGCGTCAGCCACATTCAAGACGTAGCTTCAAACACTCAATGGGGCTATGTATCGACCAGTGAGAATCCTGCTGATATCGCATCTCGTGGTCAATTTCCTGCTGACCTTATTCATAATGCTTTATGGTGGGCGGGGCCTATTTGGCTCTCGCAATCTTCAAATTCTTGGCCTTCTAGTAACAGCGATTCTGCCGTCCTTCGAGAAAATGATGATGTTCTTTTAGAAGAACGCATTCACACATTACTAGTTCATGATGATCCATCATTCATAGATACTTTATTGGCGAAATTCTCCTCGTTGAGGAAAATTCAGAGAATAATAGCATACTGCATTAGGTTTATTTCAAATTTTGGTCCCACCAATCCGCGTTCGTCCGACTTGTTTATTACTCCTTCCGAACTTTATCGTGCTTTAATGATAATTGTCAAACACGTTCAAGCAAAATACTTCAAAGATGATATCACTCGATTGCAAACGGATAAGGTTCTATCCAAACCCATGCGTAAACTCAATCCATTCATTGATAGCAGTGGAGTACTTCGCGTTGGCGGACGTCTTTCGCGATCTGGACTTGAATATGAACATATGCATCCCGCTTTACTCCCTCGTAATTCAGTTCTAACTTATCGCATCATTGAAGCTATCCATCAAGAAAATTGTCATCCAGGCGTTAACACCATGCATTACTTACTAACGCAGCAGTTTTGGATTATATCTCCAAAACGAGCTATTCGACACTGCTTATCGAAATGTCTTCGCTGTTTTCGAATCAAACCTCAATCTCTTGAACCTTTCATGAGTGACTTACCGGCTACTCGAGTGAATCAAGCGAAGGCATTTTCAATCGTCGGGACAGACTTTGGAGGCCCGTTTCGCATTAAGTTAGGTCCACACAGGTCTTCCAAAGTAGGTAAAGCATATCTCTGTCTTTTTGTCTGCTTCACAACCAAGGCAGTTCATCTTGAAGCAGTTTCCGATCTATCTTCTGACGCTTTCATCGCAGCTCTTCGTCGATTCGTAGGTCGACGCGGACGTGTAAACGTTATATATTCAGACTGTGGCACCAACTTTGTTGGAGCACACAATCAATTAGCTCAATTTTTACAAACCGCTTCTCACGCTAACCAAATCGAATTTCGTTTCAATCCCCCCGCTAGTCCTCATTTTGGGGGCGTTTGGGAAATTCAAATCAAAGCTGTCAAATCTCATTTGTATCGAATCATTGGTGACCAAACGCTCTCATTTGAGGAACTATCTACACTTTTCGTACAAATCGAATCTTCTCTAAACTCTAGGCCTCTGTGCCCAGTAAGCTCAGATCCAAACGATTTGAGTGTTCTCACTCCAGGACACTTTTTAACGTTGGAACCGCTTACTTCTGTACCGGATCAGGATTTTACTACGGTGAACATAAATCGTTTAGGCCGATGGCAACTCATTCAGCGCTTTCAACAAGACTTTTGGAAGCGCTGGAAGGTTGAGTATCTACAATCGTTAATGCAACGTGCAAAATGGAATTCTCATTGCAAACCTCTAGACGTAAACTCAATCGTTATCGTGAAGTCGGAAAATACCTTTCCTTTGCATTGGCCTCTCGCTCGAGTAGTAGAACTGCATCCCGGAGCTGATAACGTTGTGCGGGTTGCAACAATTCGTACCGCGAACGGGTCTCTCTTCAAGAGACCATTAACAAAACTTTGCCCACTGCCTAATCAGTGTGATTAGGTAGTGTTCGTAACAAAACCCTTTCGTAGCTATAAGTTATCGTTTCTTTAGAATTAGCTTATCTTATTAAGTTTATCGTTAGTAATATTTTTGAAAATACAATAAATTGTATTTTGGTGGGCGGAATGTTTCGTAATCGTATATATGTATATATAGCTTTAAATTTCGCGCACCTTTCATTTAATTCAAATCCCGATTTATCGATCGCTAGCGACATCTCACGGTGTCGCTGTGCGTGCACTCAAAGTCATTACGACTCGGAGCTCGAAGCAAAAAAATATCGAGCAAGAGGAAGACGACATCGGTTGAGCCTCGAGCGCGCATGGTCTCCCGCTAAATCAAAAAACCTACTTGCTGGACTTCATTTTCTTCCACAACAAGATTACACGTTATTAGCCGGCCGGCAAGTGTTTTGTTAAGTGTACAATCCAGTGTCCTAAAAACCAATCGAATCGGTCTTCGGTGTGAACCGACCGAGGCTGCTGCAGCTGAAGAAGCTCCACGCATCCAGAGCCGACACAATCAGGTTAGTGCACTGCATTGTAAGCGCATCTTAATCGGGTTTTGAATGTATAAAAAACCATTTCTAAATTCGTTTCCCCCGTTTGTGTCAAAACAATTCTCAACTTTACATCGGTTTTGGCACACCTGATGATATATGTGCATGTTCCCAGTCCTATCTAGCAATATCGTTTAGAACATTCTAGTCTTACTAATACATACATTCGACAAATACACTTTTACAGTCAATATTATAAACCATAATACTAGCTATATTAATATACGTTACGTATTGTGCAGGTGCAAGCGCGGGGCCCCGCGATGTGGGTTCGGGGGGGTCCAGCGGTGGCGCGGGCCCAGTGTCCATATCGTCGCGGGGCCGCGTGCGGAAACTTACCGCCAAGGCGCGAGGTTTGTTACGCGACTGAGTGCGGAGAGGCGCGACCCGCCCAAACATACTATATCAAAATATCCCTGGGACGCGTTCATGAAGTATTACAGTGATTGTTGTATTATATCACGAGTGTTCAACTTTGCTATAACATAGGGGGGTCCATGTGTTCAGAAGATACGTGTTATTATTTTATCAAGGAACTGTTTTCAATACTGACTATTTTACGAGCCGTTTACTTGATGGGGCCCCTAATGTAAATAATCCATTAAGTGTCAAGTGGTGTTGACACCGGCCACGAGCAGGAGGAAAGTTTGTAGATTATTTTAGCAAATTCAACTAATAAATAGTAGTGAATTAAGTGAAAAAAAATGACCATTTTGTACAGCTTTGATTTTAATCAATTTTGATGACGAAACATTTTAACAAATTATTTTTAATGTGCTATTGTTTGTTTACATTTTGAGGTCAGTACCTTTTTTAAATGATGGCGGGGGTCCATTATAAGGTAAGCCATTTATAATGGACCCCCCTCAACCACAAACCAGTCGCGATATATTTACTAACTACGTACCGTTACGCCACTAGCAATGGTTGGCTATCTTATTCAATAAGACTTGTGTTTGCAAGATATTGCACTCACGCACATTTAAGCGTTGTGTGGCCTGCAGTGCCGAAATAAATAATGTATACTTCATCGATATACTATACCAACTAGATTAGTTGTCACGAACAAAATGACATCGAAAATGTGGTCGCGGTTACATATACTTACACAACTATACACGTAGCTAGAAATTGTAGAAAATAGTTTTAAATAATTCGGAACGTCGGACTAATAGAAGCCTTCACATGTAGTAATAAAGTCTAATTCTGTATGCAGTAATGTTGGCACATAAAACCTTTACATCGGAGACAAAGAAAAATCAATAAAACCGCCAAAGCTATACGAAAAAAAGTAGTTGTTTTGACTTAAACAAAAATGTACTCATTTAAAAGAAAATCTTAATCACTATAAAATAAGGTTCATAACAGGTGTGTTTCCATTGTGTGTGTACTGACTTACAAACTTATCCGTGCTGGTGGCAAAAATGAGAACTAACTTTTTTATTATGGTAATGACGTGTAGTTTAACAGTTTCGTATAGACAGTGGCGACACGCCTATCGGCAACATTAATTTTGTCAGTCTCTAGCGGAGAAAATATCAAATAAATAATTTTTATTTCGTATTATAATGATATCTTACTTATATTTATTATTTAAACTAGTAGAAATAAGAACACGAAACGAAAAAAAAAATCTCCATCTGCAATTTTAGTATTACGATAAGTATTATATTATTTGGACAGTTTATAAACGCGCAATAAGGAATTTCGATACATCCTGTTGTCGGCTCGTACTAATTTGAAATAGAGCGACAGCCGTCTCCGTAGCTCTATTTTCGTGACCACTTTTCGGGTAGTGACAGCTAATCTAGTTGGTATAGTATGTCGATGGTATACTTTGTCCATTTTATTATTGGTCTTTTGACAGCTTTACGTTTGAAGTTTATAGGAACGTGAACATAGTAAGTAAACGAAAGAATCGATATCGAAAAATGTGCATTGCATGTGCATTCGATAGAATATTTTTTTGATTCTGATGACTCATGTTAATGTTTCAACCTTAAAAAATTGTTGTCTTTCTTTGTTATATTGTGCATGAGGCCCTCAAAATAAAATGAATGAAAGTTAATGTAAAAAGACGAAGGTAATGAAAACATATTACACTTTATTTACATATTAGCATTTCTTTCTATCGATTATTTGTAATCTGTGGCACAATCGTAGTAATCGTTATGTGTGGCAACTCACTAAAGTGCGGTACGCGTCCATGAAGTACAATATTATTTCTGTGAATTTGTAACTTTAACAATACGAAACTTTATGGGCGTCAGCTGTCAAAAAACCAATAATAAAATGGACAGAGTATTAATAAATAAATGTAATGTTGTAAATATGCTCAACAGTTGTGAAATATGTTAATATGAAAAATTATTATCAATAAATCAGCACGCGAGGTGTCCGTGCAAGAATAGCACCCACCTATCTTTTCCTGTTGGGCGTCCGTAAGCAGTGACTAAGGGAAACAGGAAGACGGGTAGCAGCGTTTTTCTATTGGATTACCTGCCACGTATACTGCGAGCTGCAAGACGCCTGCTAAGCGTGGGGAGCAACCCCTCTCTTCTAAGCGGAGGCCTGTGTACAGCAGTGGACGTGTTTTGGCTGTTGAAGATCAATTGCCCTTTCGCTGGTTGTTGCCAATGTATATAGGAACAATTATTAGTTTTTATTAGATTAATAATAGATAAGAAATACATTAATAATAGTATGTACTTAATAGTATTGCGAGTATACAGGTGTGGTTTTGCTTTTTTTTCCATATTTGTAGATCTAACAGTTGAGGATTATGTTAATTGATTAAAAATAGATTAATAATTCAGTGGCTAATAACTAAAAGATAGTTGATTCATGATTAATGTTCTACCAGAATAATACTCAGAATAGGTCCCAAGGTTGGCAACTGCGCGTACTCTTGTTTACTTACTTTGCGCGAAGAGCGGTGCCAGACGGAGTTATTTTATAGTGACACAGGATTTCTTTTCGTACCAAACATAAAAAATAATTTATAATTTTACGTCTATCATTTAATGATTGATTTATGTTCTTTAAAAGGTATATATCAACCTCCGTAAATATGGCAAGAATGCAGAACCACATCCTGTATTCATAACGTTCAATATTGGACGTAGATGACAATTTATACATCATACAATATAATTATACACATAAAATTGGTCACAGAAAATTATACTGGTCACCTTGGTTTCACTAAGTCCATCACTTAAATTTTCCTAAACCCCTGTAGATTCAGCAGCTTTTATAACCGATTTAAAAAAGGAGTAGAGAATGTTTCGGTCTGCAACTACAGATAGACCAACTTATCTGAATATATATGGTGGTGGATATAGGAACTAAAATATTCTCATGAAAATTACAATCAGTTTGACGTATTTGCATAGACAGTGGCGATACTGACAGCTTACAGATAAGTTAGGTACACCATGCCGCTAAAGTCATGCATCTTCAATAAAAAAATATAAGACTTGCAGAATACAGATGTAACCGCAGGCAAGCGGACAACGCGATGGAGTATTGACCATATTTGAATGTACCTTGATAGTGTCGCTACTGTCTATGCAAATCCGGACAAACTAAACGTATTTTTTTTATAAATATAGATATAGAGAACAACCTTGTCCCATCGATATCTCTTCACTATCCGCATACAAAGTATTAATTATTGTCTTTGAGTGCAGAATTAATCCGTTTTTATGAATTTTATTAATGACAATTAACAGTAATTGAACTTTGTGAGTGCGGCTGTCAGTGTGACAGTAACTGTCATTAATTTTGTTTGTCGATGTGTAAACTGTTAGTCCATTAGTGTTAAGGTGTAAGTGTGTTGTCCTCATCGTGTGGGCTCGTCCGCTCCGCTCCACTAATTACCTCTTACCTTATATGGTTGCCGTTAGCCGTGGTTGTTAGGTTGTAGGTGTTTTATCCCGCCAAGCAGCAGTGTGACAACATTGTTGTGTGCCGGCGTGAATGGCACTGTATCTTATCTTTTAAGTAGTGAGGTTGTGCATCGGAGCGGACAGCCGGCGTATTATTAGAGTGTATGTGTATCGAGATGTATATTGTACTTATGTATATATCATGGCCACGGCGCGGCGTGCCGTGGGTTGAATTGAAACCAAACTGAAATAAATAAATGATTATTTTATATACACACGTTTCATTTTTACCATGAAAGTCCGTGTATTCTCCTCAATCAATCGTACCATAGATTACTGTAGCTCACTGTGTTGCAGGTTAATCGGAAATTGCATTTTTTTATTACATCACTCCCGTTGACGTTTATAATCTAGCCAGTTCACATGTATCCAAGCTAAAACGATAAATCCGGAGCCTCTAACGCCGGATCATAGCCGAAATATTTGTAAATATTACTCTTCAGCACGACCTCGTGGTCGGTGCCGCTCGACGAGGCCAGCACACTGGCGTTGTTGTTCCTCATCTCGAACGTGTTGTTCCCGTGATACATGACGTCATACAAACTGACTCGCAGCTTCCTCTCCTCCTCGCTGCCGGTGCGCCACTTGACTCCGGACAACTTCCTAATGTCACTCAAACTGACGTCTGTCAAACGCCTGTCATTCAAGCCGCGTCTGAATTGCATCCCCCGGACATAACCTGTGGCGTCCATTGCTGGATTATCTGTTTTCCTGAATGGATCAATCATGTTCGGTACACTGATAATGTTAAATCGTTTCTGTACGTTTGTCTGTTTGCGTTCATGTTCGATAGTGCGTGTATATTGCCTGTTTGATCCAAGGCTTTGTTTGGTTTTACTTCTCTGCAGTCTGTGCTCGTAGCTA
Source organism: Furcula furcula (assembly GCA_911728495.1). NCBI lineage: Eukaryota > Metazoa > Arthropoda > Insecta > Lepidoptera > Notodontidae > Furcula > Furcula furcula. Next base: position 50,749,032 of record OU452242.1, read on the forward strand.
TGGCCGCGTCTGTCGCGGTGCGGGTGGTGCCTTTGACTGTCACGTTTATAGGTTTGCTCGGTTCGTTTTTCGTTCGGAACTCTTCGGATATAATTATCGTAGTTGCGAGTTGCCTCTGAAATATTTGGTTGAGTTTAACAAGTTTTAGATTTTACAGTTGTGGATATTAAATTGAAATTGGCGATAGTGGCGCCAATATTTTTCACTGTCTGTGGGTATTCCGACATAACAAGTACCTCCATAACGCCATGTGTTTTGGAGACAGCCAGCAAGATACGACGCGCATCTTGCGGCCACGTTGTGATCCGACGGTGGCTTAAAAGATAATACTTTTATGACTGCTTGCAGCAGCCATCAATAACCATATTGGAGAGATGGGGATGACCGGTCACAGGCAAACACTTCGATGGCTAGGCTAGCATGACCGATCCACAATCCCAGTGACTATTAAACAGTTAACTTTTCTATTGATTAGTAAAGCCTCATCAAGCAAGACCCAAATTACTTCAGCCCAAATAATTTCAATGGGCAGCAAAACATTAAGTACTCTAATGTAACTCAGGTGTACTCCTTGCCGTCGAAACGTAAAAAAACCTAAAACCTTTACGAGTATAAATTACATACCTACTACTTGATTCTACATACATATATGGTATACACATGTTTATATGTTGCAACACGTTTCATGTAGACCTTTTATTACATACACTTATATGATTTTGGAAGTAAAAAAAATAAGCGGCTAACGCTAACGGCCGTCATTTGAAGAGTTTTTTGAAATATACACAGCCTATGTTACTCATGTAAGACGAATCTAACGACATAAGTCAAAATCTATCAACCAATTTAGGCTGTACTTAGACCGTGCCAAAGAAATAGATATATACATACACTTCTACTTACATACATACTTTAGAAAAACATTGCTCCTGGGGCATTCGGGCAATAAAAAAGAATCGGATCATAACCACCTAGCTAGAGGATAATGGACGGACCAGTCCTTACAAGCGGCAGCCGCGCACGAACAAACCCCGAGCAGCTGCCAACGCTCCCCTCAACCATATTGAAGGGAACCAAACAAACTGTAGGGTATTGTATTCAGTATTGAGCGTGGCGTACCTCTGTGTGTAGTAGTGTATGCGGTGGGCGGGTGCCGCCTCCTGCCGACGTGTTTGTCCAGCATGCGGCTGTGCAGGAGCTGGTTGAGCGAGTCCACGAGCCGCCGCCGCTGCGTGCCCGGGCCCAGCTCGAAGTAGGGCTCCGTCAGCGCATCCACCATCTCGCGACACACCTGCCGCCCGCCCTTGCCCCCTGCAACACCACGGCTTTATACACACTACCTACATGATAATGATGTCTGCTCGGTGAACTATCAGTAGGTCAGCTAATAGATGGGGGACCGTTTGGTGGCGTTTGATCTGAATATCTCTGTGATTTAGAACGATACTCAAAAAGTAGGTCCCAGTTGTCATTTAGCCAAGCCAGAGGGCTAGGGGCAGCATGATTAACTCTGACATCAGGTTGGCCAGTATACGACAAAAAAAAAACAAGATTCCTTGCGCGAGAAACTCAGAGAGTTCAGTGAGGCCTGCTGGTTGCTTTGTCTCTGTTTGAACAAGGCTTAATGCCAAACGAATGTCTGCTCGCCTCGTGGCCGAGGCTCATAAACAATACACTAGATAATATTACACAAGCAAAGTGAAACTCGATCCTCGGCTACTCACATCGCGTCGCTAAAACTAGAAGTATAGATAGCAGTACTAGAAGAGATGACATCTCCATTATAATCTGAGCGTGTGTTACCCCCGGGGAAGTGTTGGAATGTTTCCAGCGACCTAAACAGCCTCTCCCCCTGTTCCTCGGAGAGCAGCGTGTCTATGTACTCGAGGACGGCGCGCGTATCCGGCGCCAGCATGACGTGCCGGTTCTTCAATAGTGAATGGAACATCACCGCTTCAGCTGCGGACAGTAAAGATACCATCACCATCAATATACCATCATATCTATGGTAGACCCGTAGGCAAGGAACCGTCCTTGTAGGTACCACCGTAGTGTCGTATATTTTTTGACCTATACCTACTACCTAGGTGGCAAGCGTGCGGGCCCCTCGATGGTAAGCAGTCATCGCAAACTAATGACGCTAGCAACAGAAGAATCAGTAGCGCGTTGCCGACACTAAAGACATTAGATATTAAGTCTTTTGTGTCCGTTGATTTCACCAGCTACAGTGCCTTTTATACCGGATCTGACACTGCAGTGGTACCCACCTGGTTCTTTGCACAATGCCTAGTAAATATTTTGCCGTCAAGCAGCAGTAGGTACGCAAACATATTCTTGCTGTGTTCCCGTGTGAAGGACACTGTAACTACAGAAATGAATGGCCTCGAACGAAAGATACGTATAACAGTGTCTCAGTTGAATGCAACTGTGCAATGGGTTGCGTGGCGTTGGTTGTCAGACGTAACTACATCCTCTTCGTCGCGTGTTCGAAATTGCTAGTAATATTTATTCTAGTACGCGCTAGTTATTAATAGTAATGAGGATACAGGGAAGTCCCTGTGTTGCCCTTGAGATCGCCTCGATCTGATGAGGAGATCTGGCAAAGACTCAGTGGTATGCACGCAGATGTTGCTTGTTCACGTTCGAGCTTTTGGACTCGCCGGTATAGCCGGTGCCTGTTGGAATATAGGTCATTTGATTGACCATCACATTTGAGACGAGGTAAGCATAACGTATAGTGGAGTGGAGGCCAATCTACAAAGCCTAGAGCACAGGCGCAGAGTAGCCAGCCTCTCGGTATTCTACATGACGCATTTTGGAGAGTGCGCAAATACATGACATGATCCCACCATCAATCACCCTTCTATCATAGGACGACAAGACGCACAGAACATACGCACCCTTATATGATAAACGTGTCTTCAGTCCGGATTAAGCGATTCGCTTCTTCATTTATAATAGTGGACAACTAAGGACTAGAATAGTTTGCCTGCGTTGGTTATCCCGCCCGATTATAATGTGGGTGTCTTCAAGGCTAGAGTGAAAGTGCGCTTTACCATCCTCATCAGGTGGGACTGCAGTCAAGCACTAGCATAAGTTAAATAAAATAATTATAAAGCGGCATGTGTGACGTACTCTTGATGACGTCACCAGGCATGGTGGGTATCTGCTGCGAGAGCAACTCCACGTGGCGGCCCAGCGGCTGCCCGAGGCTGATCAGCTTGCCGCGCTCCGCCATGCTGCACGATACGATACACTGTGTCACTATACTACAGAGTCACACATTCTACTGCCTACAAACGACGCTGTAGTTGGTGAACTCACTCCGCTCACGGGGTTTAATGACTACCGAATGTATTGGGAAAGGCTGGTGTTTGGATTACAAGATCCTGCCAGAGCAGAGTCTTTGACAGGATCCGCTAATCGCAAGAAATAATAAAGTGCATTATTGAAATACTGGTACCCGGTGATCCATCTCTGTGCGTTTGAAGTGATACGAGACCATCTCTTTTACCTAAAGACCATCTCTTTACCTAAAGAGATGGTCTCGGTGTCACTTCACCTTCAAGGAACCTTCCTTAGGTTGGAGCGGGTTAAACGATCTCGGAGACAGTGTTGTTAATTTAGTAACTGACGCTAGAAATGACGAGCTTTGCTTGTATTGCAGAAAAAAGTTTAGCTGACAAAAATACAGCTGCTTCCAGACCGCCACTGGCGACGTTTCCCCCTCCTCAGACGAAATCGCGAGTCCGCTTAATAGTAAAATCAGTTTAAGCGACTATCTAGCGACTTTTGTTTGTGATCCTAGATACTCGGAATTACAGCAGTTGGCAACACTGCTTGGAGGAGTAGGTAATTACAAAGAGGATTTGGCAGATGCAAGAGCTTAAGATAAATCGGTACAACGGACGCGACTTCAACACGGCTTCTATCTTATTTAAAACTGTAAGCATTTCTTCGTATAGCATACATCGAGCTTGCGAGCTATCTAGCGGTGTAAACTCACTCCACGACAATAGGTTCCAGGTTCCTGAAGACGACCTCGACGTCATGTCGCGGCTTCCTGGCGACGCCCTCGAACAGCTTGATCAGGTAGACGGTGCCGTAGCCGGCGCGCTCGCGCTCCAACTCCGCGTCCAAGGCCGCCAGGAACTCATCCACCGTCGTCTTCTTTATCATGGGCACATCTGCACACCGGGGCAATACGGCGTGAACAAGGAACAAAACCTTTACTAGGTGGCAGGTACTTTGTGCAAGGGACCGTCCAGGGTGCCCACCATCATCTCTATTAGCAGTATTGTTATCATCTTACTTGACACGAGGTAGAGACGTCAATATACCTACATTAGTTTATAGCTCTGTCACTTTCTGTCGAGAAACTAAGGTGAAAAGAATATTGCTACTTACTTTTAAACAGCTTAATCAGAAAAAGACAGCTGATTTATGGGGGCTTTCTGTACAAACAATAGCGTCTATAATTGAAGCAATTGCCCCTCAATTGGCAGTGATATTTAATAACTGTGTCAAGAGTGGAGTATTTCCTGACCTCATGAAGCACAGTAAAGTTATACCTTTGTTTAAGTCTGGCAGCACCGCTGAGCCTACAAATTTCAGGCCAATTTCGGTTTTGCCAGCCTTGAGTAAAATTTTTGAAAAGCTTATTCTATGTCAAATACTGGATCATTTTAATAAATAATATATATAATCTTCTTCACAATAGACAGTTCGGATTTAAAAAGAATCGCTCAACTACAGACGCGGGAGTCGAATTATTGAAATATATCTACGAGGCTTGGGAGGAATCACGGGATGCTCTTGGTATATTCTGTGATTTATCCAAGGCTTTTGACTGCGTAGATCACGACACGATGGTTAGGAAATTACGCCACTATGGTGTAAGGAATAAAGCTCTAGACCTTCTGACTTCATATTTGAATAATAGAATTCAGAGGGTCGATGTAAACGGTAAAAGATCTCCAGGTTCCGTGGTCTCCCTGGGCGTTCCTCAAGGTTCAATATTAGGCCCATTTTTGTTTTTAATATATATTAATGACTTACCCTACTTCGTGGGGGACAAACTTAATATTGTATTGTTCGCGGATGATACATCTCTTCTATTTAAAGTTAAGCGTAAACTCCATGACTATGACGAAGTGAACAATGTACTTTCTATGGTTGTCCATTGGTTCAATGTTAACAATTTAAAACTTAATGAGACCAAAACTAAATGTATGAAATTTGTAACTCCTAATGTGAGACAGATGGCAACCAATGTAGAAATAAATGGAACAGCGTTGGACCTTGAGGCGTCGACTGTGTTTTTAGGTATAACAATTGACGCCAAACTACAGTGGGGCCCACAAATTAAGAAGTTGTCGGGTAGGCTAAGTTCCGCGGCTTATGCAGTCAAGAAAATTAGACGTTTAACTGATGTTGAAACCGCTAGAATTGTTTATTTCAGCTATTTTCACAGTGTTATGTCATATGGCATATTACTGTGGGGTTCTTCTGCAGAACTTAATACTATTTTTATTCTGCAGAAAAGAGCTGTGAGAGCCATTTACAATCTGGCTCCTATTGATTCACTTAGAGAGAAATTCAAAGAGATAGATATTCTAACGGTTGTGTCACAATACATATTTGAAAATTTAGTTTATGTTAAAAAAAATATCAGTTCTTTTAAAAAGTATAGTGATACACATAATATTATTACCCGGAACAAACACGATCTTGTTGTACATGCCACGCGTCTCCACAGAACAGGCAAATCGTTTATGGGCCAAAGTATACGCTTTTATAACAAACTGCCACAGGATATCCGAGATCTTCCAATAAAGAAATTTAAACCTTTGATAAAAAGCCGTTTGTCAAAAAAGGCTTATTATAAAATCTCGGATTACCTGGAGGATAAAGCTGCGTGGGCTTGAGCTGCTCAACTCATGCAAGCTTAGAAGTTTAAGGCTGACATAAGTAAAATTTGTAAAACTATTTAAAAAAAAAAATGACAAATAAAGACAAGCCCGCTGAGTTTCTTGCCGGATCTTCTCAGTAGCGGCCGCGTTACGATTCGGTGGTAGTTTGTAAAAATGATTTTTGTGTAAGTGCCTCCGTGGGGCCTATACATAATAAAGATATTTTGACTTTTTTTGACTTTTTTTTGCTATTAGAGGTGATGGTACAGGCCCAGGTACGCCCCACCGCAGTGTTAGATATTCTGCCGCCAAGCAGCAGTGTGTAAACATTGCTGTGTTCCGGCGTGAAGGGCACTGTAGCTGGTGATATTACCTGACACAAAAGACTTAATATCTAATGTCTTAAGGGTCGCTAACGCGCTAGTGATTGTTCTAGTGTTGCTAGCGTCTATAGACTACGGTGACTGTTTGCTAGCGACCTTGGTAGGTAGTATAAAAAAAGAGCAATTGACTATTATAAATTAGTATATGTGGTAGGAATTGATTTTTAAAAACATAACGTAGGTAAACAAATAGATTCTGCATCTACCAGAATTGGAGTTAAGCGATGAATCAAACGTTAGGTGATTTTATGCACCTAAAACCGCTCATTAGGACACCATGATACTGACCGCTCATGTCATTACTATCACAATAGGACCGTCACGTCACCATAACACTGTATCCGCTAATGAATCTTCCAAAGCAGCCATACTCAACCCGTGGCCCGCGGCCCGCTAGGCTTTTCTATGCGGCCCGAAGTCTAGTACAGTATTTTTAGATTAACAGTAGTATGTTATTGATAAGTGTACAAAGGTAATGCAAAAAATGTCGTTCGAATAAGGTTCGAATGAATGAATGTTCATTTCACTCGCTTACTCTCATAAAATAGATCGCACACAGAATTTTATAATAATAACTAGCAGTACCCGCGGCTTTGCCCGCAGCCTGTATTTTTGATGAGCTCAAGCAATGTTAACGTCATTGCCAAGCAAGCAAGTGGTACAACGTAAGGCGCTCGTTTAAACCTCACCTTGGGGTGAGCCAAGGCCTTGGCTTGATTCAACTTAAGCCATTCCTTTTTTTAACGTGGAGAAATCCCATGGGTTGCCCATACCATCACGGGAGTGACAGTGTGGGTTCAGTATGACTCCTACTGACTCAAACCCTTCGTGTCCAAATTCCGCTATGTTGATGGGCACCGGAAACGTGTCTATCTGTATACAATTTCGAGTCCCACCAGCGGCTGGCCAGCCCATCATCTTCCGTGGGTGTAAGTAAAGCCCACGGACCTGCCTGTCACTATAAAAGGCCAGCAGAATATCATCAGGTGGCATGCCGGAATACTTTAGCACGCCATATTAGCGAGAGTGTAATATAGTGGTGCACAGGCAGCAGTTCCCCCTCGTTCCTGCTTTCTGCACATTCTCGATACGGGGGCATAAGGTTGGCTTTGGTCCGCCTTTTGCCCTTCAGAGTCGCGCAACGTTCGGGGTGTGGGCCCCAGGACGTCCATTGAGTACGGCGGCGACTCCGAGGCGGAAGGCGGCGGGGTTGCGTCCCTCGTCCTCCTGAGCACCGTGACAGGTTCTCGGGGGCTACAATGCGACCCCGGCGGCGGGCTGGTGCAAGGCAAGGCACTGAGGGGTTACCCTGGAGCAGATCACACCGGAGAGCCTTGGGGCCCCTCTCATGTACCGATGCGACAACAGCAGGGGTTTTAGTGGGTAAGAATCCCATATACACCGGCCGAGCCCTACAGCTCCCGCGAACCTTTTGAATGTTTACCCGCGTCAAAAAATAAAATGGTCCGCCTTTTGCGCCCGGGCCTCTTGCTATGTTCCGAATCCGCTCTGTTACATGAAGTTCGAGCTGTCTTTTTTCCTTCAAAACCTCAAACCTTTAAAGGTCCCTGAGATACTGTGGGGAATCAATCGATGAGATTTGTACAAGGTGCCCCTCAGTACCTTGCCTTTGAGCTTGCTACCGGAGAGCATATTACCCCAGGGTACCTGTCAAAGTGTTCACGGGGACGGGATTCGCAACCTCGCCGCCGTCCTCCGAGTCACCGCCGCCGTACTCGATGAACGTCTAAGGTCCACATCCCAAACATCCAGCGACTCCTAAGAGGAACTGGAGCCATTCGACCCAGTTCGACCGACATGCAGCCTTCAGTGTCTGTCCCTGCAACTTTTTGATTTGAGAACCATACGCTTACAGAAAAATTGGAATGTTCGTAGCCAGTTATTATCACTGTTCGCAAACGATCAGTTGGTTAAGAAACGTCATTCCTTAGATGGGTGACCGTTAAGGTATCATTTGAACTGAGCATTTTCATGGTTCGGCGGGTACCTAAGTAAAAAGTCAGTCCAAGTTGTCAGCTAGACAGCAGTCGATAAGCCAGGTCAGATGCCTAAGGGTAGCTTGAACTTTTAATTAAACTTTGCGCTTGACTCGTGTGTGTCATTTGAAAGGTGAATTAATAAATTGGGATGCTGACCTCTTAAAACACTACAGACTTTTGAAATTTCCAAATGTTCTTGTATACGTTAGCGAAACGTATAACTCATGCTTTTGGGCTCCTCTCTCTTTTTTCATGGTCAGTGAAGTTAATAAGTAACATACCTATGTATGTAGATAAAAACCCACTCCTAACTTTCTCGACCACTTCTCTTCTTCAACTTTGACTAAGGTTAGCCATCCGAACTACGATACTTGGATTCATCATATGATGTCCACGGTAAAGAGTCTAATACTGTGCACATCAGATGACTACTGCCTATGTCTATACTATAGAAATTGGCAGTAGGTATATAATCTGCAACGTATTCTGTTTAGACTGAGTATAACGCAGAGGGCCTTAGACCATTTGAACTGGACACGTCATTGTCACGTTCTTGTAACAGGTAGAACCCCAGTAGCGTCGACTGACACGCGTATGGCGATAATAATGCTGTGCTGCGGCACTATGGTGCTCACGATGACAGGGAAAACTATGAACTGAAGTGCGCGGAAAGAGCCTCTTCAAATGGCAAAATATTATATTCAGTTTAACGGGCGCAACCTGGCCAACAATCTTAGATATTTTGGTGATTGACCATTCCTTTCACTAAGACATGCAATTGACCGTGGCGCTTTCGATCATAACTGAGTTAAGCTTCACACTCGCCACTGTTACCAAGGAATCGATAAATAGGTACACAGTGTGTACCGCTTAGCAAAACAAAAGGTGCTTGTCCTTGTGAGGAGAATTTACAGGCGCAAGCTTCACTGTAGCGTTCCCAATCGCTTATAACTTACAATTTCCTTACTTGGTTACTTACTTTCTTTAAATCGAGATGCAGCAGTGGGAACTCATGTTTTATAATCTAACTGAGACTAAGCAAAAAATGAACATTTTAATTTATTTTATTAAAAATTGAAAGCAATACCTATCGATTTAAGTTGTAGAAGTACCTCGTAATGTACCGATATGTCGTAATAGTACTATGAAAAGTAAAATAAAAAGGAAGAAAAAGAAGAGTTCATCCGGGATCGAACCCGGAAACACAAAAATGTCGGAAGACCGTTCAACCGCTACGCTGTATCAGCCGTTAGGATACATCTCGAAATTCCCTTCCTTATGTAGCATTATAGATAGTTACTGCTTAGCTCCTTATGTTAATATAGCGTAATGATTTTAATTTTGGAGTTTAAATCCACAATAATTCTGTTATATTGTAACATTACTCTAGTTTTTTTACAATTTCGCGGAAAAATTAAGATGAAGAAGTGCTTATTACAATATTGCTCATTCCCTGTAACAAATAGCGAGATAATTTATATCCTATAATTTTTCTAGGTTATCAATAAATATTTTTGCCAAATAGCAACTAAATCTGTTCAGCGGTTTTGACGTCAAGTCTACACAGAGCCACAGACATACAGACAGACAAAAATTCTAAAAATCATATATTCGGAATCAGTATCGTTCCTAGAACACGTAGCAATAAAAATTTTCAAAAAATATTCAATGTATAATACAGTTTTTACTTTTCTACGATTTTATAGATATTTTGGTGATTGACCATTCCTTTCACTAAGACATGCAATTGACCGTGGCGCTTTCGATCATAACTGAGTTAAGCTTCACACTCGCCACTGTTACCAAGGAATCGATAAATAGGTACACAGTGTGTACCGCTTAGCAAAACAGAAGGTGCTTGTCCTTGTGAGGAGAATTTACAGGCGCAAGCTTCACTGTAGCGTTCCCAATCGCTTATAACTTACAATTTCCTTACTTGGTTACTTACTTTCTTTAAATCGAGATGCAGCAGTGGGAACTCCTGTTTTATAATCTAACTGAGACTAAGCAAAAAATGAACATTTTAATTTATTTTATTAAAAATTGAAAGCAATACCTATCCATTTAAGTTGTAGAAGTACCTCGTAATGTACCGATATGTCGTAATAGTACTATGAAAAGTAAAATAAAAAGGAAAAAAAAGAAGAGTTCATCCGGGATCGAACCCGGAAACACAAAAATGTCGGGAGACCGTTCAACCGCTACGCTGTATCAGCCGTTAGGATACATCTCGAAATTCCCTTCCTTATGTAGCATTATAGATAGTTACTGCTTAGCTCCTTATGTTAATATAGCGTAATGATTTTAATTTTGGAGTTTAAATCCACAATAATTCTGTTATATTGTAACATTACTCTAGTTTTTTTACAATTTCGCGGAAAAATTAAGATGAAGAAGTGCTTATTACAATATTGCTCATTCCCTGTAACAAATAGCTTGATATTACTTATATTTAAGTCTGATCAGGTCTATAGTAAACATGTCCGTTAAATATCAACTAAATCTGTTGAACAGTATGTGCACAAATCTTCAACACAAAATAATTTCACGGCAAATTTTAGTAGAAAAAGTACATATTTCGACACTGCTCATTCCCCGTAACAAATAGCGAGATAATTTATATCCTATAATTTTTCTAGGTTATCAATAAATATTTTTGCCAAATAGCAACTAAATCTGTTCAGCGGTTTTGACGTCAAGTCTACACAAAGCCACAGACATACAGACAGACAAAAATTCTAAAAATCATATATTCGGAATCAGTATCCTTCCTAGAACACGTAGCAATAAAAATTTTCAAAAAATATTCAATGTACAGTTTTTACTTTTCTACGATTTTATAGATATTTTGGTGATTGACCATTCCTTTCACTAAGACATGCAATTGACCGTGGCGCTTTCGATCATAACTGAGTTAAGCTTCACACTCGCCACTGTTACCAAGGAATCGATAAATAGGTACACAGTGTGTACCGCTTAGCAAAACAGAAGGTGCTTGTCCTTGTGAGGAGAATTTACAGGCGCAAGCTTCACTGTAGCGTTCCCAATCGCTTATAACTTACAATTTCCTTACTTGGTTACTTACTTTCTTTAAATCGAGATGCAGCAGTGGGAACTCCTGTTTTATAATCTAACTGAGACTAAGCAAAAAATGAACATTTTAATTTATTTTATTAAAAAATCTTTTTAAAAAAAAATTGAACCGACGTCAATATCACTGAAAAGTATAAAATAATTTAAATATTATTGAAGTTGGTGTTAGCGTACCTGCTGTGTATATTTGGCACCAACTTCAATATTATTTAAATTATTTTATACTTTTCAGTGATATTGAAGTCGGTTCAATATTTTTTTAAAAAGATTTTATTTTAAACTTTTTAGTGATATTTTCATATATAAAGATTGAACCATCGAAAACCGTAAAATTATCTAGGTAGGTTATGATCACATTATCGTCTACATAGTTTTACATAATTCATGTTTCTTCAGAAAAAAATATCCGGTCGTAATGAAATTTGCATGGAAACATCATAGTAGTTTACTCTCTCGAATAAAAAAAGAATCATCGAAATCGGTTCATAATTGTCAGAGCAATGTAATGGAGAACATCAGTTTTATGGTTTTTACCAGATAAATTCCTCCACATCGTTCATGGTCCTCCAGGAAGTTCTTATCCGGTTGTAATAAAATTCATACAGATTCAATACAGTGGTTTCTTCTTTCGAATAAAAAAAGAATCATTGAAATTGGTAAATATTTGCCAGAGTTATGACCATTTTTGTCCGACCGAGCGAGTCCGAGCGACTAAAACGTCATCTATATAGGCTTTCTTGCAACTCTCAGTGCGCAGTCACCATTCTTGTTTTTTTAGGAACTACTTATTACTAAGCAATAATTTTTTTATGGGACCCAATCAATGGATTGAAGAATGGATGGAAGAAAGATTTTTTCAAATCGGTTAATAATTGCCAGAGTTATGCGCGAACATACATAAAAAAAAAAAATATATCTATACAGACGAATTGAGAACCTCCTCCTTTTTTGAAGTCGGTTAAAAATTGAAAGCAATACCTATCGATTTAAGTTGTAGAAGTACCTCGTAATGTACCGATATGTCGTAATAGTACTATGAAAAGTAAAATAAAAAGGAAAAAAAAGAAGAGTTCATCCGGGATCGAACCCGGAAACACAAAAATGTCGGAAGACCGTTCAACCGCTACGCTGTATCAGCCGTTAGGATACATCTCGAAATTCCCTTCCTTATGTAGCATTATAGATAGTTACTGCTTAGCTCCTTATGTTAATATAGCGTAATGATTTTAATTTTGGAGTTTAAATCCACAATAATTCTGTTATATTGTAACATTACTCTAGTTTTTTTACAATTTCGCGGAAAAATTAAGATGAAGAAGTGCTTATTACAATATTGCTCATTCCCTGTAACAAATAGCTTGATATTACTTATATTTAAGTCTGATCAGGTCTATAGTAAACATGTCCGTTAAATATCAACTAAATCTGTTGAACAGTATGTGCACAAATCTTCAACACAAAATAATTTCACGGCAAATTTTAGTAGAAAAAGTACATATTTCGACACTGCTCATTCCCCGTAACAAATAGCGAGATAATTTATATCCTATAATTTTTCTAGGTTGTCAATAAATATTTTTGCCAGATAGCAACTAAATCTGTTCAGCGGTTTTGACGTCAAGTCTACACAAAGCCACAGACATACAGACAGACAAAAATTCTAAAAATCATATATTCGGAATCAGTATCGTTCCTAGAACACGTAGCAATAAAAAATTTCAAAAAATATTCAATGTACAGTTTTTACTTTTCTACGATTTTATTATAGAAAAAATATAGATAATAATATCTTGGGACAATCCACACACGGTCATCTGATCCCAAACTAGGCAGAGCCTGTACTATGGAAACCAGACAACTGATACTAATACTTATATACATTTTTTTTTGTACATATATACTTAAATAGATAAATAACACCCAGACACTTGGTGGGAATCGAACCCACGACCCATCGGTTAGCAGGCAGGGTGTCTGACCACTAGACCAACGGGCCCGTCAATTTAAAGTAAAGAAATGTCTCCTATTAGTGGAAATACCCTTAATTTTTAAATAAATGCTATAATTCAAGTATGCGATTTATTGTAATGTAACATACTTAAGGTAGTTATAATTAAACATACAATTTAGGCTAGATTATTGCGGCCTGCAGGGTAAAGCAGAAGTGACTATGTGGCCTAAGGGGAAAAAAGGTTGAGTATGGCTGCTCCAAAGCAACCTCGGGGAATGGAATATTGAGACTCACCACCGAAGATGAGGTCTGTAGTCCTAGCTGTGCCCGCTGTGGCGGACGCGGTGGTGGCCTGCATGGGGTGCGACCACGGCGCGTCCGGGGCGTTTGGAGCGTCCGGGGTGCCGGCGGCGGGCTCCGTGGCCTGCCCCTGCCGCGTGGCAGGAGACGCCGGCGGTGGCGGGTGCTCCACGTCTAGATTCAAGTCGACGCAATGTTACGTTTAACGGTCATTATGCTTGAACGGAATCTGTCGGATCACCCGTGGGGTGTCCCGGGTAAGAATAGCACCCTCCCGTTAGGTGTCCGCGTGAGAGGCGACTAAGGGAAAACAAGAAGACAGCGTCTTTCTATTGGATTACCTACCATCTATACTGCGCTCCCCAAGGCGTCTGCCAAGCGTGGCGATTACGGAAACCCCTCCCTTTTAAGGGGGAGGCCTTTGTTCAGCAGTGGACGTCTTTTGGCTGCTGATGATAGTTTTTCTATCATTGCATCGCCAGGAACTAACTACATAATTAGCAATACAAGTCATTTTTGTTCTCGTGAGGGAAGCCTTCAAAAGGTTCTTCAGGGGTCATCCGGATACCTATATCAGTGACCTTCAGTGCCCTGCCTTTGAGCACGCCGCCAGGGGACGGAGGTAACAGCCCTGCTGCCGTCCTCCTTGTCGCCATAGAGGTAGAAGTATGATCATGTTACCCGTTAGATTTTTAGGCAGTAGGCAATAAAACTTCCTGATTTGTGTACGGCAAATCATCGGCCTCGTAGAAGAAATATGCGTTCAATAGACGTCCTGGGCCCACACTCCAAACGTCCAGCGACTCCGGAGGTGCTGAATAGTATACCTAAGCTATAGTGTGCTTCCATTCACGGCGTCACCAGTTACCACCAGGCAGGATCACGCGCGCGTGTATGTGTATATCCTAAGCATGGCGGGATACATACAGTTCGGCATTTCCACAATGTCTTCATGTCCGGCCGGAAATTCCGGCAGCTTGCTCACGCCGTCCATGTTCTTCGGTTCCATGCTCACATTCTGCAAGAGAACAGATTACTACAGACAGTAATTAGTCTTTGGACATAGATTGTATATCGATGTTGGACATATAAGATGGTCGATTAAGGTATATACCATGTAGGTAGGAGCTTCGTGCAAGACCGTGTTATTGTCTGTATGAGATCTGCCTGGTGGTGAGCGACGTGTCTGTAGGCAGCTGTACCGTACAGCCACTCGTCACTCGAGACTTTAGTTATAAGTATTTTGGACCCTTTAACTTAACCGGCACAGTTCCCTTCAACCAAGTAACAATGCTGATTAGCAGCGGAGTATCAGCTACTGAGGTGGTACATACCTACCTGTATTGTCCCTTGCATAGGGACCTACCACCTATTTTAAGAGACAGTTCCATAGACAGTAGCCGCTCGTCACCCTAGACGTTCATTAAAGTCTTTGTGCCCCACTAATTTCACCAGCTAGAGTGTTATCAATGCTGTATCCCGGTGCGGAGGACTCATGCTGGAACACATACGTTGGAAGCCTTCAGTAGATCCCCGGGACCTGTGTTGTGGTCAACCGAGGTATATGCGATTCTTACCCACTGAAACTCCCGTGGCTGTCGCCTCGGAACATTAGACTAGGGACCAGGGCTCTCCGGTGGGATGTGCACCAGGCACCCTTCAGTGCCTTGCCTTTAAGCCCGCCGCCACGTCGGGGAGCGCACTATAGCCCCCCGGGAACGGGCCCACCGTGGTCGATACCCCGCCGCCGTCCTCCTAGGAGTCGCCGTCGTATTCAATGGACGTCTAGGGCCCACACCCCGAATGCAAGATACCTAGAGACAATGGGCGTACCTATCTGAATCTGTCACTCAGTCTTACCTTCGGTAAGACCGGGACGCCGATATAACCAGCAGGTATCGTGAAGTTCGGGGCACTGAGCGTGGTGGCCGTTATTGAAGGCATAGTGGGCCACCATATGTCCGTGACGTCATAGTCCACGAGGCCCGGCTCCCCGGGCGGCTGCATGTTGTCCAATATCTGTCGTTCATCGTGTATCTTCTGCTCCACGTCCGCCAGGAACTCGTTCACTTGCACCAACGAGTTGTGGAACTGCCTCTGTAGTTGGTCATTCGGGTTCGCAGCTGCGGATTGGAAAAACAAAGTTCAGATTTTGCAGTATCTCCTGTCCTGGGGGTCTAGTGCGAGTTTTAATAGTTCTATGAGCTCGATCAAACTGTCGGTTTTCTCCATACATTTCACATCAGCGCCCCTAGTGGTAACTATCAAAAACTAGTACAATATTTGGGAAAAAGTGACAGTTTGATCGAGCTCATCTATACAAAGTGTACTTACTCTGTGATCGAGCTCGCCGCTCAGGCTCGCGGCTCAGGCTCGCGGCATGAGAAGTGAGTGGGGGTGGGCCGTATATTCTAGCATGCGGGCCAATTGCAAATTGGTGGAGACGAACCGCATTCGAATAAGGTCTAACCCATGTCTGAACAATGTACTTACTAATTTCAGTTTGTATGGACGAAAAACAGTAATAAAAATATCCATTTTAGAGCTTAATGCTTACATCTAGAAAAGAGCTGATGTTTTATATAGGTACCTACTTTTACCCTTATTTACGCTCGAAGCACCGATAACCGAAGCCGATGGGGAATCAAGGTTCTCTCATGGCGACCACGAACCGTAAGATGCAGCTTAGGCAGCCCTCCCACTAGGTGGACAGACGACATTGTGCGCGTCGCAGGTAACCGGTGGATGCAAATAGCCAATTGTCGTTCATTGTGAGGTTCCAAGGGGGTGGGGGGGTTTGGGAGGCGGTCAGCTGAAGATGACGATGATGATATTAAGTACCCCACAGGACCCCACTAGGTACAGAAATTGAAAACCATGATCTTATTTTACCAAATAAATAATAAAATCTATATTAATAAAAGAGCAGGGTGTTTTCTAGGAATCACGATACAGCAAAAACCATATTACGTACAATCTTGAAATTTGGAAGCAACATTATTCAAATAGTCTAGGTGAACAATAAGAACGGATTTTTCGAAATTCCATACCTAAGTGGGTCAAATGGGCTCCCAAAGTTTGTATGGAAAAAAAAAACTTTTTTCTTCACACCGACATGAAACTTTGTAAGTGTACTAAACAAAAGAAATAAAGAAACACGTGTATCACACTTTTAGAAAATCGACCCATATTGGGATGTTAGCCTGGTTTTTGAGTATGCAACGCGGAAAAAAAATTTCATACTGCATTGCTGAAACTTTGCGAATACATTAATCAAATTGTAGCAATCCAAGTGCAAATAATCATTTTTTGAAAATCATCTCGTAAAGGGGTCCAATTGGGGTCCAAAAAATGTTTCTCGACCTACAGTCATAAAACTTAGTTTATATATTGCACACAAGAATCTAAGAAACTTATTTCCAGCATTTTTCAAAAAACTACCCCTAAGGTTTTTAATGGGGTTTCAAAGTTTGCACAAAGAAGGATTTCCATTTCATCCTATGATGCAGCTAGAGTAACGAAACTCGGTAAATAAACTCAATACAACAATTGAAAAAACTAATTATGATCATTTTTGTAAAATCAACCCCTAAGTGGGTCAAATGGGCTCCCAAAGTTTGTATGGGAAAAAGAAAATGTTCACATAATGATTTCTGATACTTACGCGAATATTACACATTGAAATGAAACTAATGATGATGTGACGAGGAACATCTTGGTGCCGAGCTTCAACATGTTAAGCAGGTCCTGCATGATAACAAGCTCCGAGTTCCGCGCCGCCGTCACTGTGAACGTGTCAAGCCATCCACAGTCGAACGTATGCCTGCTGTATTGCCATATGTTAGAGGGGTAATAGACAAGATAGGCTATATCTTAAAGCGAGCTTCAATTAAAACATTTTTTAAGCCACCAAAGAAGATTAGTCAGTTTTTACCATCAGTCAAGTGCCATATACCTCTGCAAGATGCAGGAGTATACAAACTGGATTGTGACTGTGGGCTCTCATACATCGGGCAAACAAAAAGATCGGTAAAAACCCGTGTAAAAGAACATATAGCTGACGTTAAACATCGACGCTATACGAAGTCTGCAGTCTGTGAACATGTTCAGGATCGCACCCGCCATTATATTAGATTTGACAAACCACAAATCCTCGCAAAAGAACAGCGCTACCTACCAAGGATGATTCGTGAGGCTATTGAAATTAAAAAGCATCCAAATTTCAATAGAGAAGATGGCTGGGTGCTACCACCAGCTTGGGATCCCGTGATAAACATAGTCAAATCCAAAGACAAGCATTCCACTGCAAGACCTCAAGATACTGTAAGCTCTTTCTGCGTAGATCGGACTAACAATAATAATTAGAAGACCTGAGGGTACCCTAAGACAACTATGACATATGGACAGCTACCACCTCAGTCCGCCCGTGACCATGAATGCTGTAAAGTATTCGAAACGTCGGGAAATTAAAATAAAAAATAAACCGCGATATAATCCGTAAAATTAGTTTCATTTCAAAGAAAATGTTCGTCACACGGACATGAAACTTTGTCAGTGTACTAAACAAAAGAAATAAAGAAAAACGTGTATTACAACTTTTTGTAAATCGACCCTTAAAGGGGTTTTAACATGGTTTTTGAGTATACAACGTAAAAAAAACATACCTACTGCATTTATGAAACTTTGCGAATATATTTATCAAATTATAGCAATCTATGTCTAAATAATCATGTGTTGAGAATCAACTCCGAAATGGGTCCAATTGGGGTCCAAAAAAGGTTTTTCGACCTACAGTCATAAGACTTAGTTTATATATTGTACACAAGAATCTAAGAAAGCTGTTACCTGCATTTTTTGAAAAACAACCCCTAAGGTTATATCAAGGGGTTGCAAAGTTTGCACAAAGAAGGATTTCCATTTCATGATATGATGCAGCAAGAGTAACGAAACTCAGTAAATAAACTCAACACAACAATTGAACAAAATTATTTTGTGCATTTTTGTAAATTCAACCCCTAAGTGGGTCAAATGGGCTCCCAAAGTTATTACGGTTTTTTTTTTCATCACACGGATAAGAAATGTAGTCAATGTACTAAGCCAAAGAAATTAAGAAACACGTGTATCAAATCTTTTTCAAATTCGACCCGTAAAGGGGTGTTAGCATGGTTTTTGAGTATGAAACGCGGAAAAAAATATCATGCTGCATTGATGAAACTTTGCGAATACATTTATCAAACTAAAGCAATGATTGTATAAATAATTATTTTTTGAAAATCAACTCTTAACGGGGTCCAATGGGGGTGCAAAAATCATTGTCGACCTACAGTCATAAGACTTAATTTATGTGTTGCACACAAGAATAAATAATAAAAAATAATAATAAAATAGTTTATTTGCCCAAAATATAACATGTAGTGTAACACCATGATTACAAACTAGTTTTCTTGCTAGTGTACATACTACGTTTCTGTGAGTGCAATCCCTACTTCTTAAACTAGGTGTAACCTGTATCTTAAGAAGTAGTTTTTTTATTTTCTTTTCTTTTGTACCTTGGCCTATTAACATAACATGATGTTGTATAGGTAAGAGATAATGATTTGGGTAAATGTAATAGATGGGGAAAAAATCCAGTTAATAATTAAAATTATGCGTGAGTATGTGTGTGTGTGTGTGTCAGTGAGTGGGTGGTGTGTATGTGCGTGTGTTAGCGTAACTGCGCGTGTGAGCGTACGTGTGTGAGTGGTGCAAACTTACGTTAAGTACGAAACAAGGTCTTCAGTTTTATTGTAGTCTAGTGTTAGTAGCCAGTTTGTAACTTTATGTATCATCTGATACTTGTTTAATTGCATTATGGATAGATTTTTATTCACTTTATTATAAACCCAATTACTCAGGACATAGTACTGATGCTTGGCAAATGTAGTCCTATGTGTAATAGCGGTTAATGTGTTTCTTCTTTTACTTGGATCTGGCAGTGGTACATTACTATGTTTTCTGAGAATTAGTTTGAGCACAAAGAGCTGTCTTACAGTGAGTACTCCCCACTCCTTGTAAAGTTGCACTGTAGGGTATCTACGAGGTTTCTTGAGCATTATTTTTAGTACGCCTCTTTGTGCTCTCTCCAAATGTATCATTCCCGTTTTAATGGAACCACCCCAAACATTCAAACAGTATGTGATTATTGACTGACATAGTGCAAGGTAAGTCATTTTCAATATATCTTGATTTGCAGAGTTCCTAAGGGATTTAAAAACGTATATTAGACGAATGATTCTCTTTGTTGTCAAGTTAATGTGCTTAATCCAGCTAAGCCTACTATCAATTTGTACACCCAGATATTTAATTTCATTAGCCTCAGTTATTTGTTGACAAGAACAAGTGAAGTTATTATTAGTATATGTATTACATATGTGAGATTTAATTATAAAATCATTTGAGGGTCTCAAGTTGTTACGGATTGAGAAAGGAACATAATGCGTTTTATTTAGATTTAAAGTGAGCAAGTTGTTTCTAAGCCATCTCATTACTTTGTGAAGAGCAAACTCTGCATTTTTTTTTACTGCGTCCCACGTGCTACCACGAGCTAGAATAACTGTATCATCTGCATAAGTTATAATACGGCAATTTGGTAGTGACATAGTGCACAGGTCGTTGATGTAGATCTGGAATAGAGTGGGTCCTAGGACACTTCCTTGGGGCACTCCATAGGTGACAAGTTCTTCATTACTACAGTAGTTATTAATTTTGACTATCTGCTTTCTATTTTTAAGATAGTCCTTGAAAATATTCAAGGGCAGTCCTCTTATACCTAAGCGTTCTAGTTTGGATATAAGTATGGGAACAGAGACTGTATCAAACGCTTTGGATAGATCGAGAAATACGCCTACGCATTTAATTTTCTTATCAAGGTTTTGTGCTATGTCTTGTGTTAAGTCCATTACAGCATCTTCAGTAGATACTCCTGTACGAAATCCATATTGATTTGTAGCTATTAGATTATGTTTGTCTAAGAATTGTTTTAATGATTTGTTTAGAATTTTTTCATATATTTTCGAAAGTGCAGTTAGTATCGAAATGGGTCGATAATTGTTAACACAGTCTCTGTTACCCGCCTTATATATTGGATATACCAGGGCAATTTTGAATAAGTCCGGAAATACTCCCGTAGTGATAGCACAGTTTAAGATATGGGTGATTGGCGGTACCAATATATGTCTACATTGCTTGAGTAGTTGTGATGAGATTCTATCCCACCCTGAAGCAGAGTCCTGACGTAATTGAAGGATAATTGATTCAACCTCCGACTCGTGTACTGGTAATATCACAAGAGAGGTTATTGGTGAAGGAAGGTGTCCATGATTAAACTTGCCATGAGTTATTATATGAGGGTGTTCTAAGCTAATGTTTTGAGCTAGGTTTTTACCTATGTTACTAAAAAACTTACCTACTAAATTAACTGAATTTTGGGGGTCTGGGTCTAGTTCCAAAAGTTCAACTGAGGGATTGCGCTGTTTCTGAGTATTTGTGATATCCTTGATGACTTTCCATAATGTTTTAGGGTTTTTTCCAGCTTTTAAAAGTTCTTTTTGTTCATACTCTCTTTTTAATTTCTTTAGGAGATTATTACAAAAATTACGATACCGTATATAAGTTGATCTAATTATAATGTTATCTGGAGATTTTTTTGCTTTAGTATGTAATTTGTCTCGATTTTTGATACATCGTAATAATCCATTTGTTATCCATGGTTTTATGTTACGTTTTTTTCTAGGTATCTTGATTATCTTTGTATGTTTGTCTATGATTGTCTTGATTATCGTAATAAATTTATTCGTACTCAGATTGGCATCATTAACGGTAAAAACTGTAGAGAAGTTAGTCGTCTCTAATTCTAATTTTATTGCTTGATGGTCAGTATATGTTACTGTCGTTGCAGGTTTCTGAGGTACATAATGTTTTTGTATTGCTAGAACAACTGGCTGATGATCTGTAATATGAGTGTCCAGAATAAGTGTAGTATGCTTCAATTTAGATTTTAACAAGACGTGGTCTAAACAGTTATCTAATCTCGTAGCCAAGGTGTGAGTAGGTATAAAACCATGTGAAGCATTAAATAATAAATATTCTAAAGTTCGTTCATTTCCATTTTGTTGTTTTATGTCAATATTTATGTCACCTAAAAGTGCAACATTAGAAACGGAGGATAATTCCTTATATATATGTTCTAGGCTATTTAAAAAGTTTGTAAGGTTTTGTTTAGTATTGAAGGATGGAGACCTGTATGTGGCTACTATTGCCAGTTCTTTACCTACTGTACAAATTAAACAGTTACCATCCATAAAGTTTGGTTCTGTAACTTTACATTTGATCCCAGTTTTAGAATAAATCACTACTCCATCATTTTGACTATTATTATTTTTAGTAAAATGTGAATTATATCCATCGAGACATGGCAATTCTGTAACTTTTCGTAGCCAGCACTCGGTTAAAACTATTATATCTGGGCTTATATTCATCTGGCTTACAAGAATTTGTAGTTCATCAAAATTTTTATTTATACTACGTATATTTAGTTGTAGTACGATGATATGTTTGTTAGGATTTATTATAAATTTGGAGCAGTCTTTTGCAAAACACTTATAAGAAGAATCAGTACTTAGAGAGTCTAAATCGTTATTTATATTGTTAAATGGAGCCATTGGTAATAATGTAAAGCTTTTCTGTAGGAGAATATCTAAGCGGCATTGTATTTAGTATTTGAGTTATATTGGTTGTACTAAACGTAGTTGATTTAAGATTGTGTATGAGGTATTGTATGTGTAAGATTTTGTGTTGATAGGAACGGAATTGTTCGTATGAAGTACAAGCATTTGTGATAGTGTGTGGTAAATATATGGTAATAGTGTTAGAATCGTATGTTTGTATGCGTTGTAGAGTGTTAAATTTCTGAATAAATTGACAATGAGTTAGTTTCCCTAAAAACATAATAATTTTACGGTAAATTATCTTATGTACAATTAGTAAGAAACTGAGGTTTTCTAAACATAGTCAACCTGTTTTTTTCCCTATTCCTGATTCCTTTTTGTGTTGAATTCTTCCCTCTTCATTGTTTTTGCCATCTTCTTTATTTTTCAAAAGCAGTTCGTGTAGGCAATTTTCAGACTTTATAATTATATGGTTATATCCTTCCTTCCTGCGTAGAAATATATTTCCATTTGAAAACCAACAGAACTTATAACCCGTTTCTTTGGCAAATTGTAATGCGGAATGAAATAACTTTTTTGAGCTGCCTGGAAGCATTTCGGATATAAATATACTTTGCTTTTTCCCTTGTAGATTTAAATGTGTCGTGTTAAGCTTGTCTTCTTTGTTTATACGGGTTTTGTTAAAGTTTTTCACAGCAGTGAGTAAATTCTGCTTAGTTTGAACTGTTGTGAATTCAGCGACTACGGGTCTTATAGTGTTAGATTTTCCTGGAAGGCGGTATATGTCTCTAATTTCAGACTTCAGAATGTTAACTCCAACAACTTCGGCGATATTTTGTACTGTGGTCGTAAATCTGTCCGGGTTTTCTTCTTTGCTATGTGGGATATTTCGTATTTCTATTCCTGATGAACGGGATTTATGATGTAAATCCTGAATTTTATTTTCCAGAGTTTGTATATATTTAATTTGTTCTTGACGTTCTTTTTTTAGTGTGTTTATCTCCTGATTCATTTCTTCAAATTTATGATTAATAAAGTTCATTGACCGTTCTATTTCTTTATTGGATTCTTGGATTTCCTTGTTTTGGAGTTTAATATCGGAAATTTCATTCGCAAGTTTATTCAATATAGACGTTTGCGTATTTAGGGAATCAGAAATACTATCCTCCTGGTCGGTCTTCCACTTTGTTAACGTATCATGAATTTCCTTTTTAAGTTTGCTTATGAGATCGTCAGGAGATCGTTCTGATCTAGGTCTTTTCGATCTTTTCGACTTCGAGCTTTCACTTTCTAGCACCAGAAAGTTAATATCCGATTCCGATTTGGTTTGCAACAGTTCCGATTCCGATTTGGTTTGAGAGCTTAATGGCGGGGTCCGCTGCGTTAAAGACATAGTTGCTTTGGACGTTAGTCGTGTAGTCTCAAAAAGTGATCCAAAAGCTACGTATCGGTTTCTATTCAATCGATTCGCCACTAGTCGCAAAACTTGCGTTTAAAGCTGTAAACTTATACGTCTTTGTTGGCCTCTTCCGTAATTATCAGTTCGAATATATCAATATATCAATATATATTATTTTTACTCAAATTTTTCTAGGCGAAAAGACTAGTGTCCACAATTTCTAGTCCACCAATGTTAGACGACAACTGTCAACCAATCAGTTGTCAGCTGTCGACTTCCTGTCAGTGTCACAAGCAATCGTGGCACTCGATAATCATAATAAGTGACGGATCTGTGTTATTTAATTATAAATAATTAATAGTGGGTAGTTGTTACTAGGCTGATAAATTAAACTGGCCGAAATTCAGTGCTTTTCTTGAATAGTAGTTGAGAATAATATCACCTGATGTTCCTTATATGTAACACTTCACAAAACCGATGCAACTGTTAGTGATTGTGCTTTTTAGAAATAAAAAACTGTAAGATTTCACAGAACTGATGTTATCGTGCCAAGCAATGTTGCCAGATGAAATCTAAGAAACCTATATCCGGCATTTTGCAAAAAACAACCTCTATGATCATTTAATGGGGTTGTAAAGTTTACACGTAAAACGATTTCCATTTAATGCTATAATAGAGCTAGAGAAACGAAACTCGGCACATAAACTCAGTACAAAAATTGAATAAACTAATTTTCTGCATTTTTCGATAATCAACCTCTAAGTGGGTCAAACGGGATCTCAAAATTTGTATGGAAAACATTTTGTTTTCAGCACACATACACGAAATGTCAACGTACTAAACATAAGAAATGAAAAAACACGTGTATCACAACTTTTTGAAAATCGACCCTTATAGGGGTTTTAATATGGTTTTTGAGTATACAACGTAAAAAAAAACATACTTACTGCATTGAACTTTGAGAATATATTTATCAAATTATAGCAATCTATGTGTAAATAGTTTATGAAAATCAACTCCTAAAGGGGTCCAATTGGGGTCCAAAAATGTTTTTCGACCTGCAGTTATAAGACTTAACTTATGTATTGCACACAAGAATCTAAGAAACCCATTTCCGGCATTTAGCGAAAAACAATCCCTAAGGTCATATAATGGGGTTGGAAAGTTTACACGTAGAACGATTTCCACTGAATGTTATAATGCAGCTAGAGTAACGAAAATCGGTACATAGACTCAACAA
This sequence comes from Furcula furcula, assembly GCA_911728495.1. Classification (NCBI taxonomy): domain Eukaryota; kingdom Metazoa; phylum Arthropoda; class Insecta; order Lepidoptera; family Notodontidae; genus Furcula; species Furcula furcula. The sequence goes on from OU452242.1 coordinate 50,774,015, forward strand.
AACAGTTTAACAAATTTATTTTCACCATTTTTCAAAAATCAACCCCTACGTGGGTCAAATGGGGTATCAAAATGACCATGAAAAAAAAATTATTAGCACACGGACACGAAACTTTATCAGTGTACTGATAAAAAACACGTGTATCACATTATTTTTTTAAATCAACCCTTGAAGGGGTTTTAGCATAGTTTTTGAGTATCAAGCGCGGAAAGGAAATCATGCTGCATTGATGAAACTTTGTGAATAAATTGATCAAGTTAAAGCAATTTAATTATTTTGAAAATCAACCCCTAAAAGGGTCTAATTGGGTCCAAAAAATATTTTTTTGTCCTACAGTCACAGGACTTATTTTATGCATTGCACATAATAATCTAAGAAACTTATTTCAGGCATTCTTCAAAAAACAATCCCTAAAGTCATTTTATGAAGTTGCAAAGTTTGCATGAAGAAGGATTTTCATTTTAGCTATAATGTTGCTACAGTCACACAACTCATTAAATAAACTCAACATAACAACAATCAAATTTTCTGCATTTTTCGGAAATCAACCCCTAACTGGGTCAAATAGGGTATCAAAGTTTGCAAAAAAATATTTTTCATCACACGGACACAAAACTTAGTCATCAAAAGAAGTTGAGAAACACGTCTGACACATTTGATTTGAAAATCAACCCTTTATTGGGTTTTAGCACGGTTTTTGAGTATGAATTCGGAAAACATGACTGATGACTCTGCGGATGCATTTATGAAATTAAAGAAATCCATGTGCAATTTTTTTTATTTGATGCCCAAAAGGGATTAATTGGGGTCCAAATCCTTTTGTTTTACCCTACGGTCACAAGACTTATTTTTTGTATTGCACATAATAATCTAAGAAACCTGTTCCCTGCATTCATCGAAAAATAAAACCCCTAAGATCAATTAATGGTTTCAAAGTTTGCATGCAGAAGGATTTCCATTTAATTTATAATACAGCTACAGTCACGAAACTCGGTAAACAAACTCAACACAACAATTTAACAAACTAATTTTCAGCATTTTTAACGGACTTCAAAAAAGGAGGAGGTTCTCAATTAGTCTGTACATTTTTTTTTCTATGTATGATCGCGCATAATTCTGGCAATTATGAACCGATTTCAAAAAATCTTTCTGATACGGATAGGCCACTCCACTGATTGGGTCCCATAAAAAAAAACTTAGGAATAAGCTCCTGAAAAAACAAAAATGCGACTCAGAAAAAACTGTAGGAATGCCTAAAAGATGATATTTCTATCGCATTTTAAGGACGAAAGTGGTCAAACTCTGGCAAATACGAGTATTTACCAATTTCAATAATTATTTTATATGCGAAAGAAGGAACCACTGTAATGAATATGTATAAATTTTATCACAACTAGATAAGAACTTCCTGGAGAACCATGATTGATGTGGAGGAATTTATCTGGTAAAAAAAAGAATGCTTTTTAGTGATGTTGAAGTTGGTTAATTTTTTTGGTTGTGTCGTGTGCAATGTTTTATTTGAAAATTAACCCGTGGGACAAATGAGGTACCAAAGTTTGTATGTAAGAAAATATTTTTTACAGACACGAAACTTTGTCAGTGTACTCATCAAAAAATTGAGAAATACGTCTAACACATTTGTTTTGAAAATCACCCTTAACGGGGTTTTGGCACGGTTTTTGAGTATTGAGTATACGCGAAAAAAAAATTCATGCTGCACTGATTACACTGTGGATACATTCGTCATATTGAAGCAATCCATGTTATTTTTTTAAATTAACCCCTAAAAGCGTTCAATTGAATTCCTTCCAAAAAATATTTTATTCCTACAGCCACATGATATTTTTTATGTACCTACTACATACAAGAATCCCTAAAGTTTTGGTGAAGAAAGATCTCCATTTAATGCTATAACGCAACTATGGTAACGAAACTCAGTGAATGAACTAAACAAAACTGTTGAATAAACTTATTTCCAGCATTTTTCGAAAATCAACCGCTAAGGGCATCTACCAATGGGGTTACCAAATGGTTTCCACTTAACAACCTCATATGTTTTTTAATGGAATTGCAAAATAAGTACAGTATCTTTTTAAACAAAGAAGTAAATATTTAAGAATGTTTTGATTAGATCAGAGTTAATAAAAGTGTGAAAATATCGAAATTGATCGTCCGAAGATCGGACCAACAAAGAAGACCTGAGGGTACATCGGCATAATATTGACATAAGGACGTTCAACATCTCAGTTCTCCCGTGACTATGGGTGCTGCAAAACATTGGAAACGTCGGGATAGAAAAAGCTAAAATAAACCGCGATTATATCCGTAAAAAGTAGTTTGATTTCAATGTGTAATATTCGCGTAAGTAAAAGACAATAAGCTTACTATTTATGAAGCTGGCTTCAAAATACAGAAACGGTAAATGTTGTCCTTGAAAACTTGGAATGCACGATATCAAAAAGATTATCAATGCCTAAAGGATTAATGGAAATCCACAAATACATGGACGATAGATTGGTAAGTAACAATTTATTACGAACGTTTTAACTAACGCGAATGCTACACATTGAAATCAAACTATGATTTCAATGTGTAGCCTTCGCGTAAATAAAAGACAACATTAGTGTAAACAATATTTTAAAAAACCTCGATCCATAATTCTAAACACGTTTGAGTAACAAAGTAAACGCGGGCGAAGCCGCTGGCTACTGCTAGTACATAATAATTTACATCATCACTACATTATGAAACAAAGTCTTCCGCCGCGTCTGTCTGTGTGTTCGCGATTAACTCAAAAACTACTAAACGGATTTTCACCAATAGATAGAGTAATTCACGAGGAAGATTTAGATAAGTATATAATTTGTCAAGTTTGTGTAAATTGGTTGAAATATAACGATATTTGTTGGTAGTAGTTGGTACTTAGATAATTGTAGTCGGAAAAAGGACGGGTGAAGCTCTGCGACGGCGAGCTAGTATTATATCTATTTAATTTACTATTAAGTACTTACTTACTTACAATAAACTTGCAAAATCATTGTCACAAATGTTGTAAATACAACACGCATTATATAATGTAACTAAATGGAAATAAGTAAGTAATCTAAATAATACTGAGAAACCCATGTTCAAAGTTATAAAAATGCAATAAAATACATTTTACTGTAAATTCAATTGAGTTCGGCTATGGCTCAGATAGACAAACATAATCATATAGTATATCGATGAACATAATAATAAAAAGTTTTCAATGGATGAGTGACCTCAAGGAGCTTACTTTTATGTGACCTAGTGACCCTCCCTTTAGTGACCTATTCTATATAAGTCTCAGAGAAAGTACCAAAGGAGTTAGTATCGCGTCGATTCCCCGAACAAATTTCTCGTGGCACTTTTGCGGGGTGCGGGAGGCGAAGTAAACACACACAGATACACTTTCACGCATACCCACACTATAGTAAACTCGCAACACATTCAAAAATACACGCACACAAATAAAGAATGACCTGACCATATGACCAAATTTTGGCAGAGGGGGTTAGCGCATCATGCTCTCTCCAGTGGTATCTCCTCTAAGATATAAGTAGATAAATGTTTCCTTGTCATTTCCGAACACAGACTAATTTCTATTTTATTTAGAAATGTTTCCGAACGAAGAGCAAAATGTCAACTAGGTATGATGGATGGATGCTTAGAGGGATGGATGGATGACAAATTGAAGTAGTGCTGGGATGAAGAGTTTTCCTAGATATCGATTCTTTATAATTGATTATTGTCATACCTACAATTATTTTATTTGCTTATTAAATCTTCGATTCATTCACAAAAATCACACAACTAGCTTTCTTTTGTATGGTATCTATGTAAGTATTATACACAAAAGAAACCTAGTTTAAACCAAGAGGATAATACTATTTCCCGATGTAAATCTTTATAAATAACAGTCTCGTCATGTCGTTGGTGATGTTTTTAGTATTAGAAATACTTTTGGCCACAGATGGCTGTGACCGTTACTAGGTACAAAGGGCAAGCGCAATAAGCGCTCCAGCCAAAAGGGCAAGAGAAATTACTGGTACGGTACAGTGTTAGTATCAGCTGTCTGGTTCTGGTTGCCATAGAAAAGGTTCCTAGTTTCGGACTTAGATAACCGTGTGTGGTTGGAATGTCCTAGGATATTATTATTATATTTGAATAATAATATTATTCAAATATAATAATAATATCCTATTATGATCTATTTAATCGATTAAGTAAAGGGATCGAACGATGACATCCGTCCGTTTGATTATAAGTCAGTCACCACCACACCACCCACATCACTTTTGCAATCAAACAAACAAAACCACGTCAGTCAGTCGTCAATCATTCAATATTCGTAAATACTCACTCACTCAATTTGTACTCAATATAAACTTTATATTGAGTATTATAAACATTGAATTGATAGTTACAAATAGAAAAGGTATTTTTTTAAATTATTTAGTTTCTATTAAATAGTAGGTAAGTACTTAGTTGCATAATAATTTAAACAGTGTGTATTACCTACTTATCGGTTAGATCTTTAATTTATTCTAGTGAAACTTATATTATTGTGTGGGCGATGCTGGATATTGTGAAATATTCTGTTAAAAGTGAGTCATAATTGGTTTTCCAGCGAGCAGCGAGCATGGACCCGTTGATCGAGGAAGCGGTTCACTCCTCATCCACTCCCACCGCCATCACCAATCCGGTGACGTTCCGTGAGTTGCCATACACTGATATGTACCATGCTAGTATATCTACAAATGTCCCATCAATTGCTTGAAAACTGATTGCCAGGAAAAAGATAATCAGTTGCATGATTCAACCATCAAACCTTCAGTAAAGTGAATGGCCTGCGTTGACCAATCCTTTTCGCAAACTTGTCAAAATTAGAGCTGTGGGAATAATAGTATTGTAATGTTTGCTATTGTATAAAAGATAGGTATCATTTTCTGGTGATGCCCCATTGAGGTAATATTAGGAGACATCGCACAACGCTAGATTAAGCCAAGCAAGCTTCAGAGCTAGCTCACATGAACTGATCTTTGCCAATTACCAGAGGGACTAATAAGAGATTTGAAAATTTACAAAATCAACAAGACTACTAGCAGTTACTATCAAATTATACGGGAGAAAACAAACAGTTTGGTGTTTCATAAACTGTCAAAACCTGAACAACAGATGACGGTCTATGTCAGATAGAGTGTCAGAACAGCAATTTTTTGTTTGTAATCTAGTTCAGATTCTCTAATATGTTAGTACATATTGCCTCTGTATGAAACACCTGCATGTAGATATCTGCATTGCACTGTCACTTGTCACCTGAGGAACTTATCATTAGGTCTCTTGAGCCCCATAATTTCACTAGTCGTAGCGTCCTTCACACCGGAACCCAGCAATGTTTGTGGTGCGGCATCTACTACCCACAACTTGGTTCTCTTGGTGTTCCCAACTCCATGGGACAACATAAGATTGCATCCGGATGGAATTTACCATCATCATCAGTTGAAAGGGCTCCACTACTGAACAAAGACTACTCCCTTAGCTGGGAGGGGTTGCCAATAATGCAATGCTTGGCAGGCCTCTGGAGTCACAGTATAGGTGGTAGGTAATCCAATAGAAAGACTGCTAGCCACCGTCTTGTTTTCCCTTAGTCAGCTCTTATGGACATTCTAACAGGAGGAGATGGGAGGGTGCTAGTCCTACCCAGACCCCTGGATACGTTTGGGTGTATTCAATCCATTCAGACTCAGTGAAAAGGCTTTACTTGGGCTACCATGATACTTAGCTCTGAATGCAGCAACCTCCAGGCATATCGATAGCACGTGGGCCACCGTTTCCTCGTCCTCCATGCACAATCTGCATTGAGGACATTCTGGGAATCATAATACAGAAAGGCGTTTCTTGTAACAAACCTGTCCCCATATCATATAAGTGTGACCTCCGCAGTGTTGCAGTTCCTGGCGTCGTATGGATGGTTCATAGTGGGTGGTGCAGCCGCGTCGCTGTATCTGGTCCACCTGCTGCGGCCGTACTATGACTCGTGGCGGCAAGCGAGGGAGGACGCCGAATATCACAAAGGTAACATTATTACCTTATCTGTATGTATACGGATTACGCACTGATCATGGTCACGGGCGTTCGCCGCTTGCCGAGGTCACATGACCTCACCTGCCCCCCTCCCCCCACTTAATAGTCACCCCCAAACCCCGTATAAGTACAGTAAATGCAAGTAATAAATATGTGTTGTCTCCATTTAAAGACCCGGACAAGGCGCTCGCTCGTATGGAGGCCATCCAGCGCGCGCGCGACAAGCAGCAACAATTGCTGCTCGAAGCCTCGCAGCGTGCGCTCGAGCAGCAGAAGGAGGTAAAGCAGCAACAAGGTCCCAACAGAAGGTCAGCGCTAGTTGTCTTCTGCAGCCAGCGTATTGTTCAGTTGGGACCTTTTTATGGCATACATAGTGCATTTAGCTGTAAATATTTTTTAAGTCTTAATTTTGTTTGATTAAGTTTTTAGTTTTTTCTTGTGTACTTTGTGGGTCATAAATAAAAATTTCCTCTTCTTCAATAGTCCGGGACAATCCACTAAATCATCTGATCACAGACTGGGCAGATACATATACTCATACATACATAAATTATTCTATATTTTTATGAATATACAGGGTGGAACAAACAAACTGCACACGTAGGGGGAGTATATTAAAATGAAGTGAATTTTGATATATTTATCATTTTTTTTCAAGTCTATCAAGACAATCAAATTTTTTTTTTCTATTTTTTAGTTCCATTTCCGGTTCAGGCAAACTTATTAAAAAAATGTTTGAATGCAATTAAAATTACTTTTTTTAAATAAAATAATATTTCCGTTCAGCGAATTTTGATATCTTCAATATGTGTATGTAGTAGTGTGCACCTACTTGTCCTCCGTGTCCCGTTCGTTGGTTCCATCCTGTATACTACATTACTACATGGTAGGCAAACTATTATGATAAAAATAATTTATTTAATTAATAATGAAGGGCACTGCAGCTGGTGATATTACCGGACACAAGACAACATTACTAAGATCTCGTGTGACGAGCGGCAGCGTAGCGCAGCTGTCTATAGGCGATCGTCTTGCTGGTCTCCTCTCTAGGCTGTATAAATAATGTTATAATAATGTTATAATGTGATCTGGCAGCGTGAGGAACGCAAGTGTGTCGAGATGGCGGAGCGGCTGGAGAAGTATGGCGGCGGGGGGCAACGCCTCGGGAACAGGGACGACGGTGAGATCAACTAGACTTGCTACTGATGGATGTACAGGGCGGCTGCTGTGTACGATATATAGATACACAGGGTTGCACAGATATGGTGCATCAAGCCGGTGATGACGCATTGTGTAACCCACAACCAATCAATTTGTGGAAGAAAATAATATATTTTTTTTTTTAACCTGGGACAATGCTCACACGGTCATCTGATCCCAAACTAAACAGAGCCTGTACTATGGAAACCAGACAATTGATACTAATACTTATATACTTTTTTGTAAATATATACTTAGATAAATAACACCCAGACACTTGGTGGGAATCGAACCCACGACAGCCAGGGTGTCTAGCCACTAGACCAACGAGCCTGTCGTTCATTATTTAACCGAAAATTGATGAATTTCTTATTAAAGAAAGTACACACGTAATTGATTAAATACAGTGGCTTCATATGAGTAGGCAAGATGACACAAGGTTGCTTAGAAACCTTGAAAATTAATTTTATTGCAATTGAAAATATCTAAGTTTGCCAAATTTGACATGTTTTTCGGTGTTAAACTATCAGCACTATACGTACCTTGTGGCTTGATATACACTTTCCGCTACACCCAGTATCGCAGACACGAACGGTGTGCCAGTTTTCAATCAAAATCATTTGAACGATGATACATGCGCTTACCCCGTCCTCACGTATGTTGGGTCGGCTCGTGCAAGCGATTATCGTTCTAAAGCTGAATACACCGCTTGTGACCGCGAGAGTACACCATCGTAGTCTCCGTGGCTCACTGCTAGAGCAGCAACAGCATCAACCGGCCGCTTCAGAGGAATTGGCAGGCACGTCGCTTGCCATCAAGCGAGTACCTCGCTCAACTCGTGCCTAATTGTAGTCTCCAGCAGCCAAAGACTGCTGCCGGACAGAGGTCTCCTTCTTAAGAAGTTGCTATAATCCCACATATACAGGGTTAGGTTAGGTTTATCCTAAAGCATCTCATGTGTAACATGTAAAAATGCAATAATAATAATAATAATACACACAAAATAAACAAAATAAAATTTAATAGCCTAAAAATCGGCAATTTTCAATAAAAAAATTTAAAGTCGAAAATCTCGAAAAGGGTTAAGTTTAGGGTGGGGTGTTTCATAGTGAAATAAGTCAGAAATGATGGGTACTCCACGCCCTTAACGGATCTAGCACGACTTTTCCTGTAACCCTGTATATCGCAGTATAGGTGGTAGGTAATCCAATAAATAGCAAGACGCTGCTGCCCGTCTTCTTGTTTTCCCTTAGTCGCCTCTTACGGACACCCGACGGGAGAAGATGGGAGGGTGCTATTCTTCTTTCTTCTATTATATAAAAAAACAATGGTTTAGTGAGAATTAACGATAATAGACGTTTATGATTGTGGTGATAAGAAGTGTCTTAATTCGCCAATCAAATACTTTTAATCGCGGGGGAAATGTTCCCCGGGTCCCTGTCAACGCGATCCCACGTACCCCGGGGTTTTTTGTGAGATTTAAAACTCTCGTTGCTGTGCAATCGACCCATGTGAGGAGGGGGAACCAGACACGGTAGTCACGGGGACGGGTGTCGCAACCCCGCCACCGTACTCGATGGACGTCCCGGCCGCACACCACAATCCTCCAGCGACCCTGAAGGTCCAAACTTATCCGAATGTAGATTTCCATAATTTTGGTATTTCAGACTACTTACCGCTGAGTGCGGGCGAGTCCACCTCTTCCTACCGACCGCCCAAGAAGTCCAAGTGTTCCGGCGGTGGCTGCGGGAAGTAGACTGGCTACATACGAGAATGGGGGGCAGAGGAGAGGGGAGAAAGCGATGAAACAATACTATATCTCTGAATACACGACGTTTACTTGATGATATCAGGATTTTATTTGTTACATGGAATTGTGGAGTCAATCAATAGATATGTGTCTAGTCAAGGATTTTGGGTCTAATATGATGTCACAGACAATGTGCGAGTTGCTTTAATTAATTATGATCACCTGCCGCACTCATAGTCTGCTATCAAATGATTATCTTGTCACTATATAATGAGAATATGATAGCGAGCGATAATGATGCAGCTCTCCTGGCAATGTTAATATAATGTTATTGTCACGTGGGTTACGTTACGTGCAAGAGATGCAGATGTGCGAGATATAGTTAGTTATTTTGCTGAAATAATATTACAATAATACTGCTGCAACGGTTGGCGGTATGTGCAGGACTCAATTTAAACTTAATATTGAATATTAATAATCCTGGGACAATCTACACACGTGCATCCCAAACTAGCCAGGGCCAGTACTATGTCAACTAGCCGCCTGATAGTAGTACTTATTTCCTTTTGTAAATCTGTACTTATATAGATAGAAAACACCCAGACGCTTGCTTGGTGAGAATCGAACTCACCACCTATTAGGTAGCGGCCAGGGTGTCTAACCATTACACCCACAGGCCCGAGTGTACATCCGAGTCAAAAATTTTTGTCAGATTCTTGGACTATACGGGGTGTAAGGGACATCGTACCGAAAACTGATACCAGGGATCCAGTACATGATTCTGAACACTCCAGTGTTGAAATTTTTCATCGGATTTTTCATATTTTTCAAAAAAGGAATCCCCTTTTTTAAAATAAAATTAGTATAATATCATTATTGCTCTAATAATAAAGCATAATGTTAATTTAAAAACAATAAATTACTTATTTGTGGAAAACTTATTTAATTATTTATTTATATATTCTTTAGTGCACTAAAACAGTACTTATGCAATTAATTATTATTATTTTAGAAAATTAGCAATGTAATTTGAGAAATAAATATAATATTTCGCATATATTCATTACATGCTCGAAAATTAATAAGTCAGTCATTTGTCATATAAATGGATTCTGTAATGTTGGGACATTATTTGACATCTTATAAAAAAAATTCGGTATGATGTCCCTTACACCCGGTATAAGATTGTACATTTTGTAAAGAAATAATGAATAGGTATGTACCTTCAATATAACATTTTATGTATTTTGAGTCTTACTAATTTGAATTAAAAGTTGTTAATGAATGCGCTAACTCCATTAAGTTTCATATTCTTGTATTTGTTTGTATAATGTGGTTCCACGTATAATAATAATTCGAGGGAAGAAGACAAATTATTGGTGATAGTTAATATATTAATTGGATATTGATATACATTGTGTTTGATTTGTAACCCGTAGGGTATTTACAGCCGTTGGAAATATCCGGTTTTAAATTCGATGTAAACATTTCCGGTGATATATTGTATATATATAGCCGGATATGGTCTACGTATAGCGAGTGTCCGGCGCAGCACGGCCTCTGCTGGCGAACTTGGAACGGCATCGCAGAGTCCACACAGCGGTGACAGGTATATTGACGTATAGTACTTGAGTATAGTACGGAGACCCCCGATAACAAACAAGTACCTATTAATTATAAAAAGCCCGACTGCAAATAAAGAAAACAGTCTTAAATTACATTATACATACATAATACGTATACATAAGTATGTATATATATTTCAACTCGTCTCGTCAATTCCTTCTTCCGTTTGATAGGTATACTTATTGATGAACTAATAAAAATTACAAAATGGCCGGCGGCCGCCACATCGATATACTAATTTGTATAGTATATTAAGTTTTTTGGAAAAATATATAGCCTATGTCACTCCCACAACTAAGACGAATCTAACGACATTATAAGCCACTGTCCACTACGCCGTTTAGGCTGTACTGTAGGCCGTGCCAAAGAAATATACATACATAATGTACCTACTGTCGAAAATCATAACCCTCCGCCAGGGGCATTCGGACAAAAAGTCCCTCAAAAGGGACTGCGGCTGAATAACTGAAACTGCGACCCTGGTCACAGTTTCAGATATTCAGCCGCCAAGCAGCAGTGTGTAAGATTTTTATTTTGGTTTATGTCACGCAGTTTTTGGCTTATAATAAAAAATGACAACATAATAGGTACCGTTCCTCCCTTGTCTCCGAAGTTTGTGGAGGGAAAAATCTGAAATAATTATGAGTAATACATGTCGTATCTATATTTTTTATATTTTTATACTCACTATGAACAGTTTTATAACCCTAAAAAAACTTCGACAAACAAACATAGTTTTGCAGTTTGCTATCTGAGGTGTTGACGAATAGTTAAATAACTCTAATAGGTCCAAAAAAGGTATGGAACCCTCGGTGCGCGAGTCCGACTCGCACTTAACCGGTTTTTTATGCCCTTCTATTACTGCAGCGGTAACCAGTAGATACCTATTGATGTTAGTAATTTGGAAAGCGATTTGACACCTCGATTATCTGTGACCGAGGTGCTTGCGACAAACACTGTTAGGGTCGCCACCAATATCATTAAATCCTAAAGACTAGTCTGTCATTGTAGGGTTTCGGGGGTTATTTGCCATAATCCCTACGCCCTAGTAGGCGTCTTTGGGGATAACAGTGTATGTAGAAATTGATGTTACACGGAATACACTGTTACAATATATACTTTTAGACTTTCGCGTTCCATTATCTAACTTTATTCTAATCGGGAATTAACGCGATTTACCTTATATTTTGGCTTGACGTTTCGGCCGAGTTGCACCAGCCGTGGTCACAAGCAGACTGGTTCAGCGAGACGGCTCCGTGCGCGAGGCAGAAATATCTTCGTCTACCCCCGTTCTTTCACTTGTAACGTTAAGCCCACGTTGTGACCACGGCTGGTGCAACTCGGCCGAAACGTCAAGCCAAAATATAAGGTAAATCGCGTTAATTCCCGATTAGAACACTGTTACAAGTCTTGTTTTCCCATAATCGCCTCTTACGCAGGGGCGTAGCTACAGCCGTATCAATGATACGGGGCCCCCGGGCTACAGGGGCCCCGACCATGTGTAAGCAACAATGCGCATAAATGGTTAAACAGATTTCCATCAAACACAGAAACCATCTTGATTAAACCAAATTTCCATTCGTTCTAGAGCTCGATGCCATAGACAAAGGTGTCAGACTTATAACATACCCCCCCACATATAAAGGGTTATAAAATAGGGATTTTCTTGCCGCAAAAACGAGCCGCTACTTGGAAATCCTTACTTTATGATATATGACTAGATTTATCTCTACAATTTCCCGCGTCATATCCTGAATATTGAAGATGGCGTCTCTCATATAGGTTCGTCTTTAATATCGGTGTTTGAAGTGATTGTTGAAGGCGTGCTTGGCATCAGATCGTAGACGCTAAATAGTGTCAGGGGAGCAATAACTTCGCTTGATGGTAAGCTACACGCCCACCCATACAGAGTTACACTGCACTAATGCTCGTTGACTAAGACATTAGTTATTAAGTGTCTTAAGCCCGACGACTTCAATAGCCAAGGTGCCCTTTACACCAGCACACAGCGACATAGTGATACTTACACACTGCTGCTTGGCGATACATTATAAACACCGCGGTAGTACCAAGTTGGACTATCCCTGGCACAAGGGATGTAATAAGATCATAATAAGACCAAGTCTTATAAGTGTCCTGTGAAGACAAATGATTCATAGTCCAACTCCGGTAATATAGACATTTTAATGTGGCATTTTTTTCAGATATAAAGTGAATGAACGTGGTTAGCGATATTCTTATAAACTAATCAGTTAGAGATTTATGATTGCAGTGAATAGTTCGATGTGACATCCCTACCAAGTGGCTAGTGCGCGGTAAACAACCAAATAATAGATATTTTTTGCGTTATTGGTTGTTGCAAATAATGAAAGCCGTTGGTTTGTAAATTTCGCAACACGTTACGGTATTCAGAGAGCACCCCATGGTTTATTAAAATATTTTACTTTCGATTGATTATTTTAAAATTTTACAAATTATTGTTGTTCTATCCTGTGAATATTATTACTTTTTTTTTATTAATAATACTTATTAATAAAAGACTTCTTGTACGACACAATCCTACTATGCAATGTAGTGTCAGTGGCGCAGCGGGAATCAGCATACTATACAATCTGGAAGTAGCAAGATCAAATATGCCGGGAAACAATTACTTTTGTTTTGGCGATTGCCTAAGTCCTTACTGTCTAAAACTGTCTAAAAGTGAGATGATATAAGCATCCCACCTCTCCCTGATCATATCGGCAGTTCATCTGGTAGGATTGTGAGTACATAGAGAGTGCACTAACTTGTGTCTACGCAAAAACTTGTATACCATGTTATTCTTTACAGTCTTTACAAGATCAAGATCAAATTCGGAACAGTAATTTTTTTTTTTTTAATTCAAGAATAACTTATTTAAATGAACAGCGGAGTGATGGCCGGCTTCGACGGTCGGCCATCACACATAGAGAAAAAAATCTGTGAAGTTACGTGAGATTATCACTCAACGGAAAAAAATGAATTCTTTCAAATTGTCATTATTCAGACAATTTCGCAGACTGGCTATACGCAGTCACCTGATTGAGGATCTTTACAGCTCTGCGCTACAATTTGACCCTCTCAAGACTAACTTAGAGGTCAGACAGCTTATAAATAAAATAGCCTAGTCTTTCCAAGCGTAGGGGTCGACTGGTAGGGCCGGTTGGAGTACGACATCCATAGGAACGTGGGTTTCATCTCATTCTAATAACGTAAGTCCGAGAGAGATGTGCGATAAAGAGGTCTAGCTTAGCGTTCCGGGCGTGACGTCACGGGGCGCGGGGCGGTGCGGAGGCAGAGGCGGGGCGGGAGCGCGCGCCTCCAGTGTTCGGCCGGCCGCCACCTCGCGAGCACGGTTACAATATGCACGCGCGGTGAAATAAAGAAATATTTCGCGATGCTGTTCGAGAGTCCCAACGCGAAACTGTTCCCAGCTTTCAACATCCCGCCGCCGGTGAGGCTCAGGTGAGGTCCGCGGGCCAGCACCGCGGCCCAGTGCACTAGTGTCAGTGTTCAGTTTTTGCTGAAGCCATAAAAAAATGCCTATAAAGTGTTGTTCGCCGCGCCGCAGAGCGGTGCGTCTCGACAAGCAACGGCTACCAACGAAACGTCAATACCGTTTCGTATTTTTTTCTCTTCCGTATGTTTTGAAACTTGAATTGTATCACAGTGATGAATTGAATCGATAATCGACGCCACGGCTGCTAGCGGACACTGAATATAGTAAAATCTGTATCACCACTGCTTAGGTTAAGTTAAATCGATTAGTATTGCGAACACAGTATAAAACTGTTGTGTTTCGATACTAGATATAGAAGAAATACATTTGTACATTCGAAACGAGTTGAATTTCAAGGAATCTCTCGCCGAGTCGAGTCGTGACAGTTCCAGGAATCGCATATTTGATGTCGTAGCCGTGTCGTGCTCGTCCCGTCAGCGTAAACAACACCGGGCCCGCTTCCTGTTGCGTCGAACCCCACATAGCTTTTGTAGTACGTACAGTTTTAAGTTGAAAGAGCAAATAGAATATGAAAGCTAACGTATACAAGCACAATGCAGTTAATTCTGGCACAAATGACTATTAGAGTTGCTGAGACAAATCAACAATATATCAAGACATCATAATCTCGCATAGATATTTGAGCACTGTTATGTATTACTTGATAAATTTAGTTAGACAATAGCTCTGACAGCGATGTAATTAACTAATCAAATTGAAATGCAAAAATCGTCTAAATAAAAAAGTGTTTCGAATCAAACAAATCTATTATTATGGGTATAAAAGGACTGCAAGACATAAATATGTCTTCACGTCTGTTATGCCTTTTGGTGTAAACAGAGCACCAACTAGCAACTATGTACTACTTGATGCCTCGATTAGCAGTATTGGGTTAAAAGGACAGGCTTGCCGGCGAGCTCAGACATTGTTGGACCTTTCCCTTTGTCCAGTTGTACAAAATAACCGGAACTAATGCAGTTAATACATTTTTGTGTTTTTGTATCACCTAGATTAGCATAAAGTACTACAAATCCATAATAAGTAGTAAAATTCTATAATGATTTCTGATATTTACGCGAATATTACACATTGAGATGAAACTAATTTTACTTAATTTTATTTTTTCATTTCAAGCGTTCTATATCCATGTTCCGAGGCTGGACTATAAAATGTCATTGATTCGCTCGTCTCCTCCTGTTTGCCTTGGCTGTAAGCTTGTGATGTCCAAGGGTAATTCGTGGCTATTTTAAATTAGAATTTGCTAGCCATACGATTGACGCATCTAGGCCAAATCCATTCATATTCCGCGAGTTTGATTGAACATTTCGATGTAAGATTACTGTTGGTAAAATCTTAAACATTCATTTGTTTAGATATGAATGTAACACTTAAATGTTGAAATAATCCGATTTCAAGAATTGGATTAATGATTATTAACACAAATTGTCGTTTGTGAAAGCACCAGTTACAGATCAAGGCTTGCTCGAGATGCCATCCCATCCTATAGATCTTACTTAAACCATTGTATCTCATTTCATAACAAGTTTAAGATGCATGCTAAATAATGTACCGTAGAGCGAATGACTTATCACCTTCGGTGCAAAATGTGTTGGTGACGCGTGGGTATAGTTTGTTAACCTCTGGTATTGGCCAGTGTAAAGTAATGACTTTAGAGACGTTTGTATAAGTTAAGCACCAAACAATGCACGCACAGCAGCGGTCATCTACATTTATGTTCTGATTGGAAAACATTATTGATTTCAAGTTACAGCAAGCAATCACACAGTATCTAGTTAATTAAATCAGAGTTTATGAACATGTATGACAAACCTTCATAACGAATCTACGGGAGCTTTCATGTTGTAATAGAAGGATTGGTCAACAGCCAGATCTAGGGATGATTGTCGAGGCTGCGCCCAACAAATGGGTATACATTGTAACACCCATTCGAGGAACCACTTACTGTGCCCCAGAAACATAAAAACATACAATGACATAGAAGAAAACAGGGTGACTAGATTAATAGCCGCTGATTAATATATGACCAAACAAATTGCACGAAATAAACTTACATGTCTTAGCTTAAAATATCAAGTACGAATAACAATCGCCTCAGAAAATTGTTTTTTGTTTGGCCATGCCTCTCCAGCTTATCCTCAATGAGAAGCAAATAAGACTAACTGTAATTAATGTTTACAACCATTTAGCACTAATAATAGCCCTTTCAACAACTGTTATGCAAGGGATATTGGACACTTAGTGATTTAGGTCAGCTCATCTTGTGTCTGAGTTTAGAATAAACGTCAAACCATTGATCCCAGATGGAGTGACGCTCGATAGGTATAGTACATTAACAGATACGTAGCTGGTGAAATTACCGGACATGAGAGCAGCAATAAATTAGGTATTAAGTCACTTGGACTAAGTGATTTCTCCAGCTATCGTGTCCTCCAACAGTTGCTCTGCTGCAAAATTTCTGACACTGAGATGGCACCAACCTGGATGGTCATTTAATAACATTCTAACTGGTAATTGTTCTTTAAAATGAATTGTCATCTCACGGCAATATGACCTTAGACCTTCTCTTTGAGAGGTTTTTTATGTAGGTACATGAAACACAAAGAGATCGCAAATTAACTTTCTTAATGTATAACAAGTCTCTAACTACTGGACAAGTGTCTCTCTAACATGGGAGCGAAAAGAATCGAAACATAGTGTAACACAAGAGCTAGGTGTGGATTGTTAAATCGGACATGTTTTCTGAAGAGTTGTATACTATGTTTGTAGCAGTCGGGCCAAATGTAAATTGTGTTTTCTGAAGAGTTGAGAACCATGTTTGTAGTAGTTGGGGCAACTATGCATTGTGGGATGAAGCATTTTAAAGCAAAATTCTAGTCCAAAATAAGCAGTAGTTTTAAAAGAGTCTGGCTTAGTAGGATCGATGGCTTTAATTTGTACCGACTTGACTTGGAGACGGTCACCTTCGAGTGGTGTTGTCAGTTCCTGACTTTTGGTGACGGTTGAGAGCAAATTCTTTGTTCATGTTGCTTCCCGCACAGCGACCACTTTGACATAGGGTAAGATACCTTGTACTTTGCGCTGTCGCAAAATATCTGCTTACAATCAGGTTAAACACTATTGTATGTTACATACCTATCTAATAGCTGGTAGGATTTTGTGTAAAAATCTAGAGGGTCTCCCTCTAAATTTTTTGCTATCGGGGAGAAAGTCTTCAAATGGCACTAGGACTTCGTAGGATTTTACCCATTAAAACCTCCCCAGAAGCATTTATCAAGGGTGCTGAGACACTCTGGACACACGCTAGGGTACGGCCCGGTGAGAAACTGAGAATTCTCCCCGCTCCCTAGCACCTTGGTGATGCTCGCGACCACACCACCCTCAGCTGCAGTCCGAGCAGTATTAGTGTAATATTATTTTCGGGAGAGCAAGGAAGCCATAAACTTCGTGTATCTGCGTCTCTTTCCCACACAAAAGTAATATTATTTTAAAACTGCTATAGGAGCTGGTGCTAGAGTCCTGAACCCATTACTTTTGGGAAGGAAGGACTATGTCGTCATACACGTGGGGAACAAAGCGTGAGTAACCGGCCGATTGAGAAACTCAGCGTCAACTATTGCGAAACAAGTTGATCCACATAACCCGACTTAGAGCGAAAGTAGATAGTGGACACTGTCGGTGTTTTCAATACATTGTTTTTTATGCTGGTAGATAGCTGAAAGTTGAGCTCACAGGTGCATCAATGTATATTCAAGACTATTGTTCGGCGAAATCCGATAACAGGAAAAAATACCTACATAAATAAAGTAGCCACTAGTGATGTGTACCGGTTTTAGGAAAACCGATAAAAAACCGGTTTTTGTAGAAACCGGTTAATATCGGTTTTTTATTCAAAAAACCGATTACCTATGTATCCAGTAAGATGGCATGACATTCAGCTAGCATACCGCCAATAAGAACAAAAAATCAACATAGTTACACGATACACACGTTATGGATATTTGTTCAAATATATAAGCTTAATTTAACAATATTATTCATTTACACTTTCGTACAAACACAAATTACAGAATACATATAAAAAGAAAACAGAATCATTGAGGCGGCCTTATCACTAATGAGCGATTTCTTCCAGGCAACCCAAAGGATAACATGAAGAGAATGATATATTTAGGTAGAGAGACAATGACAACAGTTCTTAGAAGTGCGGTTGCTTTTTGGTCCGACAATAATCATTTAGCCATTAAATACCTACAATAGTACCCTAGAATCCAATACATCATCGATATATTATTTAGAGTTACTTATTATATATCGATGCAATACACTGTAACTTCAGATACAGTGTTTTGAATTAACAACGTTCATTCGATTTCTTTTAATTAACCTGTTTGATGTTATGGCATTCATAGTTTTTTTACTTTATTTGTAAAATACTGAGATATTGCAATGCAAATTACACTGTATTTACTTAAAACTACAGGCCTGAAATAATTAAACACGGCAATTTAAGATGCAGTCCAAATAATCTTCGTGCATTGCAAGATACAGTGTTTTATCAAAACAAAGTAGGAGAGCTAGCGGGACGCGTGTGCGCCAGTCAGATTTCAATGATTATTGGTTGATCTGGCCGAGAGCGACGGCGCGGCGGCGGAAAAGTCTGAGCTGATACGTACATAAATTTAAATATAACTATATTATTATAAATACACTAAATAAAAATATTAAAATAAATCTATCTGGAGAGGAGATGTTTTTTTTAAATTGTTTTTTAAGACTAATTTACAACTAGCACACAAGGAATGTGGAAGAGAATTCCATAGCCACACTGCTTGCATGGTAAAAAAAACGTTATAGTGACTAGAATAATGAGGAGGAACTTAAAAATAAGAGATGCAGTGGAACACCAAGGCTTGTCACAAGATTCGCTCACGAAGATAAAGAGGAGAGTTAAGATTCATAAGTATACAATTTAGAAAAAAAATATGCCAGTCCCGTCGCTGACGGATTGGCAGCCATTCTAGTTGAGTCCGAAATTCCATGATAATATAATGTAACCATATTATATCCGTAGCCAAAGATAAAACAAATACACAAATATTGCAATCGCTCCTCATTTGGATCTAGAAAACATACATCTGCATAATCGAAAAGAGGTAAAGTTTAAGCTAAAAAGATTTTTTTCTTACGCGGAAGAAATTTTTGAAGGCGTTTGTGAGACTAATATAATAATAACTCTCCAACATGAGATTCCCAAGAAAGATTAGAATGAAACAGAACTTCAAGAATTAACTTTATTCGAGTATGCAATTGGTACGGAATTGAAAACTAAACTAGAGAGTGAGTTAATGAAGAATTAGTAGGGTCCACTAACAAGCCAAACGATTTTGCCCACTTACTTATGCTATCTAAATCATTATTAAGCGTATATATCGCTTCTCCAAGATAATCTATCAATATCGGCATGACGATAAAGCTACATATGATCTGCATAGAGATGATAGTTAGAAAACCCTCGTGATAATATTGATGAAAACGGAAAAGAGGAGAAAGTACGCCACCCAGTGGAACACCCGCCTCAAGTCCACAGATGATGTCTCCTCAAAGCGGACAGATTGGGAGCGCCCACGAAGATATGAATACGATCAAACCACTTGATAGCTGAGTGATAGCTTGGACAAGTATTGGTCAAGGTAACAACAATTTTATGAATACTATGATGATATAATTCCTAAACCCCTCAGTAACCGAGCTCAAACAGAAAGGAGAACATGAAGACAAAGATAGCTGAGAGAGACAATTTAAAGTGGACAACTGAACATCAGAGATGTGACTTATCTAAGATACAAGTATCTGAAATACAGATACAAGATACAAAATACGTATCGTCATCTTGTATCTAAGATACTTTTGAAAAAATGTATTTGTATCTTGTATTTAAATACCTTTTGTTAGGTATCTTAGTATTTTGTAAATACTTTATTTGCTAAAATACTTTTCGTAATTATTCGCAAAATGTGATTTTATGGTGGCATTAATTTTAAATTATATTACATTGACGGACCTGTTGGTCTAGCAGTTATACACCCTGGCCGCTACCCGATAGGTCGTTGCTTGTGTCTGGGCGTTATTTATCTATTTATTTATTTACAATAAAAAATATAGGTAATTAGTATCATTTGTCTGATTTACATAATACAGGCTTTGCCTAGCTTGGGATCAGATGACCGTATGGGGATTGTCCCAGAATATTAATAATTATTATTATAAAATGTCAATGTCACCTCTCTGGAGCGACTCTTCTCTTTTGGGTGTATGATAATGAGGCCTCATCAAAGAAAAAATGGACTAGTTGGTAGGTTCCTTGTACAAGGAACCGTCCAGTTTGTTACCACCGTAGTGTCAGATATTCTGCCACCAAGCAGCAGTGCGTAAATATTGCTGTGTTCCGGTGTGAAGGGCACTTTAGTTGGTAAAATAACCGGACACAAAAGACTTAATATCTAATGTTTTAAGGGTCGGCAACGTGCTAGTGATTCTTCTGGTGGTAGGTAGATATCTATTATCTATAATTATTTCAGATGATTTTTAGTATAAGCCAAAAACTACTTAACATAAACATAAAATTTTGACGCCTCATCTCGACCCCCATTATATTATATTATTTGTATTTTTTTTTTCATTTATTATGAAGTTGGATAACTAAGAGCTAAACTATACCATACGTTTCAATCAAATCAATAGAATCAGTGTTCTCGCACCGTAAGGGTTCCTTTTCTACCTTTTAGGCATGGAACCCTAAAAAAATGACAAAAAAAAAATATTTATGAACTGGTTTTACTTAAATCTCCATTAAAACCATAAATAAAAATATAATAATTATATATAATAATTTGCCTTGTCACATTAATAATAATAATATCTTGGGACAATCCACACACGGTCATCTGATCCCAAACTAGGCAGAGCCTATACTATGGTAACTAGACAATATTGGCACGACCAACGCGATTTATTTGTAAATAATTCACGTAAAAAAAATAACACTATCAATAATTATTGTTGTTTTAACCCCCGACCAAAAACGAGGAGTTATAAGTTTGACGCCTATGTCCGGAAGTCTGTCTGTCTGTCTATGGCATCAAACCACTTCAACAGTGGTGATTTGAATGCGTTTTTTTTTTATTTAAAACCTAGTTTAAGCGAGATTGTTCTTAGCTCTGTTTCATGAAAATCGGTCCAGTCGTTTGAAGACTATCAGCTCATTTCCGAGTAGAGGTAGGGATATTTCGTATACAATAGACATTTCTCATTACTTCTTTTAGTCCGAAAGATCTGAAATTTAGAACATAAATGTAAATCCGATGATACTGAATATAATTTTTTTAAGCACCTCTAACGTAAATGACTTTCCTGCGCTATTATCAGAGTCTGATCAGTATCTGTCTCCTAACTACTTGTTAAGATTTAACCATAGGTTTAAAATTCGGTGGGTCGTACATTTAATGGAGCCGAGTTCCTGTTACCACCTTCCTGCTTGCTCCCATCACCAAACTGTAATCATCATTTTTCTACCTACTACTCCTTCGTAGTAACCTATCCAACGAGTACAAATTCGGTGGGTCTACGTTTATTGGTGTGGAGGAGATTTCGTCACCACCTTCCTGCTCTATCATCAGACCCTTATCACCATATCATTTTTCTAGCATCTATTCATCGAGACCTACCCAACAAGCCCAAATTCGGTGGGTCTACGTTTATTGGTGCAGAGATCTTGTTACCATCTTCGTACTCCATCATCATACCCTGATTACCATTTTTCTAGCAACTATTCATCAAGACCTATCCAACGAGCCCAAATTCGGTGGGTTTACGTTTATTGGTGCAGAGATCCGGTGACCACTTTTCTGCTCCATCATCAGACCCCGATTACCATTTTTCTAGCAACTACTCATCGAGACCTACCCAACGAGCCCAAATTCTGTGTATCTAGGTTTATTGGGGCCGAGATCCTGTTACTACCTTCTTGTTCTTCTTCTTCTTCTTATCATCAGATCCTGGTGAAGGTTACCATTTTATTTAGTATCATCGGATTTACATATGTTCCAAATGTCAGATCTTTCGGACTAGTAGAAGTGATGAACCCTACCTCGACTCGTAAAAGAGCCTTCAAACGATTGGACAGATTTTTATCAAACATCTCGCTTCAACTAGCTTTCAAATAAAAAAAACCGCATACAAATCCGTCCACTGGTTTGAGCGCTACGATGCCACAGACAGACATACATACTGACTGACAGACTTCCGGACATAGGCGTCAAACTTATAACTCCCCTGGTTTTGAGGGTTAAAAATGGTAACCTTCACCAGGGTCTGATGATGATCACCAAGAAGGTGGTAACAGGATCTCGGCCCCAATAAACGTAGACCCATCGAGTTTGGGTTCGTTGGATAGTTCTCGACGAGGTTTTGCTAGAAAATGGTGATCAGGGTCTGATGATGGAGCAGGAAAGTCATTCTATCAGTTTGTTCACCTATGTCAGGAATTTGTCTCTTACAAAAGTATTTTATCTTTAAAAAGTATTTGAAAGATACGTATTTTGTATCTAGTATTTCAGATACCTTTCCAGAAAGGTATTTGTATCTGGTATCTAAAATACTTAATTTGAAAGTATCTTGCATCTTGTATTTCAGATACTTTGTATAGAGTATCTTGTACATCACTGCTGAACATGATCATGAGTTTGTGACTTCGAAAAATGTGCATTAATGAAAAATATGCATCAAGATCTAAACATGGAGCATCACTAGAAAATACCACGAGATGTCAAGAACTGTCACGTCTGCACAGTATTAAGGTTCAATACATTTTTAGGCTCTGTTTTACCAAGTTAATACACTGTAACTATATAATACATAATATTATTCCCTTCACGATTTCTTCTATAGCTTCTGACAACTATTAGGGCAAGACAAGTTATCCACTGATGTTTGACGATTATTATTTTCTAAAGTACAATTAATGTGATTATCTTATGATAAATAAACACTAAGCCTATGATTAGATATTGTTTTAGTGTATTTCATTGAAAACCTAAAAAAACCTTTAAAAACCGTTTTTTTTTAAAAGTAATCGATAAAAACCGGTGTTGAAAATTGTAATCGGTTCACATCACTAGTAGCCACTATATTTGATAGATCACTATGTCTATTTAAAGTTGGAATTAAGTTCAATAAGTTTTTGATAGACTTCTTAACCCTTGGAATTTATTTTTCTGTGAAGTTCTAAAATGAAGGGTTCTCAATTTGACTCTCTTTTTATTTTACATTGCGAAATCATATACCTATGTATAACTATATATTTTCTCTATGTACGCAACACTATGCTCTTCTGCAATGTCAGTTGTTATAGAAATAATTAAAACACAAATAATCCAACGTTTCTTGACTTGAATAATTTTTTTATGACTATCTATGTCGAAGAGTGGCTCGATAGAAGTTATGTCTTGATTCAGATAGAGGGCATCGGAGTCACAGTGTGAAACCTCTAAGCAGGCGAGAAAGCTAGGTGTACTCCTTCTCACATTTGGTTTCCTTATGCCAAGGAAGACACTTTGTATATTAATGATGAAGCCTTCTTTACTACGACAAGGATTATACTACCGAAAACAGTTGGATGGCAGCTTGTTAGTTGCAGAATAAACCTACTAATCGATTAGAGCTTGGCTTTGCAATGAAATGGGATGCCATTATGGCTGGGCCGGAGCCCAGACGATCGTTTCCTGTGGACAATTTAGTTTCCTCTACTGCATAATCATAACTAGTTTTTTTTGTAACTCTAGCGGGAACAACCTGTCCAAAAAACTTTGTCCAAAGCAGAAGGAAATAGTAGCGCCAGGATCGCCGGTGAAAGCTGACGGAAGTGATGGCGGAAGTTTTCATAGCGTAATGATTTCAAAAACTCGAAGTAGATTTAATTCAACAAAAAATAAATTAAGTACAACTTATTAGAATAGTGAGTAAGTACCTAATCTTATATGATTTGTATTCCAAGCTAGATCTTACTGGGTTCACGGTGGTGGCTTTAGCTCCTGTGATCATTAGATTCAAAACCAAACATACCACTTGAAGATTTCAAAATACTTTATGCTCTTACTACGTTGATCGGACTAATCATAGTGAGAACTATACTACAATAGAAGAGTTGAGAGAATCCCGAGATAGCTATGATATTAAACGCCGTGACTGTGGATTGTGTAAATCTAACGAAAGGACGGAATTCGGACGTTTTGTATGTACCTATGCACGACTTGCGACGCATTCACATTTTCAGAAGATCAGCTTGTAATGTGATATTTATTACCCAATGAGGTACAGTTGCAGGAATTCGTTGTTCCCCTCGGACTTGAATAAATCTAAGATACTTCTATACGAAATAAAACTACCGAAATGGTGCCCGCCTAGATTTCTATAATTTGAAAGAATGCTGACTTGTTATATGCATAATATTATATAATATTTTTTTATAAACTGTTTGTTAATAGTCTGTGAGCCTACTTGAAAAAAAAAAACAGTAAACGAACAAGCATTGTTAAACTGCACGGAAATTCCCTCGAAGTGCATTAACTTGCATAAGTTTAAGGAAAAATAAACAAAAGGATTACCTACCTAAAGCAGGACCTTCGCGTGCAAACAAAGAAGTTTTCCTGTTTTTTTTTTAATGATGATCTGGTCATTCGCTTGCCCATGGCCGACTACATCGCACTACCGCTCGTTACCCGAGACTTTAGTTAGTCTGTTGAGATCAGTATCTTGTAAGGCTACAGTGCCTTACACACCGCCACAATTTTTTAGCTAGTGAACATCTTACTGCGATGGTAGTACCCTCTTGGACGTTCCTGCAGTAATCGATTGATTGGCACTATACGAGAGCCAACATGGCTCTCACATAGTCAATCAATCGATGATCTCTTTCTGGGCAAGTGAACTTAGTTTTGTCTTCTTACTGCCAACGTGACAATTTCTTTGTTCTTCTTATGTTGGTGTGCTTTACCATCCGCGATTTCACCACCGCTTACCATGACTTTGGGATGTGGTCAATCAGTAACAATAATTAAAACGGAAACTCTATATTTTTTAAATGACACACACCATTCGTGTGCTAATAATTATAAATTACATAGTTGTAATAATTTCAAAATGTCATAGTTTAAAAAATTATACCTACTCTAATATTTAAACGCAGCAATAAAACGTTGTGACATGCAGATATTGTTAATGGCAATACTAATATATCATGTGTGAATATTTGGGGCAAAGATTATTAAAAGATTGTTTATAGATGAAAGAAATCGCAGAGAGGACAAATTATTTGATGTTTGCTCTACTTAATTATTTAATGTTTTATGTAAATGTGATTATTGAATAGCGCAGTGATTTAAAATCTTAGTGACAAATATTATGTAGGTCGAGGGTTCAAATCCTTCACAAACAGAAACAAGGAGTAACAAAGCCAGAGTTATTAATGTAAAACTACCTATCACATTTTATTTCCGTTACAAAAGACAGCTGTATGTTTACAATTTTATCCTAAAAATGTACATTTTACTTTATTCCTGAAATGTATCCATTGGTTTTTCGAATTAAAAAGATTTTTCTGCAGAGTTTATTCATGTTATTTCTAACTTGCCAATATTATCTAGTATACCTACGAAGTTCTTATTATGTAAAATAGCCAACAATGATATTACCAAAATGCAATTAAGTTTCGCTCAGTCGTTTAGTAGGTCGGTCGGTGTAACAATACTATTGTGAGGCACTTTCTATTAAAGTTCTTTTTTTATTATTTCATGGAATTAAATCGATTACTTTCTAATTTTATTGATGCTATTCTTCAAAATTACCAACTCGATAGCATCACGTACCAACCTCGACAAGATAAAAGATGTTTACGTACCAGGATTACAAAAATAAAAGGTGGTATAAAATGGTACAGGGATAGAGCCTGACACCTGGGAACAAAGAGCGCGACGTTGCCGCTATGCGCCCGCGCAGAACGGCAACGCGCAGGTGTCCTTGCGCGAGGGGCGAGCTCCCTCACCCTGCTGCTTATAAGCCTCGAGTGCTTGACCTAACGAAAGTACCTATACATTATACACTGTTGGGTTTGTTAAGTAAGAATCTACGGTGAATTAGACTACGCGACTCGATACGTTGAAAAATCAGCAGTAGACACGTATGCTACAGGTGATTTTATACGGACAATGGTTAGGGATTTAAGTATTTGGCTCTATACAATCCCAATGTCTGCTGATCATCCCACGCCTATTAGTTTCCATTAAAACTTAATGGTATTATTTTATGTTACCTTAATAATCATTAATAGCGATAGCGATTACTAGCGTGACAGATGTTTACTATCTTTGATACTATTTCTCCAATTCAATTACATTTCGTTGGCTAATTTCAAAACCCTCACTCCTTTTCCCATGGATTAATTAACCTCCAAATACTTTAAATAGGTTGAAATCGTGCCGCGAGCGGCCAATAAGAGAAAAACATAAACTCAGACGTGTTCCGGGAACCCTTTCCCAAACTTAAACAATAGGAGATAAACTGTCCTTAAAACGGAGCCCTGAGGGATGCCCGGCAAATACCGTCATCTCGCTCACTCTAGCTTGTTTAGTTAACTTTTATTAGGCGGTAAAGTGAGAAAGGGGAACAATAACATTGTTCGGAAACAACATAACCTGAGAACAGATGGTAGTTACGTTACTGACGTCATAGCAAATATTGTCAAACGCATCTCACGTTTCAAGAAATACGTAAATTACTTATTGTTGCATGGCCGGGGACTAAGTTATCTTGATTGTCGAGATAACTTCTTAGAAGCCATCATAACATGAACTCTGTCAACTCTCATAACTTATGGGCATCGAATACTGGGTTGTCTGCTTTCGACTCTTGGTTATTTCAGTTAAGTTTTCAGTAAAGAAGGGAATTTTTACCTGTCTTTAAAACTAATAGTTATATCTAGACATTTCAAGTGTACATTGCTATTCAACTGTAAATATAATTTATCAAACGCTACAAAATCTAAATAGATGACTTGCACACATTCCTTTCTAGTAAATGTTGCGCAATCCGGTTTAGGTAAGTACTTGTTTAATTGAAATCAGTTTATTATATCTTAGTTAAATAATAGAGGAAGCCAAGTAACTACTGGGCTCAATTAGGTTTGATAATTATAATAATGTCTCAGATGACGAGCGGCAGTGCAATGCATGAGACCAAACGTACGTTACCTGTGCACGTCACAAGTTGCAATAAAGTTCTTCAAGTGTCTTTGCAGGATCCAATCTTTAGCATAGAATAGAAACCTTCAATCCAATCGTTATCTATCGCAGTAACAAGCCATGTGTATAAATAACGGAGTCATTATAATCCCTTGCATTAGTCATCGGACTACCTATGATTGTTTTAATGTAAACATATCACTCAGTGCCGTCTACTTTTCAATATCAACTTTACGTTATATCATCGAATGACTTTGAACTGTAATCCTCATTAATTAGAGCTAAGAGTTGTTTAGTTATTTCAGTGATTGTTGAACTATTATTGAATAGCATAAGTTTATATTATTTCACCACCTATTCTTTCTTCCGTGGACCCTTTTATGCTTGCTTATAATTAAATCGAAGATTGGAACTGTGTAATGTACACCAGCCTTGTTGATAAATATCGATACATCGATATTTTTGACAATATATAATAATTCGAATACCTATGTCAATACAATTAAAAATATACATAGATACCTAACTATTTTTTGGCTTTTCTAACATCCCTTATTTGTCCCTTAGAGGAGATACCACTGGAGATAGCATGATGCGCTAACCCCTCTGCCAAATTTTGTTCATATGGTCAGGTCATTCTTTATTTGTGTGCTTATCTTTTTGAATGTGTTGCGAGTTTATTATAGTGTGGGTATGCGTGAAATTGTATCTGTGTGTGTTTACTTCGCCTCCGGCACCCCGCAAAAGTGCCACGAAAAATTTGTACGGCGAATCGACGCGATACTAGCTCCATTCTAATTACTCTGAGATTTGTCCCAATAATGAACCAGGTAAGTTAGTACATCTATCTATACCGGTCAATATTAGACAAGATCAGCCAACTATGCTATACAGGATATCGATGTGTGTAATGGATAAGTACTTGCGCAAGTACAGATGCACTCTTTATTCCTTGTCTCTTACAATCCTATGGGACGGAAGGCCGACAGGGGTAGAGATCCGACTCAGGCATTAGGTGCCAGCGGTGAGGAGGCAAATAAACAGAACCTTTTTTGATAGGACTCGGTTCGGTCGTTTAATCAAAATTTATATTCATAATGAACACTGTTATAATTAGGTAAGTATATTAAAATTTAATATGGTGTTGTCATATTATACGTATTAGTCGGTGTTTATTTAATTCTTAATTTATACTTATATTACAGTTTGTACGTATTGTAATCTGAGGCATCTCGCCAATAATATTATCGATAAAGTTTTGTTTATCCCGTAGCTATGTAAACAATGGCAGCGCAATCCCCGGCCGGAGCGGCGCGCGCGCACTTTTTTATTCACATTAACTTCTTTAATGAACTCATTTCGGTCGACTTGTTTGTTTTTCAGATAATATATTGTGAGATGTTAAATATGTAAGATTATTCTATGTAATAAACGAAAGATTTACCATTAGTCACCGGCGAAGGAGATCTTCGTGAAGATAATCCACCAATCTACAAATAGGGTCCACTTATAAGACATGTAACTACTCAGGTATAGACCATCCTTAGCGAACAAAATTTTCATCTAAAATTCACACGTGAAATATTAAATATCGATGAACTCTCACCGTGATAAAATGACTGAATCTAGCTAGCTTATTTCCTTCGTATATTTACCTATTGCAGAATTTAATTTAAGTAAAAAGTGTAAAAATTGGTGACCTTAAATATTCATACACTACACACAAAAAAATCCGAAGGCCGATCTATTTAAATATAGTCTATATTTAAACTCTTTGGTCCTTTTGCTGGAGTATGGGCTAAACCTAAACCCTTCCATCTTTCATAACAAAGAGGATTACTTGCCCTTAATAAATAGCCTTTTTATGGTGATTACGTTAACTCAATCTGCAGAAATAATCCGTAACTCGTTCAAAATTACGCGAAAGAGGAGTGCACTACAATTGTTTGAATATTTTTAGTTGGAACAATGAGTAGGCTCAGTGCGTGACTTCACTCGCGACCATTCATCCGTACAGCCAACGTGGCGAGCCGTGACGATGAGCACACACTATATTATCTTTATTCTTACAACAATGCAAATACAAATTAAGTAAGTAAGTATAGAATAAAAAAAATGCGAGACATGTCCAAAGTAGTCGTAACCCACCAGCAATCGATTTGTGAAAGATTTTGATGAAAAAGTCAACAGTTTTAGTGCAGTGAGCTTTAAATTTTGTTCATTATTAAACCGAAAATGAATGAATTCATAATAAACAGGGCAGGCACGCAATCAATAGAAACCGGACTGTGATTTGTGTATTTTTCACTGTCAAATCCCATAATATAGATACCGATTACCGATCACAGGGAGAGCGTTAAATCAACTAAATTCTCGATAAACGATTAAATTATAAAGTTATTTATATATTATCTATCCGGTTCCATTTGAAAATTTGGCCAAAATTTTTATTTCGCGCCAAATTTTGACGTTTTATTTTTAGTGACGCGCGCAACTTACTAAATGATTTATCGACCAAACCCAAACTATATTCGGGTTGCAACAAATTAACTTAACAGGCGGGACGTGATCGGATTGGTGATATTCAGGTTGAATACAATGACGCTATGATGGCTAGGAAACCTAGCTGGATTTTTACTTTGGAATCAAATACATACGCTAGAATTAAAATTGCTATCTATGATTTATATGCACTTGTACTTATTCAGATTCTTACTGCCGCACTCACAAACGCCAATTAACTTTAATCCTAAGTCACTTTCTTAAATCTATTTATTTCGACTGTCCGAGCGGTTTATGGTTAATTTCGATTATTAAACACGAGATAATTGATATCTCTACTCACTATCTGCGTATTAAGTATCAGTGGGGTTCGTGTATTGAAATCATCCGATTTTAAAAAATGGATTAGCGATCATTAACTTTAATTGACGTTTGTAGGTTCGGCAGTTAGTGTATCAACTATTTTTAAAAGGTTTTATTAAGTGCTATTGCAGGAGTTTGCTATTGGCCGATGATATTATAAACCATAGAAGATATGTTATATGATTTTCAAAGGTACACGTCACGTTCGTTACATTTTACCGACGCGTGACTTACTACTAGTTCACCCAATTTGGATGAATTTCGTTGTTTCACTCTACGTGCGCTAATGGCATATCTATTGTATAAAATATCATTGCATTATTTGCCGACGAGAAAATAATAATTCCGCTATTGGCAACACTGATTCCAATTTCCGCCGCGTGAAAACTTATCTTGCAGCATTATAAAATTCACAAAATGAGAGACAATTTAAAGGTCACGGACCTATTATTGCAATTTAAGTTTTCTAAATTAAACTTGGTACTAATTTGTTTTGCAATCAGACGATTAAAAATATTACTAGGTATAATTAAACATAGAGACAGCTCCGTAGAGGCTATAAATACGGAGGATCTTTCTGATAAATAACAAACACATTGATTGAGACAATATCTGAGGTGTTCATAAGCATACAGAAGTCCACTTTTGAAAATTATGTAGCTTTTCCGATAGCAAAGGCTTCTCTCACCCACTCCCTTTTCTGAAGATCGTCACTCCATCTAACCGGAGGGCGGCCTGCACTACTGAGCTCGATTCTTGGCTTTTCTCAGGTAAGAAAGAGCACCTTTACCGAGAATGATCTCTGCTGTGCTCGATCATCAACTCCTTATTCCAACTTTGCCTGAGATATATTATAACAATACCTATGTGTTTATACTCTCAGTTGTAATATCTTTCCACGTGTTTTTAGTTTTTGCTGTATTTTTTGTTCAATTCGCCATTGTTCTTTCTTACCGTGTGAATGTAGTCGCGTCATAGATCGTAACCATGAACTTCAATTATAAATATTTCATACATAAGCATGAATATTAAACATACGCGAAGTATCATCTATGGAGTATACATAATAGAGTAGCAAGTATTTATCAAAGGGAGAGTCATATTACGAACCTTCTGCATGAAAATTCATAGAGTGAAATTTAAGAATGTGTAACAATAGATTTACAATTTTTCACTACGTAAGAGTTACAACGGAAAGTTTCATTTAAAATTGGAACAGTTTGACTGGGAAGTACCTACCTCCACCCAGTGGCGTAGCTTGCCTTAGATGGGCCCCGTATCAAAATTAGTTGGGGGGCCCAAATGATGGTACCTACGGCCTAAGAAATTACATGGATTTTACGAATTGTTGCTTACACATGTTCGGACCCCTGTAGCCCGGGGACTCGTATCATTGATACGGCTGATACGGCAGTAGCTACGCCCCTGCCTCCACCACACAGAAGACTACAATTTTAGAGTCATTGTGTTCAATAAACGCCACTTTCAGTGTCATAAACGTCATTTTTAGTATTATCGTGTTCTCCAGGGGCTGCCAGTGCTCTATGAGAACTCGCAGTGGTCGCAGCTGAGGAAGCATCGTTCGTTTCTAATTGTTGTATGTAGTCTATAAAAGAAACTTAACAAAGTTTTTAAGTAGATCCACTCCTTACTTCATATCATCTTATTTTTTCTATCCGACTCAGACCAGACGGGCTTAGACGGGGCGTTGATAGTAGGCGTCACGCCTGCTTGTAGACGTCTGTTGGAATGCACGCATAGTCTAGTTTGTCAGTATTGGGATAATATGTGTATAACCAAAAACTGAAATTTCGGCGCTGAGCCGTTAGTCTATGCCACAAAGACTAAATGTGTTTTTAACAACTGTGTTCGTGCGAGGTGCGAGTTAGCTCGCTTAGCTAGCTAGCTAGCTTTTTGGACATAACATAAATCGAGGGTTTACTGCGAAAACCAGCTAAATAATATTTTATTAAAAATCTGTTTAATATATGAATACCCTTATTTCAAAATTTTAGTCACCCATATTTACTGAGTCTCAGTAAATACACAAAATTATAATCTTCAATATATAACTGTTATAAAATACATTTATTGAAACAAAATATTCACAGTTTATTTACAAACATGTACACTTAAACTAGGTAAAAAACTTCCTCGAAGTGGTCGCCGCACTGGGAGGGAAGGCTACCTAAAAGACTGGCGGCATTACCCCTTTGTATGGCCAAGCTTATACGTTGGCAGAAAAAGCTACCAGCCCGGCGGTCTCCTGAGACTTCGATAAGTTTGGATGAAATTTCTTTCACCAAAGCGTGCGTCTCATGAGACCAAGGCCCCATGGTCTCCACCGCAAAGGGCTTTTGCGCAAATATACAGCTCGAACCTAGAGCTGCATACTTGCGTCGCTTTGCATCACTAGCGGCCGCCGCAGCCCCTCCAGCCGCCCTGCAAGTTGCCGGGGTGTGGGACGCAGCAAGTGTGTATATAACTTAACTTGTGACTACTAAAGTAGACCACCTATTGAATTTTTTGCGATTTAATTTGGTATGGGCAGCAGCGTTTTTCTATTGCGTTATCAGGTGGTAGGTACTTCAATCCCCAAGACTCTTGCCATGCGTGGGGAATAAGAAAAAAATATTTGGACACCACAATGAAACACAATCACGGGTCGTAATAGATATGTTTGCTTGAATTACACATGTATAGATACCGAATGGTTTTAGAAGTGAAACACATGATAGAGTTTCTAGTACCTTAGTACATCCTCAATGATTAAGCCGCAATAACCCGCTAAAGAGTACCGTAGTACAGAAATGGCAAGGCCTAGTCGACAGTCGACCTATCTCAACAGTCTCTTTTTGGTAATATTAATTCGATCAATTATTTTATAAAAACTTGCATCATACAATTATAATCTACTAATTACAACTTTGTGTTAAGCTTTCGGACCACTTCTGAAAACTTCTAAGTTACTTCTTGTTATATAAATATGGCAACACCAGCCAGGTCCTTCGGGGATGCCGTTAAATTGGTTTCTATACGCGATCGCTCTGGCTGTGTGAGAGCGCAAGGGTCGAGTCGATTGCGTACTGAATAATTTAGTTGTTGGGCCTGAAATACTGGAGCACGGCTTTTAATATCACTGTGCTAGAGTTTCACGGTTACTAAAGGTTTTTAGGTTAGCAGGGCTTATTAATTGAGTTTCTAGAAGGATAAGATTTTAAATAATTAAAAAATATTATCTTTTTCTAACTTGTAGAGTCCTCATTGAACCTCTCTTTCTCTCTCTATTTTGACAACATAGCATTTCTTATATTTTCAAAGTTACAATTTTAAATAACGAACATTTCCATAGACAATAGATTTAATACAAGAAAAAACAACAAGTTATCATGGACAACAATGTGTGCGACTAATGATTCGCAAAAAAACTCGCTCAGTCGTATCGTTATAGCAATATGAGCTGCGAAATATGCTTAGCGGCAAATTGCCCACCCAAGGCCGAGGTCAGAACACAGAGTGTATACGTGATTCCATACTACGTATATTAAATATTAATATGGCTACTCGCTATCGCTATAAAACAAGTTGTCCACTGAGTGGTGTCGACAGCTAAATAGTCTAACTCCACTTCACTTAAAATGGAGTTAGAGCCGACGCAGTGCACTATGAGAAGACTAGGGATTGCGCCCGGGAATCCCTGGTATTTATCTCGAGTAAATCCCGATATTCTACTGTTTTTCTAGTACCAGTACTGGCAATGGAATTCCCGGGAATTGTGATATTTTCGGGACTATTATTACTAACTGCTATTTTCACAAAGTATTGGCTTTCGTTTAAACCGTTGGATAATAGTGGACACAATTGCACGATCAATGCCTTTCATCTAATCTACTGCTAGATCATCAATATCGAGCATAAACAAAAAAGTAGAATAATTAGAGATATGGGCTATTCACAATTGTCGGAAATTTCCGTAAACGAATCTAATGAGAATATTGTCGACGAATAGAAGACATCCACCTTGTCTGTCGTCAATAAGCATTGAGCATGGTAGAGCAGCGCTGCCACCGGAACGAGCCGCGAAAAAATCGATTTCACTTTTCAAAATTCACTAGTTTAATCGTCACGACCCAATGAGTTTGTAATTAGAAAATTTAACGTATAATTGAAATTTATGTCGCCATCACTGGACGGTGCTGAAATTTAATTTATACTTGCAAGATAAGCGCTAGGATACAACTGGAAATATACTGTTTTGTATTTAAGCCTGTTTGCAAACCCAGCACGTCTAAACGTGATGGGTTTGCTCTTTCACTCGTTATTAGAGACATTAGTTAGTTAACAAAATTACTGGTCTCAAGTAATTTTAATATTCTCCATTGACATCGAAATACAGCACACACAGTGTTTACACTTGGTTTACACACAACAGTAGCTGGATGGTCTCTTTCATAGTAGACCTACTTACTTACTTAGTAGAATACGAGTTATAGATAATTAACTTGAATTCACCGTCTAAATTGTTGATGTAAGTCGGTCACTTTAGGCTCTACGAAATAATACCCTTCGCCTATCGTGACCGCAAATCGACCATAGATACCGCCAGCGCCAACTTTAAGCCAACAACTCTCTATTATTATCTGTGCTCAAATTTACGCGGTAAAATAAAACGCTAGGTATTTGGACAAAACAAAACGTTTTGTAACTTTTTTGCACTTGTAATCTCGGCGGATCGTGCGTTTCTCGTGCTCTAAGCGACAGATACTCGACAATGAACCTAGGGGCATCGACCCCGCTCACGGTCGACCGGTCCGCGCTCCTGACAGCGCTGCGGGTGGCTGCGGTCCTGGTACTGTAGGATCGACTGCTTTATAACCCTGGTTAGAGGAACCAGGATATACAACACTTTTAAGATCGTACAGTATGATACTTCGAATTGAGATTGAGTCGCTAGGATTTCACTGATAATTTTAATCTCACAAAAATCTCACGGA
Source organism: Furcula furcula (assembly GCA_911728495.1). NCBI lineage: Eukaryota > Metazoa > Arthropoda > Insecta > Lepidoptera > Notodontidae > Furcula > Furcula furcula. The sequence continues at coordinate 50,809,388 of OU452242.1, forward strand.
AGGATTTCGGGCCTGGAAATTCACATAAAACCGCAGGTCAACGGCCCGGCACCATGACATTGACAATGCGGCATCACGCATATCATCATACAGAGCCGTGGTGCATACATGTAATTGTAGTATTTGGTCGCTTATAAATAAGCCTACAGCACACAGCAATGTACAGAGAAGTTTACCTTGGGAGATACCTGATTTACTCTTCGGAAAGTCATTGTTTTTGAAAGTTGAATTTTGTCATCACCTAACTTCTTAATAAGCAATTTTATATAATAACTAGCTGACCCACGCAGCTCCGCCCGCGCTGTGTTTACGTTTACTAAACTTTCAATAATATACATTCGCATAGAATACAAAACCTCCTTTTTTAAAGTCGGTTAAAAACTTGGACCCACTTTGTACTTGCCCTCCAAAGCACGGAAACGTTTAGTTCAAATTTAAACGGTCACCCATCTATTTAATGACCTTACCTAACGTTGCTTAACCTGATCGATTTCCAAACATTGTTAACAACTGTCTATGAGTGTTCCCTTACAAATATTTATTATAATTATAAAGGAAAATTTATAAAACCGGACCAAACGTATAACCAAGTACCCATTTTGACTTTAATCCCCTCTCCCAAAAGAACCGTGCTAGATTACGGGAGAAAAAGTATCCTATGTCCTACCTCGTAGTAAGATCTCAAATCATGCCAAGTTTCGTTTCAATCCATCCAGTAGTTTCGGCGTGATGCTCAGCCGAGATACAGACAGACAGACAGACAAAAATTAAAAAAATTACATTTTCGGCCTCAGTATCGGTTATAGAATGCCCTCCAAATATAATTTTCAAAATATCTTCAATGTACAGAATTGGACCTGTTACAGTTTTATTATAAGTATAGATAGATGATATGAAAGAACAATGGTTCTTCCTAGTATGAAAAGCGGTAAATCACAAAGAAATGGTTTTTTAAATAAACAAAAAATATCTTTGTACTAAAGTCATCGATTACTAAAGTACCGTGTATTACTTCGTAATGGTCTTTTTATTTAATCAAGATCTGAGAAGGAACCTTGTGAAGCGCGGGATCGACCCGACCCCAGACTGCGGCACTAATGTCATTTCCATTCATAACCGACATAAAGAAATAAATAATTTCAGATTATTTTGTTGGTCGTAGAAAATTGTATGTAATTTAAATGTATATTTCGGTGTCGTCCCAACCGATACAATTATATATTTCTGCTTGATATACTTATCTTTTCTTGGACCCCCACTATAGTAAACACATCACTTCTCATAGTTCTTCGTATCACAACTTAAACGAGACCCAAGTCTAATCTTTATCTAACCTTTAATATTGTCATGGCATGTAAAATGTCGGTCCTGCGCCTGACCTCTCCCCGGTCGTGTCGGTCTTCTGTCCCATCGAATTCTAAGCAGTAAAGGAAGACAGAGTACACTTCGCAAGCACTTGTGCACTAGTAGCTCACGCGTAGATAGCTTACCTTGTGAAAGATTGGCCGCTGTGGTCGTATCGGCCTGGACATTATTATATTTTTTTACTGCTTTAACCATAGATTTAGGATTTTTCACTACGACTATTTCACAGTGGCGTGCACAGACTTTTTGATCAGGGTAGGCAAAAAAAGCAAATTTCTTAGATCTCTAGAGTCGTAGGGTAACAGTCTTTTTGTTTGTACGTATTGACACTGTAACATAAGTAAGTCTATTTATTTGTACTTACTGATGTTTTTTTGAATAAATGAGCACTGCTATGCAATAATGAGTCCAAAAATATAAATAATTCTGTGTTAACGCCATCTGTCTCTTGTTATAGGCCTAGGCGACAAACTGCATTAAGATTTTTTTTGTTAGATATTTCGCCGCCAAGCAGCAGTGTGTAGTAAACATTGGTGTAGCAGTAGCTGGTGTAATTTGGAGCAGTCCTAATAACTAATTTCTTAGGTGTATAGCATCAATGGGCAGACGTGTTGCTAACTATCAAATCAGAGAACATTACTGAGGCAATAAAAAATACAAACTTGAGTGAAACCTACCAATTTCCTAGTAAACAAAGCTTAAGTACCAGACTCGCATAATAATAAAACGGTCGCTAGAACAACCAAACCTCTGAGTCACCTGTGAACCAGTTTTTGAGAACAATAGTTTTAACTGCCTTTTAAATGTAACTCCTTAGAAATAATGCAAGCTGTGTCTAAGCAAAGACCTCAAAACAAGGAAAGTACCTGCCGTAAATTTAAAAACTGCTTAGTTGGTTTAGCGCGACTTTGAATAGTCGGTTTTTTGGTAGCGCACATACAGCGACTGACCTCTATTCTAAACCCCAGATTTAGTCGCTAAAATGAGCTATGTTTATTTATACAAGGCTTATAATCATGCTCGTAAGTCGTACGCAATGAAGACGCGATGCTACATAAACGCAATAGCTAATCATCACTGAACCGAAAATTGAGTCGTTGATTATGAAAAAACTCTCAGAATCTGCAAGTTGAAGTGGCAATGGGAAGGCCACATCGCTCGAAGAACTGATAACCGTTGGGGAAGAAAGGTTCTCGAGTGGCGACCACGAACCGGAAGACGCAGCGTTGGCAGGCCTCCCACTAGGTGGACAGACGACATGCGCGTGGCAGGTAACCGATGGATGCAAATAGCCAATTGTCGTTCATTGTGGCGTTCTAAGGGGGAGGCCTATGTTCAGCACTGGACGTCTTCCGGCTGATGATGATGATGAAAAAACTTTGTTTGCAATAAACAATTGCATGGCTCTTCCGTTATTGTATGCATAACAATGTTAAAACGTTAAATCCATAAATAAATTTCAGGGATTTTAAATAATACAAAAGAATGCAACTTAAAAAAAGTACTGAAATGAAATGAAACTAATTTTACGGTTTATTTATTATTTTAATATTCCGACGCTTTCGAACACTACATTATTCATGGTCACAGGCGGTCTGAGGTGGCGGAGTTCGTTTTTTTCAGTGTGTAATAATCGCGTAAATAAATGATAAATAATTACAAAAAAAAAAGATAAATAATTACAAAAAAAATGTAATTTTCTATTTTCAATAATTATTTCATTCTTCTTGTAGACAATCATATGATCCGGCAGTATTGTAGTAAGAAAGTCGTAATCAGTAAGGTAACAATAGACAAAATGGTTGAATCCCGTAGGATTCGACCCGACAACCTCCAAATTGTATAGCAACCGGCTTTATTCACGGCCCCTCTAAGCCTTATGTTCGTGCGATGATGACTAGTCTAAGTAGCAGGTGGGTTGGCCTTCCGAGGTGGGCCAACTTGCTCCAAGCCCCATTTGCAAGAAAGCAACAGGAAATGCGTCCAATGTCCAATGTTAGGCCACGTTGTTATTGTGACCAATGAAGCGAGCCGCCCCGCCATACTTTCTATTTCACGTTACCACAGTGCAAGCCTATTCAGTATCACAAATGGCCATGCAATGAGTTAATTAGTGTGAATATTTTTCGGGTATTTTGAGGTATTTTTATTTGAACTCAATTTACTATTATAATAGGTAAAAACCGATTATTCCCAGTCGTCACCATTGGCTCCGTCCCCACTGGTGACAAACGGGAAAAAAAATCCCATTTGTCGCCAGTGGTGACGAATGAAACTACTTACTAAAAAAAATAAGTAAGTATACATTAAGAATGTAATTATAGTGTGCTAGTGCAGTACGACAATCGGCATCTATGGTTGAAATCGTCGTCTGTAGCAAATCTAAATCGAAGAACCTGTAAAGATGTGAAATAGCAATTGCAAAATTTGATCAAGTAATAATGAGATAAGGAAAATTGGAAAATTTGTGTTTGCGGTCGCTACCACCAAGATGGCGGCCGCGAACCAAATGCGTCAAATATCTATTGCAGCTTACAGCCGCTCATTTGTCTTTTCTGTCAGTACTGTCATGTCAGTTCTTGTACGATACCAGTTCCCATCATGAAGTGTGCAGAAAGAGCTCCCCAAATGGTGTCAATTTAGCTGGTGCCCCCCACAATGGAACATTATAGCGGTAATGACACTAGTCTCGCTTGAAAATATGTAAATATTTTTTTTATCACAGGCGACTTGAGCGCAGTGATTGACCGCGGCTAGCAAGCGGCAAACATACCAATCTTTTTTGCGTATGAAATTTCCTTCATTTCCTGTGTTAAATTTGTTTCCGGAGCCATTACAGTCAATACTTTCACTACCTTTCGGCACAATATACACTTTGGTGTCATCTTGTGTATTCAGAAATATAACAATTGCAACGTCCCTGCCACTTGCATCGTTACGAAAACACAAAAGATCCACAGAATTTCTACCACCACTTGCGGTCTGGTCTCCTGGTATTTCAAGTTTATATCGCGGTTGATGTACGGTTCAATTTTAACTGTTTGTTAACCGCAATACCGTGATAGTTGAACGGCCTAGCTCGTTGCTGTAACATTTTATTAAAACCGAGTTCATACATTGACAATGATCTAATAATCTGTAATTAAAACAAATCATTACATTATTGTTAGTTAACTACTAGGAAAAGACCGCCCTTAGCCAGCAAATACTTGTTACACGTGTACCTAATAAGTCAGTAGAAACTTGTAAGTACCTACGCTACGCTCTGCCGTCAAAAAATATTTATGAAGAAAATATGCCTGGCACTATGATAAAACAATGACAATGAGTTTATTTTCATATATATTTTGTAATATTTACTGAAACACTATATAAACGATCGCACAATCGATGTCAGTTTTTATAAATCTAAAATCCCAATACTTATCGCTGTATGGGCCATAAAATGAATCTCTTTGAATGTTTATAAGTAGGTTCCGCAGGGTTCAAAACTAATTGACTTCTGGTTCCTGAACGTGTTATATGGGGCGGATTGACCTTAGGTCATTTAATCAAGCATTCCATTTGGGGTATGCGAGGGATGAATACTGATTGAAGTTCATACTATTGTGAGAGTGCTCTCTATATTTTTTTTTTCTTCAAAGCCAGGCTTGAAGACACGCACATTAAAATCAAATCAATGTAGGAGAACTGCTCCAGTCCTTAGCTCATCATCTACGGCTGCAGTACCGTTTACCGTCAGGTGGGATGCGGGCACGTTCAAGCATTACCTAAAAAACTCCCGTTTTCCTATTGGCTATCTCCAATGTACAGTTAAAAAAAAGAATTATGTTGACGAAATTCCCATACGCTGTTTTTACGTCGAAGCTAATTTACGAAAACATACACCTTCTAATAAATTCTGGCCGCCTAGTACACCATTTTATCAACAAGAAAAATATCCTCGACTTGCACCCCGGTTAATTGAACGAGCGATCGGGTGGCTGACTGTATGTAGCATGATTAAAAGGAACACCCTCCTTTGACCTCAAGATTCAATTGACTTCCCAACATGTAATTTTGTGCGAAGTCTGGCGTCTCCGGAGCATGTAAACTGCTAAGGAAAAAGGTTATCCTTGGAATTCTGCAAACCTATCAGTTTCCAATCATACAACAAGCCCTATATAATTATAGTCCGTATAGGTGTCTACTTCATCTAGAACGGTTGTCAGGAAATGTTTCAATGCAACCCACTTTAGAGTTGTACGGTGAAAGCCGACCTACTGGGAAGTTCAAGTATGGAGCTATCTATTTTATGCTAGCCTGGTAAATGCTATTGCTACTGAGAAAAAAAAATTAGGTACTGCCGCTCGTCAACAGAGGCATCACTCACAACGTCAGTTATCGTTAAGTCGAATGAAGCGATTCTTTTAATTTAATGCTCGATAAGCTAATTTTCCGTTAGTACGAGATAGTATATACTAATATTTAATCACTATCCGAGTATAGTATCTATCAAAGGTATGTGAACAATCCTAAATCTATGGTACCTATCTATAGTTTAGTATCGAAATAATACGATTTCAAGAATTGGAGTAATGATTATTAACTGTAACTGAGTTTTGTACGTTCGGCAATAAGTCCTTATTAAATGTCTTTGTTGCCCTTCACACCTGACCACAGCAATGTTTACACACTGCTGCTTGGCGGCTGAATATCTGACACTGCGGTGGTACCTACCTGGACGGTTTCTTGCTCAAGAAGTCTTCCTAGTATAATAATGTTGTCTTTAATTTTGTTCACAACAGAAGCTGAAGACGGAGGCCGCTTCGTTATCAGCTACGTCAAATAGTTCGTATATTTATCGCGCAGCACGGAGCTTGTCATATAAATTATTTTGGCTGCAAGCCAGTCCCCGTTGCAACTAAATTGGAAATTGCAAGCGGAATAGTTTAAATCATTTTTAGACATTATTTTTATGTAGTACAACAACAGTTAGTTTAAACGGAAGCAGGGGTTTGAAAGTTGAGTACAACTTGAAAAGTCTTCCTGATAGTCCGGTCAATTTAGATCAAAAAATGAGAGTGAAGTTACATAAAGTCCCAACAAGCTGAATTTCAGTGAAATTGTTCAAAATATAATTATAAACAATGTCTAGAAGTTCCCCATCATTCCCCTGTAAGGAAAAAAAAATATTCAAGGTCAAAGGTAAAATAAATGAGTTTTTCGCGATTTTCAGCAAAACGGTAAGTTTTATCATAAAAGTACCCCAGACAAAAATTGTAGATCATAAAATTATCTATGAAAAATGTATCAATACTTTTTTTCTTACGAGCCACCGTTCCTGAGATATAACGATTCAAAAAGTTATAAAAGTTGTTATCGTCATAATATGCATGAGTACGCCACGTATATACATCTAGAGTTGTTATATTTTATATAATATATATATAAACAAGATTTAACTCAATGTGCTGAAGTTTTTAAAAAGAGTAATTCAACTCAACAAGAAGTTATTACCAACGGCATCCGCTTTCTTCTTTCTATGTACGGAGCTCCTAAAAAAACTACCTGTTTAGATAAGCATCGATATGCATGTTTCGTTAAAAATACTAAAAATAAAAACAAGTTCAATTAGCTTGTCTTACTCCAACCTCAGTTGCTGCTCACCAACATCTTTTTCGAGTATATTACCAAGTTCAAGTGTGGCTTGGTTATCAGCTAGACCCTACAGACTGGGGTTGGAAGTCGGTCAACAATATATTAGAGCCAGTTCAAGTTCAGTTTACTTCCACCTGCGCCGGAAAAACTGCAGAATACTATTTTTTGCAACTGCAAAAAGGGATGCAGTGCTAAATGTGGTTGCAAAAAAGTCGGACTGTCTTGTTCTTTGGCATGCACAAATTGTCAAGGCCGGTCGTGCTCTAATATTGAATCACAAACAATGGAGGATTCGTTTGACTCCGACGAAGTATCATGCGATACATCGCTATTGACGCAATTTACTTGCATCCAAAATGAAGATGAAGAAGAAGCAGCAGAAGAAGAACAAGAAGAAGATCAAGAAGAAGAACAAGAATTTGAAACTTACGAATAAGACGAATAAACTTCAACACTTTTTTTTAATTTACATCGCTTTTATCTTTCCCAATCTTTGAAAATTTCCGTTATTATGCAATAGTTTTACATTAAACAGGATCACAACTGACCCGTGGAGTAGGCCTACTGGAGAAACCACGTTAAAAAAACGCGCTAAGTACACCTCATAGGTGGCGTGGAAACGTGTGCATATTATGACGATAACAACTTTTATAACTTTTTGAATCGTTATATCTCAGAAACGGTGGCTCGTAAGAAAAAAAGTATTGATACATTTTTTATAAATAATTTTATGATCTACAATTTTGGTCTGAGGTACTTTTATGATAAAACTTACCGTTTTGCTGGAAATCGCGAAAAACTCATTTTTTTGACCTTTGACATTGAATAAATTTTTTTCCTTACAGGGGAATGATGGGGAACTTTTAGACATTGTTTATAATTATGTTTTGAACAATTTCACACAAATTCAGCTTGTTGGGACTTTATGTAACTTCGAATGTCTAAATTGACCGGGCTACTGAAGTCACGTTACGATTGACACGTTAGAAAAAAAATAGTGAACTAATTAAATAGCTTTTCTCTTCAAATAACCTATTCTAACTACTCATCATCTAACTAATCATCAAAGTATGAAGAAATAAAAATACTTTTACGGATTATATCGTGATGAATTGAAAGCTTTTTCTGCGTAAATCAAACAAACAATAATAACTATCTAGTTATCCCCTTCAGGTCATCTGACCTGAAGGGGATAATTATGACACAGTCCTCCCGTGACCATGGATGCCAAGGATGCTAAAACCATTCAAGTACCTAATTGCGTAAATAAAAGAAAACAGTACGGTATTTATCATTAGATATTATCAGATATGAGTGACAGTGGCGCCATTAGGTGGTAGCGGTAGTTGGCGGCAACAGCGCGGATTTTTCGTCAGTACTGTTCATTATGTTTGAGAACCGTGGCCCGTTTATAATGAAGCAGTGTTGGCCATATGGCGGATATCCGCACGAAGTTTCGCGATAAAAAATCTTTTTCACTTTTATTTCTGACTGTGTTTTCCCTAAATATAGGGATTACGATGAAGCAATAGCTAGCTTAAATTGATAAAGTAAGCTTAAAGACACTTCATCAAAATTTAACAACGTAACCTTTGATAATAAAATATGTATATTTTTTTTTTGTCGAAGTTAGAACTGCACAATTGCTTAACGTTTTTCAATTACGATTACATATATTATTGTAATAATCACAAAAGAAACAGACAGAACAACGAAACTGTCAGATGTCCAATATAATCTATTAAATTGGCCATACATTAGTAATCCTGTCTAATAAAAATGTGATTTAGTCGGTCGACAAAGATATTGTTCCCCTCGGGAACCAGCGAAAGCAAGTAGTCCTGCTGCGCCACGGAGCTAGAGGCTACCTACAACTTGTAGAACTACAATGCTACACACGGGTGGCGAAATGTGGACGTTACTGTTCTCTACATCAGGGTGACTGTTTTTAGGCGGGCGTTCCTGTTTTCCCTATAGGATCACAGAGGACAACAAATTTATCGGTAAAGCTTAGTTTTAAAAAATCGGCACATCTAAATTAAGAGTTACAACTGAATTTAAACAATGTTTCTGCGTGATTTTGCACCTTTGTAGTGCCGTGCGTCATAGAAATTTACGATTACCAGTTCTAGATTGGCAGACAAGAAATCTGGTTTGTCTGGTGTCGTCTGTCTAGTTCTCAGTACAAGACGTAGGACGTCGCGGTCACGTGTGCCAGCGGATATCTGAATAACATTTACATAATTGAATACCATTTTGCATCGTGTCAAACGATTTAATTCCTTTTTGCTAACTTATCAGAGTATAAGGCTGTTTATGCTTCGCTCTGTAATCGAATGTTGATTGTGTTATTTAACGATGATTTGTACTTTTAACTCGTGAGAATATTCAGAATTTAACGAATCGAGCCGCAAATTCTTATGAAATACTATGGTGGCGTGGGTTACTGATAATATTATATGTTTGTTTTAAATTAAATAAATAAATAAATTACTTATTACTTTTCCTGGGTTGTGGGTCTTTAGTATGACTATTAAAAGGATTAGGCACTTGTACCTATATAGACTTTTGGGAGTCACTGAGATTTTGGGACTTCATAGTGGCTCAAGTACTTACGTTTATTTCCCAAATCTATCTAGTATTTGCAGCTTTTTTACCACAGTGTCAGCTGATATTATACCGCGAAGCAATGAGTGTGTAACCTTCTATTGCCTCTGGTTATTGTAATTTGCTTTAAATTAAGGCCCAGAAACAATAACTAAACCTTAAAATAAATAGGGTGTGTGCTTGTGTTGTGTGTGTTAGTTAAAACGTGAGTGGTTCGAATATACAAATGTGGAAAATTAATGTGTGCACTATTGTGCACTGCATGTGAAATCAGTTTTCCAGAAACCTTACCGCAGCGCGCAGTGGTCGTATCTATGAATTATTATTACTCACTTTACTAATGTAATTCAACATAAATGGCTAAAGCAAAAACTGGAACATTGGCACAAAAAAATCCGCGGTTGTACCCAAATATCCGCACCGCCCCATCCCTAGCGGGCCAGTCGTAGAGTTGCAATTTATTAGTAGCTCCGGGAGTCTCATTTTGTTTTAAAAAAATACATCGTTTGTTTTAACTTTTTGACCCAAATTGTTGTTTGCTACCATCAAGCAATACATAATGATAATTACTTGTGCAAATATTAAATTGTTTGACAAATACACCAGTGTCTGCTTCAACTAACATTTATCTTACGTGTCCCGTTCATACCAATGGAGGCCCTCTAGAAGCTCTTTTTTGTTCTTGCAGGGGAGCCCCGGACCCCGCTCAACCGGGGTTTGTAGAATTATCACTCTACACTAAAACCCCCGGGGCTGACATATCGGCATATGAGACTGGACTGGACTGTACGATGGGATCTGCACTAGGTATCATTCAGTGGCTTGCCTTTTAGCCTGCAACCGAGGGACGCATTATAGCCCCCAGAAACCTGTCACGTCACTGTGCTCACGGGGACGGGGGTCGCAACCCCGCCGTCGTCCTCCTCGGAGTCGCCGCCGTACTCAATGGTGAGGACCATTGAGTACGGCGGCGACTCAGGGCCACGCCCCAAACGTCCATTGATACACGCGTATTAGTGCGCAAACACTACCTTTCGACAATTTAAAATTACGTTAACCAGTACACAAGAACTTGCAATCAAAAAATCTAAACAACCTGACTGGAGAGTGTTGGAACCAACCAATTAGACCCGGTTTCGTGTGTTGTCAACTTCCTGAGGTAGATAAAGTTCTATCTGCTCTATCAGGAATTATTTTGCTGGATATTCAGAGATCTCAGTTCTATTCATTTTGCTGTAAGCTAGCGCAGCTGTTGTTATAAACAATACCTAACGAATTGTTTTCTTTTGTTTCAGGTAAAAATCCATTAATATTAAATAGAGTGGTTTTATGGTGGACATTCTGAGGTTTGAGGGTTGCTAATCCTTAATTAATCTGCAAGATGTATCAGTATCAAGTAAGTTGTAGGTATTGAAATGAAACTAATTTTACGGATTATATCGCGGTTTATTTTCATTATTATTATTATTTAATTAGTTTCATTTCAATGTGTAATATTCGCGTAAGTATCAGAAATCATTAAGTTGTAGGTATTTAGAGAAGCAAAACAGTTCTTTGTGCTTCGGACAATCAATGTACCGCCTAGGTATTTTGAATCTGATGGTCACAAAATATGTGGAAAGGATCTTCAAAGAAAAATAGACAATTATTATCCAACGGCGGCTTCGTCCAGCTTTTTTTAAGGTGTTCAACCTATAATTATGTATTATACACATGATCCCGATAGACATTCTCTAGATGATAGTGTGTATTTGCTATTTGGTAGAGGTAAAGTATTTAAAATCTAGCAGTTTTATTATGAAAATAGCATTTTATTCGCATTAAGTATGACGCCACAGACAGCTGATGTCCAATTTTCCTATCAATTTGACCGATTAAACAACGAATGACGCATTCTGAGTGCGGTCGTAAATTATGAGCGAGCGCGCCGATCCACGGCCCTGAAGTGAATTAGATTTAAAAAAAAACTAATAATAATAATACATCAATCATATCACACATTGATGGAAAGTGGCGGTGTGTGTGTGTTAGAAATAAGATAGTCATTAGATGATGGTAATGTGTGCGTTGTCATAGATTTGTAATTAGTAGACAGCGCAGAGTATGGTGCTAAGGAACTTTAGGGTAAATTTAACATTTAATGATACAGAAGGTAAAAAGAAACTGTAACCTTCTGAATAATGCTTGTTAAGTATCTGAGCGAAGTGAAAATTTTGCCTACTAGGCTTGGTTAATTATCGATATAATAGTCTCCCATCTCCTCCCTTTAGGTTTCCGAAAGAAGCGAGTAAGGGAAAACTACTGGATTACTTTCTATTGGATTATCTACCACCTATACTCTGATCTCCGAGAGACCTGCTAAGCGTGGGGATTATAGCAACCCCTCCCTCCAAAGGGGGAGGTCTTTGGTCAGCAGTGGACGCCTGATAAAACTCTATATAAACGTATAACAACCAAATTACGTGTCGCATCTAGTTATCTTTAGTAGTTTATCTTTAACAATGCGCTTCATCTCTGTGCAGTTTATTCCCAAATCGATTTTCATCACTAAATAACTACACCATCTCTTTACAATACCGTACTAAACCGCAACCGAGCGACGAAGACAGAATACTATACCGAATCTCCTCTAAGCGAAGACGTATATTTGTCTCCTTCTAGCATGTATGTTTGAAGGCCGCGTGGTAGAGACAGGGGACACGTGCGCGCGAGCACCCTAATAGTCGGCGAAGATCAATCATCTATAAAATTTATGTTGTTCTATGGTAGTGACGTGACTTTTATTTTGGATACATCCAAACCCTTGCATGAATTTTTAGCCTTAGAGTTTAGGAAACAAATTTTAATATTCACAGTCTACGATTACAATTCAATTCTGCTTTAAAATCTTTTAAAAACACGGGAATGATAGACTCGGCAAAATGATAGGGCGTTGGCTCTACAACCTCAGCAACAATAGTGAAACGCCTATTATCAACGTTTCTTAATGTTCCTTTATATATACCGCCACATCATAATGACTTTGAATAACCAACAAGATATTCAGTGGTACACGTCAAGATCACTTACGACATAATAATTAATGTCTCTGTTCATGGGCGGACGTGTTACTTACCACTGTCACTGAGTGATAAAAAAAATGTCCGCACGATAAATATCCGCCAATATATCCGCAGACGCGCGTGTCGCATCCCTACTTCATCATAGATCAGCGGAAGCCGTCCGACGGAAATAAAATAGTGATTTACCCGCCCAGCTATACATAGCCCGCACGACGCGCAGTTTTTTAACTGGGTTGCGTTGTCGCGACACGCTTTATAATTTTAATTGACAGTTTTAACCGGCATTATTTTAATATGTTTATTACGGGTAAATGGCAGTTACGCCCTAAGAGCGAGTTAGCTCGATGAAATGGAGCAAAACGTCTGGGATAGTAAAAACCACAGCCAAAATTTTAGTTATTGTAAGCTAAGTGGGACTTGACTGTAATCCCACCTAGGAAAGCAGTGATGCACAGTGATGAAAAAGTACATTAGCCTTTATACGGGTATTCAGTGGGGCTTGGGACTCGACGTTAGGCACGCGACAAGTGCACAGATAAATATTATTAAGCATCAATATTTCGATTTTGCTAAGTAGACTTGACGACGATCTCGTCTACATCATGCATCATCCGTCTACATCTTGCCGCTCTCGTCACTAGGTTAATAACAAATCCCTCCACTGCGCCACAGGAGCAAAGTGTTGAAGCTTTGTACTTGTGTAACAGTTTCATACGAGTAGGTGGTATACCTGTATAGCTTGCCTGTATACGCTATAGTTGGTATCGAAAGCTCAAGACTAGTTCGCTATTGTTCTCGAGAGCGTGCCACTCCACGAGAGTGCCTCCGACGCAACTCTGCCACTTATTGGAAAGCTTCATAGATGTTTTACCAGAGTATTTGCAATGGAGTCGTGGATATTTAGTTTTGAAAGCGGCGAGGCATTCATCGTTAACATAGAAATTTAACTAATTTAGATTTCTGTGGTCGTTAACACGATAACAAAATTATGTTGAGTAATTATTCGGAGTAAAATAGTGATGACCTGCCAGCCCCGACACTAAGTATTGCTGTGTTTCGTTGTGAGGGGCACTGTAGCCAGGCGAACGTCTTGTTTGTGTCGTGCTAGGTTAGATGAAAAAGAGATTCTTAATTATTCCAGAAATTAATAGAAACGTATCTCAATCAAATCTCAGTATTATATATAGCGATATTTGTAAACATATTCATAACTTTCAGTGGAAATATTCCAACGTGAACGATAAATATGTGCGCAGCAATTAATATTCTCAAAGATGATAATTTATATTTGTAGATGATGGGATGGGACATATCGTAAAACTAATAACCTTGATTTATCTGTAATCTTAGAATTTTGAAAAGTAATATAGAGTGAATAAGGCATTTAAAATAGACTTAAGCGGTTAAAGTTTTTCTAACGCATGAGTAGACACGAAATCTATATACTTATAATAAAACTGTAACAGGTCCAATTCTGTACATAAAAGATATTTTAAAAATTATGTTTGGACTTTCTATAACCGATACTTAAGCCAAAAATGTAATGTTTTTTATTTTTGTCTGTCTGTCTGTCTGTCTGTATCTCGGCTGCGCATCACGCCGAAACTACTGGATGGCTTGAAACGAAACTTGGCATGATTTGAGTTAATACTCCGAGGTAGGTCATAGGATACTTTTTATCCCGACATTCGGCACGGTTCCCTTGGGAGAGGGGGCTAAAGTCAAAATGTGTACTTGGTTATACGCTTGCTCCGATTTTAACAATTTTTCATTATAATTATAATAAATATTTGTAAGGAAACACTCATAGACAGTTGTTAACAATGTTTGGAAATCGATAAGGTTAAGCAACGTTAGGTAAGGTCATTAAATAGATGAGTGACCGTTTAACGCCATTTGAACTAAACGTCTCCGTGCTTCAGAGGGTAAGTACAAAGTGGGTCCAAGTATTTAACCGACTTTAAAAAAGGTGGTTTTGTATTCCATTGCGAATATATTATTGAAAGTTTAGTTAACGTAAACACAGCGCGGGCGGAGCTGCGTGGGTCAGCAAGTTCTGAATATAGTTGTATGAACTAGCAAGTCCCGCGTTGGTAAAACGTGGCGTAGGCCATTTAAAATCAGGTAAAATGTCACCACGCATTTAGAAACTGCACAAAAGTATAAATAATAAGGAATTAAGGGGTATTATACCATAAGTATATATGAGAAAATAATATTAATTACTTACATACACTTACATGAGTCACAATTTTTCGCGTACATTAGTAGGGATATAATATATATATATATTTTATTATTATCATTGGTTATTTTAGTTAGAGTTAAATTTATGTTTCTTATTAAGTCGATAAAGTTAGAAAGATTAGAAAGATCGAGTTAGAAAGATCAGGTTTAGTGTGTTTGTGATTAATCATTATTGCCGTGTTAAATACAAAACGATACTTTCTGCTTCTCTCTGCTATGAGATAGGACATACTTTTAAATTTTGAATCCTAAACTATGATGTTTTTAATATGCATCGTTCATCATGCGTCGTTCTACTTTTCACCTATGTACTTTAACCTATAGTGATATCTCCTTTATGTTTGCGTCACACATGGCTTGGTTATGCTGGTTCTTAATTACGGATATATATTCACGACAGCGTCGTTAGAGGCTGGGCAGGTCGTTTGTCAACGTAGACCGCAGGTGGCCGCTGGCTAGCGCTGAGAATATAATGTGTACCCAACAAGAAACATATGTATGTAGGTAATTTAAAGTATGATCTACTAAATAAACAAACTATTACACATAGAAGTAAAATCTATGGTCTACTACTTAACAATGTTGCCAGAATGTTTTTTTTTATAAATTTGTAATGAGGTGAGCATGCATTTCCTAGATTGGTAAGTAATGGATCATTGCGTACTTCCGGATCGCAGACAATAGTTTTTGAGTCGAATAAGCGAAGTAATTTCTCCAACAACTGAAGAATATCTAATAGTAGCGCCCACCTAGATTATTTATTTTACAAAGAATATAATCAATATAATTGTCATAATGATGCCTATCACTTGATATAACATTTTCCTGTCGTAACTAACATAGTTAGCTAGTAACACATCTCTACGGGCATGTACGTACAGGGATAGGTTAGGAAGCTTAAGTTACATAAGAATAGACTTTTACAACTTTGCAAATATTCTGATAATGATTTTACAATGATTACTATCCATCATACTGCGGAGCGTGGTCGTCGCACCCCACCTGCGATCGACATGATAGATGACGTAGTGACAGATCACCGGACGCCGGATGACCGGATATACGCAATTATCTGGATCGCGCTATCAGATAGACAGAGAGTTCTATTCGTATCTATAGACCGTTTTATTCTTTGAAACTTGTATTTATGAAGTTTAAAAATAAATGACGGAACTGTTGGTCTAGTGGTTATACCGCTGCCCACCTAGTTAGTACGTGGGTTCGATTCCCACTAAGAGCCTGGGTGTATTTACAAAAAAAAAATGTATATTATGTTGTATCGGTCTAGTTTCCATAGTACAGGCTTGGCCTAGTTTAGGATTGGATGACCGTGTGTAGATTGTCCTAGAATATTATCTATACATATAAAATTACTTGTCCTGACTGACTGATTCATCAACGCACAGACCAAACCGCTGGACCTAGAAAGCTGAAATTTGGGCAGCAGGTTCTTTTTATGATGGAAGCATCCACTAAGAAAGGGTTTATAAATCCCACTTCTAAAGGGGTTAAATGGGGTGTAAAAAAATAATAGTGGGCGTAGCCGCAAGGAATTGCTAGTGTAATATATAATAGCCGGTAGGGATCTGTGCCTGTGGATATGTGTCTGTGGATATGTTAGACGTGTGCCACTGTGATCTTAGATCGGTCATGCTCGCCATCGAAAAGTCTTTGCTTGTGGCGGCTTCGTGTGGCGGGTCACCCCCTTCCCTCCAATATGGTTGGGGGGAATGATGGCTGCTGCTCGAGTTAACTCGTGCGCGGGTGCTGCTTGGGGGGACTGGTCCTACTACTATCTCTTTGGCTTTTTAGTTTGTTGTACTTTGTATATTTTTTTTTTTTTCTGTCTTATTTGATATTTTGAACGGCAAGACACACTGTCGCTCTGATCTAATTGTAACATGACACACTGTTTAAAAAAAAGTGATAAAATGACAAGCCCGCTGAGTTTCTTGCCGGATCTTCTCAGTTGAAGCCGCGTTGTGATCCGGTGGTAGCTTCTTTAAAAAAAAAAAACATGACCTTTCAAAAGTGCCAGCATTAGCACTTTTGAAAGGTACTTAGCCTATTTGAAATAAACTATTTTTGAGTTTGAGTTTGTTTGGCCCGCCGTAGGGCGTAAGATCTCAACCTTAGCCATTTGAATGGTGGACCTAGGTTTTCTGAGAAATGAATGCTAGTTACTGACATATGAATGGCAGTTACTATCACCAAGTAGTGCTTAATTTTTGTATAAATACCCAGAGGTAAGCTTCATGCTTGCCTATAGCCCACGACTGCACTGCTGCCCGTTACTCGAGACATTAGTTATTAATTATCTTGTGTCCTGTAATTTCACTAACTGCAGTTACTTCACACCGGAACACAGCAATGTTTACACACTACTGCTTGAAGCAGAATGTGTCATAGTTTAACACCGTGACGATTAATTTATGGTCTAACTTACTATTTACATTCCCAGGTAAATAAAATGCATAGGTTCAACTTCACGTATGCTTGAATAACTCTCCATTAATATTTTTTATAAGCTACTGCAGACTAATTGTAATCAAGCCGCTTTGCCAATTAATAATTCACTCCAGACGGGACGGTTCGGAATGGGAAGACCAAAATAGGCAAACTATTCTAGTTCTTCGCTGTACGGGGAAAAAGTGACGAAGCAAAACGTTTGCGTCCGGAGCTAAGATACTCTCATTATTTTGTGACGAAGGTATGTCAATGACGTAAGGGGGAATGAATCCGTGCATCTGGTCATCCGATGATAGAAGGAGTATAATGGGATTAAATCGTATAACGGGTGTATACATGGGACGGGACATCGTAAAAAAAAATTCGGTACAGGACATTGTACCGAATTTTTTTTTTATAAGATGACAAACAATGTCCGTTACAACATTACAGAAACCATAAAATGACAAATGACTGACTTATTAATTTTCGAGCATGTAATGAATATATGCGGAATAATATTTATTTCTCAAATTACATTGCTAATTTTCTAAAATAATAATAATTAATTACCTATTCATTAATTGCCTATGTACTGTTTTAGTGCATGAAGAATAAATAAATAAATAATTAAATAAATTTTCCACAAATAAGTAATTTATTGTTTTGAAACTAAACTATGCTTTATTATTATACCAATAATGATATCATACTAATTTCATTTAAAAAAAGCGTTTTTTTTTTTGGAAATTCATGAAAAAGCCGATGAAAATTTCAACACGAGTGTTCAGAATCATGTATTGGATCCCTGGTATCTGTTTTCGGTACGATGTCCCTTACACCCTGTATATCTCAAACATATCAAAATGTGCCCTGAGGCCCTGTATTAGCTTACAAGTAGTATAGGACTGCCCCTGCCTCCTAGGCTTTGTAAATAAGCTTCAATTAAACCAGGGTCACGAATAAGCCTGTTAGCATGCCCGAGTCGAACAGGTCGTTTCTGTTTAACGACTCAAGTGAGTTAATAACTTTAATATACTGGCCCGGGAGTCGAAGTGGCTTGAACAGGCGACGATAATTTACGAGCGCACTGCTGCGCCTCGCTCGGTACAAATTGGCGCGACGCCAGCTTCTTATGGCGCTTTCAATACGCTCTATGGGAAATAATAACCTATACAGGACGTGGCAGTTACCAAATGCAGAGTTGAGAGAGGAATTCTTTTTTTATAAGTATTGCTTGACCGTACTGGGGTGGTAGCGGCGTAGGGTGGTAGGATTCTGGCGAGCTCCGGAGAGCTACATAGCATCTATGAAGGACCAACCCCTATGGATACCAGTTATCTGTTGAAAGTTTCCTCCCTAATAAAAAAGGGAGTAGGTCTCTTGTGACCTTTCAGGACCTTTCAGATAGGTACTATTGCAGTGTCAGATATTTAACTACCAAGCTGTAGTATGTAAACATTGCTGTATTCCGGTGTGAAGGGCACTGAAGCTAGTGAAATTACCGGACACAAGAGACTTGATAACTAATGTCGCGTGTGACGAGCGGCAGTGCAATGTGAAGGGCATTGTAGCTGGTGAAATTACCGGCCACAAGAGACTTGATAACTAATGTCTCGTGTGACGAGCGGCAGTGCATTGTGAAGGGCACTGTAGCTGGTGATATTACCGGACATAAGAGACTTGATAACTAATGTCTCGTGTGACGAGCGGCAGTGCAATGTGAAGGGCATTGTAGCTGGTGAAATTACCGGACATAAGAGACTTGATAACTAATGTCTCGTGTGACGAGCGGCAGTGCAATGTGAAGGGCATTGTAGCTGGTGAAATTACCGGCCACAAGAGACCTGATAACTAATGTCTCGTGTGACGAGCGGCAGTGCATTGTGAAGGGCACTGTAGCTGGTGATATTACCGGACATAAGAGACTTGATAACTAATGTCTCGTGTGACGAGCGGCAGTGCAATGTGAAGGGCATTGTAGCTGGTGAAATTACCGGACATAAGAGACTTGATAACTAATGTCTCGTGTGACGAGCGGCAGTGAAATGTGAAGGGCACTGTAGCTGGTGATATTACCGGACATAAGAGACTTGATAACTAATGTCTCGTGTGGCGAGCGGCTGTGCAATGTGAAGGGCACTGTAGCTGGTGAAATTACCGGACACAAGAGACTTGATAACTAATGTCTCGGGTGACGAGCGGCAGTGCAATGCAGCTGTCTATAGGCAGGCGTGGCGCGCGAACATCAGGCAAACTTATTGCTTTTCTCGTCACTATGCCCTTATTTTCGGACCCTAGAACAAGGCCTTAACGTACCTACAATGATATTTTATCATTGCGTAAGTACCTAGCTTTTAAAATAAATCATACAAAACAATATTACAAAATACCTGGAATTGTATCCTCTTCGCCCCAACATCCAATTTACATACCTTGCGTGGAATTTGATACGCCATAGCGACATCATAGGACGAAGACAATGGGCATAGCGATTAATTAGTTAAAACTGTCCCAAACGCGACCGTTATACGGTGATATACGATTTAGATTCGGCCATTGTCGCGTAGTTCCGGTGTGAATTCTTCCTGTACCGTGGAACCGTGAGGTCCTAACTTCTAGTCTTTGGACGTTTATTTTTTGGGTCGTTTAAATTTCGGCCGGCTTTCACCAGCTACAATGCACTCGATCGCAATGTTTAGACAATGATGCTTGGCGGTAGGATATCTCAAAAAACCGTGGTCCAACTGAATAATCTCTTACGGCCGGTCCCAATACTCTACCGCCGATAGCAATCTCAGTTAAAAAGTAACAATATGACACTTGACATTAATTTTCTTATCTCTAGTAAGCTTCAAGGTCTCGAAGCTAGACCAATAGTAATAATAATAAAAATAATAATACCAGCCCTTGTTTATGTCCCACTGCTGGGCACGGGCCTCCCCTCAAGATGAGGGGGCTTAGGCCATAGTCCACCACGCTGGCCAAGTGCGGGTTGCCGGACTTCACACGTCATTCGAGAGCTAGTTAGGCTTTCTCAGACATGCAGGTTGCATCACGATGTTTTCCTTCACCGAAAGCTAGTAACAATCGCACAAAGACGATTCGCACATGATTCATTGAAAAAATCAGAGGTGCGAGCCGGGGTTCGAACCTGCGCACCTTGTTTCCAAGGCAAGCGCTCGCCCACTGAGCTGTTACCGCAATAGACCAATAGTAAGGAAAGATATTTCTATCTTTGTTTATTGAAACAGAAATATGTCATAAAGCTATCGATGGTAACTATTTTAACTTATAGTAAAAGATTGATAGGATATAGGGACCGGCAGTTACTCAAGAAACCTAACACCTAGATGCATGTCCAAAAATAACAAGTTAGTTGCAATATTTTCTTTTGGCTCGCTGTTTGTTGTTGCAAAGCCCTTGACTGCATAATACTTCATAACTGTTCCATCCATCATTACCAGAGCCTCATAACTGCGCGGAGGTATTCCGAACAATGTATTGTCTTAGCCCGCCCCAGAGGCGCGGTGATAAATTATACTTCATAAATTTTAGTTTCAATTCCTGGTGTAGGCAACGAATTGAATACCTTGCCGTCTTCTATAATACCGCCATATTATGTCATTTTCAATATGGCAAATTTTTTGCCCTTTCAAAAACATATTGATAAATGTTAATTTATAATCAAGTGCTAATTTATATTCACTGCCAAACAAAGGGCCTCTCTTTAGAAGGAAGGGAGGGGTTGCCATAATCCCCACGCTTGGCAGGCGTCTCGGGGATCGCAGTAGGCAAAGGTAATCCAAAAGAAAGGCGCTGCTGCCCGTCTTCTTATTTTCCTTATTAGCCTCTTGCGAACACCCAACGAGACGAGATGGGAGATTGCTATTCTTACCCGGCCACCCCACGCGTGAGATATTAGTTATTAATTTGTTGTAATTCCAGTAAATACACCAACTACGGTAACCCGGAACATAAAGCTTACATGTGCACTGCTGCTTGACGTCCTTGTATCCGACACTGTGGACCTGGACGGTATTTTGATACCTACCATGTAAGTAGGTATTCTGCCATTGATCGGAGAACATGTGGGTAGAGATAATAATAATACCAGCCTTTGTTTTTGTCCCACTGTTGGGCAGTAGCTTCCCTCAAGAATGGGCTTAGGCCATAGTCCACCACGCTGGCCAAGTGCGGGTTGGCGGTTTTCACACGTCATTCGAAAGTTAGTTAGGCTTTCTCAGCATGCAGGTTTCCTCACGGTGATTTCCTTCACCGAAAGCTAGTATCAATCACACATGATGATGATGAGATTCTTAAAGAAATCAGAAATGCGAGCCTGGGCCTTGCACCTTGTTTCCAAGGCAAGCGCTCGCCCACTTAGCTGTTACTACTCATATTGGGAAGGTACATATTATTTTGATCAATAATACATTCGATCCAATTTCAGCAGAGTAAAATGCTTCATCGAAGCAAGCATAAAGATCCCAAAACGGATGCTAATAAACAGCGCTGTCACCTTCCGCTCAGCCTCCTTGGAAGGTGTACATTGAATTTCCCAATTTACCCCTCCTCGAGTTTACGACCTCTAATAAGAGATGGCGCTGTGTCACACAATGGCGTCGAAAAGGGAGGGAAATTTATAACCTTGCTTACCGAACGGAATTTTTTGTAATAAATTCCTTCCAATTGTCGCTTGGCGCGAATTGGATGCTGCGCGAGATTATTTGTAGGTGAATGGAGAACGCTAGTATTATGGGTGCAGACAGGCTTTCGGATTACCACGAATCACTAAACGGCACGCTTTATTATATGTTGGATTCTTATGGATGCTGTAAATTAGCAAATCTTATGGCTTTATTTATATTTATATATAGGTCCAGCGACTTTTGGGATTGTTTCATACAAAAACTATCAGCACTCTAAAAATAACTTGCCAAATGACAAATTGTGCATGGTCCCTGGTTTCCCTAACATTATCAGCGTTGTTCACATGCCACTGCGTCGGACCCATTCGTGTGCAACGGGTTTTATCACAACTTTTAACACTTTACTGGTTGTGCTTTAGACTATTTACTATGTTCAAACAAAAATCGGTCCTCAGACCTAGACAAGATGCAATCGCTTCATAGCGAATCTATTTCTTCATTCGCTAACGGAGTCAATTGCCTACAATTTGTCACGTGATTTTTCTATGACTTATGTCATTCTCATACATTTTTATACTTTCTATTAGCGATAGCGATTGTAGATTGTTACATTGTCTAGGGGGGGCAGTGCCGCTAATAGAGTTCACAAACAACATAATCACGGGTTGTACATGTAATGTTGAGTGACATATTATCATCCTATACTTACCCCAGTACAGACTTAAACATTACCTGTCTTATTAATAAAAATCGCTTATTTTTCTCTTACTCCAAAGCTACATCGGAAGTAGTTAATTCTAGACTAGTCACGGAATAGCTACGTCTTAATAACGGTATTAATAAATACGAAGTAGGTTCGGACTAACAATACAATTCTTACACTGAGACTAAGGTGTATGTTATGGCAACCCACTGAAATTAAAAGTAAAAAAAATGAACAAAATGACTAAAAAGACACTGGCAGTTAGGTAAATTTTGATATTTGACACTTTTATTTGACAATCACAACTTTCACTCTATATTTATCTTACATCATAATCTATATTAATAAAAGAGCAGGGTGTTTTCTAGGAATCACGATACAGCAAAAACCATATAACGTACAATTTTGAAATTTGGAACCAACATTATTCAAATAGTCTAGGTGAACAATAAGAACGGATTTTTCGAAATTCCATACCTAAGTGGGTCAAATGGGCCCCCAAAGTTTGTATGGAAAAAAAATTTTTTTTCGTCACACGGACATGAAACTTTGTCAGTGTACTAAACAAAAGAAATAAAGAAACACGTGTATCACACTTTTTGAAAATCGACCCTTATAGGGATTTTAGCATCGTTTTTGAGTATGCAACGCGGAAAAAAAATTTCATACTACATTGCTGAAACTTTGCGAATACATTAATCAAATTATAGCAATCCAAGTGCAAATAATCATTTTTTGAAAATCAACTCTTAAAGGGGTCCAATTGGGGTCCAAAAAATGTTTCTCGACCTACAGTCATAAGACTTAGTTTATATATTGTACACAAGAATCTAAGAAACCTATTTTCGGCATTTTTTGAAAAACTACCCCTAAGGTCATATAATGGGGTTTCAAAGTTTCCACAAAGAAGGGTTTCCATTTCATGCTGTGATGCATCTAGAGTAACGAAAGTCAGTAAATAAACTCAACAAGATAATTGAACAAACTAATTTTGAGCATTTTTGTAAATTCACCCCCTAAGTGGGTCAAATAGGCTCTCAAAGTTTGTATGGAAAAAAAAATTTTTTTCGTCACACGGACACGAAACTTTGTCACTGTACTAAGCAAAAGAAATTAAGAAACACGTGTATCACAACTTTTTGAAAATCGACCATTTATGGGGTTTTAACATGGTTTTTAGTTTGAAAAACGAATAAAAGAGTTAATGCTGCATAGATGAAACTTCGTGAATGCGTTTATTAAACTAAAGCAATCTATGTGTAAATAATATATTTTTTATAATAAACTCCTAAAGGGGTCCAATTGGGGTCAAACAATTTTTTTCAACTTACAGTCATAAAACTTAATTTATGTATTTCACACAAGAATCTAAGAAACATATTTTCGGCATTTTTCGAAAAACAATCCCTAAGGTCATTTTAAGGGGTTGGAAAGTTTGCACAAAGAAGGATTTCCATATCATGCTATGATGCAGCTAGAGTAACGAAACTCAGTCAATAAACTCAAAACAACAATTGAACAAGCTAATTTTGAGCATTTATGTAAAATCAACCCCTAAGTGGGTCAAATAGGTTCTCGAAGTTTGTATGGAAAAACAATTTTTTTCATCACACGGATATGAAATTTTGTAAATGTACTAAGACAAAGAAATTAAGAAATACGTGTATCACAACTTTTTCAAATTCGACCCGTAAAGGGGTGTTAGCATGGTTTTTTTAAGTATGTAACGCGGAAAAAAATATCATCATTGATGAAACTTTGCGAATATATGTATCAAACTAAAGCAATTATTTTATAAATAATAATTTTTTGAAAATCAACTCTTAAAGGGGTCCAATTAGGGTCCAAAAATTTTCTTCGACCTGCAGTCATAATACTTAATTTATTTATTGCACACAAGAATCTAAGAATTCATTTCCAATTCAATCCATTACCGGCATT
The DNA here is from genome assembly GCA_911728495.1 of Furcula furcula. Classification (NCBI taxonomy): domain Eukaryota; kingdom Metazoa; phylum Arthropoda; class Insecta; order Lepidoptera; family Notodontidae; genus Furcula; species Furcula furcula. The sequence continues at coordinate 50,834,053 of OU452242.1, forward strand.
TAGCGAAAAACAACCCCTAAGGTCATATAGGTAATGGTGTTGGAAAGTTTACACGTAGAACGATTTCCATTGAATGTTATAATGCAGCTAGAGTAACGAAACTCGGTACATAGACTCAACAAAACAATTTAACAAACCGATTTTCAGCATTTTCCTAAAATCAACCCCTAAGTGGGCCAAATGGGGTATCAAAGTTACTATGGAAAGAAATCAGAAAAAAACTTTATCAGTGTACTGATAAAAAAAAATACATGTATCACATTATTTTTTTAAATCAACCCTTGAAGGGATTAATTGGGGTCCAAATCATGTTTTTTTACCCTACGGTCACAAGACTTTATGTATTGCACATAAGAATCTAAGAAAGCTGTTTCCTGCATTCATCAACAAACAACACCTGAGGTCGATTAATGGTTTCAGAATCAGAATCAGAATCGTTTATTTGCTGTGAATGTAAGTAACAAATATAGGTGTTGTTTCAAAGTTTGTATTCAGAAGGATTTCCATTTAAGTTATAATGCAGCTACAGTCACGAAACTTGGTAAGTAAACTCAACACAACAATTTAACGAACTAATTTTCAGCATTTTTAACCGACTTCAAAAAACGAGTCACCATTTTTATTTTTTTAGGAACTGCTTATTCGTAAGTAATATTTTTTTATGGGACCCAACCAGTGGAGCGGCCATTGCCAGAGTCATGCGCGAACATACATAGAAAAAAAAATGTACAGACGAATTGAGAACCTCCTCCTTCTTTGAAGTCGGTTAAAAAACCATTAAACTGTACATGTTCTGCATTACATTACTCTGACAAATATGAACTGGTGATTCTTTTTATTCAAGAGAGTAAACTACTGTAATGGTTTCATGTAAACTTCATTAGGACCGGATAAAGTGTTCCTGAAGAAAATATAGACAGTAGGTACTATCGCTGACACGAACGGTATACCAGTTTTCAATCAAAATCGTTTAAACAACTTTACGTGCGCTTACCCCGCTCGCACGTATTTTGGGCCGACTCATACAAGCGATTGTAGTCCTAAAGATGGTACACCGATCGTGACCGCAAAAGTACGTTTTTAGTGTTGTTGAAGTCGGTTCTTTTTTTTGTTGTGTTGTGTGCAATGTTTTATTCGAAAATCAACCCGTGGGACAAATGAGGTATCAAAGTTTGTATGTAAAAAAAATTTTTTCAGAGACACGAAACTTTGTCAGTGTACTCATCAAAAAATTGAGAAACGCGTCTAACACATTTGTTTTGAAAAACAACCCTTAACGGGGTTTTAGCACGGTTTTTGAGTATCAAACGCGAAAAAAAATGCATGCTGCACTGATGACACTTTGCGGATACATTCGTCATATTGAAGTAATCCATGTCATATTTTAAATTAACCCCTAAAAGCTGAACGCTTTTGAGTTCCCAAAAATATTTTATTCCTACAGCCACACGACATATTTTATGTACTTATTGCATACAAGAATCTAAGAAACCGTTTCCGGCATTCTTCGAAAATCCCTAAAGTTTGCGAGAAAAAAGTTCTCTATTTAATGCTATAATGCAATTATGGTAACGAAACTCAGTGAATGGACTAAACAAAACTATTGAATAAACTAATTTCCAGCATTTTTCGAAAATCAACCACTAAGGGCATCTTCCAATAAGGTTACCAAATGGTTTCACTAAACAGCCTCGTAAGTTTTTTAATGGAATTGCAAAATAAGGTACAGTATCTTTTTAAATAAAGAAGTAAAAGTTTAAGAAATGGGCGCTATGATAGCTTACACAAAAATACAGGCTACATATTATACGTGATACCTATTAGATCAGAGTTAATAAAAGTGTGAACAATAAGATCGGACCAACAATAATAACTAAGAAGACCTGAGGGTACACCAGCATAATTATGACCTATGGACGTTCAACATCTTATTCCTCCCGTGACCATAGGTACTGCAAAGCATTCGAAACGTCGGGATAGTAAAAGCTAAAATAAACCGCGATTAAATCCGTAAAAGTAGTTTGATTTCAATGTGTAGCATTCGCGTAATTATAAGACAGCATTACTTGGTGTAAACAATATTTTAAAAACCCTCGATCCATAATTCAAAACACGTTTCAGTAACAAAGGGAACGCGGGCGAAGCCGCGGGCTACAGCTAGTATTCTATATTTCTCTTACATCATAATATTCTGTATTTCTCTTGTTGAATTCAAGATAGTGGTTTTAGAATTTGTGTTTTTTTATTAGCAGAATATTATCTATAAATCAAGAAAGTATATAACAAGTAGGCCGGGGATCTAGCCTGTTACACACCGTCCCTAACAAGAAACTACAGTGCACCTCAAAAAACGCGTGTAAGAGCAGAAACCACGGTGGGCCTCAAGCACGAGCCGGCGCGTGTAATGCAAAACTTGCTGACAATGCAACCTATCCAAGAACAGAAGGGCTATTGTATGGACGCATCCAGCATGTGTACCAGCCAACCAGAAAACCAGCTGACGGCGCACAACTAGATCCATTGTATGGACCCATAGCGACGGAATCGGCTCTTCACTTAGCTTCTAACATCGAAGCGGTCACTACATATTTAAATTAGATATTAAAAATGTAATTTAAATTAATAAAAATTAGTTTTAAAATCTGTTCTAAGTTATTTCTGAATCATCCGGCTGTAGCCTACATAACTAGCCTAATAGTTTAGTTTATTGAGACAGTTTATTTACCTCTCCACGAGCCCAAGTCCTTTTTGCAGCTAAAACTTTCAAGTGAGGTGGTATAAAGCCTACTGCATCTCCAGCCAAATCATTCTACCATTTCAGTAATGTAATATGCAGTTGAGCGTGTAAATCTATATTTATATTTAAACTCATCTTCAAGGTCTTCAAAAGGGATATTGCGAGGTTTATACAATTAGGTTATGTTTAGTATATATAATTATCTCAATGGAAGTTAGAAATACAATACAAATCTATGCTTACTCAAACGTTAAACCATGGGGCTCCGCGGAGTAACTTTTACTCCGGGACTACATTTTGATTAGTTAACTCCGTCCTTACTACTAGTTTATTAATACCATAATTGCCTAATCTTTGCGTAAGTCTTGGAGTAAAGTTGTTCTGACGCTAATCATAGTTTATTAATAAGGCTGTACAAGTACGAATGCTTAGTTTCAAGTAAGAAGCACGAGGCACGAGTAAGAATTTCGAAAAGCATGATATCATATACTATACCTTCAGCTGTATTTATAGACATTTGCGCTTGTGACAGATCAAACCCATCACTACATATCACTTACGTATCAATATAACTTTAAATAGTTTACCTGCCTCTTGGAGGAAGGACTAAAGAAACCTGCATGGGCTGCCTACGATTTGTTTAAAGGGACCTTAGACCAAAGTGCTCTCTATTCTTAATATATAAACTCTATGAACATACTTAATATATGATTAATGAGACTCTCTAGTGCTATTTTTTACACTTTACACCGGAATAGAAATATGATGTAAAAGAGTAAGTACTGTTTAAACGTGAGTTTTCTCCGAAGATATTTACCTAGGAAAAGGCCGGCCTAGCGAGCAAAACTGTCATCAACAACTTGTTACACGCGTAATAAATAATTCAGTAGAAACGCGCATGTACAGACGATATTTTTATTGAAAATGTGCTCAATTTCGTGTTGTGATATAGCAAATCTTAATATGATACAATAACTGAACGAAACCACGGATTATTTTAAAGCAATTAATATAAGTGGGTGGCAGTCATCGATATACTAATGGTGGCAGTTGCAAAAAGTATCGAACACTTTTTGTATGAAACTCTCAAAGGCAACTTTACATACTGCTCATATTTGATCTCTTTGGCGTTCTTTTATACATTTTTCTAGTTTCCAATAAGTTGATGTGAAATGTTTATAGACAAACTGAAAATGTGAAACATTTTCGTTAATAATTGATTTGTTTTAACTGGCCGGTTTGTCTAGAGACGCCCTGGCTACCCAGTAGGTAGCGGGTTTGTTTCCCACTAAATGTGGGATATATATCAGTTGTCTAATTTCCATAGTACAGGCTCTGCCTAGTTTACGATCAGATGACCTTGTTTCCCAGAATATTATTATTATTTACTATCAAGCCTTAGAATACAGGTCGACGTCAGCGCATGAATTTCTCAACTACTAGGAGAACATAACTCATCCGAAGATAGTTTAATATGAATAGGCGAGTATATCATTTAATATTAACATTCACATCTATGTCATGTAATGATAAATTCTCTGTCTGGCGTCACCGTCAGCTGCGTGCGCGCCGATCTATTTATAATGATCAACGCTGATGGATCGGATCGATCGCGGCTCACGTTCAATTGGACGGCCAAAACTCTCGTACAAGATTTTTAATGGGCCGTTAAAATAGGAGACGCGTGCGTCCGCCGTCCGGCGGTGCACTCATTGTTATTATTGGTCCATTATGCCCCGAACTACAGTACCGCTCGTTCGGTCTTCTGCTGCCCTAGTACCATTCAAATTAGAGTGGTTTTCGTGTACTTGTCTGTCACTTTGTTTATGCTCTTCTCTTACTTGGTGCCTGATAAGGTAGGTATCTCAGTTAAGTGCTCAAGGACCAAAAGGATAAGAATAGACGGAGCGCAGAACTAGTATTGTGCTGAGTATTACAATATTTTGTTGTGAATCGGTGATACTATAGAGCGTCCAAACGTTTATTTTCTTTTTGACAGCACCAATAGAACGTAACTTAAAGTGAACTTTTGCGTAACATGACGCAGTTACGTTCTATTGGTGCTGTCAAAAAGAAAATAAACAGTTGGGCGCTCTATAGTAAGTGTAGCTTAGACGTTATACTAAGCCGCAGTGATTTCCAAGAGAAATAAGTTATTTAATATTTTTAGAGCTTTTTCTTTTAGTTGTTATTAGGGTTCCGTTCCTAAAAGGTAAAAAGGAACCGTTATGGTGCCACTTCATCTATCATAGTACTTGCTGAAATATATCTTTGTGACAAAAGATATATTTCAGCAAGTACTTATGTTATTTAAGTTGATAAAATTACATTTAAAAAAGTGTTTACAATATTTACAAATACAACAATAAAATAACCAAAAAAAAATGTAACTAAAAAAAATATAATACATATTTACACGTCGGGCGTCCTCCTCACTTCATTCAGGGCGGCAAAGTGCCTAGAACGCTGGCAGCATTGCCACGCTGTATGGCAATGTTTATTTGTTGGCCAAAATATATCCCAGCGTTATGGTCTTTTGACGTTCCAACAAGTTTCGAAACTTGCCTGGAGGGCTTCTGGCCCTCCGGGCATCGTCTCCATTACCCTAAACTTGTATATTCTAGCAGAACAGACCATTCGTGACAAAATCGTGAAATTACCTCCGTTTTGCTTTAAATACATGTAGAAATAGTTTTACTGGCGATTTTATTGGCGTTAATTCTAGTTTATTGTGCTTAGGAATCGGAACGGTCCGTCTGCGCGTGTGTGGAATCGGTTATTAGAGGGAATTAAAAAATATATTTTGGAATCTATGGTATTCCAAGATGGCGGTCGTGATATTTACGTGAAATTGTGATAGAGAGGGAGACGGGAATAGATATTCGTACTGTTAAGTACGAAAGCGACTTATATTAAACATGTTTACTCAATATACGTCAGTGCTTTGACTACAGTTCCACCTGATGGTAAGCGGCGACGCAATCGGGGATGGTAGAGCACTCTAGCCTATTGAAAGCCTATTCCGTCTAGTCTTGAAGACTTATACACTTTGGGCGGGAAAACCGACGCAGGCAAACTGTTCCAGTCCTTAACTATACTATAAACGAAGAAAGAACTCGCTTAGTCCGGACTGAAGGAACGTTATCCACGTGATGGTTATGTTAGAGGGACTTCCTTTATAAACAACCGTTACACCTGGGAAATTACCTCCGAATGACTGAAAATTGCAGCTACAAAAAACGTCTTCATGTGGTTTTTTGCTGCACTCAGAAACGTCAGTTAGCAATATAGTTTTTAGGGTTCCGTACCCAAAGGGTGCCAACGGGACCCTATTACTAAGTCTCCGCTGACTGTCCGCGCTTCCTCCGTCTGTCTGTCAGCGGGCTGTATCTCAGGAACCCTACCAAAAGGTAGAGTGTTGAAATTTTCACAGAATTTCTATTTCGAGTAATTATAACGACAAATACTAATTTTATTGAGACTAATTAAAAATGGTACGTAACCCTTTATGTACGGTCCGACTCGCACTTGACCGTTTTTCCTATTTTAACCTATTTTCGACTGTCGAAGCTTATTATCCTTATGATCCGCATAATCGATATAATCTACTCACAAACATAGACTTAGGTACTTATTTTTTAGTACGTCTGTGCTCGCATAGTAGAAAGTATTAGTTGGCTTCGGGTCTCGTGTATTGATCCAATTTCAAGAACTAGATGATCATTAACACTAATTAATGTTTTTTGTAAGTGCGGCACTTTGATGTGCTAGCGGCTGTGAGGTAAAAACAGCAGTTTTTATGAGAAACTCGAACGTATTAATAAATAGACAGACATCTATTCTAAGAGATATTTACTATCGAATCCGATGAAAACATCTGTTGTTAATTAAATGATATTCAACAATCCATCATAGAAAAGATTTTACTATTATGAATGGTGCTGTTATTGCATAAAAACTATTAAAATTGTTGATATCGTTTGCCCTTTTTACAGGATACAATTAATTCCTACCACCAGGGGCGTAGCTACCGCCGTATAGGTATAGGTATAGGTAAAACGGGCTGGTTTCCGCAACTCCACGTCAAAGCTACCGCCGTATCAGCCGTATCAATGATATGGGGCCCCCGGGCCACAGGGGCCCCGAACATGTGTAAGCAACAATTCATAAAATCCATGTTCTCACATAATCTCTCAGGCCGTTCCATAATTTGGGCCTCCCAACAAATTTTGATACGGGGCCCATCTAAGGCAAGCTACACCGCTGCCTACCACTATCACTAATAGCAGTTGTAAATTACGTACATTGATGGAGACATCAAACAGAGAGTAGGTAGAGATACCTAGTAAGATTATTATAATATTGCTTTAAAGATGGTATGAATGAATAGCTACACAAACCCGTATTCAGGGACAAATATGTGATCACAAGTACTAGGGTGACAGCGCTAGCAGGTGGTCGCGCCTGATGTATCGCGTTCATTTATTAATTAAGCGTATGGTAATTAGTGGGCCGGCCGTCATATTTAATGCGAGATGCTACGAGCATTTAAGACAGGATTACGAAATCTATGTGGATATAATTATTATTTACTTAAAATAATCCAGTGCTTGCCTTATACCACCTGATGGAAAGCGACGACGGGATCAAGGATGGTAGAGCACTAGCTAGCTTCTTATAAGCCTATTCACTCCAGCCTTGAAGACACCCAGTTTATAATCGGGAGAGACAACCAACGCAGGCAATCTGTTCCAGTCATTAGCTGTCCGCATTATAAACGAAGAAGCAAATCTGTTTTTAGGGTTCCATACCTAAAAGGTAAATAAACTATTTTTAAAAAAATAATAACCGACTTCAAAGTAAATTATCTAAAAAGTATAAAATAACGAAAATATATTGAAGTCGGTGCTAGCACATCATGTTAACTAAGATTAGCACGAGCTGACACCGACTTCAATATATTTTCGGTATTTTATACTTTTTAGATAATTTACTTTGAAGTCGGTTATTATTTTTTTTAAAATAGTTTATTTTACACTTTTTAGTGACTTATTTTAGCAAAATAGGTATCAGCACTATCACGCAACTCGAACGTCTAGTTACAGTAACTTACTGAAAACATAAAAAGTTTATATCTCTTAAACTACTGGACCGATTTTGATGAAACTTGTACTCTACCCTAAGTTAAAAAATATTCAAACTATTGCAAAAAAAATTTTTGAAATCGGACCTGTAGTTTCTGAGAAATCCGCGGACAAACCTACATACATACACTCATAAAATTTGGTAAATTTGTTTAGAAGCCCACATAGACTAACATATATTAATATTACGCATTTTTATTAATATTACATACATACGCGTCGAATAGAGAACCTTCTTTTTGAAGCCGGTTAAAAAGGAACCCTAATGACCTGACTTCGTCTGTCTGTCTGCCTGTCACACCTATATATTTCAGGAACTACTGATACTACTGATTTGAAGCTTGAAATAGTTTTAGATCTAACTTACCCAACCTAATACAAAAGAAAAAAAAATGTTTTCCGTGTGGTCGAAATGCTACGTCAAACTTTCAAAGTGAGACTATATCGAGTGGAGTATTATATGAAAGGGCTTAATTTGCACATCTCAAAACAGATTTTTATTTTGGTTCATGTCACGCAGTTTTTGGATTATGATCAAAAATGTCAAGAAATACCGTTCCCCATTCGAGTCGTGGTAGGCACCACCGCAATGTCAGCTATCCGACCGCCAAGCAGCAGTGTGTAAACATTGCTGTGTTCCGGTGTGAAGGGCACTGTAGCTGGTGACACAAGACACTTGATAAATAATGTCTCGTGTGACGAGTAGCAGTACAGAGTAGCTGGTTATAGGATGGCGTGACGCTTAACTTCAGGGTGGACATCTTCCTTATCTCGTCACTTAGTTCAACATAAGCTCATTCGCCGTCGCATATAATATACTAAAGATATCTCAATGTTTTATGTGCATATAATTTTATGAGTAAACTTCAAAGTTTACAAGAGATGGAAAGTGTGAGAGTGATATTGAAAGAAGAGTGAATGCAGAAAACATGGTGAATGGAGCTTTGCACTCCTTTATGAATAGTCGGAAGGTGTCTAACAAGGCTCGTTTGGCTGTGCATGAGGGGGTGTTGGTTCCGACACTCATGTACGGAAGTGAAAGTTGGCAGATATGGCAGAAGAAACATGAAAGCAGAATAAATGCAGTTGAGATGAGAGCGTTAAGAAGTATGGATAGGAGTTAAACTGTTTATTGAAACAAAATATTTACAGTTTATTTACAAATAAATGTACACTTAAACTATGTAGGTAAAAAACTTCATCGAAGTTGTCGCCGCACTGGGAGGGAAGGGTACCTAAAAGACTGGCGGAGTTAAACTGAGTGATAGGATAAGAAATAGTGAGATAAGGAAACGTTGTGGTTTGAAAGAAGATGTAGTGACAAAAATTGAGAAAGGTATGCTGAGATGGTTTGGCCATATCGAGAGAATGAATGAGGAACGATTGACGAAAAAAGTGTATAAGGCGAGTGTGAATGAAAGTATTGGAAGGGGTAGGGGGTAGGGTACCTAGGCGGACGTTTCAAGACCAAATCAGGGAGGTCTTGCAAAAGGCCAGGTCAAGAGTACCCTAAACCGAAGACCATGTATGAAGGGAATAATGAATGTTGACGAAGCGAAACAAGTATGTAAGGATCGTAGCAAGTGGAAAGAAGTGGTCTCTGCCTACCCCTACGGGAAAGAGGCGTGATTATATATATGTATGTATTTTATGAGTACTTCTGCTATTAGTACTAGCGGCCCATCCCGGCAACGCACGGGTGGACTTGTTTTTTTTCTATTAGTAAATATAGCGTATGTTACTCAGGTATAATGTAGCATTTATAAAGGTGAACGAATTTATGAAATTGATCCAGAAGTTTTTTAGTTAATTCGTTACAAACATCCAAAAATACGAATCTTATCGCTCCGTAAGCGCTAGCGATATGATAGCTATGTTAAAGACTTCACACACGCTAACGCGAGTAATTGTTAGTTTAATTTGGCGCGGCGGGATGTGAGCGCTGTAATTAAACATTCAATTTGAAGAGGGTATTACCTTTCTTTAATTTAAAACTGTCTTTTATGAGGACAGTTTATTACAATGGAAAAGCTAGCGATGGCTGAGTAATAGAATGGCCGTCTTGTTGCGCGAGTTCTATGGTTCGAAACCCGTCTAGTATTAGCCCGGTTGGGATAAATAGCTAGGGACACCCGCTTAAAGGAATGCCCCAATCCGGCCCATACCATGATTATGCTATGAACGCATCAAGCACGGACAAGTAATGACGTATCATGCCTGTATCACAGTCTATAAACCAATATTAGTATATTATTACATATATTAATTTATACACTGTGCCTGTATTGTGCCCGGTCTCAGAGTAATTAGAATGGAGCTAGTATCGCGTCGATTCCCCGAACAAATTTTTCGTGGCACTTTTGCGGGATGCCCCGCACCCCGCAAAAGGCGAAGTAAACACACACAGATACAATTTCACGCATACTCTTGCAAATGTCTAATGCAAACTCTTCATGTTTCTAAGAACCTACACTATAATAAACTCGCAACACATTAAAAAAGATACGCACACAAATAAAGAATGACCTGAACATATGAACAAAAATTTGGCAGAGGGATTAGCGCATCATGCTCTCTCCAGTGGTATCTCCTCTAAGTGCCCGGTACCCAGGCTGTCGACCCTATAAGCTTCATGCTGTCGACTGTATGTACCATAGAACAAATAACACACGATCAAAAAACCATACCGCCAATATAGATGGTACAAGTTGTGGCGGCGCGTAGCGAAACGGCGTTACAGGCCGTGCAGAATTTATCTTTTGAATATTGACAGGCACGTGGATGACACGGCCGGATACGCGACGGGCATTGCTTCATATACTTTCACACAATGAATTTGTTTGCCTTAATCCACGCCACGACTATAGTATGGTCCGATCATGTGGACACGGTCCTTTTCCTTTGACAAAGTTAACAATGAAACTGATTTACTTTTGAATTATAGTTATTTTTTGTTTTCACGAGAGCTAACGAGCGTGGACAGTGTAATGTTGTTACAAAACAAGACCAACTAATGGGGGATGGGGGTTTAGTTTCGATATAATATTTTTATAGATACCTTTTTAGTAATTATTTGTTAAAATTGTAGCTTTTTTATATTACTAACTGCCGCACTCACAGACATCAATTAACTTTAATCGCATTTAAGTAATTTTTTGTAATCTATTTATTTCGAATCTCCGAGTCTCTTATGATTATCTTTTAGTATTAATTACAAGATTATTGATATATCTACTCACTATAAGCGTTTTTTTTTTTTTTGTTTTTTTTTTTGGGAATGATAGACGCTGTTGGTCGCAGATGGCCATTACTGCTTCACCGGACAATATTCGCGTATTAAGTCTTATTTGGCTTCGAGTTATATATAATCGAAATAATTCATTTGTAAAATATGACTTAATCACAATTAACTATAATTGACGTTTGTAGGTTCGGCAGTACCTAAGTCTTTATTATTTGTTCCCAGCGTCTATAGACACGCGAATCATGCGACCATCTAACAAATATATTGCTTGACTCTACATTTTAGTTGCATATAAATATGTATAGAATATGTTTTATTGTAATTTTAAAATTGCGAAATAAAGGCGTCACGATACGCTTAAAATTCAATTTCAACACAGATAGCACACGTTTTAAGTCTCCACAGAGCTGTCACAATGACACTTCGCACCCCGCCTCGAGTGCTCTCCAATCCTCTCGATTTTAAGATGTCTCTTCCGAACAGACTAGCTGAGGTGTAGGGGGATTAAATATCGCCGGATAAGGTATTTTTGAGGAGGGATGGAAAGTGTTGATCAAGTCATACTAAAGGTCCGTTTACATGTCGCAGCTACCGAATGCTGTGCCGTGCTCCAGTTTCCGTAGGATTATGAACACTCGAGGGTCTAGACAAGATACAATCGCTTCATAGCGATTCTATTTCTTCATTCGCTAACGGTGTCATTCCCTATAATTTTATACTTTACATTTTCATACTTTCTATTAGCGTAAACGCTTGTAGAATGTTACATTGTCTAGGCGATCTGGATCTCTATGTGTTTTGGTAGCTATTACCCGAATGCTCCCAGAAGGAGGAGTATTATTGTCGAGGCGTGTATGTCTAGTTACATATTTGGCACAGTCTACATCCTGAACGGCTGAATGGATTTTGACTTTATATTAGGTACATATTATCTTAAATTCGTCTTTGGTGAGGAGTGACAGAAACCATATATTTTTCAAAGATAGCGGCTACCACTATTCGCCATTTTCAAATATAGTCTATTTTGTTTGTTCGCAATCATGCTTTTTATTTTAATAATGTTTGTTAACAATAAACTTTCATTCATTTTGTTAACACTAACACCTTGGTAGAAAAGTGAAAAATTAACAATTAATTTTGTATCCAAACAACTCATTTGTAATAATATAGCTGCATATTATAATTATATATTCGCACGTACTCACGTGAATAACATAAATGTGCAGCAATTTACTCAAGCTAGCTGAAGAGTTGAAGAAACGCACACATATCATGGCTTACCTGGGCTAAACCTAAAGAGACACATAACAATGATGTACTAGAGAATTGCATTCTATGGTGTAATTTCATAAAAAAACACCTGGATATAATGCACACCTCACGGCGCGGCGGCGGACTCAAAAGCAAAGCACTGAGAGACACCTGATGAAGGTCCCACCGGAGAACTCAGGTTCCCCTCTCATGTGCCGATGTGACAGCCGTGAGGGTTTAGCGGGTAAGAATCGCACATACTCCGATTGACCTATTGAAGGTTTCTCCCGTGAGCAAGATGTCAGGTTCCCAGGAAGCTATAATGCACCCCGCAGCGGCGGCTCAAAGAAAAGGCACTGAGTGGTACCTGCTGCAGATCCCACTGGATAGCCCAGATAGGGATATATTACGTCATACCTAAGAGTTGAGCGCTTTCCCCATGAACAGCTATACGTAGAGGCCCTTTCGTGCGTCACTTCCTAACTTTGGTCGTATTGTGTAACGAAAATTCAGCTGCAAACATTTCTTGACTGTCTTTTTTTCTTTCTAAATTGCACCCGTGCGAAGCATGGGCGGGTCGCTAGTTAATTATAAAAAGTCCTTCATGCACCCTCGAACCACACACTATTAAATCGATGCATTTAATAGTGATGACCTATAAATATACTTCAGGGATTACCGATAACTTGATATATCACCGCGTAGTGAAACCGTACTAGTGTATTGGAAGCCACACTAGTCGCGGTATTAGATGACAAGACATATGGCTAGGTACTTTGCTAGGTAGTAGTTCCCTTGTGGAAAGATCTGACCATATACCACTGCATTGTCTTTGTTTAGACTCGCGCCACCGTCCGCACCATGTATTGTGAGATCTCCCAGACGGTCCTACAGGCCCATGACATTGCACCGACCACAAGTCAACCGTATAATAATAATAAAAATGTAATATTCTAGGACAATCCACACACAGTCATCTGACCCCAAACTAGGCAGAGCCTGTAACCAGACAAGTGATTGAAATAATTATATACTTTTCTTTTTGTAAATATATACTGAAATAGATATAAATAACACCTAAACACTTGGTGGTAAACGAACCCACCACCTATTGGGTAGCAGCCAGGGTGTCAAACCATCTGCCCCTTAGACCATAGATGACAATTATACGCCTCTCTTTCACTTTGTACCCAAATATCTTTGTACCCAAACTTACGATTTTTTGTGTTTAGTAACTGGCATTTATGAACGTGGTTTTTTTTAAACCGTCAATCGTCCCCCCCTGCGATCTTTATATGCCCCCCCCCCCGTTTTTGAAGTCCTGCACTGGACAAAGGGAGTCGTCAGCCGCCGTATGCTGCATTATCAATCAAACACCGGTCACACCGGGAGGCCGAAGGATTGTACGTGTGTGACCTCAACGACGAGCATCAGCTGATGTTGAGAGCTAGCATGCCTAAGCATACGACTGCGCCGATGATTAGCAGTCCGTGGGTTTATAATAATATACTAACTATTATAACTTAAACTAACACTTTTGAGTAGCTACTTTCTCGTAGCATAAGTAGCGCCATCTCTTATCTGAGTTTCGAACTATTGATCAGTATTGGAATAACTATTTATGCGGCCATCATAATGCCATAACGAGCTACGATGTAGCGTCGTAGCAGGCCGTAGCGGCTACGAGCGTGTCTACGCATCTGCTACGCCACTTACAAGGCATGCTGTTCGCCAGCTACCATCATGTACCAATGATTTACGACGGCTATTAGTTTTCCGGTTACATTGACGTTATAGTTAGGTCGCGTTGAAATATTATCGAATAGTGTCGTCAATGCATTGTAAACATGTTATGTATATACGATCGGTAATCTGTTTTACCGAAAATACAACTATAAAATTAAATAATTTTACTACCCACTAGGTGGACAGACGACATTATGCGCGTCGCAGGTAACCGGTGGATGCAAATAGCCAATTGTCGTTCATTGTGGCATTCCAAGGGGGAGGCCTATGTTCAGCAGGACGTCTTGCGGCTGGTGATGATAATTAATTAAATAATTTAAAGCTATGGATACTTTTCGTGTTTTTGTTAATCTGTGCTGAACGCATTGAGGTAATAAGTGCTATCGGCTATAAGTGACTAAACATTATGATGATAATAATAAATAAAATTTATCTTCATATAAAAGATATATATGACTGTTATAAACTGCAAATCGATTTAAGAAGATTAGCGTCCTATTGTCATCTTAACCGTATTACCATTAATCTAAAAAAATGTCAAGCCATAACCTTTACTCGTAAACGTACGCCTATTAAATTTGCGTATACTTTTGGACGGTTCTGTAATTGAAAAAGTTGATGTTGTTAAAGACTTGGGAATTCATTTAGATAGTAAACTCACTTTTAGTTCGCACATAGATTTTATTGTTAATAAGTCATATAAGAATTTAGGTTTTGTGTTGAGAACATGCCAACCCTTTAATAACGTAGCCTGCATAAATCTTTTATACTATTCCTATGTTCGCAGCACATTAGAATATGCCAGTATTATTTGGAATCCACAATATCAAACCTATGTTGACCAATTGGAAAGCATACAAAATAAATTTTTAAAGTTTTTAGACTTTAAAGCTAAAAAGCGTCACGAATCATATAATGCTAGATGTGATTTCCATAATTTCCTGACACTTAAAGATCGTAGATTACTGCTTGATCAAATGTTCCTTTACGATGTCATTACTTGCCACCTTGATAACCCAGACTTACTTGCACAAGTCAAATATTCTACCCCTTGTTACCGTACTCGACAAACTAAGTTATTTGCCATTACCCCTACTCGTACTAAGTACGCATCAAACTCACCCATCAATCGTGTATGTTCCGCCCACAACCATATTTTCCCAAAATTAGATTTATTTACCTCTAAAAAACATATTTATAAAAAGCAAGTAGTAGACCTTTTACTAAGTAATTTCAAACGCAACAACCTATAAGACATATACCAATAATTATGTATATTTTACACACATACCCGACACACAACCATACACATGTACATACACCCACTCACACACACACACACATACACACATTTATAAATCGTGCATTCATTTTTTGCTTTTTCAATATACCTAATCGTAATCAAATAGTAACTATTTGCTACGTTCTAGCTGTTACTTAGCATGTCTCTCCTATTATTTTTAGTACTCTAGGTAAACCTATAATTGGCTTATGTAAAGTTTACTTTAGTTGGATAAGATCATTTTGTATTAATGCTGTTGGTTTACTAATAAAATAAAAAATAAAAATAAAAATAATACATATTAACTACTAGCAATTCCTTGCCGCTACGCCCGCTATTTTTTTACCACCCCATTTAACCCCTTTAGGTGTGGAATTTTCAAATACCCTTTCTTAGTGGATGCTTACGTCATAAGAAGAACCTACTGTCCAAATTTCAGCTTCCTAGGTACAGCGGTTTAGCCTGTGTGTTGATGAATCAGTCAGTCAGTCAGGACAAGTAATTTTATATGTATAGATTAATTAATGTCTTTGTATATTGTTACACAATGATACAATTCATAATTAATCCATTTTATTCCATTGGATTCCATTTTAAAATGAAACCCGTGACGGCCGGCCGCGTCGGACAAGTACCAGGCTCTCACAATAAACAAAGATGTCTGCTGTCACCGGACACCGCGCGGTTAACAATAGAAAACTGACACCTCCTCTCAAGGTCTGAGCGCCTTGTACTGGGTGATGTTTAGTCTAGTTTATTTAATTATTTAGTTAAATATAAAATCGAAACTTTCTTATAAGGATGCCTAGAGTTTCAAAACAGCTTTACAAATAAAACGCATCATATCCGTCTTTTGGGTGCTATGATGCTATAGACAGACATTCAGATAGCGTAATATTTGTAACACCCCTTATTCTAGCGTCAGGCGTACCCGACTGTCCACGAAGGAGGAAGCTATGTATACATGTAGGTAGGTATGCCTATTTCTTTGGCACGGCCTACAGGCTGCAGGTTAAAAAGGCTTGATGGATTTTGACTTACATGTTGTTAGATTTCTCTGTTGTGGAAGTGACCTAGGCTTCATATTTATTCAAAAACCATTTTGTTTCCTTCCAAAAACAACATTAAGGATATCGAATGAAAAGTCTAGCGAGACAAAGTGAAATATACATCATTTATACGCTTTATGTATGTAATTACCTATAATGTAATTTAAGTCCATTTTGTTTATCCGCAGTCGGCCTTAATGTGCTATAATAGAGAACAAAATCAGATTGATTTTTTGTCCTATGATTAGTGGTCAATCTGGTGTCGGATTTGTTGAAGCTACCCTTACCCCTCTGACTTGGTTTAACGACTGCTATCTAGATGAAAACCAACGAGACCTACTTGTAACGTAGAATGCTTAATTGAAATGCCACTAAACGGTCACCCATCTAAGGGCTGCACCTACCTGACGTTGCTTAACCGACTGAAAGAGCTGGCGAGGATCGCTTCATTATTTAAATTACTTATTGAAATAATAACCCCCCGTTGTCATGGTAACTATAGAAAATTTCAGATTGGTAATCGGTACGGCGTGGTACCAGGGTTGCATAAGAAGTGGTGTACTTTTCCGTTGTTGGCTTCATCGGTAACACGATGCAGCTATACTGGAACTGGATTAGATTGGACTACGAGAATAGAGCCCTCCCATCTCCTCCCGTTGTGTGTCCGTTAGAGGAGAGAAAAAAAGTCATGCAGCAGCGTCTTTCTATTGGATTACCTACCACCTATACTGCGATCCCCAAGACGCCTGCCAACCGTGGGGATTAAGGCAACCGCTTCCTTCTAAGTGGGAGGCCTTTGTCCAGCAGACATCTTTCGGCTATTGATGACAACACTTGTTTAAAACATATTCATAATGTTAGATATTACGGATTGATATGAAATAAAATATAGGGTCTACCCTATCTATATCTATAAAAATCAATGCCACTTTTCGTTGTATTTTTATAACTCAAGAACAGGCTCACCTATCCAAACCAAATGTTTAGGCTTTGTTCGGACTATTTATTTAGTAAATAGATGGTTTATGTGAAGTTTGCACAAAATCGGTAGAGGTGTGTGAAGGTGTGTGAGTGAGTGAGTGAGTGAGGGACCGACCGACCGACCGACCGACCGACTGATGATGACCGAGTGATGACATATTATGGTACTGAGACGTGGTCTCTAACGGCTGGCCTTTTAGAGAAGTTCAGAGTCACACAACGAGCCATGGAGAGAGCTATGCTCGGAGTTTCTTTGCGCGACAGTATCCGAAATGTGGAGATTCGCCGAAGAACTAAGGTCACCGACATAGCTCTCAGAATCTGCAAGTTGAAGTGGCAATGGGCAAGCCACATTACTCGAAGAACCGATAACCGTTGGGGAAGAAAGGTTCTCGAGTGGCGACCACGAACCGGAAGACGCAGCGTTGGCAGGCCTCCCACTAGGTGGACAGACGACATTGTGCGCGTCGCAGGTAACCGGTGAATGCAAATAGCCAATTGTCGTTCATCGTGGCGTTCTAAGGGGGAGGCCTATGTTCAGCAGTGGACGTCTTCCGGCTGATGATGGTGAAACTATAATTAATATTAGCTTAGCTTCCAAATGAATGGACTGAATTAAATTTGTTATATAATATTATTGAAAGCCGTTCGTTTTCTTGAATCGAGAATCGAGATGTTTATCTTTCATTTAGATTTTCATTAACTACTACAGTAGACCCGTGCAGCTCTGCAAGCGCCTTTTTTAACGTTAAAACCCTTTTTTTCACTTTTAAACCACCCCTGAATTAGAGCGAATAATCGGTTTGAGTTTTAGCGAGACAAACGGACAGCTCTTCATTTATATATAAGTACATATACAATACAATTATATAGATTATACTAAAATAAAACTACATTTACAGTCAGAGAAATAGACTGTCACTTCTTTGCGGCGGTTAGGTGGCTTCAGTTTCTTGTGCTCACTGCACCGTAGGTATATTCTTACTATTTCTGACTGAGATTGCGGCCTTTGATTATCAACGATTGCGGCTTATTCCGGGTTTTTACTTTTAGTAAAATTAATTTTAAGACGTGTTGATTCACTCCCAGATAGTAAAACGAGGTAGCTTCTTTATTGCATAAGCAATCAGTATGTGAATATATGTTGTATCTGTGAGATATTGTTGAGCAATGCATTTGACAATGACGTATATAATTGTTCAAATTGACCACACCGTCGCCGCCGTGCTCACAGCGTGGAAGGATGGAAGGATGCATGTGACGGGGCCCAACTTGTGCAATGATTAATCACTTGCCAATGTTAGGGGGATTTTTTGTCTCATCCCATCTCTGTCGGCCTAGGACAAGTTAGTCGTAACTTAACTTTTAGTTGTTCCCCGTACATTTCACACTACCGCCTCTAGCGGTAACTATCAAAAACTAGTTAAAGGTACTTATGAAAACTACAGAAAACATGGGGTAAACGATCTCTTAAAATGACTTTCCTGCTGTATTGGCAAATACCGATCATCTGTACCTACCAGCTACTCGTCGTGATCTATCCAACCAGTCTAAACTCGTTGGATCTACGGTTATTGGTGCTGAAATCTTGTGACCACCTACTTCTTGGTATAAACCGCTTTAAAATCCGCTGCGTGGCAAGTTAGCAGATATACAGACAGACAGACTATACTAATGTAAAAATAAAGTCGTATACCTCGCGAAGTATTATAGGAAGCTAATTCTCATTACCCACAAGTCCTATAAAATTGATGAGCGTGCAATAAATGTTATTCAACATAAACGTGAATTTGCAATCTGAACTCTACTGCATTAAAATAGGGAAATTGATTCCAATTACAAATCAAATTTTGTCATGATATCCATGGTACCTACTTCGATTTCATTTGATGTCATTATTATTATGGGCTTATTGCAGCGAAATGCACGTAAATTGAATTTATGAAAAGGCTTTCCTCTTTTATAAAGCGCAATAAATCTTACGAAAACTTACTTAGCCACTGACGACGACGTCTTGTATCTAAAATGCTAATGATAACAAAAAATTTAAGATGCAATATTAATTACAGTGACATCTGTTGGCGGACTTGGGAAACTAATTTGAAAATTATATGCACGAATTTACATCTTATTGTATAGGGTGATGGGTAATTAGATTTCAATAATACTACAGAATTGTTTACATTTAGTTCAGTTTAAAAATTCATCTATTAAAAAATCTACTACTCTACCTCTAAAAACTTAAATATCAGAAAAGCAAAATAACATGAACGGATAAAAAACATTGATTAGGTATTTGCGCATAGACAATGTTTTCTTGTCTCGTCAATTTTGGCGTGAAAATGTAGGAGGCTCTACACAAATCCTTCTTTACGATGATAGAACTCCTTTCAATATATGCCTTCCTTGTATCTGTTTTGTTTTCTGCACACACTCCATCCCTTGGGGTTGTAAATATATCTTTTGGAAGGATGTAAAATTATAAATTTCCACAACCGATGGCAGGAAGACTATGGTAGAGATATGTCAAATAGATTTAATATAAGAGATTTCGAAATTTGTGTGGTTTCATTTGTACAATATTAGTTTTGTTTTTATTATAAAACATTCGAAGAATTATTACAATAATGTACTCAATTATTTTCTTCCCCAGACGACAATATCGCACAACTTTTAATGAAACATCCATTTGCGACAAAGTTCGAATCTGGTTCGTGCACTCGGCTACCCAGCGAGCAATGAGCACGCGATGCGGAGACATCACCGTCCTTTTAGGTTTATTGATTTGTTTTGTTACAGAACCGGATTGCTATCATTTCATCGTCATTCTATGTTACCCTGATTGTCATTATACATTTCAACGGAACACGATTAAGGGGGTAACAACGGTAAAATTGCAAAAATAGCCTTAGTTTAAAGAGTTCGTTGGATCAATCCGCTATTGTATTGGCTATGAAAATTATATGTACTTATACCTCAGATCTTCAGCAAATAGTTTTATTGATTAGATATTGGATTAAATATAACGTTTTCAAGCAATATGTATTTAAAAAATGTACTACGTTGGATATGAATTGTGTTAGCGTTCAATATCCGTTCATCGGATAGACGTCAAACTTAGACTATAAAAAGCATAATAACCTATTCTACAATTTGTATTGATTACATTTCTTAATTTCATTCATGTTTTACAAGAAATTATAGAAAAACCACGTACGCGATGCATTTCCCCTTGCAGCGCCCCCGCGGTCGCCTTCCATCAGTCTTTCGTGGACTGTTATGGAGGGTGGACGTGCTCGATTTTTTTTTGACAAGACGAATTTAATTTAAATGATTTTGAACATATTTTTAATTAAGATATGTTACATATGGTATAAATATAACATTATAAATCATTTCAAATGAAATCTATACTTCTTTATTTAAGTAAAGATATTTTTATAGTAATACCATATTTTTGGTTCATCATAGAGTATGCGAGAGTATCGTTGCCGAGTATTATGCCTAACTATTAAAGCGTATCAGTCATATATGATCTTACTAATTGAAATCGTATTTAATACGGTGTAGGTCGACAAAATGACATACATTATGATATTCTTTACATTATGTTTTTTTTTGTCAAAACATGAACGGTGTTATTATTACTATCATGTTGGTTTTTGCAACTTAGCAACGAGTCGAGTACCTGGGTGGTTGGCTTGGTGGTGAGCGACACTCTTACCTACGGACAGTTGCATTGGACAGTTGCTCGTCTTTTGAGACATCTGGATGGTTAAGTGGATGGTTAAGTTGGAAGGGTGTTATCTAGGTGGCGCCACCTTAATCTTAGATTTCTTCCGCTTTGTAACATAAGTAGAAGGTCACTGTAGCTGGCAAAATAACTATCGGACCAAAAGGCTATAATTAAAGTTTTGGATGACAGAGACAGGAAGAGACTTTTCTATGGGTGGGTGCTTCGAATCCTATCAGGTAATACCTTGTTAGTTAACTAAGTTGCGTAACAATAAACTGATGGTGTTGTTGGCAGGCACGAGAAAAAATACCATCGCGTTAAAATGTTAGTTACTCTAAAACCAGATTGCTTATTAGAATCAATGTAAATTAAATATCTATTTAAATTTTACATTACCTATGCACCTACCACTATGACGCTCTGCATCATCCAAAGGTAGACTGGCAGAGAATGCCTAAGGCATTAAGTCCGCCTTATACATATTTAAGTGTGCTAAAGAATAAATAAAATAAAATGTCAAATGCTCCGCGTAGTTCAAACCCCGCGATGGGTACAGAACTCAAGATGAAGTTACGTTACGTACTCTCGCGGTCACGAACGGTCTATCACGTTTAGGACGACAATCGCTTGCACGTGCCGGCCCAAAATACATGCGGGCGGAGTAAGCGCCCGGAATGTAGTTCAAACTATTTTGATTGAAAACTGAAACACTAAAAAAGACTATTACTGAATTCGTGCGTTCAAACAAACAGTGCTACGGATTCCTTTGGCAGTCATGTATATTGAATAACAACACAGGTCTGTTAATTTTGTAGTTTGCTACCCTGGCTGCTGACCTTAAGGTCTTGGGGTCGATTCCCACACAGGACAAACATTCATGTGCATGAACATAATCTGTTTGTCTTGGGTCTGGGTCGTTTTTAACTGTACTTAATTATGGAAAAAGTTAAGTATCTTATCATAGTTTCAGTTTGATGGCCATTACGGAGTCGATCACGGAACTCATCTACATCATCATCAGAAGCTGAAACGTCCACTGTTGAAAAAAGGCCCTCTCTCCCTTAGAGGGGAGGGGTTGCCATAATCCCCACGCCTGGCAGGCGGTTGGGGATCGCAGATACGTGGTAGGTAATCCAATAAAAAGACGCTGCTGCTCGTCTTCTTGTTTTACCTTAGTCGCCTTTTACGGACACCCAACGGTAGGAGATGGATGGGTGCTATTGTTCTTATCATGGAACAAATTGTCACAATAAAAATAATTTATTATTTCTGGGTCTGCACAACTTGGGTCGACGTTGGGTATCTGGTCTTGAGTGAGGTTGGAAACTAGCAAGCTTCCAAGATTCGGGTACTTGTGCCGCTCTTAAAGATAATATACACATTAGAATAGGAAACATTACAGTTACACGCTTCTTTAATAATACCGCTAGCACCTCATCAGGGCCACTGGCATGCATTGCAGCATCTTAAGTCACTCTCTTTGTAATACTCGAACATCGCAATCAATCATCAATTTGGTTTCAGTTCATTTTTCCAGGGATCAAAAAGCTTAACTATCAGATGGATGTTTATTGGTTAGAGAATTTGGAACTAATTCAGGAAATATGTTAAAAAGGTCCCTTTTTAAGAAACTTATCTACTTTTTAAGAAAAACATCTATATTTTGAAGGCTCTGTTAAACGCTTTCGTTTTGACGTGCAGAACAGAAACCTTAGAACTTTGTGCATAGTTTCATTTCAAGTACGCTTACAGTAGTCAGGGCGGATCTTTGTGTGTCTGAAGTTGGCTGCAAGACGCTGCGCAGTAGCTAGTTTTATGTTTATGTATTCAGAACTCACAACTGTACTTGCGCAATGGTTCTCCAACCCTAACTTCAGACACACAAAAATCCACTGTGACTACTGTAAGTTATAAATAGTACGAATTTATATGGATTCCGAATGGCAGGCACAATGTATTCAGCAGGGTCGAAGTGCGTTCCGGTTGTAACCGGACCTAACTAATAGCCACCAACAATAGAAGTATGTATAAGTCTTACTAGTCAGGCATTGGCCATTCTGTAATAGACAAACTGAACCTTTGATATGAAGTTTGGAATATGAAATGCAATATTCCATATCCTGACGCAACACTTCAACTACGTTACCACTGTAAATTGTTGTTATCAGATTGTAATTAGGTGGCACGCCAAGGTATAAATCAAGATATTAAATAGTGGGTTACCGTTCTTAAACTGCATCAGTTTTGTTCTTTTCGTGTCACTATGAAATGGCAAAAAGCTTTGAGTTAAAATCGGTTTTTATCATGCATTTAAATAATTCATCAGTCATTTATTTTACGTATACATAATCAACAAAACATTCAAAAGTGATATTATTAAGTATATTTGCAATAGATATAATTTTATTCAAATTTCATTCTATAACGGAATAGGCAAAATTAACAGAACTCCATTTGACACATCTGCATATTTTAGTCTATAATTTTTCAAATGTAATATTCATATTTGCTGGTAGCGCCCTCTACGATGACAACTCTCGGCCGGAGCGGCCAGATTCTCAAGGTCATTGGCGCATGTTACCCCCTTAAATTATGTATTATTGAAAACAGAATAGACTCTATTAGGGGTCGTCCATTAATCACGTGAGGCTCGAAAGGGGGGGGGAGGGGTTCCGAAAAAATCACGAAATATCACCAGGAGGGGGGAGGGGATATAATGAGACATCACGTGTATTTATTTTTCGTTGAATGCACGATTTCGAAACCAAACAGCGGCACGTGGCCTTGACTCACGACTTCCCCTTCAACATTTAATCAGTTAAGTACCTGTATTTAAAGATAATATTCCGAAAATTTCAATATAATCTATATTGAAATTTTTTACAAAAAAAATACACGTGATTTTGGATAGGGGGGGGGGGGGGTAGTTTAAAAACCTCACCACATATCACCAGGAGGGGGGGAGGGGTTAAAAAGTTGCTAAAAAACATCACGTGATTAATGCACGACCCCTTAACTATTCAATTCAACATTATTTCATGTGTTATAATTGAATGAGAACCATCAAGCCACTTGCATGCCAAAGTAATAGACACTAATAGCATAACTTTCCTTCTGTACCTACAGTAATGAAGAACAGAGTCGACTCTATATCTTACTACCGCACTCACGAACCCCAATTAAAATTAATACTATTTATGTCACTTTTTAAAATGTATTTATTTTGACTGTTGGAGCCATTTATGATTAAGTTCGGTTATAGAACACGTAATAATTGATATCTCTACTCACTATCTGCATATTAAGTATTAATGGGCTTCAAGTGCCAAAATACTTAATCTGATTTCTAAAAATGGATGATCATTAACTTTAATTGAGGTTGGTAGGTTCGGCAGTAAAACTCATTTCATTCATTGTATTAAACCATCAAGCCGCTTAGACTTCAAATCATGCTGACATACACTCGAAAAGCTTAACCCTCTTTCTAATAACTCGGATAAATAGGCAATTACATAAATTATCATCTACCAGGTTAACAGGCTATCATGAGGATATAGAAGGTGGTCATTGTTGCGACGGAGCCGTATCACTAAACATTCGAACAGGATGCGAGGTAGCTCTGGATCATAAATTGTCGCTATCTCATTATGGTTTGAGCTACAACTATAACCATATTTCAGACCGGTCATGATTGCCGATTTGTGAAATAGAATTGTTTACGAACTTACCTGAAGTGACGTTCTATCCCAATTACACGAAGGCTCTGTCCTCTAGATCAATTACACAGGTAGTAGACGATATACTACTATCCGACCAGTAATTGAAATCCCTAGCACTTCAAAAACCTAAATATAACGGGTTGACGGCGGCGTCGGCTCACGATAATCTTATTCACGTTTCAGTGCTTACGCTATCCACCTAGCTGTTTCTTTTGCCTAAAAAAAGTATTTATCCCAAATATTTTTACTCTTGTTGAATAGGAAAATAATCATG
Organism: Furcula furcula; assembly: GCA_911728495.1. NCBI lineage: Eukaryota > Metazoa > Arthropoda > Insecta > Lepidoptera > Notodontidae > Furcula > Furcula furcula. The sequence continues at coordinate 50,859,216 of OU452242.1, forward strand.
ACTTAAAGTCGTGATGAGGACGATATTGACGCTTCAATCTGTGCTTCTATGTAGGAAAGTGAATAAATTCATAACTTACTGGCTGTTAGGTTAGGCTGTTGGTTATACCTCGTAAAAAACAGCCCTCCTTCTGGGGAGTCGGGCAAAAAGCCCTTTCAGAGAATAGTATGTTTTATTGTAATGTTAAAAAAAATATCACTTCACGAGATCTGTAACATAAATATTGGTCTGGCGCCGAAAAGTCTGCATTTGCAATCGATGGCGGGAGCCCACTGCGGATAACATCCGCATTTTCCTGTTAACCTAGTACCAAGATGTCTAATTCTGAACAATGGACTGTGTAAGAATTGTGTTTTTTTTCATAGAAATTCAGGTTTAAGATAGTTTAAATAACGAAAATAATATTGAAGACAGTGTTTTACTTAGCTAAAGCGCTAACACTAGAACCGGCCAGCACACTCTTTTAAACTACTGAACCGATTTCGATGAAATTTGCATGTTTACCTAACTTGAAAGATAGATAGATAATGCTTTATTACTCCACCATTATTAATAAGTACAAAAAAAGAAAATATCAGTCGAGTCACAATGGGCGTCCCTTATCACTAATGGTGATCTTTGGATGGAAAGGATGTATGAACTTTATTTAATATCTTAATAAAATGCTTATCTACTAAATAAAATCTAGCATAATGCATTATCAAAGGCATACGATGGAAGGAGTCGCCATAATCCCCACGTTTGGCAGACGTCTTGGGAATCGCTGTATAGGTAGGTAGGTAATCCAAAATTTATATAATAAACTGCCACAGGATATCCGAGACCTACCAATAAATAAGTTTAAAAGCACTATTAAAAGCCGGTTATCTAAAAAAGGCTACTATAAAATCTCGGATTACCTGGAGGGTAAAGCTGCGTGGGCTTAAACTGCGATGCTCATGCAAGCCTCTAACTTTAAGAAATATTATATAAATATTATTACAAAAATACATATATTAAAAAATGATAAGCCCACCGAGTTTCTTGCCAGATCTTCTCAGTAGAGGCCGCGTTGTGATCTGGTGGTAATTGTAAAAAAGTTGACAATATGTAAGTGCCCTCGTTAGGCCTATGCATAATAAAGATTAGAAGTTTGAGTTTGAATAGAAAGACGCAGCTGCCCGTATTCTCCTTTATTCGCCTCTTCCGGAAATCCAACGGTAGGAGATGGGATGGTGCTATTCTTACCCAGACATCCCACGGGAAAGCACAATACAAAATTGTAATAAATATACTAACACTATTACAAAAAGAGTCGTATCGGATTTGTAGTTTCTGATAATCACGTTGACCAACCTATATACGAGCAAGATTTAGCTGGACCAACATTGGTACCCTTAAAGATTACTTTGCTATTGGCCACATCGGCAAACATTGGTTCCGATTACTACGGCATGCAGATTTATCATGCATGCTCTCTACACATACATTTTACATTTCAAGTGAGGATAGCCTGATTTGTTTGCCCTCCCAGCTCGCAAGAGCACGCACGATCGTAAACTTTAAGCGTTCCTACTATAGTATGGTGTGAAAGCTATGAATTGATTCAATATTAGCAAATACTGACATAATTTTATGACAGCTTGGTGCTCGGATCTTCTGTAATCAAAATTGGGCATCCGATATCGCTTAACGAACTGTTAAAAAGTTATTTATAAAGCTGAGTTATTAGGACGACTTCCCTGCTTCATCATCAGACCCTGATAAACATTTGTGTAGCAACTACTCGTAAGGATGAGTCCACTGATGGATCTATGTTGAATGGAGCAAAATACCTGTGACTACCTTCCGGAACCTAGATCACAATCAGTCTACAAACTACGAGTTTAAATTCGGTAGGTCTGTCGGACTCATGGCGAACTCAATTTTAAATTATTTATTTTTTATTTTATCCTGGGACAATCTACATACTGACATCTGATCCTAAACTAGGCAGAGCCGTACTATGGTAACCAGACAACTGATATAAATACTTACTTTAATTTTTAAAAGTAAGGGATAACAAGCAAAACTGGCAGCAACGTCTTTCTATTGGATTACCTACCACCTATGTATACTGCGATCCCACGACGCCTGCCAACCTTGGGGATTATGGAAACTCCCTTCTAAGGGGGAAGTCTTTGTTCGGACGTCTTTCGGCTACTAATAGTGATGGTGATGATGAGATACTAATACAGTTATATAACAACCAGACGCAAGGTGCGAATCGAATCCAATGGTCCATTGGTTAGCGACTATGGTGGTCTACTACTAGATGCATTGGACATTGGTTGCACCTATTGCAATGGTTCCGTCACTATATAAGTAGTATACATACTTCCATACTCCATTATCTAGCTTAATAAGCCTTCAGTCAAGTGCCATGTACCTCTACAAGATGCAGGAGTATACAAGCTAGATTGTGATTGTGGGCTCTCATACATCGGGCAAACAAAGCGAGCAGTAAAAACCCGTGTAAAAGAACATATAGCTGACGTTAAACATCGACGCTATACAAAGTCTGCAGTCTGTGAACATGTTCTGGATCGCTCCCGCCATTATATTAGATTTGACAAACCACAAATCCTCGTGAAAGAACAGCGATTCCTGCCAAGGATGATTCGTGAGGCTATTGAAATTAAAAAAACATCCATATTTCAATAGAGAAGATGGCTGGGCGCTACCACCAGCTTGGGATCCCGTTGTAAATATAATCAAATCCAAAGACAAGCATTCCACTGCAAGACCTCACGATACTGTAAGCTCTTTTTGCGTAGATCGGACTAACAATAATAATTAGAAGACCTGAGGGTACCCGAAGACAACTATGACGTAGGGACAGCTACCACCTCAGTCCGCCCGTGACCATGCATGAATGCTGTAAAGTATTCGAAACGTCGATTTAATCCGTAAAATTTGTGATTTATTTATTTAAAATTATGTCATAAATGTAAGTGTTATTTATAAAACCACACGCTGTATTTTATGTTGCCCTATTACAAGCACGTGTGGAGTTTATGGCGAAAATATTCTAATGCCGCGGATGGACATGCCATAAATCATGTAAGGGGATTTTCTGACGTTTTCACCTTTTTATTTACGTCAATTTGCTACAGGTGGCGCGAAGGACGTTTTGCCGCTATATAAGTTATGATGTATTTCTATATTATTCTATGTATAAACCATAGATTTAAGATTATTCACTACGTTCAAGGTATAAACACTCAAAATTATAACTACCCCACCTTCAGGATTGAGCATCATTAAAAATGGTAATATGAAATTAAAGTTATCTAAACAACCGTTTAATTGACCGGAAACGCGTCACTACGCGTGAAACGGAAAGGACCAGACCGGATGCACACAGCCTGCATGCTATTATCCGCATTGCCCAGGCCCAGACACATTACCTGTGGGTATGGCTATGTCATTTTGTGGATATTCGTATCTTTATGTTGGTTAGATATAAAAAATACAGCCCACTATCGCTAAATATTTTTGTAAGATTGCAGTAAGTACTTATAATAAAATGTCATGTAATTTTTATACCCAATAGTCTTAAGAGTATGTATACGAATCTCGCTGACTGTCAAAAGAGCCTTTTCTTCCAAGTATATGTTCCAATATCAATTCTAAATTAAATTATATATAATTGGATTTTATTTGACGCAATTTGGTGCGTAAAGCAATCGTTTATTTCTTCGGCGACATCACTGAGTTAATCAATACGGCTCCCAGTATATTGACAAAAGAAAAGAATTCGAAACGAACCTTATTTAATTCATTTATTAACAGTAAATCTCGCTGAATGTACTTTCCCGAAAGTGTCTTGTAAAACCACCCCACCCTTTACTTCGTCTAAATCAATAAAACCTCTTTGTTTATAAAATTGTATATCGTGACATCTAGCGATAAATGTCAGTACTAAGAGAATTTATACTTGGAGTATCACTGTTACTTTACTCTCCTTTAATACCGACAGATGGCGGTGTTTACTTTTAACATATTTGTTGTTTTGTTACAGGTACACCATCTTCACGCGACTTTACACGACGGATTTATGAAGCTGTAAGATAGGAACTTAAAAATATCATTTATTTAGAATTCTGTGAATCGGCAGTGTTGCTATATATAACTATGGGACTGGTTTTAAAGATTTTCAATTTCTCGCAAGATATAAATAAGTTGGTAATTCCCTAAAAAATCCGACAAAGTAGTTATGTAAGTAATTTTAAAAACGCGAGTTGGCCACGTTTTATTACGAAGGTTCGTCAAATCCGCGAACTATAATATATCGATGAAGAATCTTCTCTTTCTCCAAGGATGATTCGTATATCGTATTAGGTATAGGTACTTTTAAGAAACATCTGTACATCATTGAAACATAATTTTGTGTCGTCATAAATTCGTTAACGGATATTTAATGGGTCATTCAAATCTCGTTATTATGATTAAATGTATTTTAAAAGTAAATTATGCTAAAAATATAAAAAGAAAACGGCGGGCGCAGTTATAATGATTTTTAAATTTATTTGCCTTATACGATGCCTAGTAAATTTTCCATTATTGCTTTTAATTGTGTGTTTTTCTCAGGAACAGCCAGATACGAAATAAGATCCTTCTTGAAGTTAAGTTGAATAAAAATAATATGCGTCAGATTCGTGTATTGCATGAGTAATAAACAGTAGGATCATCGATTAGGATACACCTGAGACAATCCACACACGGTCTGCTGATCCGAAACTAGGCATAGCCTGTACTATGGCAACCCGACAATCTGATACAGATACATAACACTTTTCTTTAGTAAATCTAAATAATTACTTAAACACCCAGACACAAGCCAAGTAGACACGTTCATGCAAACAAATGTTTACGAGGCATCAAACCCACATCCTTTTGAGTAGCAGCCAGACTATCTAACCACTCCACCAACGGGCCCATCAAATATATTACACGTAAAAATGTACTGCACATGAAATGTAGGTATCTACTTACGGCACTGCAAATTATTGCCTCTTGATTTTAAAGGTCTATCACCCCATCGCTTTATGTCGCAGGATAAGTCCCATTGTCCCGGCCACAATGGTGCCGGCGACTGCGAATGGCGTTCGACTATTAAACAAATCATAATCCCTGAATAAACATTGCCGGATACGGCCGTGGCTACACCAGATGATATACTATGCAATGCTATTTATGTGCTATAGATATTAGTTGCATTGTAAATAAGGTATTTAGAAAATATGTCACACAACGAGCTATGGGGAGAGCTATACTCCAAAGTCACCGACATACCTCTTAGAATCTGCGAGTGGAAATACTGGAAATAGGCGGACCACATCGCTCGCAAGACCGATAGCAAATTGGGAATACAGGATCTCGAGTGATGATCCCGAACCGGTAGACGCAGCGAGGCAATCCTCCCAGGAGGTTATCCCATTGTGAGACTCGCAACCGGTCGACTCAAATAGTTTATTGTGGCATTCCTAGGGGAGGCCTATTTTAACTGTGGACGTCTTCGAGCTGAAGATGATGATGTTCATTAGGCTTTACACCAGAAAATGGCACGGCAACGTCTACAAATACTGCTTTGTGACGAACTATCTGACTGCAGGAAATCGCCTATATCTGTTTTCTATTATGATCTTCTATTACAAGATCGCAAAAGTAGATAAGGTTTTCGTAACACTTTTAACGTGCGATAGAGTAAATTATAGCTAAAAATATGTTATCGCCTCTAGTACTCCAGACCCTAACTACCGGGGTCAGCTCCGCCCCATTGGAGAGGACCATCAAACGCACGCAGGGGTGATGATATACGATCCGAGCGGCTCAGGGTTGCCCGATGTACCGTACCTAATGCTTTTTGGTAGAAAAACTATAGCATATGAACCTTTTTGTCACCGATATATGTAGTGTGAGTGACAGGTGATATATTAGTAATATTTATAGGAGTTAAATTATTTATGTTTGCAGGTAAAAAAATACAGAAATCTTTTGCTTTGGTACAATATAGAGTTATTGCAGATGACTTTTTCATGTTTTAAAGACCAAATTGTATTGTATTTAGATGTAGTTTTACTTTTCGTATCGATATGTATACGTATAATAGGTTATTAATAGACCCTAGTGACAATAATACCGTCATAAAATATTATTCAGAGATGGTGTGATGATGGGACCACAAGACGTACAATGAACGTCCCTTCAGTGCGATTTTAATAAACAATTTGCTTCGTCATTATCATAATATGTACAGCTTAGTATAGTTTACCAGCGTCAGTTTTCCCGTCCCGATTATAAAGTGGGTGCTTGAAAAGCTAGAGTGAATAGGCTTTAATAACCTTGTGTGCTTGACCATCCCCGATGCATTGTCTTCCATCAGCTGGGACAGTAGTCGTACACTAGATCAGGTTGGGTAAAAAAATAAAAACAACTAAGAAAAAAAATCTTGCTTATAATTATGGCAACCCTAAATTTGTCTATAGTGTGCAAAGATAATAAAACAAAGTTTCCCCGTCATCCATTGTCGTCAGATATTAATTCAGTCGTTAACCACCCCCGCTCGTTAAATACAAGACCCTGTCTTTTGCAAAATAAATAAACTTAGAAATCTTAAAATTAAAAAAAAAATCTCTTTTCGTTTTCGTCTTTGTTTTTATCTAACCCACCTATACTTCCTATCAGTACGATAGGCCAGCAAGCAGGTCCGTCGTATACACAAATATGTTGAGCATTACAAAATACGTAACATTCAATCATAAGTCGTGTCGTTAAAGAAAATTCAACATGAAAACTAAGCGTGAGATACAAGAACGGCTATGCCTAGTAGTTCACGTCAGCGAAAATTTTTGCGCGCTCGAATCTCGACTTGCACAGCCAACATTAAAAAACTAACCCAAATAGGCGGGAAAATGAGAAAGCATTTTCCCTTGTTACCCGCCAATAGTTCGAAGTCGGTTTTTTAGACGTCACTTCATTAAGCCTGCCAACCAACTTCCGTTTACGGACAAAAACACAGAGAATAATCCTTAGCGCCACGGAATAAGGGTTAACAGAATTGCCCCAACGGCAAAATATTCCGTAAATGTCGCGTCGGTGACAATACTTTTTGTGTGACGCGAGCGATATAATTTGGTTCTTTTTTTGAAAAGCTCATCGTGATTGGTGGAAATAGATTTGATAGAATTATTTGCAATGGCTTGTGGGATGGACTATGTAATGACTAGGATCATTTTATCAGACAGTAGGGGGCAGGGCCGTGCATGCTGTACAGGGACAAAGACTTTGTGTCCCCTACGACTTCCCTTACTGATTATAATATAATATTTTTTTAAGTAGAATATAATATCAGTAATATCAGATCAGTTGTGGATGTCTGAGAAGTTACACTAAAAACATCATTGTAGAGCGTAAGGTCTCGCAGTTATTTTCGTAATTAACCTACCTTGGCATAAAAGAGAGTGCATGGCACTGATAGGGACTATAATAGTAACATAAAAAATACTTATTCTATTATTACTATGCGTTTTTAAAGTATCTGTGAATCTAAACCATTCTCGAATCCCCTTGAACACACACAAACAATCTCATCAACATCGTTCCAGCCGTTTAGGAGGAGTTCAGTGACATACACACGTACAGTAGAATTATATAATATAAAGATAAGTGCATTGAATGAAAACATCCACAAAATGAATAAAATAAATTAATACATACAAAAGGATGATGAACTTACTTAGTCGAAATCTTTTTCGGTAAACGAAAAATAATTCTGATCGCTCAGATTGGGAATCGAACCCAGATCGAAGAGCTCTACCAGTTAAGCTATGATACTGCAATGGTAGCGCAGATTGCGCTGGATCTAATGGAAAACATTCCATAATCAACAACTAATAATAATAAAAAAAAACCTTTTCCAATCAACCAAATTGTGAATCTAAACCATCCTCGAATCCTCTTGAACACACACAAAGAAATTTCATCCAAATCCATCTAGGAGGTGACATACACACATACAGTAGAATTATATGTATATACTAGCTGACCCACGCAGCTCCGCCTGCGCTATGTTTACGTTAACTAAACTTTTAATAACAGACATTCGCATCGAATACATAACCTCCTTTTTTATAGTCGGTTAAAACTGGGACCCACTTTTTACTTGCTCTCCGAAGCACGGACCCGTTTAGTTCAAATGGCGTTAAACGGTCACCCATCTATTTAATGACCTTACCTAACGTTGCTTAACCCGATCGATTACAAAACCTTGATAACAACTCTCTATGTCTATGAGCGTTCCCTTACTAATATTTATTATATTATAAAGAAAAATTGATAACATCGGACCAAGCGTATAACCAAGTACCGATTTTGACTTTAATCCCCTCTCCCAAAAGAACCGTGCTAGATTACGGGATAAAAAGAATCCTATGTCCTACCTCGTAGTAAGATCTCAAATCATGCCAAGTTTCATTTGAATCCATTTAGTAGTTTCGGCGTGATGCTCAGCCGTGATACAGACAGACAGACAGACAGACAGACAAAAATTAAAAAAAATATATTTTCGGCCTCAGTATCGGTTATAGAATGCTCTCCAAATATTATTTTCAAAATATCTTCAATGTACAGAATTGGACCTGTTACAGTATTATTATAAGTATAGATAAAGATAATAGACTCCATCCTACTGTACTATAGAAGTGTAAAAGTTAGTTAGGTTTTAATTGTAATAATTAATTACATTATAAGATAAATCACAGCTGCTAACTCGCTAGAAATTTAGCAGCCCGATTGGGGAAATAACTAATAACTACCTAACAGAAATTGCATGGTCAGCGTGCTCTACATAGGCAGACCCGGGAACACACATGTGTATGTATGTAGATCAGATAAAGTAACCTAATTTCATTCCCGCAGTTTTTCACGAACGCGTCACAGAGTAAAAAAAAGGAAAAGAGAATCAGTTTTACTGAACGCAACGGCGACGCAGAATATCTAGGACGACGGAAGCTTCTCATTTGGCCTAATGTAGTTCATTCGTTTTAATGGTAATGTTGGTAGCGATGTTTCGTTCTTTTTAGTAGGTACCAACATTATGACAGATATCTTTATCCTGTTTTACTTTACAAGATGAAAATTGTAGCAACCGGCACCGGTCAGATGTTGAAAATGAAATTGTTTATTTCTAAAAGGCCAAAATTAGCACTTTCAAATTGTCATTTTAAAGAAAAAAAAACTACCACCACATCACAACGCGGCCTCAACTCTCCGGCAAGAAAAACACTGGGCTTGTCATTTTTTTAATCTATTTCATGGTTTTTTCTCAACATAGTAGGTACATCTGGTTCTCACAAACATAATTTTATCAGTTCCAATGTGTTGGATTCGAAATTTTAAAAAAGTAAAAAAAAAAACGAGTCAAAAAAGAATAAATATAAATAAGAAAGAAAGGACAGCGGCGACCGGACCAGTCCCCCAAGCAGCACCCGCGCACAAGTTGCAGCAGCCACAGCAGTACATTTGTTGCTACGATTTACCTTTAGTTATTGGTGCAGCCAGTTTGGTTAAGTAAAAGGTCACTTTTAGTGGAATTTATTATTTATTTATTACTAGTTCTTATGACTAATTTATATTTTAAAGTTCACCTCAAGGAATCTAAGTACTTATTTAGTAAGCCTCTGCCGTGAAACGTTGAGATCGGAAATTGATCGTAGCGTTCGTAGCGCCGCCACCGTAGCAAGCGTAGCATTCGTAGCAGGCTACGTGCTATTGCGTAGTCTCGTACATCTTGTGAGACGGGGTGTGGGGAACGTTTGGAGGAGATTCTAGAGTTTGCAAAGATCAAGTTATTTGAGACAAGTGTTTGTCCAAGGGATTTGGTGAGGTTAACAGTTTAGAGTGTCTGCATCACGTAAGGTACGTGATCGACATGTTTTGATCATGACTCTACATCTATACAATATATAAAATTAATGTCTATCTGTCTTCAGCAAAGTGTTGTACATGAGCCCAGAAAGGTTACTGAGTAAAATGAGCGCGAGCGGAGCTGCGCGGGTCAGCTAGTATTATATATAAAACATTACTGGGCGTACTTTCGGTTGTCTTAGGGATACAGAGACGCGCAGTTCTGTATTATGCCTCTCGAGATAATATGAACACCGTATTTTTACCATTACTTAACTGCGCCAAGATCTAGCATCGTCGGTCGTTTATGAGCCAGTGGCGGTCCGAGAGGGGGGGTCGTAGGGGTCATGCCCCCCCCCCCCAAAATCCATATACGTACACGGTAAAATTGGGTAGCGGCTAGGGTACATACAAGACCAACGGGACCGTCACATATGACCCAAATCGTTGACTGCGACCGTACCTGTTTTGAGCGGTGGCCATTATCGCCACGCTGGGTGGGGCGTCTTGGAGATCGCAGTGTAGGTGGTAGGTAGATGCTGCTGCCCGTCTTCTGGTATTCCCTTAGTCGCATTTTACGGACACCCAACAGAAGGAGATGGGAGGGAGCTATTCTTACCGGGAGTATTTTATTATACTTACGTCATACGTAATATACGCTTACTATCCCACCATATTTAGCTGTGGATTATTAAAAGCCGGTGATCACAGCTTCCATAAAATAGCTATTTTCGTACCATACCTAAAAATTCTTACAATGAGAGAGTGAAAACTACACATACGTTGTAAATAATTCGTTCTCTGGATACTTCCCATCATTTAGTTTCCGGCCTAAGTTCTCCAATGAATTTCTTTTACCCTGGTACCCTAAAATCAATACAGCCAGTCGAGCTCGTACTATGTGGAACGTACAATAGACAAATCAAACGAAGTATAATTCCGTACACCGGCTCTGTGATAACCTTCTTACAAACTTGCCTCGTCACTTGCCCCGCCCACCTTTCAATATTCTGCTAAACCTGCGAACACACATTTAAACATACTCTACATAGGTACTACATTTATCTACGGCTTTTTATTATTGCTCTCTGAACTGAACTCATGACCTCCGGTTCCATTGCATGCATTGGTCACGTAGAACCACAAATTAATGAGCCACAGGACCAAATGGATTAGAGCCATTAAATAATTAACTAATTAATTTCTAATTTATATGGACTTGCTAAATTTACAAAATATAATGATTATTCGACACTGAAAATTATTAATTCTATAAAATGTTCTTCAATTTAGATAGAGACCATAACTTAAGGACCAAAGATAATTATGATGAAAGAACGAATGGAAATTCAATATTCGCGAATAGAAAATGGCCGCGCGCTTCGGAGTTGCAGCGTACCAATGGCGCACGCATGCGCATCGCGCCGCTCGATACGTGCACCCCACAGGGCTACAGGGCTAGGGCTCTACGACAGTGTCACTCGGCACTCCTTAATATCGCGAATATAAAATTAAATTATACCACCAGCACAGATCACAGAACACTGCACAGACAATCAATAATTGACATAACCTGTAAAAAAAATGTTAGTGGCACAGATAATAAAGACAATATAGAATCTTCTTGGCTTCTTCTTTATAGCTGATTGTGCGACACCAAAGCCGATTTGTCCGGACGCAGCAGTAGCGAGTACGTACTGCTGTGACAGGACAATATGGCCTTGGCGAGCGGCGGTGACGGGCGTCGGCGGGCGTGTGAGGCAGCGTGGCCGAGCGCCGCGCCCCGCGGCCCCCCGCGCAGGCGCCAACGCCCCCCTCGGCAGCCTTACACCCTCAATGAACGCCCACAATCAGCTATCGATTTTCCAGTAAAAAAAATGGTTTAATTCATCAGAGTTTTTGGGGTTGTCTGTCCTGTGATTATCTGTGGTTTTGAAATTCCTGTAGGTATTTATCAATAATACTGACCGGACTCGAAGACTCATCTCTCGCTGAAGTTGAAATTTACTATTTTACATTCGTTTGAATTAATTTTTCATTTTGTACCTGAATGTCTAGATTCATAATTTGAATATTCTGAAAAAAATATTTCATCTATATTTGAAACAGGAATAACGACCGAACATTTTCTTTTACATTCGTTCACTTCTTTGTTTTAGATGCCTGTCTAGTCTACGGATTTATACTTACAAACTAAACTACCAACATAACGAAAGAAAGCCTTGTTCAATCTAAACAATATTAAACTCTGTTTAGAATAATGGCTTAAAATACAATAAGCAAAATAGAGTATTTCCAGTGAATAGTAAAGTTTTCGTATTAATTATACTTATCCTTTAGTATAGACAGAGTTTGGTATTTTGTATTGAAATCTGCAATAGTGCGTGCAGCAATATTTAAAAACCTTATCGTTATGCTATAATTATACCAACACAAGTTACTATTAAAACTACCGAAGCTATATTTAAAATCGTCGTACAAACATTCAAACGAAGTCCATTCCCTAGCGAAACAAGTAGCATTGAACTTAGTAACCTTTCTTTGCCGCTTACGTTAATTCCTTATTAATTTTTTTCCTTGTAAATACACTAAAGCCTTAAGATTTATACAGAAATGGGTAAACGGGTAGATAATGGGTAATTTCTTCGGAATCGATGGGTGTATATAACGGGTGTGGTCGTCCATAGAGTACGATGGTTACTCCGAGGAGGACAGGACGGCGGGGTTGCGACCCCAATCCTTGTGAGCATAGTGACAGATTCCTGGGGGCTATAATGCGCCCCCCGGCAGCTGGCTCAAAGGCAATGCACTGAGGGATACCTGGTGCAAACACCACCGGAGATCCCAAGAGATCTCATGTGTCGATGCAACAGCTATACAGGTTTTAATGGGTAGGAATTACACATGGAGTATGTTGACCTGAGGCAGATTTTGGAGGCTTCCCCCGCGAGAAAAAAATTTGGTCAAACACTTACTGCGGTACTCAAAAGCTTAGGGCAATAAATGAACTTGACTTTTGACTTTGTTCGAGTGTCGTAGTGTTCTTGCGATTAATAAGGATTTCAGTTCTCTATGAGATGTCACTATGTTAGGGGCAGAGGTACCCCAACTTCATCCTATTTTACCAGCCCAGTCGTTCCTCTGACGGTGGGTTCTTGATAATAAACTGAAGTGCCGATTGCATCAACGCCCAACTATAGGTAAAGCACCAGCTTAAAATGTTCTCCAGCCCTATCTTTTTTTTAATACCTGCGTTTACTCTAGTACGCAGGAGATATTATAGTGCTTAAGTGCTTGCGTAGACACAGGTCTATTCGTTTACTCTCACAATCCGATGGGACGGAAGACCGACGCGATAGGAGAGAAGCCAGACGCAGGATCGACTTTTTAGGTGCCCATCCGACGCATGAATCATCTTAACTTTTCAAACAATCAGGTGATCAGCCTACATTGTCCTGGCTAGTAAAGGACAACTAACACAAAGTTTTTGTTTTCCGCGGGATTTAAACTCGAGATCTACGGTTTGCAAAGTGAGTTGTTCCCCAATGGCTACATATTAAAGCAAAAACCTTAAAATAACATGGGGGGATATTTTTATCCAATATATTTTCGCAAATAAGCATGTTATATTGGTGGAGTATCGAGGCTGGCAGGCCGGCCGGTCGTTTAGATATCGCATGGGCTGCCACGATGACGTCATAATCAATTGCCGACACGGTTCAATTGGTTTTGGGATTGTTTCAACTGTTGCTAGGATGAGCTAGGCTTGACGAATATTATATGCGTTATCTCGTCATTTTTGGGGCGCTCACAGCCAATCGTAATCATTGTTAGGTAAACGGTTACTTGATTAACCAACGTCAGAAAAGTTCAATCTATTGATGGGTGACCGTTGCGTTTGAACTAAGCGTCTCCGCGCTACCGAGGGCACGAAAAACGTCGCTCATGGTTGTCATCAAGGCAGCAGTCATTAAACCACATCAGTATTGCCGTCGGTTGGTGGTGAAACTTTCAAATGGTATAACGGTCTCAAAACCGTGGTAGGGGTGGAGACTGAGCTATGGGGGATTCTTGTTCTTACCCACTAAAATCTCCCAGATGGCCATCATCGACGGTTTGGTTATATTCTGGACAATCTGTAAGTGTCAGCCACTCGCTAGAGCACATTCGGGGGACAAGAGGAGACCTACCACCTAGTATGTCACTACTTATTTATTTTATTATTTTTGCACACTTTAAAATATGTACATATGTGGTGAATTACTTAGGTAATTTTTATTTTGTGCTACCATAAGCCAGCCTACGCCTACGTTTCAGATTCGCTGTTTTTACTCACCCCCTGGCTTCCCAATAATACCTGGGACTTATACCATTTTTTTTTAAACAATTGACTATTCTATATAATGATGCAGTAGTAGACGGGAGTGTGCTAGCTCATTAACAAAGATGTGGGTCCACACTTCCCTATGTCAGAAGTATCCTCAGAACAGTAAACTACTTTATTGTTCTGTTCTGGAGACGTATCGCTGTTCCGGCAGCAGGCGACACGAACGATGCTCCTTTAGCCGTGGACACTGTGATAGGTACCTACCTCATAGAACACTACAAACAGTATACTACGAAGCACTAGCGACAACACTCCCCGCGCGGCCCGGTTACACTACGACATGAAGTACGCACATACGCAGAGAGGAATCTATGACGCAGACTCTTACATACATTATGCCTTAAATTTAAAATGGAAGACTTTCCGGAGCACAAATACATGATACCAACATAAAAATACTAACTTTTATTAATATTAATACCAACCTTTACAACCCAGAGTACCAACATAATAGATTTTGGGGTGTTATATTAAATTATATCGGTATTTATTCGGCGGCGGCGGCCGGCTGACCTCTCGGAGCGCAGGGCGCGCCCCTCCCGGTCCGGTCAACGACCGTTCACCTATTTACATCCCTCTTGGTATTCGCAAACCTTAGTTTAAGTTTTAATTAGCGGATCATAATTATCCTTGTGATGTCCGGGTAAGAATAGCACCCTCCCATCTCCTACCGTTGAGTGTCCGTAAGAGGCGACTAAGGGAAAACAAGAAGACGGGCAGTAGCGTCTTTCTAATCAATTAGGTACCACCCATACGCTTGGACCCCTCCCTTCTAAGGGAGAGGCCTTTGTTCAGCTGTGGACATCTTTCAGCTCCTGAAGTGATCATCCGATTATTATGATGGGGTAATTATACCTACCATGTGATCAATGTTGAATTAAAAATACACACAACAGCATCATGCATTTACCCCGAAGTGATCGATAGGGTAGCACTTAGTAGTGTATGGGTGTTTTATCTATTTAAATATTATATTTACAAAAAGGTATATATTTTTACAGTATTTCAGCAGGACCGAAACAAAAGAAATAAGTACTAAAATAATCCAAAATTATGCCTTTTCCAATAGCGATATTTTGTTAACAAGTTATCAATGTGTACTACATAAAATCACATCACAAATTCACAACAAGATTTTTAAAGTTGTTTGTGGCACATGGTTGGAAATAGAGGGGAAATGCCCAGCCATAGATACTTGATTAATTTTGTTTTTGGATGTAGAATGTAAAAGTTCACGTTTCAATTATATTATGAGTTAAACCCAAAAACAATCGTAAATCTATGAGCTATCCAGTTAATTAATTTAATAATAATTATAAATAATTTATTTACGCAAAAAATAGGTACGTTCATTTCTGAAGTCTCTGACTCCTGAGCTAGAGTAAATCTCTGATACAGGAGTCAGTTTCCTCTCACAATAAAGAGTGACAAATACTATTTCTTGTGCAAAATAAAGGCAAATAAAATTAAAAAAGAAAAACATAAATGAATTGTGGGTGTGTGTATACGTGTGTGAGTATGTGTGCTTATTAAGCTTGCACTAAGTTATTATTAAGTTCACCAATGTAAAAAATGTATTAGTGTAAGTCTTGTTATTAGTCATTAAATAAATAAAAAAAAACCCTAATCAAAAAACTACAGGGGTAAGTAAAATATGTATTTTTAACGAGCCATTCGGTACTCAAGTCAAATATAACTGCTTAATACGATCTCTCCGAAATTCTACTAGCGAATATAAATGTAGTTGGTAAAGAATCAAAGGATCTTGTTCGCTGGCCTGTAATATGTTCTTGTGATAAATGGAGCTTCGTACTGATTTATAGTTGGTCTGGGGAATTCTTAAAAAGATCCCTCTGGAATTTCGGACATCTATCAAACTTCCTGAAGGCAGATTAGAGCAGTTTTGTGTTCCTTAATTCGTGAAAACCTTGAGTTGGAAGTTTTTAATGCTCGAACTGTGGAAAGATTAAATTGTTTTAGCGGAAAATCTTGCTTTATGTTTAAAATATTTTCTTCTAATATGCAAGATCACCTGTCTCAAGAAACGCTAAGGGTAAACTACAGAATAATATGATATAGATTCACAACATTAAGGATCATAATATAGGCACCTAATTAAATAAATAAAGTAAAATGCAATGCTATTAAATAAGTAAAAGCTCCGTTTCTTTTTTGTATTTTTCAGTCTCTCCTACTTTCATTCTTATTTAATTACTGTTTTAGTTTCCTTTTTCTCTATAAGTAATATTTTTCCTTTCCAATTGTTTACCCATCGATAACTATATTTTATATGTACTTGTCTTACTACCTATTGGGGGTGCTATAGGTACTTTCTGGAATATTAAGAAGTATTTTACAGGTTATGCTTGCAAACGTATTGCAAACTTACTCGGAGGGGTTTCCTATATTTGCTACTGTGGCAGTGTTTGACCAAGATTTCATTTATTGCTATGTGGTGATTCAGTCGTGGATGTAAGCACACTACGTTATACAATACAAGGAAACGGGCGGCGTGTCAGAGGTATAGCTAGCAGGTAACGAAAGGGATGAAAACTAGCTGTTCCTCATTGAGTCCTCACAATGTTAGAAGAAATACAGCAGTACAATAAAAGTTATGTAAATCACTTCTTCTATAGATGTAGTAATAACTAGCACATAGGAATCTTCATGAATGCATTAACATAAATCATAATGTTGATCTAACTGTGCCATTTTTACGTATCCATGAAAGCTCAGTCCCCAAACGCAATGAAATTGTCAAACAAACTCAAATATTTGAAGACTAAAACCACGCTCGTACCTACATCACCCAGAAATCAGCGGAAAAAGTAAATAAGTACACCCTTCGAGTGAGTGAGATATAAATACCAAACTCATGCGAGTTAAACAAGGAGAGCACTGTTGGCCCACGAAAGAGAAGGTATTTTATGTAGATAAACGATACAATGTGTAAGAAAAAGACGCAAATTCTCATGCAAATGAAATGCGCAACTCACTCGTAGTACTTGCGTAGTAAGTACATACTGATATAATTTTTCCGGAGCAGCTGTTTTACCGATTATTTCATTTTCAATAATAATATAAGCTTTTCCTACAATGCTGTGCGCTACGCTTTTTAAGTCTGCTCTCAAAAACTTTAAAGAAAAAATTTCAATATTTGGTATCTATAATTACTTAAGTTCAAACTGATAAAAAACCTTCAACAATTTCTTCGTCTGAACTTAGCCATCTTTCTGCTAAAACCAGATAATAGAACTATTAGATTGATGCTAATAGCCATTTAACTCGCATTAGTTAATACACACAAGTGCACATTTGCTACCTTTAAAGCAATAAAAAACTAAGTAAATTGCTTTGATCATTAGATAAGTCAGCAAGTACCTAGAATGTGCAAAGTTTAGCTGGTGCAGTTGTAGCTGGAGATATTGCAGAGATTTGTCTCAATTGACACAAACAGAGCACCGTTACTTTTTATAGATAGACAGGCGTATTTCTTACTATCAAGATCAAGTGATTATGAATTACCCCTTTTAAATGGAACACACACATCTGAAACTAGTACACACACAAAATACACCCTTAAGAAATCATAATGAATTTACATTCAACAAATGTTAAAGAAAATATTAACATAGATGTAATAAGCCCATCGGCGCTAAGATATTGTGAAGACAGAGAAAAACTTTAGGCAGTGTAAGTTTTTTATCAACATGCCACGATGCATAAGAAGTTATATTCAATGCATAATGTATTGTCCTCATTCCAACGCTTCGCCGCTCATACATATTCATCGGACTTACTATGAGAAAATACGTATAAATTTTAATAATTTACATACACGTGTATTATGACTTGTTTACTGGTTATAAAACTATCCCATTAGCGCCTCGTGCCAAAGAAATACTGACCACAATAACAGATGACGTGATTATTGACGATAAATACTCAATCTCGGTGTAATCATCACCATCATCAGCCGTAAGATGTCGATTATTAAACAAAGATCTCCCTTTTAGAAGGGTGGGGTAGCTATAATCCTCACGCTTGGCAAGTGTCTTGGAGATCACAGTATAGGTTGGTATTCCAATAGAAAGACGCTGCTGCCAGTCTTCTTGTTTTCCTAAGTCGCCTCCTACGACACCCTACGGAAAGAGATGGATGGGTGCTATTCTTAACCGTACACTCCACGGACCAGATACTAGTGTAATATGGGCAAGTATCACCGAGTTATTTTTGTTGCAAAGTCCTTGCCTTTCGGAAATTTTGTATAATCTCCGAGTCACTCAACGAACTATAAAGAGAGCCAGTCTTTGAGTTACGTGCTTTGCGCAATAAAATCCAGAATGTGGAGATTAACTGAAGAATTATAGGCAGAGTCACCGATAGCTCTCAGGATTTTCAAGTTGAAGTGGCAATGGCCAAGTGAGACCAATCTATGAACCGATAAACTATGGGTAAGAAACTTTCTTGAGTGCCCATCACGAAGCGGAAGACGCAACGTAGACAGGCCTCCCACTAAGGAGACCGTCGACTGGCAATAACAATTTCTTGATGTCAGAAAGCCGGACTTTTTTACAGACACGATATTGCTAAAACCTAATAAGGGTGCAGTGGGGTTGCGATCATAAAATTATAACAGCTTTACTGAGAAAATACCTTCAGCTTATAGACAATTGCAGCCACATAACGCCATCATCATCGAATGGAATTTTGTTCTTGTGGTGATGAAAGTTACCGGTCGGTGGCTATTAGTATTATAGCAGAGTAGCTGCAACCGGCACAGTACATAATACTTCCGACTTAAGGTCCACTTACCATCAGATGGGATCACCGGTATATATATACCAGTTTGAATCGCGCTTTCACAAACTCATCTCCAACTTATTTGCTATGAGTGGTTAGCCTGACCTCTAAATGTATGAAACTCATTACGCAAATGGTGAATATCTACAATATGAATTCGGTAGAACTATGAAAATGGACTAAGTAATAACAATAAGGGTAATTTGTATTCATTAGTGTTTGTTTACGCAATGATCGCATACATCATTTACTGTACACGGCAAGAACTGCTGGCTTGCTTTTATGTGTAAAATTATTTGACAAAGACAAGAAGAATGCTTGCCTGATGGTGAGTGAACAAATCTGCCACTAGACAGTTGCATTGCATTGTCGCTCGTCATCAGACACCGGTCTCGCCGGCGAGGCCGAAGGGTCGTACGTATGCGACCTCAACGACGTGCATCACCCCACTGAGTTTCTTGCCGGTTCTTCTCAGTGGGGGCGCGTTGTGAACCGGTGGTAAACTCAGCCCTCTCTTAAGCGACAGCCCAAGCCGAGGCCGTGCCTCCCTGAGGTGCCCTTGAGCTCGTCGCTACTTCTGCCGTAAAGGCTAGAGCGCTTCAAGCGCTGCTGCGGTGCGGTGAAGCTGTAATGGCCATCTGCGGCCAACAGCGTCTATCATTCCCAAAAAAAAAATATATATCGCTCGTCATATAGGACCTTTGAGCCGAATGATACCTTCAGCCACAGTGTCCTACATACCGGAACACGGAAATGCTTGCACACTGTGATTTTGTACCTATCTATCTGCATGATCTTGCACGAGGGGCCTATCACATAAAAAACCCCTTTTCTTCCCATATTAGAAAACACCTTTGTGACCGATTCGAAAAACCTGATTGAAATACAGCTTTATACATTTTTTTTAACCAACCTAGTGAAGAGAAAAGCGAGACCTGATGGTAAGCGAAACGCATGCCTATAGACAGCTGCATTACGTTGCCGCTTGTCACCCGAGGCATTAGTTATTTAGTCTTCTGTGTCTTGTAATTTCACCAGCTAAGGTGCTCTTCACACCGGAATACAGCAATATTTTCACACTGCTACTTGGCAGCAAAATATCTATATTATTGAATCTCAGTTTATGTGTATATTTTACTAGTACTTACTTAAAAATTCTGTGTGAAGATGCGCTACGTTGCAAGCCATATCAAATCAGCGGGCGATTAAATCAACACATTTGTTTACGATACCATGCATTAGAATTTCAAATGTATTCAGTTGGATTGCACGTTCTCATACATAGAACATCGTGGATTCTATTTATATGCGGTCTGCTTGCATCTCATCTTTGATAATATTTAATTAACCAAAATTATGGTACTTCTAAGTATAATGGACTATTAATATTTATATCGAATTTTTCTCCAGTTGTAGTTATTTTAATTGGAATCTCACAAAACTACACGGATCTTATAGGAATTAAAAACAAGTAATTATGTACCTACGTAACGTTTGATTGATACAAAGTAATTTATTACTAAAAATTACTACATATTCCTAGTCAAAACATTAAGACATACATACATCCTACTCCCGAAAAACATAGCCCTCCTTCTGGGGCAGTCGTGCAAAAGCAATGAGGAGTATGAATGAGTTATGTATCAAAATTGTTTTACAAGAACACAAAAACATTCAAAGCTTACCATAAAGGAATAAACCCTTTACCGCATTTAATTAAACCCAACATAAAAAACGTACAAAATTGTACCTAGTTTACATTCTACCGTCAATAATTTGTAACTGTCAAACAAACTGTCATTAGAAAATTGACTTATCAACCACAGACGTATACGGATGCTTGATATCAATCAACCAAAGAGAGTTAAATGTTCATTTTTTTGCATCTATTGATTTCATTCCGATTTTTTTTAATCTAAATAATTAAATGAAAACAGAATTTTTTCCTAATGTTCGCACTGTTCGAAATGTAAATTTCATCACTATTATCTAACGATTAATTTGAAGTCCTATTATCACGAAATTATTTGGCGCGAATCATGGCTGAATAAGTCGATCTTGTTTTGTTTTTCTTCTATCAATTCAAAGTGAAAGCTGCGGTCAACCGAATCAATTCGCTTATTACATAAAAAGTTTAGTTGTAAGCGTGATATTGTTGTGTACGGCTGTGAAAATGATGGGATTATATTCCAGTGGGGCGCTTGGCGGTGTTGAAGTGATAGATGGAAGTCTTGTGGGGGGCGAGCTGACTGCTCACGTTCTCAACGCTCAGGCGGCCGCCCACGCCGCCGCCACGGCCGCCGCGGCAGCACACCAACAGCATCAACAGCAACAGATTGCTGTCCAACAAATCAGTGAGTCCCATATTCAAATTATTTAGTTCTTCCATTCAGATTTGTGATAAAATTACGCACCAACTTTGTCAATCAATATCTGCAACAAAATTATAGTAAATGTTGATAATTTAGTTTACAAACAATCAACTGAAATGGGAACTCTTTATCTATGATTTTGCTATGAATTTTCAGTTCATATGAACTTAGCAAATCTGATAATTTCTATTGTTTTCTTATTAGTTCTCTGTGTTATTGTGATATACTAAAATTACATTAATTTGAAATAAAATTTGCATGTATTTACATATTTTTTATGAAAAAAAACTAATTTTATTCTTACCTGATGCCTACCTGATTGCCTTCTAAACCAAGTAGATTTTTATAAAGGTACAGGTACTATTCCTGTGCATTTATATTTTTTTGTTCCCCACATGTTAGGTACATCATCCATAGTCACTGGAAGACTGAGGTTTTAGATTTCATACCATGTTATACTTGTCTCTGGCTACCCTCAGGTCTTCTAATAAAATTGTTAGTCTGATCTCTATACAAAGAGCTTAAACTATCTTGAGATGGAATGCTTTGTTTGGGATTTAAATATATTCATCACAGAATCTCAAGATGTTTATAACACCCAACAATTTTACTATTGGAATAACAATACCCAGGGGCAAACTAGACAGACCCTTCACTATGGTTACCAACCAGACAACTCATACTGATACTTATATATTGGGATTCAAACTAACAAAGTGTTTGGGTATTATTTATCTCTTTTTTAATTAATACTATCAAATAGTAATTAATATTTCCGATAATATTTACTATGCTTCTAAAATTCAAGGCAATAGGTCTTGCCTAGAAAAGGATAGGTCCTTTTCTAGCCTTATGAATCATCCTCAATACTATTTTATTATAATCCTACTGCACCATGCATACATTTTCTTATAAGTGAAGCCAGCTAAAGTAATACCAAAACCACAGTGTAAATATTCATGTAATGGTATGGGACACACTTGCCTGCCTATAGTCAGCTGCGTCACCACTGCTCACCCAAGGCATTCATTCTTAAGTCTCTTGTGTCCAGTAATTTCACCAGCTACAGTGCCCTTCACGCAGGAACACCACAATGCTTGTTGCTTGGCGACAGAATATCACTGTGGTGGAGACGTTCTGGCTGACCAGTGGGCATCCAAAGACTATTGATAGGGTTTCACATGTTTTCATATTCGAATCTACTGGGCCTATTTGGCTGGCCACAGGTCGGCCACCATGCCTGCGTTCATACAGTTCTAGTTCCATTTTAGATCTTACAAAGAATAAAAAGTGTATACCTGGATAAGGAGCCTTCCACCTAGAAATTCAATCTCTCACTAATACATCCAATTTACTGAAACAGAAACATCACCGTCATCAGGCCGTTCGACACCGGTGACGGCCGCAGCCAACGGCACAGCCACAGCGGCCACCGGGACCACCTCACCGTCACCGAGCAAACTGTTTGTCGGTGGACTCAGTTGGCAGACCAGCTCGGAGAAGCTGAGAGAATACTTCGCAATGTTTGGGCCTGTCACCGACGTGCTGATCATGAAAGATCCTGTTACACAGGTGTGTGGCTATTGTATAGGTATAATTCAATTATAGTTAGTATATTTAAGTTACTCCTTTTGTAGCCTTAGTATGAGTTGGAACAGTAACAAATACGTTGTAAACGCGGCGTCACCTCAACCTAGACATGGACTATGAACTATTAGAAGTAGAACGCTACGATTCGTGCGAGAGGGTGCGATATGTTGTCTGTGGCACTTATCTTTACATAATATGGTGTCGAACATGATGTGTTGCTGTGTGCATTATCCATTGAATGATTTGTCTATACACTTCACATGATTATTATACATTCACATAGCACGGTAGGAATGCTCATTTTAATCTGGAGCGGCCAGTATAGTGTTAGTACTAGGATTGTCGGGAAATCCGGGATTGTTCCGGAACTCCGCGTCTGGTCCCATGTCACACGTGTTCAGGATTTCCACTGTATTGTAGAGGAATGCCGTCGCTCCCCTCACCCTCCCCTGCTCTTCAAGCTGGAGTGTGCTATGAGCGGTTGCTGTCATCTTGTCTGGTCCAGGGCACACTGATGCCTATGACATAAGGGTTAGCGTCCTTATGCTGTTGATAACCTAGTGCAGTTTTAAAGCCGTGTACCACTAAATAATCAGTGTACAACAGTTAAACTCACGTGTGTACCTCACATACCTACGCTCGACGGTCGCGCTACGGTCACCAACTCTCCTTCGGAGTCGCTAGACGTTCATAGTGTGGGCCCTAGACGTCCATTGAGTACGGCGGCGACCCCGAGGAGGATGGCGGCAGGGTTGCGACCCCCGTCCCCGTGAACACCGTTACAGGTTCCCGGGGGGCTACAATGCGCCCCCGGCGGCGGGCTCAAAGGTAAGACACTGAGGGGCCCCTGGTGCAGATCACACCGGAGAGCCCTGGGGTCTCCTGCCAGGTGCCGATGCGATGCATCCGCGGGGGTTTCAGTGGGTAAGAATCCCTCATATATTTAGAAGGTTCCCGCGAAAAAAAAACTACTAAACTAAAGTTGCTAGTTAATTAATTGATTGATTGATGAGAATAAAACAGGAAGAACGGATATAAAAACCAATAATAACTAAAATAATTTAATCTTTGCACAAAAACATCACAAGACCCGTGTCTGAAGCGGATGTCACTCGCGCTCGCACCGTTCCCAACCGTACCGAGATATCGTGTTCGTGTCTGTGAGCGATGTCTATGCGTGCATTGCGTACCGCGTTGTATGCAGGTTGCTTCTGTACACTGATTATTTATATATTACTGCTTACTACAGCTGACCCGCGCAGCTCCGCTCGCGCTCTTTCACTTGTG
This sequence comes from Furcula furcula, assembly GCA_911728495.1. NCBI lineage: Eukaryota > Metazoa > Arthropoda > Insecta > Lepidoptera > Notodontidae > Furcula > Furcula furcula. The sequence continues at coordinate 50,883,582 of OU452242.1, forward strand.
AATCTAAACCATTCTCGAATCCCCTTGAACACACACAAACAATTTCATCAACATCGGTCCAGCCGTTTAGAAGGAGTTCAGTGACGTCTACGCATTTGGTGTGCCGTGGCCTTTAAATCTAGTTTGCGACAACTGCAGGTGCGGATTGGAGTTCCTGTATATGCGTAATCGGTTTTACTAGGTGGTAGGTTCTCTATCTATTTTCTCTATCACCCGGTAGTCCCCCCTCCCATCTCTTCCTGTTGGGTATCCATAAGATGCGACTAAGGGAAAACAAGAATACGGGCAGCAGTGTCCTTCTACCACCTATACTGCGATTCCCAAGATACCTGGCAAGCGTGGGGATTATGGCAACCCCTGCCTCTTTAGGGGGGGAGGCCTTTTGTTCAGCAGTGGGCGTGTTTTGGCTGATGATGACTTAGAGGAGATACCACTGGAGAGATCATGATGCGCTAACCCTTCTGCCAAATTTTGGTCATATGGTCAGGTCATTCTTTATTTGTGTGTGTAACTTTTTGAATGTGTTGCGAGTTTATTATAGTGTGCGTAAAATTGTATCTGTGTGTGTTTACTTCGCCTCCCGCACCCCGCAAAAGTGCCACGAAAAATTTGTTCGGGGAATCGACGCGATACTAGCTCCATTCTAATTACTCTGAGGATGATGATGATGATGCACCCTCGCTTAAGCAAGCATGCTGGGTGGTCTTGCCACTAATGCATTCAAGCAATACCAGTCAGTGGGAATTGTATAGATAGTCGTAGATAGACAAGGCAGTATTGTTTATTGTTCTAACTCGTACTAAATGATAATCAGAATATGGAGATCTAGTATATTTAATGGCTGCATAACTGCCGCGCTTACAAACGTCAATTAAAGTTAGTGATCGTTTATCCAGTTCGTGTGAGGAGGTTTTTTCCACACTCTAAAGCAATTAATACTTTAAACTCCGATAGTGAGTAGATATTTTGATATTGATTGTCTTGTACTCAATATTCGAAATTAGCATATGTTACATTATAATTAATGATTACTGATGTTTATGAGTGCGGCAGCAATATCCTTAGTATATTCAAGCCGTGGGAACCAAAGTGATCTAAGTCAAAATGACTTTTACTTGATATTCCGTTATCATTGCTATAAAAATATTGCTAGGCAATAATGGTGACATACCATTAATAATTTAATGATAAATAATAGTTAATTAACAGTATTTTGAATCGTAAACGGGATATCCCAAAAAATGACAGGCCACTTTGTTCCTCAGGGCTACAATTATCGTCAGACAATCATATTAATCGTATGCACCCATATAATAAATTTAGTTTTGTCGAGGTAAAATAAACAATAAGGTAATGATGATTTAAAAATCATGTAAAAGAAACTTTTTCAATTGTTCCATTCAAATTTAAACTTTATGTGCTAACGTAATAAGGTCGTAATTTTTCCATTCTGTTTATAAGGTTAATAACATATTATTTCCGCTTGTATAGGCAGCCACTTCGTAGAGAAACATCATATTATGATCGGTGATTGTCTGGTGATACTTATACTTGTACTTAATATACTTACATTGTATCTTGGAGGCTCCTCTGCCTCATGGCCGGAAACATTTTAATACCAGTATACAGACATATTATACCTACTTATACATAACGCATGATCTGCCGTCCAAGCATAAAATACAGAAAATATCATCTTACTTTTCACACAATTAAGTGATCTATCTTTATTGTCCTAGCCAGTAAGAAACAATTTACGCGGATTTGTTAAACCCCGCGGAATTTGAATCCGTGACCTCCGACACTGTAATATCAACCATGTAGGCCGCTCATCTCGGCAAAAATTGGTTAAAAAGGAATCCTTCAAATGCAGCCATACTTACATAGGCTTCGATTATGTATCTCTCTATGCCTCCTTTTTCGTCGGAGAAAATAATAGAAGTATAAAAATTCAGCTATTTCTTTGGACGGCAGTATTTGATATTTGACTATTCATCAATCAATGCGCTCGCTATAAAATATCTTGAAGTAATACAATTTGGGATCGGGCGCGCATCCAGGGTTTTGTTATGATCGAGGGTTTCCCTGTTGGGGTACTGGCAATAACTGATAGAGTCCTACGAGAATTTTGGAGTATTATCAATTTCTGATAAAACCATATTGGGGTTATTATTCATTCCTGATACAACTATATTGGGGTATAATCAATTTCTGATAAAATTATATTGGGGTTTTTATTTATATCTGATAAAACTATATAGGGGTATATATTCCTGATCAAACTGAATTTGGGTTATTATTGATATCTGATGAAACTATATTGGGGTTATTATTAATTCCTGATAAAACTAGATTGGGGTTATTTTTAATTTCTGATCAAACTATACTTACACCAATATCCATTCCTAATACGATAACTCACCAATATCCATTTCTAATAAAACTATATTGGGGTTATTATTATTTTTTGTTAAAACCTTATATTGGGGTATTGCAATTTCTGATAGCACCTTGAGGCTGCTAGACCCGTAGGATGCTTCAGGAGGGACTTATGTTTTCATAGACTCGAGGGGTAAGGGGACATACAACCGAACCCTGTATCCGCGCCTGTCTTAGATACACTAAGTTGATCGGCGCCGATAACCTACAAACATGTCACACTATTAAACTATGTATATATTTTTTGTCAAGACAGCAGTTTAGGCGTTACAAGAAGGAATCTCAGTGTATCGGTCAGTCGTACTGGTGTCGACTAGGTAGTTAGTGTAGGTTTATGTACTGGTAACGCATAGAGCCATGTGTCGAAAACATGTTTTTACCTATTGTTGTATAAAACAGGTTAATTATTATGCCCTCTAAAATAGTATGTGATTTCATTTTGTACAATTTTGGGCTATTGCGTATTTTTAGCCACCAAGTGACTATCAAGTTTCAGTTGTCCACCGAACTTTGATGTCAACTGAAAGTGTTTTATAGTATTGGTATTTATTGGTCCTCAAGTTAGGCAATACCTAATGAATCATTTGACAGTTATTTGATGGTCAATTGCTATAGTGATCATCACTTCACTCAGACACTAATTTATTATATTATAGACATTTGGGCCCCACACATAACTGCGAATTCGCATCGCATCGCAAATATCTGAGAGAAACAAATGAATTTTTGTATTGAAAATGCATTTGTTTCTCGCAGATATTTGCTATGCGATGCGAATTCGCAGTTATGTGCGGGAGCCCTTAAGGATAGTCTTAGGGTAGACAGTCTTTTTGCCTGTATTTATAAGTGATCATATTTTGAAAAAGTAACAAATACGGGTATCATTTACAGTTTAGTTTACTAATCCACAATAACATAAGGTTGTTATAATTATGAAATGTTGTCAATCTGCTAATGGAAAAAATAATAAATTCTAAATCCACAAACAGGTACTTAGTTTTTCCTTTGTAAGCGATAGACGACGGGGCAATGGTAAAAATATGTTTTTTACACATAACATGACCCGCGATATCCGAACACGGGCTATGGTTGTCCCAAAGTAATATAATGTAGGTAAAAAATAACCGTAACATAGTCAAAACAGGCATGCTAGTTATCACTAACATAGAACTTGTTAGGAATAGACTATGGATTTTGAATACACTATCATCTTCTTGAATCAATGGTAGTTCCCTTAACGTCGGTGTTGCCATGCTTATACATTTTTAGTAGTTTTTAATTATTGGTTTGTAGTTTTTTTTTCGTTTTTTTTTTTATCATTTTATGACATTAATACTTAATTTATAATTAATTAAATTGTATGCCTATTATTAAAAAAAATAGTAGTTGAATATAAATTCATTTGTATGATTAGTGAGACCACAGATTGTAAAGCGTTTGACGACGACGCATCTAGATATTTTCCACATTGCAACACCGACTATCACAATCCCTACTACCTAGAAAACCTGTGAATTTCATTTTTCTACTAACTCCTTGAATAGTACTTTAGCTCAATCACAGAAGTATAGACTGGCAAACTCTTTGGTAGAAATAAAAGTTAATAGTATTTTATAATTGAGTTAACACTGAAATGCTCCGAAGATATGGTAGATTTTTTTTGTACGAACCAAGGTTGCTCTGTTTAGAGATATATCATGCTAATACCAAGAACAGTTTTATCTAAATATTTATTTAATTATATATATGTAGCTGTTTTATGATTATTTTAAAATGTGTTTTTTTTTCTTTTATGTCCAAGCAACGGCAAAAAAGATATCTGTTGGTATTTTGTTTCCTTTATTAAATTTTAATAATACTTAAATATTTGTGTGTTGGTAGTATATCGAGGTTATTTATTATTTCATTATATTAAATATATATTAAAGAAATTCTATATAACATTAACTTGGAAGACCTATCAATGATATGATTTAAATTAAGTGTCTTTGTAAGTAAGAGTTTTAATGCATATGTAGTAAATTATTTATCTTTTCTGCAAAACAGTGGGGCCAACATTTCTTTATTTTTTTTTTTAACATAAAGCGGCTACTATACAAACTCTTATAGTAACAGTCAGTAAATATGACTAACGCATGTAACACAATATGTAAATAGGAGACAGTGTATTTTGACAAAAATAAAGGTATTCATAGATTATAATTATGGCTCTGGTTGCCTTTGAGTCTATGGTCAGTTATTTAATTAAATCAGATTGTGGCGTCGTTTTTATCCTTCATACAAAAATAATCTTAGTTTTTGGAATAGAATTTTACTGTAACTCCTACTAATTAACAACCACAGTATTTATTGCCTGAGGGTTTACGTGTATATTTCGCAAAATGCGCTCGCAAATGCGCACTTCTCAAAATACATTCTTCGCAAAATATGCACGTTTTGAAACGTTGAGTGTGCCTGTACGTACGCAGGCAGATTGGGTTACTTATAGCGACCAGAAGCGTTTATTTTGAGAAGTGAACCTATTGCGAAATGTACATTCAATCCGTAATTGGACATGGAGTGACCTCTTTCAGCCGACGGGACCGACTTTTATTGATTTAATTAATTAATTGAATAGATTCTTGTGAGGTGTGTAGCTTTGATAGATATTTAACTTGAAGTACCAGTGTGGCAACAGAATTACAATTTAATACTTTAAAATGTAATAAATAAGGTTTATATTAACTTTTATCCTTTTTAGGTTTTTAGGTCTACATAAAATATTAAATGTATCTGCATTACATTGATTCTTCTAAGTTACTGTCTATTAAATAGATCCACCTCAGCCATTGTACCGAGAATAACATTATTTTGTAACACTCGAGAATTTGAACGTAGTACTTACTCTTTATGACGTAGGCATAGACTTGTTTACCTAAGTGACACTGCCCTTAAACATTATATTTTGAAGAGCAACCAACAACGGGTCTTCTGCTTTGGCTAAAAACAAATCATATTTTAGTAGAAATTGTTTTTTTCCTTATTGGCAATTGCTGCCAGTATTTTTTTATTCCGTAACAAATAGTATATATTTTTTCACGTAATTGGCAACTTTAACGTATTTCCGCTAGAAGCAACGACAATAGCTACAACCTTTAGTATTTGAATTTAGAACGAATAGTTTTCCTTTTGTTTTCTTAAATAGAGTATATTTACCGCCAAAGCAAAAGGCTCGCGGCTCGCACCCGACTGACCGTCTCGCCGCGCGCAGAGATCGCGCGGCTTCGGCTTCATCACTTTCCAGGAGGCGTCCTCCGTAGACAAGGTCCTGGCCGTGCCTGTCCACACGTTGGACGGTAAACGCATCGATCCGAAACACGCGACGCCCAAGTCCGCCCCGCGGCCCGCCAAAACAAAGAAGATATTCGTCGGCGGCGTCGGCCAGGACACCTCCGCGGAAGAGGTCAGATCGTATTTCTCACAGTTCGGCCTCGTCGAGGATGCCGTGATGCTGATGGACCAACAGACCAAGCGGCACCGGGGCTTCGGCTTCGTCACGTTCCACTCCGAGGAGGCGGTGGAGCGCGTGTGCGATATACATTTCCACACGATCAAAAATAAAAAGGTCGAGTGCAAACGCGCGCAGCCCAAAGAGGCCGTGGCGGCCGCGCCTCTAGCGCTCGGCAAGCGGCTGGTCTTGCGACCTGGCAGAGGACTGGTCTACGCGACCGGCGGAGTCGGCGCGGTGCCCACGGTGGGGGCCGCGCATGCGTACAGATACGCGCCGTACGCGCTGCCAACGGCGGCCACCGCGGCCACAGCGCTGGTGGCGCCACCGGCCCCGGCGCCCGCCCCGACCCTGCCCCAGTTCGGGACGGCGTACTCGCTCGCCGGCGTCGACATGTCCTCGTTCCAAGGCGTCGACTGGGGCGCGATGTACGGCCTCCCGATGTACATATAAACGGTGACCGCGAGTGACGCGCGACCCCCTCCCACCCGCCTACGAAGGTTAGGTCAGCTCGGCTATCATTTTTATTTCTATTATAGTTCCTACGTACTTTTGGTTTGTTCGGTCGTCGGTGTAATGGTGTTCGTCTTGCCGCGTTCGTCGCTGTCGCGAGAGGGTGTGATCAGTATTCGATATTTTGTAGTTAAGGTTGTTTATCGGCTCATAAACTTAGCTAGTAAGTCAGTTACAAGCAATACCTTGCCCGCTGCGGGCGTCAAAGAGAACGCATTTGATTTTTTTTTTATTAAAAAGTTAATTTATTAAGACGATTGGCCGATGAGGCGTTCGGACACAGAGAGGGAATATTTGACGATTTTTTTTTTATTTCGTACAAGTCGTACTTTATTTTATTTTATTCGTATCCAGTTGGATGGACTTTTTATTTAATTTTTCAAAGGGAAAAAGATCGTCATATCTTTTCGAATCGAGCGCCGTCATGTGTCGTCTTAACCTATAAATATTTAAGGCGAAGATCTCAAGTAATTTAGTTGCGATTTAAAAAAAAACTAATTTTTTCTTATATTTTGTCTTGGATCTGTAACTTAGTCGTATTAGTAGTGTTAGTGCACGATTGTTTGGCAATACGTTAATAATAATTATTATTTATAATAACATGACTGTATTTTTATGAATCTCATATGCAGATATGTATTTTTTGGATTAATTATAGATTTATTCATATATAAGCGGTTGACGATGCTGCGTGACGCGAACCATATACTGGTAACATTATTTAACAGCTAGTTATAAAAAGGAAATGGTTGTCATTAAAAAAACAGTATTATTATTGAATAGTGCCATTTCTATTATCATTACATTTGTGCCAAATTTACGCTCCTTTAGCAGTAAAATTAAATTCCTAATTACACTTCGTTGTAGTTCCTATAAAACTACCACAGTAAATTACTTCATAGACAACACTGTAATACAAAAAAAACACACTAAAACATTTGGTTTTTCTTGCAACACTCTTTACAGAAATAACGGTAGTTTTTTTTTCTCTAAACTGGCAACACTGTCTATGGTAAGGGCTGGTCCCGTATTAGTGCGTCACGCAGCGTCGCCCGCGCTATACGTCTGCTCATGGCATACATATCTCACACGAGCGACAAGCAATCCCACTTTACATAGTATTTATATGTATTTGACATTATGTAGTTATATGGTGCGGGGATGGCGGTATATATATTTATAGCTCAATTATCAATATTCTCAATATATTCAGGTGAGGTTTATTTACGATAACTTCTAAGGGATACTTAATTTCGAGAATTAGAAAATGGTTTGTTTATTAGAATTCCAATTAAAGTCTAAGATTGATTGATTATTTTCTTGTCTGGTTGATTTTGTTAAAAATAAGCATGACAATGGTAGGTCCACCCCTTAAAAGAATTATGTATAGCACTCTAGTGGAACTGACCCTCAAATAATCGTGTAAATCGATAAATTTTGACTATATGTAATTAAAAAATTGATGACAGCTTTTTGTATTTCCAGTCTTGCCATTCCGCGTGCTTAGTTGGAGTCATTTCCTATTGTTAAGTTAAATTTACTATAGAGCGTCCAACCGTTGTATTCTCTTTTTGACAGCACCAATAGAACGTAACTGCGTCATGTTACGCAAAAGTTCACTTAACTTTTGCGTAACATGACGCAGTTACGTTCTATTGGTGCTGTCAAAAAGAAAATAAACGGTTGGATCTATTATAATTTTCACTAGATTTACTAGGTATTTTTAACGTATTTCACGAATACTTCAAATATCGGAGAAAATAGTCGACGCCTTGTCTACTTTTAAGTACCATTTCAAACTTGTTTTACAGGAAAAATAATTCTGATAATTTCCTACCTCGCCTAAAAAATAAGAATCCAGGTAAACTCAATGAGTCTGTTTTCTTCTTTTTATTTGCACCAACATTTACCAGATTAAGCCGGGAGATTAAATTGAATCTTTCGAGGCGTTCTAAAGATTTAAGATTTTCGTGTGACCAAATTTAAAACCGTTATACCGCCACACCCGTACGATTTTTTTCATTATAGTTGGTATTTATTAATTTAGAATGTATGAGAGAATGCGAACTAACACAAGAGTGTAAAGTGACAATAAGCTAAGAATTTAGGCCGCCGTAGATTGTCATGACCGCGCGGCTTCGCCTGCTGTTTATTTAGACGTAGATTGGGAGTCCCACGGTGGGCGCCAATTGGCGTGCTATGAGTTTTTGGACAAAATTGCTTCTGTCAATTATAATATGAGTGATTATTCTATTGATAATATATGGCTTGGTTTATTATAAGGATTCAAATGATACCAGTGAAAAAGCGACTCAGATTATTATCAAGCTTTGCATGTTGTGTCATGTCTAGCGACACTAGTTCATATTTAACCCTGCTTTAAAGTAGTTTTTTAAAAATATTTTATCTATTTATTTTTATTTTACCGTAACTCCCTTTTACAAATTGAAGAAAATGCAAAAGGGTTAAAACTATTTTAAACTACATACTTTGAATCATTTTTAACATCGCTATATAAATAAACGGCTTTAAAAATAAAAATATGGAAAATAAATTAATCGCCAATTTTGTCCAAAAATTCGTGCAAATAATTCTCAAAACTCATTTCGTCCTTTAAATCGTACTTAATTTTAAAACGATTCGTAGTTTTAGATCGAAAAGCAATACACATGTGATTAATCGAGTATTTTGTAAAAGACAAGTGATGGTTGTGTTTGTGCAATTTGTAGTTTATAAGGCGTACTCGGACGTGGTCCTACTGTGCAGTATTTAATTAATTGAGATTTTATTCAAATTACTCATAATTTTCCTTTTTTTCACAAACCCGGTTTTTGACTATTCTGTTAATCATTTATTTTTGAAAAACGGTTTTTAATACTATTCCGCCCTCGCAGTATTATGTCTTTTATTCAAAATGAATCCACTTTTTGTTAATTAGGTAAAACGTTATTTATATGTCAGTATATTTTTTTAAACATTTTTGTATTTCCTCCTATTTTTTTGACAGTATTAATCAACATAACAGTATTGTTTCTTCTTGAAACTATTTCAAGTTGAAATTATTAAAAGACAGCTATTGACATTTTGTATGAAAACTATCCAAATAGTTTAAATCTATTACTTATGTACTTACCCTTAAAATATACAATATTTTTAAAACATAAGAATTTATACCTTCAATTTAATCTATCATATCTTAACATTTATATATATAATATGGCAATACTTAATAATATACTGCTTGGTACTTAAAAAGGCCTTCTCGTTTTAAAGCATTTTTCGAAATATTTTGAATATGTGACTACTTACCCACATAAAAATACTCACACGTTAATCATGACAAATAAATTCTTATATCATAATGTCTATTATTGTACTTAATTGTCTGCTATAGTTAGTTATACATAGTATATCAGTGGCTTGGTTTACGGGATACAGGCGAATCCGCGCGGCGTAAGTAGTGCAGAATGCATGTGGTAGCTTAGTCGGCTACATTCCCCAGCCAGCCGGCACACAGATTATGTAACCCTGACTTGTGGAAACCATAGATTAAGAAAATAAAATCAAGACAGTGAAAAATATTCTTAAAAGTTTAAATTTAGAACGTAACAACCAGTGTGACGGTTATTTTGTGTGTATTTAAATTTATTACGTAGTTTGAATTTGAATTTTCTTTCCACGAATTTTTACTACCTTGCCAGTGTTTCTTTAAGTTTTTAGTTTTTATTTTTGCTTTCTACACGTCACGGTTACCGAATGCTATAATTCACATTATGTATTCACAAACCTATCCTTATTATTATAGCAGTATTGTTAGTATAAGTAGGATTAGAGCCTCCTGAGATTAATTGGTGGCCGGGCGCGCTTGCTCGTATCATACTGGATCGAAACTACATAAAGCGGTTTCACCAGTTACGATTCTCAATGAAACTGTAGTTAATTCACTATAAAAAAAATTCGCGAACATTCTCTGTGTTCTAGATATTAGAACGATCTTAAGTGGTTTACTTGCCAATTAAATGACTAATAAGATTTTCTGCAAGCGCGCCCGCGCTCTCATCACTTACAACACCTGTCTGTACATTTGCGAGATGTTCTTTCCAAAAGCAGTATTAGAATGGTTAGTTATTTTGTGATGTTTCACCGCCGCTGTTCGCTTCGTATCTTGCCAAACTAGATAGATTTGGGGCGGCGAGCGTGGGAACACTCTGGTAGCGCACGGGATGACGAATTTGTGTTTTTTGGTACGTAAAGTAGTATTATCTCGTCAGGAACGGGATATGGAATGAGTAAGAATTTACAGTTGTTTTTTTTTTGTAGTCGCATGCTAATGACGGGGTTTTTTACGGTTGGAGGTGTAGTCTGTGACATTAGTTGTCTTTGGTAGCTTGGTCAGTCCCCGCCCGCACTTCCGGCGTGTTCCCGTGCTAGTTTTGTATTGTACTTAATTTTTTTCTCATAACAATATGTACTGTTCGAACTACCCTCGCTGGTGTCGAATGGATCCCCAAAACATCCTTGTCATAGTTACACTCAGTAACTGGTCGCCTACGTCCGTCGGTAATTGAAATTTTGATTACGGAATATAATTATTAAACCGATTTTAAATTGGAATGCTTTATAAAGAAAATTAATAGAGGTAAATGTAAAATAGGTCGGATAGTTATATTTAGCGGCGGACGTGGGCTGTAGGCTTAGAATGTAGAATTTTAGATGGAGTTTGCCCGTTGTAATGGAGCACTTAGAAATACCTGATGTCATTACATGGATATATGCTAGAAATTAAAATTGTGTGTTTTATTTAGCGTGGGACTTCCTGCTGGGTTTGGTTTGTTGTTTTCACTACATTTTTATATTTATTGGTCATCTTTCTAGATAGCTTGCACGTTCGATTAGTAGATTTAGTTCTAGGGACGCCAAACACTGGTTTAAAACTAGATTTAGTACAGAACGGCAATGGCACTAAGTAAACTTAGTACATTTTGATGGCCCTAATAATGCTTCAGGTCCTACATTGGTCGCCAAACAACTATGCCAACTGTACAGGAGGGTGGGACTTGGTAAGTCTATGTAATATGAAGGGGCATAGCAGAATAGTTTAAATGCGTCTCTATTCGTGACATACATTCTCTTAAAAATAGGCGTTATTGAAATGCGTTTACGTCGATTTAATTAATAAATTTGACAGCGAATTTACGCAAAATACATTTTCTGTTCTAGGCGTGACAAGTAGACGCGCGCTGACAGTTTTTTACTCATAAATCGACAATATCGTCAACGCGCGGCGTGCAGCATGGTTGGCATGAACGAATACGTAAAAATGAAAACCCTAATCTTCCATACAAAATATTTCTCACTGTCAATTTTTTAAGGCGTTTGCCACACGTTGGTTGTGATGCGTGCTATTAAAAGGTATTTCTTTTAAAGTGTTTACGAACTTTAAAAGAAATAGTCTGTACGTAGACACGTAGATTAGATCTTTTAGACGCTTCGCTTCAGGAACGGTCTTCCTGGTTCAGATACGTTCTTATGCCAAAATATAGGCCAAAATTTTAGCCAAAATATCTTCCGTTTGCTCAATTATGGTCGCAGTTGCAGAGAAAATGTGTACAGCGATCGCTAGGCTCTTAACTTACGTCAAAATGAGTGATTATCAAATCTGGTTTTGGCGCGAAATATGACGCCACTGGTTAATAGGCACCTAGATATCTAAGTATATCTGTAGAAATCGCGATGGTAAATTGAATTTTCTAAATCCAGAAAGATATGTACCCACTCATTAATCTTCTTTATTTTTATCTAATGGCCTGATTAGTCGCTATGGACCGACGTTAGAAAACCCGTCGCTAATGAGTAAATAACGGGAATAAAAACTCGCGGCGATGTACAATTAGAACAATTATTTGCCAAAAAGCAAAGCCAGTGTAGCTTAGGATTGTGACAATAATAAGATGGGACGTTGCCAACAAAGACGCTGTAATTTAATCACTTTGTTGCCATAAACAATACATTCCTCTCTAGTCATTTTTTTAATTATTTGTTTGTTAAAATTTGGCGGGATACTGAAAACAAGAGTCTTATCTTGCTCAATACTTATTCTTGCCTAGTTGTAGTTTATTTTCTATTGATAAATTAAGCTTAACGCTGTAGTTACGTGCCATACACCAGATACGCCACAGCACGCTGACGGTAAATAGTTATGTGCTTGTTTAGCTCCAGGTACACTGGACCAAAAAAAAATGTAAACTACATTGAAAAATATAAGTATAATATATTCTTAATTATGTAATATTAATAAGATATACATAAATATACAATTTTTGGATTGGTATAATGTTAAAACATAAAAAAATATTGTGTGTGTTGTAATTGTATGGCAATGCTAGAGTAGTACCGTAGTGTAGACATTTTGAAGTTTTACATAAATATAATAAATATGTCTAACCGAAAGCAATAACGTTATTATAAATACAGCACGCGCGCGCTGCAGAGAGCACAATGAAGGTAGATGAATTAAAGTTGCATCGATATAGTGTGTCGTGTCGTACATATTTATTTTAAAACTTAAATATTCTCCAAATTATGATATATTGTCTGCGTGAGTGCGAGTGTCTTGCGATAGCAAATACGATTGTTTTTACTAAAGATTTTGAGTCCTTTCAAATTGAATTTTAATATATTAAAGTATGGCCCATTCTCATATATGCTCACGTCGTACTTATTCTTTGTTTATTCAGGACTACTCTCAATTCTTTATAATTTGTTTTTCGTTTCACTGTAATGCTTTTTATTTTTTCCATTCTCGTTCAGCCACGACATATTATATCGATGATTCAACAAATTGCACTTGGACAAAAGTATAAAGAAAGGCACGGCAGCGCGCGTATCAAGTTAGATTTATTATAATTATTATACACACTTGCATACAAATACAAATATTTTTGTATAATAGGTATCTGTGTAATCGTAGTGTGTTGGTAATCTTGTATTTGAAATGGTTAGCGGCGGGGGTGTGAGTAGTTTGTGGTTCAGTGGGCGTAGCGTCATTGCGAAACATGTCAAGTGTATAAAGCACATCGAAGTATGCTTAAACGCCACGTGTTGGCGTTGTCACTTTGGCTTGCCTAGATCCTACCATGAAAGAGTTTGCACATATAAAATAAAAGATACATTATTTATTTTCAGTCTTGACTGCGATATACGCGAGGGCACCACTGTTCTTGTGGCTAAATAGTTTATTTTAACCAGATCGCTATCCGCTTCTATTAGTAGATACGTATAATTTTTCGAAACTACATAAGTAGCTAATTAATCGAACTATGATGCTGTTTACACCGAGAATTTCTTCCAAGCTTCGTATTACCTTTTACGTGTGGAATCGAAGTAAAACCATGGCAGTATAATAGGCATGATGACTGCAACACAATACCAATAAATCTGTGGTTTTAAATATTAGAACAGATTGCACTGATTCCAAAAATGCATCTCATTTTCATAATAATAGAGAGATTTTCGTGATATTTAAGCAAATAAATTACTCAAATACAGCTAATCGCCATTTTGTAATAAACGCTGATCAGAGCGAATGACGACAATCCTGTGTGAATAAACAACTGTCAAACTGTCATCTCAGCATTTTCTTTCATACTGATTCACTTTTATACCTAGACAGATGTTTATTTACACCGCCGGAGTGACGTCACAAAATGGCGCCATGCACCGGCCATCGTTTTGGAAAGAAATTCAAACTATTTTAAAAATTGAAAATATTGCTATTAATTGTAAATTTAATACAAAAATATGATTATTTTCGGCAATAGTAGACCCGTAAGTACATTATAGAGTATTTTTTCAAAATTAGTCATCATGCCTATTAACAAACCTCAGATAAAAATGAGTGACATTCACTTACTGCGAACGTTACCGAAGTTGTACCACAAACTAAACATGTTTTCGTCCTTAATCGTTATATAATTATCGTTCACTTGTTGAATTAAGCGACATTGTGACTCGCAATGTTTATTGTGTAGGGCGTTCGCGCCGACGCTTGAAGGCGTGCGGCCATCTTTTTTTTCATGTTTGGCGGGAATTCATGGTCTGGTTTGTAGTGTATCTGTTAGTTTTTAAAGTTGTCTTTTTTTCTTTGAAGGTATTTGGTACAATTGTTTAGTTTTATGTGAATTATTTTGTTTTATTTACGTCATTAAAAGAAGCATACATTTTATGAACAATAAACCACCAACCTAACTGTTTATGTATGTACCTACTTATTTGATATTAAGTACTCAATGCATGTACCAAGTAAGGATTCATTTTCGTTTGAAATTTAATTATACACAAACAAGCTCTGCAACAAACATTACTTCCTACTCCCAGTGATGTCACCCAACAACACACCTTTTCTAAGAATAACGGTCTATAAGTGACGTACAGATTATACACATTTTTTAATATACAATAGTTAATTATTTGTCATCACATATTACATAGATGTTTAAAAATGTCTAAGAGATAGTAGTATTATATTGGTTGATTAGTTCATACCAAAAATATGAATTCCCGCCATCTCTCCGCGTAGCAATGTATAACATTCCTTTGTGTATATTTTTAACCAATTGATCGCATTTTATTTATTAGTAAGTAGTTTAAAAAATAACTAGTTACATAGAGGATTTAGTGATGGGCTGTATTTTAGTTTTGTATTTTTCGTAATCACCGGCTAATGGAGGTTTCCTTTGGTTTGTGGAACGCGTATTGTGATATGACGCCATCTTGGATTCAGATTATTATTTTTTTGTTTTTATTTTATTATGATCAATACGGCCTAAAATTTAATTCGTAAGTAATAACAGTACATAATTTAAAAGACAGATTATATATATTAGAAAAAAAATATGATTAAACCTTATCCTGATATAGATTTTGAGAATATTCCATATCACAGTAGCGCTATCTATTAGTCAAAGTAGGAAGCCAACATATTGTGCAATCTAATTTATTGTGTATGTTGAGGTACCCTGTAGTTGGGTTTGGGTTTTTTTGTAGATGCGTAGAGTCTACAATCTATGAGCGTAGACTAGCGATTGTCTATGCGCACGCGACAGCTTTGCCGCAAGGAGTATTATTAATAATGAATGTTTCGTATATTTTAACTGTAGAGTACGTCTTCGACTTTTTTCATTACATGAGGCGTTACTAAGCAGTAGTGGGGGCCTTTTAGCGCCCATTAGCTAGTGGACGCAGTAGAACGCCGGCCGCGCGCCTCCCTCAGCCATAAAAAAATATTATGGTTCATCTTCACTTAGTGACTGTTTAAGAAAAAAAATAAAAATGGTGACATAAAACACAGCTGTTCTTTCATTTATCCGCTTTTACGTTAGAATTTCTTTCATACCTATTCGTTAGTGTTTTTACTATTGGAACTAGTAGACTAGAGCTTTGGTCCCAAGCTGGGCGCCAGTAAGATTTTTTCTCGTCTATTTATCCCCGAATCAGTAGTTTAGTAATGTCCGGACATCAGAAAATTGGACATAGATGCATGACGTCATAAGGAGCTGTGTAGCGGTGAAGTGTGCATGTCACGGAGCTACTTTGGAACATTGAAGACGAAGACTGCGTACCCTGTTTTTATCAACGGTGAGACAATACTGAAGTTTGGAAATCCAATCTCTCGTTGACCGTGGCGAGATATTTGAATTTTGAATGTATTCGTCTTAAATTGTAACATTTAATTAAGAACATTGATAATTTTAAAATATTTTTAATACTTTATAACTAGTCAAGCCATAGTTGATGGGCGATTGGATTCTTGTTTCATAAGTTATTCGATACGATACGGGCATGTTTGGAAATATTGGTAAAACGAAGCAATCAACTAGGTTTTTTTGTATTTTAGCGCTTATTCTTATTAGGTATTGAAACATTCATGTAACTCCTACAACTAACACGTATTAGTCCAAATTAATTAAGCCCTGCAGGCTGCAGAAGAATTAAACATACATTCGGGTAAAACTATTGATATAAAAGTTACCTAGTTATCAAAATATGCTCTTTGCGCTTTATGACCAGTGCAAGTCAAAGCGTCACATACTTATAATCATGGAACACCTTTCTTAGTTTCTTAGCTAATCATTCGCGATGCCTTCAATATTAGTTAAAGTGAATGATCTGCAAGTAGATTAAGTACTCTTAATAGTTTACGAGTGACAATTCACATTTTCACTTATAATTACCCACCAGGACATAACTAGGGTTTTACGATACCTAAACATTTATTACCAGTTGATCGCTTCGGAACTACATTTGTGAGGGTCAATACAAAATAGGCTGCTGGAAATTATCGCTTAGTTTTTATTTACTAGTATCCATTTACAGTACAGTGCATCCCGGTATTTAGTGAGTAGAGATAGTCGTATCTCGGTGCTGGGTTCTTTATTGACAGAAAATGTAGCTTAGTTGAATGATCTATTCCCGATTAGCTAAAAAATATTGTGATTTAAAAAAAATGGGAACTGCTTTGGTTCGATTTAGTAGTGAATAGATTTTTTTATGTAGTTTTAGAGATAAATTGGCATATCAATAGAGAGACACTGGAGACACAATCTCATTGTGCCTTAATAGTTTTGGTTTATTTTGCTTCGAGATATAAAAAATCTAGAAATCTTTTAGAATACGGACCAAAAGATCAATTAGTTGGAAAAGAAGTTTATAAGAGGAAACATATTTTTTGTACAATTTATTTTTCCGTTGATAAAAATGTGATTTGAAGTTTTTCATAACGATTAGCAAACTCTAGTAGGTAGTTTAGTAATGAGATGTAATCGTGTTATACAATGAACGTAGGTTCCCCGTTTCGTAGTAGTACAAAGTAATTTAAGTATTTTATATCTGCGTATTGTTAAAATGTCTTCCTTGTTAATAAAATAATAGACTGAAATTAGCGACACCCCAATTGGTCTTATATCCCTTACCACTGGGATGCACTAGATTTTGTTACGAGATTTTTTTATTGTGAAGAGCACTTATTTAGATCTATGTTGGATTAATTTAAAATGGCTGTTTTGGGCTTAGCTGTCAAATTTTCGCGCCATTTGAAACAGTCAACATTTAGCGTCATATCTGTTAATATCAAGGTTTTAAGAAAATGGTCTGAAAAAGTGCATCTTGTGATCCGAGAGTAATAAACATAGTTCTCTTGTTGTAGTGGTTCTCTTATTGTAAGTGTTCAGTAGAAATAAATCCCAGTACAAGATTCTACATAATATATGTACGGAGAGTGCCTACGTGTGACAATATCGGTATCACACTTGATTTTTTTTAGTTAGATCACAAGCCTTGATCTCAATTTAGGTAGTAAGATAGATATTCTTATTCGGAAATGTAAAGGTTACCTGATATCTTAATAGTTTTTGCGTAACTCCAGGCCAAAACTGAGAGCTTTTCCGAGTATCGTTATACTGAATTGTTTCCGAATAAGAAACAGAAAATAACAAGTACGTACTAATTTATTGCATTTAGTTTGTATTTTGAATAGTCTAGTCCTAACAGAAAATTGTTGAAAAAAATTTTCTTTACCAAATTATTAATAGGCCTGTAAGTTTTACATTCATTTCGCTTTTTGTGATTAGGTTTTATTATAAAAGAATATTAATAATATAACAAAGGGCATTTTTAATATATTTTGGTTACAATTTTAACTTACGGGTCATGAAAAGTGAAATAGTTGTTCAATGAGTTTGCACTAAATAAACACGTCATAAACTAACTTCTTTAAATGTTACAATCTGTAACTAGAATTTCCTACTGTCATTAAGATACATCGATATACTTACTATCGATGTTAAGATTTATTACAAAAGACAATTTTGATTAATTTCAAAATTTTGATGATTTTTTGGTGCAAATGTAACAGTATGCCGTTTGATTTTGTAAATATTTTTAGAGTGAGAATTGTTATTTATATTATTTATCGTGTGGTCATTGTATGTACTGAACATATTATGCTAGCGAGGATTAGATACTAGGTTATACTAACTCTTTCTCTCGTTTAATGTTTCCATTTTCGAAAGTAGAAATACCTATCCTCATTTACGGTTTGGTGGACTGAATTAAGAAGCAAGAAAGCTTAAATCTTTAATTTGTTCGCACCTGGATGTACACGTGAACTTATTATGCGGATTTGAACTTTCGGTTGAAATAAAAAAGATATGGCTGGTGGACACTTGTAAGATTAGGCTTACTTACCTACTGTACCAAATCAATCAGCCCTGTAATTACGAGAACATGCAACGTCGCGGGCTTGAATGTGCTAAAATATTGTAAGTATGCGAGTTACATTTTTGTGATATTACCCAATTCTGAACAAAAATAACTGCTACAGATCATCAGATTAAATAATTTCGTTTCACATAAAATGTGATTGCGATTTGTTTATCTTGGCAAAACAGAAATGCCTGACTATAACAATCAATGTTTAGGTATTTTTTTATTCATTTCGCATTTATGATAAATTCAGCCAGTCCACCAATCTCAACTAGTGAATAATCTATAAAATAATTACGAAGTGCCCCACGAATTTGTATAACGTAAGCAGTTTGGTCTATTTACATCGTTAGCCTCGTAGTTTGTGGTTTATAATTGATACATTGAGCGGAATGTATAGATTTTTTACAATATCTATTAATATCGTACTTTTTGACGAGTCAGTGGCAGTGGTATTGTGGTGATGTGAGCGGTTATTTTGGAAGAACTGGAGGTTCTTTTTTTAAATTTAGTCCAGCGTTTGTTACTAACACTATATAGATATAGAAAATCTGTTTCCTAGTCTTTTTTATTGGATTTATATGAGTGGAAAATTCTGAAAGTTTTTGCTTCAACTTGTAGTCTAATATTTCTTCATACCCAGTGAAGTACTTACCGTGTGTGGTATATTCCCAAAAAGTGAGAATATTGCCGGCAATGTTCCCGTTTAAATTCCATATTTTGGGTGTATTGCTGGAATTCCCTCCTACTGTTTTTTAAATAACCATAAGCAACTTTCAAAACAGTTCACGTCTTCAAAATGACCGCCACGCCCTATTATTAATCGTAAAAAAACTAGTCGTTGTAGATTTTTGATTGTGAAGAAAAATATTTAATATGTACTTACGTAACCAGAGTTTGATCGCTTTGAATATATTTATTATACTTTACTGATGCAAGCGTCGGGCGGGACCGCACGACACGTGCGTGATGTCTCAACAATAACTTTTAATAAATGGTTTACATTCATTAAGTATGTTGTTTTTATTATACTATTAATACCTTATTACCTTCCCATTATGATGGCTTATCATACATCCCTACGTTGTTGTTGGATAAATAATTCCAGCTAAGTAGTAGGTCGCACTCACACGCCACGTCGTTAATTTGGGTGTTTTCTCGTGTACCCATTGTCCCACCAGTGGGTCCACGAGGTGTCCGTCAGGATGACCGGACCACAGCACGGATTCACGTGAAACTTTGCCAGGATTTAGTACCTATTTTGTACCTATGTTTAAATATTTTGTACCTCAGTAATAACAAAGTTATTTAATAAATAAAGTGGGAAGCCATTCTGACGTCAGGATGGCTTCCCACTTTTTACTTTGGGTACTTACGGTCCATATATTGCTGAAATCTTTGCATAATAATTTAGTACCTTTTTTGTACCTACGGTAAATATATAAATACTTAATGTATTCCATTTAAAAATTACTTTTATAACATTATAAACCATTATATATGGAGCATCATTCATCTGACATATTATATTTCACAAACCATGTAGTCCCCTTTCCTGCATCCAGGCAGAGGAGTAAAACCCATACATTTGTTAGTTCTAACATTGACGATATCAACTTCTGCCACCTGTTTCTCTGGGAACTTAAACTTTGGCTATAGTTTGGGACGGATGCGTGAACGGCCGCGGGGCGCGTGAGCGACCGGTTGTGTATGTGTCGCGGGCACTTACCGCAGCTGAAAAACGCTATTCTCAGATTGAACGCTAGACACTGGCTATAGTGTTTTGTTTAGAAAAGTTGCACCAGTATTTATATGGGAGATGTTTTAAATTGCGTACCGACCACAAACCGTTGGTGACAATTTTTGAGCCTAAGCAGGGGGTTCCCTCGATGGCTGCGAGTCGTGTCCGTCAGGATGACCGGACCACAGCACGGATTCACGTGAAACTTTGCCAAGATTTAGTACCTATTTTGTACTATTTTGTACCTATGTTTAAATATTTTGTACCTCAGTAATAACAAAGTTATTTAATAAATAAAGTGGGAAGCCATTCTGACGTCAGGATGGCTTCCCACTTTTTACTTTGGGTACTTACGGACCATATATTGCTGAAATCTTTGCATAATAATTTAGTACCTTTTTTGTACCTACGATAAATATATAAATACTTAATGTATTCCATTTAAAAATTACTTTTATTTCATTATAAACAATTATATATGGAGCATCATTCATCTGACATTTGTCAGACGTATTATAATGTAACATGTAGTCCCCTATCCTGCGAAACAGAGCAAGTATTCAGTATTTTCTTTAAGATATTCGGACCCCGCTGATGCAGTAACAATCATGTGTTACATTCGACCCTCTCTGATGAAATTTAATAGATCACATTTGAAACTTCATCAAAATTTAAAAACGTAACCTGGTAACGGCGGGCAAATAATATTATTAATTGTTTTTGAAGTTAGAGCTGCACAATTTCTTAACTTTTTTCAATTCCGATTACATATAATAATATTCTGGGACAATCTACACACGGTCATCAGATGCCAAAATAGGCAGAGTCTGTACTATGGAAAACAGACCAGTAATACTAATGCTTAATACTTATTTTTTGTAAATTCATACTTAAATAGATAAATAACACCCAGATACTTGGTGGGAATCGATCCGGGCCTATCGGGTAGCGGGCAGGGTGTCTGACCGCTAGACCAACAGGCCCGTCATACATATTTATTGTAATAATGACAAAAGAAACGGACAGATATTAAATGTGATCTATTAAATTGGTCCTACTTTAGGCTTACCTAAAAAAAACAAAACACTAAAACTTGGAAGTGCAAAACTTATTTTGCACCTCCGAGTTGCTAGGAAATTTCAAGTGTGGGTCCTAGACGTCCATCAAATACGGCGGCAAGTCTTTTTTGTAGTCATAAGCACTAGCTTGGCTGCAATCCCACCTGATCGAAAACTTATTAAAAGGATATGTACTCCCTTGGATATGTATTCATTGATATTATAGAGAATATATTATATACTTCTAGCAATATAGTATATAATATTATACGATCTGTAAAGGGCATATTCTGGGTGTCCGTCAGGATGACCGGACCACAGCACGGATTCACGTGAAACTTTACCAAGATTTAGTACCTATTTTGTACTATTTTGTACCTATGTTTAAATATTTTGTACCTCAGTAATAACAAAGTTATTTAATAAATAAAGTGGGAAGCCATTCTGACGTCAGGATGGCTTCCCACTTTTTACTTTGGGTACTTACGGTCCATATATTGCTGAAATCTTTGCATAATAATTTAGTACCTTTTTTGTACCTACGATAAATATATAAATACTTAATGTATTCCTTTTAAAAATTACTTTTATTTCATTATAAACAATTATATATGGAGCATCATTCATCTGACATTTGTCTGACATATTATAATGTAACATGTAGTCCCCTATCCTGCGAAACAGAGCAAGTATTCAGTATTTTCTTTAGGGTATTCCGACCCCACTTAGCGTTTCGTAATTCTCCATCACGGCACACATTCATGCAGTAACAATGATGTGCTACATTCGACCCTCTCTGATGAAATTTAATAGATCACATTTGAAACTTCATCAAAATTTAACAACGTAACGTTGTAACGGCAGGCAAATAATATTATTTGAAGTAAGTACCTGTTTTTGAAGTTAGAACTGCACAATTTCTTAACTTTTTTCAATTACGATTACATATATTAATATAATATTCTGGAACAATCCACACACGGTAATCAGATCCCAAACCAGGCAGATCCTGTACTATGGGAATCAGACAAGTGATACTAATGCTTATATTTACTTTTTTTTTGTAAAAACATACTTAAATAGATAAATAACACCCAGACACTTGGTGGGAATCGAACCCACGACCTATCGGGTAGCGGGCAGGGTGTCTGACCGCTAGACCAACAGGCCCGTCATACACATTTATTGTAATAATGACAAAAGAAACTGACAGATATTAAATGTGATCTATTAAATTGGCCCTACTTTAGGTAAGTTTTGCACTTCCGAGTTGCTGGAAAATTTCGAGGGTGGGTCCTAGACATCCATCAAATACGGCGGCAAGTCTTTTTTGTAGGCATAAGCACTAGCCTGTCTGCAATCCCATCTGATCCAAAACTTATTAAAAGGATATTTACTCCCTTGAAAACACACACATTACATTGTCAGACGAAAAAAAACCAAACAGTTGTGCAGTAAATTAGATAATTAGGCGGACGGAGCTGCATGGGACAGCTAGTTTTATATAAATAAAAGTACATAAATAAAAAAATATATAAATCAAAAATTATTCATTATAGAATAGCATTTTATGCAGAATATATTATTTTGAATTGAAACTAATTTTACGGATTATATCGGATTACGGATTGTATTGCCATATGTTAGAGGGGTAACAGACAAGATTGGCTATATCTTAAAGCGAGCTTCAATTAAAACATTTTTCTAGCCACCAAAGAAGATTAGTCAGTTTTTACCATCAGTCAAGTGCCATATACCTCTACAAGATGCAGGAGTATACAAACTGGATTGTGACTGTGGGCTCTCATACATCGGGCAAACAAAACGATCGGTAAAAACCCGTGTAAAAGAACATATAGCTGACGTTAAACATCGACGCTATACGAAGTCTGCAGTCTGTGAACATGTTCAGGATCGCACCCGCCATTATATTAGATTTGACAAACCACAAATCCTCGCAAAAGAACAGCGCTACCTGCCAAGGATTATTCGTGAGGCTATTGAAATTAAAAAGCATCCAAATTTCAATAGAGAAGATGGCTGGGTGCTACCACCAGCTTGGGATCCCGTGATAAATATAGTCAAATCCAAAGACAAGCATTCCACTGCAAGACCTCAAGATACTGTAAGCTCTTTCTGCGTAGATCGGACTAACAATAATAATTAGAAGACCTGAGGGTACCCTAAGACAACTATGACATATGGACAGCTACCACCTCAGTCCGCCCGTGACCATGAATGCTGTAAAGTATTCGAAACGTCGGGTAATAAAAATCAATAATAAACCGCGATATAACCCGTAAAATTAGTTTCATTTCAATGTGTAATATTCGCGTAAATATCAGAAATCATTACAAAATATATTATTTAATTCTAGCAATATAGTATATAATCTTATACGATCTGTAACTGGCACATTCTCATATGCTTGCGAACTTCAGGAAATTAATTTAAAAAATATTACTAGGAAAAAATCAACAAAAACATTTATTTAATAACAACATAAACTAGTACACTTATGATGACTTGCAATAACTATGGCTGGCTATGCAAGATTAATTTACTGGAAACTTAAACAGTCTATATCTCTTAAACTACTGAACCAATTTTGATATCGCTCGATCGCAATAGGATTTGTAGTTTCTAAGAAATACGGGGAGAAACCTACATACATACGTACACTCATGAAATTGGTATACTCATCACTCATAAATTTTGTTTATGCCCACATGGATTAACATATTATGTAAATATTACTTATTTTTATTAATATTACATACATACGCGTCGAATACAGAACTACTCATTTTGAAGTCGTTTAAAAGGGAATCCTTATGGCTGTGCATGGTATGACTTCGTCTATCTGTCTTGCCATACCTATATATTTCAGGAACTACTGGTGCTATCGATTTGTAATTTCGATCGTACTTACCCAACAACGACAGTTTTAGTCAAAGCTGGCAATCGTGATAACCCATCTGCTCCATTTTTGTTTGACTTTACATATTCTATGTCGTATGTATGTGGTGATGATTTAATACTTACTATACTAATAGCCCACCACTGTAACCGACTCGCAGCCACCGAGGGAACCCCCTGCTTAGGCCCAAAAATAGTCACCAACGGTTTGTGGTCGGTAAGCAATGTAACACGTCTCCCATATAAATACTGGTGCAACTTTTCGAATTAAAACACTATAGCCAGCGCCTCGCGTTCAATCTGAGAGTAGTGTTTTTCAGCTACGGTAGGTAAGTGCCCAGGACACATACACAACCGGTCGCTCACGCGCCCCGCGGCCGTCCACGCATCCGACCCAAACTGTAGCCAAAGTTTAAGTTCCCAGAGAATCAAGGTGGCAGAAGTTTTTATCGTCAACGTTAGAACTAACAAATGTATGGGTTTTACTCCTCTGCCTGGATGCAGGAAAGGGGACTACATGGTTTGTGAAATATAATATGTCAGATGAATGATGCTCCATATATAATTGTTTATAATGAAATAAAAGTAATTCTTAAATGGAATACATTAAGTATTTATATATTTATCGTAGGTACAAAAAAGGTACTAAATTATTATGCAAAGATTTCAGCAATATATGGACCGTAAGTACCCAAAGTAAAAAGTGGGAAGCCATCCTGACGTCAGAATGGCTTCCCACTTTATTTATTAAATAACTTTGTTATTACTGAGGTACAAAATATTTAAACATAGGTACAAAATAGGTACTAAATCTTGGTAAAGTTTCACGTGAATCCGTGCTGTGGTCCGGTCATCCTGACGGACACCTGCGAGTCGGTTACAGTGGTGGGCTATTAAATTATCAGCACATACATACGTCATAGAATATGTAAAGTCAAAAGAAAATAGAGCAGATGGGTTATCATGATTGCCAGCTTTGACTAAAACTACACAAAGCGTTTGCGTTCAGGAACAATCTTATTTACATTTTGCGCAAAGTGCCATGTTACTAGATTATAAGGATATAAAACAGCAAAAAAGCCGTGATCAGTTAATAAGCAGAGTATTAAGATACATACGGGACGAAGGGCCCACTGAGAATAAAATAATGTCTCTTCGGCCTTACTTCAATCGCTGGAAAAAACTGTATGAAGAATTAGGTTGTGTGATGTGGGGCTATAGGTGGAGACGCCAGGCTCTATTCAGAGGAAAAAAAAAATCTTTTTAAAAAAAAATTGAACAGACTTCAATATCACTGAAAAGTATAAAATAATTTGAATATTATTGAAGTTGGTGTTAGCGTACCTGCTGTGTATATTTGGCACCAACTTCAATAATATTTAAATTATTTTATACTTTTCAGTGATATTGAAGTCGGTTCAATTTGTTTTAAAAAGATTTTATTTTAAACTTTTTAGTGATATTTTCATATATAAAGATTGAACCATCGAAAACCGTAAAATTATCTAGGTAGGTTATGATCACATTATCATCTACATAGTTTTACATAATTCATGTTTCTTCAGAAAAAAATATTCGGTCGTAATGAAATTTGCATGGAAACATCATAGTAGTTTACTCTCTCGAATAAAAAAAGAATCATCGAAATCGGTTCATAATTGTCAGAGCAATGTAATGGAGAACATCAGTTTTATGGTTTTTACCAGATAAATTCCTCCACATCGTTCATGGTCCTCCAGGAAGTTCTTATCCGGTTGTAATAAAATTCATACAGATTCAATACGGTGGTTTCTTCTTTCGAATAAAAAAAGAATCATTGAAATTGGTAATATTTGCCAGAGTTATGACCATTTTTGTCCGACCGAGCGAGTCCGAGCGACTAAAACGTCATCTATATAGGCTTTCTTGCAACTCTCAGTGCGCAGTCACCATTCTTGTTTTTTTTGGAACTACTTATTACTAAGCAATATTTTTTTTATGGGACCCAATCAATGTATTGAAGAATGGATGGAAGAAAGATTTTTTCAAATCGGTTAATAATTGCCAGAGTTATGCGCGAACATACATAAAAAAAAAAAAAAATATATACAGACGAATTGAGAACCTCCTCCTTTTTTGAAGTCGGTTAATAAGAAAATTGAAAGCGAAGTGGTACCTACTAAAATCGAGCCCTTTGTCTCCGGTGGGGTTTATGGGAAATTGAGCTAACTCAATGGGGCCTAAGTCCAAGAACTCAAGCGCGAGGGTCAAGAGCAATCATGAGACCCTGCGGTTGTGGACTGTATATTTATCGAGGGCTAGTTCGCGGCGCGGCGATAGAAACACAGATCGTTGGCAGCCTAGGAAATAGGTAGGGGGTCATAAGGATGCACGCCTACCTTGGCTGTAGTCTTCCTTCTCCTGCTTCTCTGGTCTTATTGAGTAGGCCTGCGGTATGCAGGCCTGCAGATTGTCCTGGGAAGTACCAACGGCGGTTGGGACTCCTTGTCACGTACGCACGAGGCACAGCAGTCAAGTTAAAGCACATCTGTTTGTCCAAATAACACCCACTCGCGCCCGTATGTTTGAAGTTAAGGAAATATGTTTCTATCAAGCAATAAATAGCGGGAAAAACAATTACGACGAAGAAGATTCTTAGGTCTTCACCGCGGCGGTTTTATTCGAGAGCGTTCTAACAACCACTGTTTTTGGCGAAGGATCGCCAACATAACCCGACGACAACGCGTCGAGCAGGACGCCTAGATACAGTAGGCGTGCGTTGGAGGGAAAGGTAATATACATTTTTAAAGGAATAGTGTAATAGGATCAGGCTGCCAACATAATACGTTAACTTGATTGGAAATCAACTAATATAGCTGGAAGCGCGCGGAATTTAATTTATAATAAGACAACGGCGTTACCAATAGGGTTGTTGTGCCAGAAACTTGTAGATATAAAGAAATCTTTCTCTAGGAGCTACGTGTGGTGGCAAAGTATTGACGAAGCTATCGAACGAATCTGTTGCGATAGTTGGATCTGCATTGCAGAGAGTGAAGCGCCGCCCATGCCCTGTCTCTGGCCATGACCAGAGAAACCCTGGGCTCGCATACACATGGATTTTTTGGGCCCTATCAAGGGACGAACATTTTTGGTCATTATCGATGCATATCGATGAACTCGAAATAAAATGCACACTTTGAAATTTTGACAACCCATTTTGACCTCCATTGAAAATAATTTTATGTTTTTTATTTGCTTTGAGGTTGGGTAAGTACGATCGAAATTACAAATCGATAGCACCAGTAGTTCCTGAAATATATAGGTGTGGCAGACAGATAGACGAAGTCATACCATGCACAACCATAAGGATTCCCTTTTAAACGACTTCAAAATGAGTAGTTCTGTATTCGACGCGTATGTATGTAATATTAATAAAAATAAGTAATATTTACTTAATATGTTAATCTATGTGGGCATAAACCAAAATTTACCCAATATCATGAGTGTGCGTATGTATGTAGGTTTATCCCCGTATTTCTCAGAAGCTACAAATCCTATTGCGATCGAGTGATATCAAAATCGGTTCAGTAGTTTAAGAGATATAGACTGTTTAAGTTTCCAGTAAATTACTCTGTCATAGCCAGCCATAGTTATTGTAAGTCAATATAACTGTACTAGTTTATGTTGTTATTAAATAAATGTTTTGTTGATTTTTTCCTAGTAATATTTTTTAAAATAATTTCCTGAAGTTTACAAGCATATGAGAATGTGCCCTTTACATCGTATAAGATTATATACTATATTGCTAGAATTCTAGACCTGTTCCACTAAGTTCAACTATTAAGTTCAACCAGTTGAACTTATTGGACAAAAAGTCCAATTATTTCAACTTTGTGCAAATTAAAAATTATTATGTAATAGTTGAAATAAATGGACATTTTATGTCCACTAAGTTCAACGATCTATTTAAAAAATACGTAGGTACTTATACATTAAAAACAATTCAAAAAATATATTTTTTTAATTATTATTTCGTCGCGCTTCCGCTGGTTGGTGTAAATCGTTCCTTAACCATCATTCATGACTATCACGAGACCACCTTATCTCCTATGCTACCCTGGTACTACTGGAGAATTATCGAAGAAAAGTAGTCACAGTTTCGTAACACGCTTCCCCTTTCGTCCCACGAAGGGGAAGCCTCTTTGTGCCCTCTGTTGCCCTAGTACTTCTGGTAACAATTTTGCGCTTTCACGTGGTATTTTATCATAGTGGATGGATGCCCTTTGATAATTTCGTCTGGAGCTACCACATTCAGCCGGTATCATCATTATCAGCCTATATTAATTAGTCCACTGCTGGACATAGGCCTCCCCCAATACATGCCATTGAGCACGGTTTTCGGCTCTCCTCATCCAGTCACTGCCAACTGCTTTGCGTATATCGTCACTCCACCGGGTCCACTATAACTACTTGGAATATTTACACACAGAATATTTCCAACCTGAATTGAACTGAATTTCCATTGATGATTAAATGATTTGTGATTTAAATAGAAACTAATAGGAATAATATTGTCCAGTAAGTTCTACTGTTATAAAAAAATATCAAAGTTGAAATAATTGGACGTTTTTTGTCCAATAAGTTCAACCAGTTGAACCTAGTTGAACTTATAGTTGAACTTAGTGGAACAGGTCGAATTCTATAATATATTCTGTATAAAATGCTATTCTATAGTGAATAATTTTTAATTTATACATTATATTTTTTTTATTTATGTACTTTTATTTATATAAAACTAGCTGTCCCGTGCAGCTCCGCCCACCTAATTAACTAATTTACTGCGCAACTATTTTAATTTTTTTTTCGTAAGAACCTTCGCCTCATAATAATGTAATGTGGGTGTCTTCAAGGGAGTAAATATCCTTTTAATAAGTTTTCGATCAGGTGGGATTGCAGCCAAGCTAGTGCTTATGACTACAAAAAAGACTTGCCGCCGTATTTCATGGACGTTTAGGACCCACACTCGAAATTTCCTAGCACCTCGGAAGTGCAAAACTTACCTAAAGTAGGGCCAATTTAATAGATCACATTTAATATCTGTCAGTCTCTTTTGTCATTATTACAATAAATATGTATGACGGGCGTGTTGGTTTGGGATCTGATGACCGTGTGTGGATTGTCCCAGAATATTATATGTAATCGTAATTGAAAAAAGTTAAGAAATTGTGCAGTTCTAACTTCAAAAACAATTAATAATATTATTTGCCCGCCGTTACCAGGTTACGTTGTTAAATTTTGATCAAGTTTCAAATGTGATCTATTAAATTTCATCAGAGAGGTTCGAATGTAGCACATGATTGTTACTGCATGAATGTTTGCCGTGATGGAGAATTATGAAACGCTAAGCGGGGTCGGAATATCCTAAAGAAAATATGTACTGAATACTTGCTCTGTTTCGCAGGATAGGGGACTACATGTTACATTATAATAAGTCAGACAAATGTCAGATGAATGATGCTCCATATATAATTGTTTATAATGAAATAAAAGTAATTTTTAAATGAAATACATTAAGTTTTCATATATTTATCGTAGGTACAAAAAAGGTACTAAATTATTATGCAAAGATTTCAGCAATATATGGACCGTAAGTACCCAAAGTAAAAAGTGGGAAGCCATCCTGACGTCAGAATGGCTTCCCAGTTTATTTATTAAATAACTTTGTTATTACTGAGGTACAAAATATTTAAACATAGGTACAAAATAGTACAAAATAGGTACTAAATCTTGGCAAAGTTTCACGTGAATCCGTGCTGTGGTCCGGTCATCCTGACGGACACGTCCACGAGGGAGAACTATTTCTCGTTGTTTATTAACATCCTATATAAACAGTTATCAAGGGTTGGGATAATAGCATATGAATAAAAAAATATTAATTAGCTCCTCAGTTCAGATTTTTAGACTGAGGAGCCAGTTTTAAATTGATAACTTTTGAAATTCAGAATTTGGCCCACAAAAATTATCTGCACTACTACCTACTACTTAAATAAACTTACATCATTGCAAGTTTATTTTGATATCTGAAGTGGCTCCTCGATCCATACGGTGCTGTAAATGTGCGCGGAATAAAAAATTAGCGATATTATTTCCAGTCGTCACCACTGGCGACAAATGGGAATAATTTTCCCGTTCGTCACCAGTGGTGATGTGTCCGTCAGGATGACCGTTTCGCGTGAATCCGTGCTGGTGGTCCGGTCATCCTGACGGACACAGTGGTGACGACTGGGAATAATCGAAAATTAGTGCGAACTGTCGTTTTCGAAAAAATGCCGAGAAACGATTCCTGCTGGAGTAATGTTGTTCCAGGAGGAAGATTCTAGACCAATGATCGGAGAGAAAATAAACTACAGGACAGATGGCTATCGTTCGTAAAGTTCAAACATTTAGGGGTTTTTTATAATTTCTGCATTTTCTTCGAAAACGTATCAACGATTAGCAAACAGAATGAGACCTCTACTAAACACCGTTTATGAGAACGGCGTGGCCGCGCGGTTCTCCATTGGTCGATCACGCGGCCATGGCATTTAAGTCCCGTAGGTCGTAAATGTAAGAGTCTCATATACTCTTACTGGTAATCTCTTAATAATTCAACAATATTAAAGGTATCCGATACATTGATAAGCCTATAAAAGTGTTGGGACTCCCCCAAGTGGTCTCCACCAGCCCCTACAACCACACCAAACGCCAACTCTTGGTCATCATCATCAGCTATTCAATTATCCACTTTCATCAACTACCGTCAATTAATTAAC
The DNA here is from genome assembly GCA_911728495.1 of Furcula furcula. Taxonomy (NCBI): domain Eukaryota; kingdom Metazoa; phylum Arthropoda; class Insecta; order Lepidoptera; family Notodontidae; genus Furcula; species Furcula furcula. Next base: position 50,914,791 of record OU452242.1, read on the forward strand.
CATCATAAAGTATCACATAATAATATTTAGTCAATAATAATCTACACATTAATCATTAATCAAATAGATATAATAATGGGTTGCCACTTACTCAGTGAATGCATCAAACCTCATGATGTTCGCCGGTTGCATCTCAATCATCAATGCAGTTCCTCGCACGTCTTTGATAACCTGCCAATCAAACTCACAAACACATTATAATACAGCAGCCATCCCATGGCCGCTCTTCACATAATCTCACAATTGACTATTCACCCCGAAGTCTCACAATCGACTGTTTTTGTAGGCGCGTCGCCCCACTATTATATCAGACGCCCGAATTCTATTGACGGTAGTCCGACTAGTCACAATAGCAACTGTGATATGCAAATACCCACTTAATTATTAATTATAAAGATCTATTTAGATACTTTCATATTTGGCTAAATTGAGATGATAAAAAACACAAATAAATAAAGCGTCGCTAACATAAAGTACAAATATTTGGGGGTTTTTTATACTTTCTGCATTTTCTTCGAAATCGTATCAGCGATTAGCACCTAGAGCTGTAAACGTTTTCAGTTTTTAACAGACTTCAAAAAAGGAGGAGGTTCTCAATTCGTCTGTATATCTTTATATATATAATTCTACTGTACGTGTGTATGTCACTGAACTCCTCCTAAACGGCTGGACCGATGTTGAAGAAATTGTTTGTGTGTGTTCAAGGGGATTCGGGAATGGTTTAGATTCACAAGTGAAAGAGCGGAGCTGCGCGGGTCAGCTAGTATATTATTTTTTTTTTCTATGTATGTTCGCGCATAACTGGCAATTATGATCCGATTTGAAAAAATATTTCTTCTATCCATTGTTTAATCCGTTGATTGGGTGTACCCATAAAAAATTATTGCTTACAAATAAGTAAGTAGTTCCTTAAAAAACAAGAACGGTGACTGCGCAGGAAACCTGCAGGAATGCCTATAAGATGACTTTATGTCGCTTTTTAAGGACAAATGAAGTATTACTTAATTTAAATATCGTTTACAAGTAAGACCGTTAAACGCTAAACGACAGTCTCAGTGCATGGCTTATGAAATCTATCATAAACGCCACACGACATCCAGTCGCTGTAAACCAAATTGATTAGCAAAATTCCATTACCATCATAGGTAGGTACATCATGTCAAGCTAATAAAAACTCACTCAAAAATCTTTATTTCAAATAGGCATAACGCTAGCAGGCACTTTCGAATCGTCATTTTTTAAAAGCTACCACCGGATCACAACGCGGCCTCAACTGAGAAGATCCGGCAAGAAACAGCGGGCTTGTCATTGTTTCACTTATTTTTAAACATTGTTTTGTTACAAATGAATCGACATTAGCGATGGTGTGTCCTGCCGTTCGAAACATAAAGAAAGGGAGAAAAGAAGAAAACAATAAATTACAACAAACTAAAAGGCCGGCGGGATAGTAGTCGGACCAGTCCCCCCAAGCAGCACCTGCGCACGAGTTGACTCGAGCAGCAGCCATCACTCCCCTAAACCATATTAGAGGGTAGGGGGTGACCCGCCACACGCGATAAAAGCGTTTATTCCTCGTAAGTAGTCTGATCATCGAGCGTGTTAAAAAGGCGCACAGTTTATTTTCCGTAGTATTGACCGGCCCTAGTCTGTACCAACTATAAAATCTTACAAGTAGGTATAAAAAAAATTGAAACGACTTCAATATCACTGAAAAGTATAAAATAATTTAAATATTATTGAAGTTGGTGTTAGCGTACCGGCTGTGTATATTGGATACCTAGCTGACCCACGGCGCTCCAACTGCGCTATTTTTACGTTTAATAACAGACATTCGCATCGAATACATAACCTACTTTTTTATAGTCGGTTAAAAACTGGGACCCACTTTTTACTTGCTCTCCGAATCACGGACCCGTTTAGTTCAAATGGCGTTAAACGGTCACCCATCTATTTAATGACCTTACCTAACGTTGCTTAACCCGATCGATTACAAAACCTTGATAAAAACTCTCTATGAGTTCCCTTACTAATATTTATTATAAAAGAAAAATTTATAAAATCTGACCAAGCGTATAACCAAGTACCCATTTTGATTTTAATCCCCTCTCCCGAAAGAACCGTGGTAGATTACTGGATAAAAAGTATCCTATGTCCTACCTCGTAGTAAGATCTCAAATCATGCCAACTTTCATTTGAATCCATTCACTAGTTTCGGCGTGATGCTCAGCCGTGATACAGACAGACAGACAAAAATTAAAAAAAATACATTTTCGGCCTCAGTATCGGTTATAGAATGTCCTCCAAAAATAATTTTCAAAATATCTTCAATGTACAGAATTGGACCTGTTACAGTTTTATTATAAGTATAGATTGGGCACCAACTTAATAATATTTAAATTATTTTCTACTTTTCAGTATTATTGAAGTCGGTTCAATTTTTTTTTAAATATTTTATTTTCTATTTTTAGTGATATTTTCATACATAAAGATTGAACCATCGAAGACGGTAACATGATCTAGGTAGGTTATGGTCACATTATCGTCTACATAGTTTTACATAATTCATGTTTCTTCAGAAACAATTTCTCCGGTCGTAATGAAATTTGCATGGAATCATCATAGTAGTTTACTGTCTCGAATAAAAAAATAATCATCGCCATCGGTTCATATTTGGCAGAGTAATGTAATGGAGAACATCAGTTTTATGGTTTTTACCAGATAAATTGCTCCACATCGTTCATGGTCGTCCAGAAAGTTCTTATCCGGTTGTAATAACATTTATACAGATTAGTTACAGTGGTTATTTCTTTCGATTAAAAAAGAGTCATTAAAATTGGTAAATATTTACCAGAATTATGACCATTTTTGTCAAATCGACATAATGTCATATAAAGGTACACGCGTCCATTGGCACGCGCCGGGCGCACTGCACGCACGGTACGCAACGGATTTTAGTTTTCTTTCTATGATTTTACCTTAGATTTTACATAGCGCTGCGTCCACTATCCACGCCGTCATTTTGCGATGCGGGCCGTCAAAATCATAGAAAGCAATCTAAAATCCGTTGCGTTCGGTGCGTCCGGCGCGGGCCAATGGACGCGTACCTTAAATGCTCAGTCTAAATGTCATGTATTTAAACATTCCTGCAGGTTTCCTGCGTAGCCGCCATTCTTGTTTTTTCAGGAACTACTTATTCGTAAGCAATATTTTTTTTTATGGGACCCAATCAATGAATGGAAGAAAGATTTTTTCAAATCGGCTCATAATTGCCAGAGTTATGCGCGAACATACATAGAAAATAAAATATGTATATACGGACGAATTGAGAACCTCATCCTTTTTTGAAGTCGGTTTAAAAAATTAAAAATAATTAAGGTAAGGTGGGGTAAGACTAACATACTTTACTGTGGGACAGACAAACTTTATTTTTGTGACTTACATTTATGCCCTACCTTTAAGACAGTAATGCCACTGGTACATTAACACTATAAGTTTATATAAAACAATGAATACATTACCGTAATTGCATCTGGAACAGAAATTTTGAAGAAATAGTGATATAGGTAAAACTGGTAGTCTTACCCCACCACACGGGGTAAGACTGTCTGTCAGTGACATATTTTATCAGAAATCGTTCTCCAAATAGAACTTTTAAAAATATATCATGTTTATAACAAGTAAATCAAGTAAAAGATAACTCTATTGCAACGTTACAGCGTTTATTTTTGCGGCAATTCGTGTAAATAGTTATCCGGGGTAAGACAGACATACAATCGAAAACAGGGGTGTAAAACCTTTGACTTGTTTTTTTATCGACATTAAAACCTCATTGTCACTTAGATGAAATAGTTCAGCGATTAAAGTATAAAGAAGGAGCAAACACTCACGAACTTTCTTTTAAACAATATAGGAAGCTTTCGAAATAATGTATAAGCACATTTATAAATGCGTATGTATCTCTGTCTCTCTGTTGTCATAAATTTTCTTAAGTATATACGTGAGTAAAAGCGCGGGACGTCGCTAGTAGGGTTATTACAATTAACTTTTCTAGGTAGCAACTAATAATTCTTTTTTAGCACCTAGTTAAAGCCGATACCCACTTTGAAAATGTTTACAATATCTGACTTGGGGCAAAACTAAAATACGTGTGTCTTGCCCCTGGTAAACTGATAGTCTTCCCCCACTTTGACATTTTTATATTATGGTTTTATTTTGTTATATGTTAAGGAAACTTGTTTGTTTTATGTGATAATAACAAGATAATTTTATACTCGATGTTGGTATGATGCTACTTACAGCAAAGTATCTCAATTTAACATTTAATATCACAAATTTTTTAATGCTTTTTTCAGATCCACCATTTAGTCTTTTTTTTTCTTACAGCTGACATTTTAATTGTGTGATATTGACCAAATAGTTCAGCAGAAATGGCAACTGTGTTTTGAGCCGAGAACCATTTCATGATAAATGTTTTATCGACAAGTTAAATTGGAAAAAAAACGCAGAACTTTTCGAGTTATTTGAAAGTGACAGTATTACCCCGGTGACAGTCTTACCCCACCTTACCTTATAAAATTGTATCGCCTCGCTATAAGTAGCCAACTAAGTACTTTCTAGGGATTTCGGAATGGCTAAAACAAATAAATACTCTATCCTGTTTTTCTTTAAAAGATCATTAGGTATATGTATGAACACTGGAGTGATGGGTGACCAGCTAAAGGCATTGAATACCTTCAATAATATCAGACATCGGTCTCGCCCGCGCCGGAGTGGCCACCCTCAGACCAAATAAATCTCAGTAGCCAACATTAGGTTTACCGCAAATGTTGTTCACCAACATTAAAAGCCACAATCATTTAGAACCGCCTCCCCTCAAATCTCTCAAAGCATCACATCATAGGACAATTTTCACGCATCTCACGTGTCGCCGCCATGTTTGGTTTTTAACTTTTTCTAAACAATGCAGGCGTAATTGCGCGGGAAGCGGTTTGTTACATTCTTTTTTTTAATATATTTTTAATTCGCGACATGCGGGGTGTGCGTTCGCGTTGACTGTTTATATATATTTTTTTTTTTTATTATAAAAGGGAAGGGTTGCCATATCCCCATGCTTGGCAGGCGTCTTGGGGATCGCAGTATGGCTAGCCGCACACGGTTAAAATTATTGTCTACAACGCCAGGAGCATAGTTAAATCGCACGGGATGTAGTATAATGACAATGCTATTGACCGTGTGCGGACTGCCTATAAGATAGGTAATTCAATAGTCGCCTTTTATGGACACCAAACGGGAGGTGAAAGAAGTATGCTAATTCTTACCCGAACACCCCACGGTTTACAAGCATATGCTTCACCGCAATCCCACCTAGTAGGCAGCTATTTAGATTTGAATTATGTGGATAGTAAACTACAATGTTTACCATTTAGGTAGGTACCTACACTGGGAGGGAACCTATCTCAGAAGAATCGATAGCAATGTCTGGTCCGGGGTGACGGTGTAACAACAGTAAAAGGGACAAAAGGGAAGGAAAGAGTTATGTCGGTCCTCTAGCTAGCTCTAGCTCTAGCAGAGGGAGGTTTCCCTCTGCGTCATTTGGCTGCCGTCTTGAGGTGGAGGGGAATTTTCCCAGTCAGGTCGCTCCATTCTTTTGTAATCTGACGATTTGTCGATTCCACTAGGTTATGTCCCATGCCTCTTAATATAATACAACTTTATCTTAAATGAATATAGGTAGGTACCTACTGTTATACATACATAGTCTTGGGGTACAAGTTGGCGCAAAGTGCTTTTCAAGCCAGAAGTCGTGGGGTTTTAATCGTTCGGGGTGCTACAACTTTGTGTACTTATGTAGTTATTCCCAAAGATATTATATATTTATAGTGAAAAATTCTATATCTATGGTTATTCCTTACTTGTTAGGACAACGCAGACTGATCGCTTGATTGTCTGGTTCCATCCTACCGCATTGTGAGAATATAGAAAAAGAGACGTTTTTGTCTACGCAAGCACTTGTGCTGTATGATATCCTTGGCTGTTCTTTTGAAGACTGGTCTCTGTATCAATCAGAACAACGTTATTAATAAATTATGTCATGCCGTATGTACTTATAGTATATTATAAAGGCAGGTTTTATATTGAAATCTACAGATTAAGTTAACTTTCTCTTTTGGCTTTTGACATTTTACGAAAAGAATAAGAACGAACTAAAAGCACACAACTCTAGATTCGAAATCGAAAACTTGACGCCAATAGAATTAACGCTCAGACAACAACGCGTCTAGACATAATTCAATTTCTTTGGTAATAATACATTTATTTTCTTCCGGACAATATTTCGGTCGTTGAATTAGTAGTGAGTGATCTCAAGTTATATATTTGGATTTTATTTTTCTCCGATATATCATGGAAACGCGCACTTCGCACGGGAACACGGGCTACGACAAACTTCTCTCGTTGGGCGCGCCGCGGCTCCATTCCGAGAGCGACCGCAATTCGAATTATTCGCACGTAGCGAGCTTTGCAGCTTTATTTCTATTTTTTGTCATACAATAACGAATATTTTTAATTTATGGCCTTAGAAGATTTAAAAAATTCAGTATAAGTACCATTTGTGATTACGCGGGCAAACCGTTTTAAAAATATTCTTAACTTTATAGGGATTTGGAAGGTTTTCTCATTCACATAAAACATAATAAATAAGTTCTATTGGTTATTCTTTGTGCAGATGCGATTGTTTGTTCAATAACAAACAGCGGGCTTAGAGAGGCCACATTAAGCATTTCATCTAAGTAAATAGAATTCGTATTCTGCATTCCCAGCAGGAAGGCGATTCTCGCACTTTCGAATCAATAACGGAATCGAAAAAATATTCGAATTCGAACTATTGGCGACTAAAAATCAAGTAGTGGTATTCTCGACATGTCGAGCCCAACACATTTCGAACGCTAGTCGCTCGAACTGCTTCGACTGGTCAAGACCATTCGAATCGTCATTTCGAGTTCGAATTACGTCACATAAACAACTTTATAGATATGTTTTTCTTTAAAAACATTCCATCCGGTAAAAAAAAACCGTATCAACTTCTTGAACGGAATGACTCGCGTGACGTTTATCTTTAATAATGGCAACATGTTCCTCCTTCGATTAGAGATTATTTCGAAGTTTACTTCGATTGTTGCCCAGAATACAAGTCTCGAGAAAAACACTTCGAGTTTCGAAATTTCTTAGTAGATATAGGCTTCGAATTGCAGATTCGAAATCGAAGTCGATTCGAAGTATCAGTGAGAATCGCCCCCCAGATCCTTCGCAATTCCTGTAATTGCGTAAAATGTTCACACATTTAAGGTGAATCATAGTCAATTCATTTATTAGCACTAGTGAGCAAACTCGAATTTGGTGCTAATGCTGTGCCATACGAATAAATATTAAAACGTACTCACTCATATTATACCTTTTTAGACCCGCTAATCTAAACTCAAGCTCATTCTGTAGGTAGGGAATAAAACTATGTTCCCGGATTAATAATTACTAATACCGCGCGATGACCGCGAAGTCCAGCTAATAATAGTAATAAAAGACTTTATGAATTCAAAAAATATATAAATCAACTAAACCTACTAAGTATGCAAATAAAAGACTATATGCTCAAGATTCAGATTAATATATTTTAAACTTTATCATAAGCACAAGAAGAGGTGAGCACATAGGAGAGGACCGAAATCAAAGTTAAAATATCTTCAGTACGTACTTACATATAAGTAATTATATAATAGGTCCCATGAAGGGAATTACACATAGTAAGATTATAATAATACCTACTGCTATTAGAGGTGGTGGTATGTATTGTATATGATAAAATATTTAATTAATGGTGTTTTGCGATGATTGTAAATAGGTACATTTACAACCTACGATGAAGTAATGACAAAAACTTAAAAATGCAACCCACGTCAAGGATAGGTAGGTATACCTATTTACCTACTTTGTGACGATAGGAGATTATGGAATACAATGAACCAAGTAAGTAAGTAATGTACTTAGTGTAATTCTTGAGCACACAATCCAATAATGTAGCTTATAGTATACTTACTGGAAATATTGTTAGTTTTTTTTTTTATTCTATATAAGCTAGTGCTTGACTGCAACCCCACCTGATGGAAAGTGGCGACGCAATCGAAGATGGTAAAGCACACTAGCTTATTAAAAGCCTATTCACTCTAGCCTTGAAGACACCCACATTATAATCGGGCGGGAAAACCGACGCAGGCAAACTGTTCCAATCCTTAGCTGCCCTTATTACAAACGAAGAAGCACATCGTTTAGTCCGGACTGAAGGCACTTTCACCGCATAAGGATGTGTATACGCAGTGCGTCTCGTCGTCCGATGATAGAAGTTATGCAATTTGGAATCAAGTCATGCAATTTCTGCGCACACTGGCCAAAATGCATCCTGTAGAATACCGAGAGGCTGGCTACTTTGCGCCTGTGCTCTAGGCTTCCACTAACTTAGTGTCACCAATTAGCCGCTTAGCGCACCTCTCCACTGAGTCCAAAGCAGCTAGATGGCATTTTGCAGCACTAGCCTATATATGACTCCAGTACTCTACACGTTGACTGTTTATATATATTGACTTGTATTTTCTTATACAACATCAGAAGCGGTCCCAGTATGAAGTACCGCCGTACATTTGCAAGGACACCTAGCTTCCTTCCAGCTACTTTGGCCTTGGGCTCAATGAACCGCCCTAAATTAAGGTTTGAGGAAATTTCAACTCCCAAGTACTTTACTGAAGGCGGTCGGTTATATTTAAAAAACATCGTCTACTTATATCTTACATAGGTAGACGATGGTAGACTGTGTCCAAACGTCATCCACATTGCTTGAAGATAATAGAAATCCTTATCGCACGATTTCCTGCAGTTTCCCGCACTTAAATTACGCTTCATAGTAGGTTGGCCCCCTAACCTGACATTGACAGTTACACAATTTTTCCTGCGCGAACTGAGCACTGTGCAGACAAGTGTGAAAATCAAAATGTCGCCGACAAGAATCGCTCATTTGTAAAAAAAATGGCGGGTAACGGATACCATGTAGTCTTTACATGACGGTATATTTCTATTTTTTTAAATAATAATCCTCTTGTCTGATGGCCACAGCAGCATTCAATCTTCGAGAGCACCCCAGCCGGTGTGCCTATATAAATGAGGTGCAAGCGGAGACAAGAACATTCATACAGCGGTCACGGGACAGTCAACGGTCTACTCTCATCAGGATATAATCATGGTTTGAAGATATAAACTTGTAAATCTTGTAAGTAATTTATTATTATTTATGACGTTTTACTGTGACTTCTAATTAGGTTATTATGCTAAAGATTTAAGTAATCGTCATGCCTCTTACAAGCATAATACTTATTATCCTGTAGGTACCTATCTGATCGTTTGGTTGATCCTTTAACAACACTATCGATTGGTATAATAATAATGCAGTGAGCATTGATGACAGTGAGTCAACAAAATCGGGTCCTTGCAGTTAAAATTGGGTCCGTGTCTCCTTTGAGTATTTTTCACTAATCCTAGGATTTGGCCATCCACATGAAAATTCAACCACATGTCGTTGAGATAGGTAGACCGGGAGCCTGATCTAATTATGTATATACTTACTTAGTACACATCTTAAATCTATACTTATAATAAAACTGTAACAGGTCCAATTCTGTACATTGAAGATATTTTGAAAATTATTTTTGGAGGGCATTCAATAAGCGATACTAAAGCCAAAAATGTAATTTATTTTATTTTTAACCGGCTTCAAAAAGAAGGTTCTCTATTCGACGCGTATGTATGTAATATTGATAAAAATGCGTAATATTAATATATGTTAGTCTATGTGGGCTTCTAAACAAATTTACCAAATTTTATGAGTGTATGTATGTATGTATGTAGGTATGTATGTATGCAGTGGCGTGCACTCAGGGTAGGCAAAAAAATGTATTCGGCTTGTTCAACCTATTTTAATTATATTAGTATACCATTTCAAATATCCATAAGCAAGCAAATACTATAGACATATTAATTTGCAGTTCAAAACATTAATAAGTTCATTCAGCGGCGCCATACTGACAAAAATACTTTGCCTACCCTAGGATTTCTCTAAAAAATCTTAATTTAAAAAACTTAGTTCGGACATGAATTAACGTATTTTTTTTTAATGTAAATGATTGTGTTGGTAATGTTGATTAATTTAAGGATATTTGTATCTGGAACACGAACAATTAACATAAAGCATAAACAACTCGAAGGTATTTTTGGCTGTTTTCTGTGCACGCCACTGTATGTATGTATGTAGGTTTGTCCACGGATTTCTCAGAAACTACAAGTCCGATTTCGAAATTTTTTTTTCGATGACCTCTCCTCGGTCGTGTCGGTCTTCCGTCCCATAGGAATAAGTAAACGAAATATCTGTGACAGGTAACGGAAGAGAGAGTGCACTTGTGTCTACGCAAGCACTTGTGCACTATAATATCACCCGCATAGTTAGCTAATCGTGTTGAAAAAAGGATTAGCCGGATACGGCATGCGGAGAAGAAGAAGAAAGTCAGACTATAATATTCCGAGGATTCCAGTATTTAACCTGTAATATTTAATCTCTTTGTTCAGTTCCTATTGCTGTTACACCCTTATTTTTATATTAATAAATAATAAGGAAATTTATTATAATTTATGTTTACCACGAATCCAGCAATTAAGTTTAATTAATCTAGCTCCGCGATCCATCACGTCGTCCTCCTGGAGCCGTGCCGAGGTGATTAATTAATAGCGTTGCGGCGTTGCGTCCAACAGATGCGTTGGACGCACCTGCCGCCGGCCGCGGCTAGTTGCGCACAATAATAGTAGGTACTTACTTATCATCACGCTGCGCCGGTAGTGAGAAAAACAGGAGGGCTTGGGCAAGCCCAGCGCAATGTTGGACAATTTTGATTCAGGAGAGGTCAATCCGGAATCAATCGGACTTGTTTTTGCAACTCAGAGTCGTTAGATTAATGGGGACATCGAGGATGGTGGCGGGGCTGCTAAGCCCGTCCCCATGAGCACCGTGTCGTCCCCGGGGGACTATAATACGTCATCCGGCGGCGGGATCAAAGGCCGTGAGGGGTACCTGGTGAAAATCCCCCCTTTCATGTTCCGATACGACAGTTGCTGGGAATTTTGTAGCTGACCTCCCACACGGTCCCGGGGACAAGAAAAAAGGGGAAGGCATTGCAATCATTCACTGCGACCTGTGGTGTCATCTAGCAAAACCTAAGCTTCTTCTACGACCCCCGGGCGCACTCGGGCAATTTCACTAATTCCACCAGCTAAGGGCCCTACACACTGGAACACACCAATGTTTACACACTGCTGCTTGGCGGCAGTATATCTACCACTTAGTAATGTAGCTATGATGTCTTATCTAGTAGGTACGCAGATCATTTTACTTCAAGCCCTTTATTTTCCATACTTGTTATCCACGAATAACCAGGATACCTATCGTGTGGAAGGAATGCCATTATGAGCGCACCATGGTTGACACATCGTCGCCGGAACTAATGGTGTATAAATGCGAGATAATCCGGCCCGCTGCGCCGATGTGATTTATAAACGCTGGTTTTGACAGCCTAACTAACGGAGAGGGGCTTATTGTACTCAAAAATGACTTTCCTAGCTAGATCTATACATGGTATAAAATAAAGTCTATTTCAGCGTCTGTCTGTCTGTATAACAGCTAACTCCTCCTAAACCACGCAACGGATCTGTAAGCGGTTTTCACCAACGGTTAGGTACATAATATTTCACTGAAAGTTTATGTTATATAAAAAAATGTGCGTGCGTGGAGTCCCTCCGCGCGGAAGAAGTGAAACTTCATTCTCGCTCAGTCGATCGGTCGGTCGGTGGGTCGGTCCCTCACTCACTCACTCACACACACACACACACACACTCACACACACACACACACACACACACACACACACACACACTAACTCAACTCAACTCAACTAAACTCAACTCAACTCAACTCAACCCAACTAAACTCAACTCAACGCAACCCCACTGAAACCCACTGGAACCCACTGGAACCCACTGAAACCCACTGAAACCCACTGAAACCCACTGAAACCCACTGAAACCCACTGAAACCCACTGAAACCAACTGAAACCAACTGAAACCCACTGAAACCCACTGAAACCCACTGAAACCCACTGAAACCCACTGAATCCCACTGAAACCCACTGAAACCCACTGAAACCCACTGAAACCCACTGAAACCCACTGAAACCCACTCACCCACTCACTCAGTGACGGCGTCACATGAGCGCTTTCATAACCTTAACAAATTTACGCCTATCGCCTATCGTTTAACACCTATCACTTAACGCGTTAAGCGATAACGCGTTAAGGTGATTCATTTAACGCTTAACGCGTTATGTGATAACATTTTTGGAAGTCGCATAAGAAGTTTCACTTCAAAAAAAACATAATTAAGTTTTATGTAAGTAGAAAAATAAATACCTAACACCCGTGCGAAGCGGGTGCGGGTCGTGAGTATTTTATAATAAGAGAGCGTCCTGTACCAACGCAGCGTCAGATATTCTGGCGCCAAGTAGAAGCATGTTAACGTTGCTGTGTTGTGAAGGGCGATGCTGCAGGAGAAATTATTGAGTTAGATAAGGTTACGGTTAAGGTGGTACCTACGTGTATAGGCAGGCGTGTCGAAGCAAGAAAGGTACGCACAATACACAAGTACTAAATATTTATACAGTAATTATAACTACACAGAGTGAGTATCAATAATGCAATCCATCAGATTACATCCTCAGATTCCCATAAAAAAATTGATACTTAACTAATACGATCAGTTTTTAATTAAGTAAGTAAGTACTTAAGTACCTAATATAAAAATACTTAATACAAATTACAATCAATTTTTAATTTTAATAAGTACATAAGTACTTAGAACTAAATTCTTATAAAGGAGGTGATAGCGACAAATAGATACATATATCAACAAGATTTCCAACCACACATAACAGAATTACGAGAGTAGGTACGTGTTGAACCCCATAGCACAAAATTTGTCTTTGTGCCCATAGCCATAGCAAGCAACTAACTGATCAACGCGGACCTTTCTTTTGTATAGGTATATATAATTTTTAGCACAGTATTACAGTTTACCGTAAAGATCAATGCAACCAAAATCGTCTGTAGATTATTGACAAGTTTTCGAAAAATACGACACGTATTAGATCTATTGGTAATCGTACGGTACAGATTTCAAAAATCTGACCTCCGCTTTTTCTATTGGCTGGATATGTTCATCATAAAGTGGAAGCATGCAAAAGAAGTGGCCCAAGAATAGAACCTTGTAGTACTCCACACGTAACATGGTGTCCATGAATTACCATACTTTGGCTCTCATGACTAAAGACTGCGTAACAAACATTTAATTTACAAAAGATTGTCGGGGGGGCCAACTGTCACCTTTAATATGCCTTTAATGATATAACATTAATTCAATAGAGTTTTGTTTTGAGCTTATATTCACTTTACTCTTAAAAATACTGTGACCTACGCTGTACATGCAAATAGTGCGGAAAAGAATAAAGGATATAATACAAATTGTCTATGGCCTGCTGAGGTCAGAAAGAAATGACGCTATACGCGAGCACGTAGCGCTTTCTCTTTCATATGACGTTCCAAATTACGATTTTGGGGAGAAACATTAATAAATTATGTGTAAGAATAAGTGCTTTAAAAAAATATTTAAAAGTTGTAATATTTTAATAATTATTCATATATTTATTATGTACAATTGTATAACTGCAAAATGTAAAAATAATCCAAATTCCGCTAGTGACGCGGGACTTATCTGTTACAGTCCCAAGCTCCGGATTCATAGTGTTTTATTTTAAATACAGAATGAGGCTACCGTCGCTTGACTGTAACACTGCTTAATAATAAACTCTGATGCATATGGATCTAGTAAAAAGTACTTAGTAAAATAAAAATAAAACCGGTACAATCCACGAATCGAACCCGGAACTCAGGTTCTCTGTAATAGCCTGTGAAACAGGATCGGAGTGTATAATTATCAAATATGGCGGTGTTCAAAACAATTGCCTAAAAAAAAAAAAAAAAAAAAATATGGCGGTGTCATTTCCCGCGCTTTTCCATTAGCCGCCATTTTGTCGCGCGCCAATAAATGGCCACCGTTAAATGACCTGTGAACATGATAAGTGAAGGGGTGCGAATTTATTGATGGCAGGAGCGATCTTTCGACGTTTTAATTAAATTAGCACAAGAAACCTAAATAGGTATGTAATTAATGTCTCTTCTGACGAGCGGCAGTGCAATGCTGTCTATAGGCAGGCGTGGCGCGCGGCCATCAGGCGAACGTCTCACTCGTCTCTTCACTAAGTGGAATAACAAATAACTTCGAAGTAAGTTCTATGCTCATTTTTAAACATTATTTATCGGATACCCAATGATATCCCAAAAAAAATCGCAGTAGCTATGCGGTTTCCTTGAGCAACAGTCCGACAGCCCGAGACGAGGTCGTGCCACACTGAGATGCCCTTGAGCTCGCCGCTCTCATGTCCTTCAGTGCTGTTTATGCGCTCGCCTCCTCTTGTCTTGGTGGAACTGCAGTGGCTATTTTTGGCCAACGGTAACTATATTTCGAAATACCTATATAAACAATTAAAAATTGTAATAAAACATACTTAATAAAAACTCTAAAAAACCTAACTGCGAACAAACAAAACACAACGACTTAAACATTACACATCTACACATATGATTATACCAATTTGTCTCCTTAGGACCTTTTATTATCACCTATAAAAATCGTTTTTTTTTTAACAAAAAAGTAATACAAAATAGTCTCTGACGCCGCCTCATTTTTTTTTTAACTATGCAGCCATCGATATACTATACCAACTAGATTTGCTGTCACGACCCGAAAAGTGGTCACGAAAATAAGAGCTACGGAGACGGCTGTCGCTCAATTGTCTGCAATTATTATTGAACCTTATTTTATAGTATGTAAGTTATCTTTTTATATGAACATATTATTGTTTTGCGTGTATAGTTGTGTAAGTATATGTAACCGCGACCACATTTTCGATGTCATTTTGTTCGTGACAGCTAATCTAGTTGGTATAGTATATCGATGTATGCAGCCTACTTAGTCAGTAATCACCCCCACTACTTAAATGAATCTAACGACAGATCATACGTCAAAATGTCCATTGAGGCTGTAGGCAGTGTTAAAGAAATAGACATATACTTAGGTACCTACCCTGTTTATCTTTACAAGATCAAAATCGTAGTAATAAATGTTTAGAATAGCACAGGAGTGATGGCTGACCAGTGGCCAGCCAATGTCTTTGGTATTTTATTAAATATGATTCAGATCGCTATCGCCCCCGCTCCCGCTCGCACCATACGCTCGGCTTGACTACGCCTCGCTAGCGGAGATGAATCCGTGTTCGTCGCGTCAGTTATCGGCGCGGTTAAACGCGCCGCGCCCGGGTATACCCAGATTAACCATTAACCTCTCTCTATGGGCAATGATTCGAAGCTTTTGGGACATAGATTATTAATACTTACACTAAAATTCATGAGTCATTGGCATTTTATCATGTTATTATCCGACAACGGCAGACACGAAGCAAAGGATCTTTTAAATTCCGCACTCACAAACGTTAGTTATCGTTAATTAAACCACTTCTTTAACTGAATTATTTTGACTCTTGGTGCTGTTTATGCTTATTTTCATTTATCGCGATATCAATAAGTACTCTATCACTACCAGAGTATAAAGTATTAATTAGCTACATAGGTACGAGTTCGAAATACTCTCATTTCAAAAACTGGCCTTATCTTTAATTGACGTTTGTAAATGTGGCGGATTTAATATCCATTTTTCACATGTACTAAGTATTTAGTACAGAAAAAAATACACCAAGGTTTAATAATGAGACGATAGGACGTGGGC
The DNA here is from genome assembly GCA_911728495.1 of Furcula furcula. Lineage (NCBI taxonomy): Eukaryota > Metazoa > Arthropoda > Insecta > Lepidoptera > Notodontidae > Furcula > Furcula furcula. The sequence goes on from OU452242.1 coordinate 50,930,828, forward strand.
TCTTGGAGTATTTTTGGATCAATTATTCTAGCAAGCCATGGGTTCTATCTAACTCATCATGAGGCATAGCAGTACTAATAACAATGGAACAAACTCAGTACCTAGGTCATATTTTGAGAGTCTCGAGGTCAAGTAATATCACTATTATTTGACGACCAAAATATATAGTCTGTTGAGACTTCACGTTTCCACGCTGTTTATTTACTACGTGGTTTATATTCGGTGGGTTGACTGGTTAGGATTGCATCTCCCCATCTCCTCTCGTTGAGTGCCGCAAGAGGCGACTAAGCGAGAACAGGAACACGGGCAGCAGCGTCTTTCTTTTGGATTTATAATACCAGCCCTTGTTTATGTCCCACTGCTGGGCACGGGCCTCCCTTCAAGATGAAGGGGCTTAGGCCATAGTCCACCACGCTGGCCAAGTGCGGGTTGGCGGACTTCACACGTCATTCGAAAGCTAGTTAGGCTTTCTCAGACATGCAGGTTTCCTCACGATATTTTCCTTCACCGAACTTCCCGACACCGAACACCGACTTCTTTCTTTTGGATTTATCTTACACCTATACTGCGATCCCCAAGCCGCTTGCCAAGCGCGGGGATTATGGCAACCCCTCCCTTCTAAGGGGGAGGCCTTTGTCCAGCAGTGGACGTCTATCGACTGCTAATGATGATGAATGATTATATTAGGTACACTTTGTGGTACGTCCCTTGTGCGAGGAACCGTCCAGGTAGATACACCACCAGATATTCTGCCGCCAAGCAGCAGTGTGTAAACATTGCTGTGTTCCGGTGTGAAGGGCACTGTAGCTGGTGATATTACCGGCCACAAGAGACTTGATAACTAATGTCTCGTGTGACGAGCGGCAGTGCAATGTGAAGGGCACTGTAGCTGGTGATATTACCGGCCACAAGAGACTTGATAACTAATGTCTCGTGTGACGAGCGGCAGTGCAATGTGAAGGGCACTGTAGCTGGTGATATTACCGGCCACAAGAGACTTGATAACTAATGTCTCGTGTGACGAGCGGCAGTGCAATGTGAAGGGCACTGTAGCTGGTGATATTACCGGCCACAAGAGACTTGATAACTAATGTCTCGTGTGACGAGCGGCAGTGCAATGTGAAGGGCACTGTAGCTGATGATATTACCGGCCACAAGAGACTTGATAACTAATGTCTCGTGTGACGAGCGGCAGTGCAATGTGAAGGGCACTGTAGCTGGTGATATTACCGGCCACAAGAGACTTGATAACTAATGTCTCGTGTGACGAGCGGCAGTGCAATGTGAAGGGCACTGTAGCTGGTGATATTACCGGCCACAAGAGACTTGATAACTAATGTCTCGTGTGACGAGCGGCAGTGCAATGTGAAGGGCACTGTAGCTGGTGATATTACCGGCCACAAGAGACTTGATAACTAATGTCTCGTGTGACGAGCGGCAGTGCAATGTGAAGGGCACTGTAGCTGGTGATATTACCGGCCACAAGAGACTTGATAACTAATGTCTCGTGTGACGTGCGGCAGTGCAATGTGAAGGGCACTGTAGCTGGTGATATTACCGGCCACAAGAGACTTGATAACTAATGTCTCGTGTGACGAGCGGCAGTGCAATGTGAAGGGCACTGTAGCTGGTGATATTACCGGCCACAAGAGACTTGATAACTAATGTCTCGTGTGACGAGCGGCAGTGCAATGTGAAGGGCACTGTAGCTGGTGATATTACCGGCCACAAGAGACTTGATAACTAATGTCTCGTGTGACGAGCGGCAGTGCAATGTGAAGGGCACTGTAGCTGGTGATATTACCGGCCACAAGAGACTTGATAACTAATGTCTCGTGTGACGAGCGGCAGTGCAATGTGAAGGGCACTGTAGCTGGTGATATTACCGGCCACAAGAGACTTGATAACTAATGTCTCGTGTGACGAGCGGCAGTGCAATGTGAAGGGCACTGTAGCTGGTGATATTACCGGCCACAAGAGACTTGATAACTAATGTCTCGTGTGACGAGCGGCAGTGCAATGTGAAGGGCACTTTAGCTGGTGATATTACCGGCCACAAGAGACTTGATAACTAATGTCTCGTGTGACGAGCGGCAGTGCAATGTGAAGGGTACTGTAGCTGGTGATATTACCGGCCACAAGAGACTTGATAACTAATGTCTCGTGTGACGAGCGGCAGTGCAATGCGAAGGGCACTGTAGCTGGTGATATTACCGGCCACAAGAGACTTGATAACTAATGTCTCGTGTGACGAGCGGCAGTGCAATGCGAAGGGCACTGTAGCTGGTGATATTACCGGCCACAAGAGACTTGATAACTAATGTCTCGTGTGACGAGCGGCAGTGCAATGCGAAGGGCACTGTAGCTGGTGATATTACCGGCCACAAGAGACTTGATAACTAATGTCTCGTGTGACGAGCGGCAGTGCAATGAGAAGGGCACTGTAGCTGGTGATATTACCGGCCACAAGAGACTTGATAACTAATGTCTCGTGTGACGAGCGGCAGTGCAATGCGAAGGGCACTGTAGCTGGTGATATTACCGGCCACAAGAGACTTGATAACTAATGTCTCGTGTGACGAGCGGCAGTGCAATGCGAAGGGCACTGTAGCTGGTGATATTACCGGCCACAAGAGACTTGATAACTAATGTCTCGTGTGACGAGCGGCAGTGCAATGTGAAGGGCACTGTAGCTAGTGATATTACCGGCCACAAGAGACTTGATAACTAATGTCTCGTGTGACGAGCGGCAGTGCAATGTGAAGGGCACTGTAGCTGGTGATATTGCCGGCTACAAGAGACTTGATAACTAATGTCTCATGTGACGAGCGGCAGTGCAATGTGAAGGGCACTGTAGCTGGTGATATAGCCGGCTACAAGACTTGATAACTAATGTCTCGTGTGACAAGCGGCAGTGCAATGCTGGCTATAGGCAGGCGTGGCGCGCGACCATCACGCGAACTTCTCACTAGGTTGAATAAGAAGTCGGTTAAAAAAAAGTAATTAGCGATGCGCGAGGTGTCGGAAAATTTGCTTGTTTACAATAAAACAAAATTCAAACTTAATCATATGTATTAAAATTATATTTTTTCTTAATCACTTTCAATTCTATCATCAAAAGTCTAGTTTTAATTCTTTCTTGCTTCAATCTTTCCTTTTCAATCTCCAAGCTAACTGTTCGCTTGACTCTCTCGTCGTCCCTGTCCTCAGCCGCTCTCGCCTCTTGCATCTCTAATAGCTTTAATTTCTTTTCCCGCAACCTCTCCAAGGAAGAAGTGGCGGTGGAGAAAGTGTGCCGCCTATTTAGTTTTCTCTTGGCGCGTGTAAATTCTTTTTCTTCATCTCTCAGTCCTAATGGGTCGCCCCAATCCTAGAAAATAATAACTATTTAATTATAACCTGTTGATAGATGAAGCCGAAGCAACAGATTTTGATAAGGTCGGTCAACGAAACGGATATTATAGTGCACGTGTGCTTGCGTAACCACAAGTGCACTCTCTGTTCCTTTACTCTCACAATCCGATGTGACTGAAGACCGACACGACCGGGGAGAGGTCAGCAGGACCGACTTGTTACATGTCCGTCCGACGCATGGAGCATCTTTGTATTGAGGCTATTATGTGATCCAGTGAGGAAAGTTATTACTCCCCGGAATCAAACCCGTGACCTCTGGATTCTAAAGCAAGCGGTTTCCCGCTGCGATACGGAGGCTATAAACATACATTCCGTTTCAAATGAACTTGTAAACGATCTTCATCTCAATAACTACATAACGCATACATTGTCAACTAGGAGCGGCAGCAATAACAACCTTGTATTACCAAGACGCTTTTGCTGTCGCGTTTTATTGTCAAATATACGGAGGGCGTATTATACAACCGCCTCCGTGGCGTGATTCGGAAACCACCACTTCCTTTGTAAACCAGAGGTCGCGGGGTGGAATCCTGCGGGGGGCAACTAATTTGTGTAGTTGTTCCTGGCTAGGACAATTCAGGCCGGTCACCTGATTGTCTGTAAAGTAAGATGATCCATGCGTCGGTTGGGTAAAAAAACGGTCCTACGCCTAACCTCTCCCCGGTCGTGTCGGTGTTCCGTCCCATCGGATTATGAGAGGTATAAATGAAGAGAGAGAGCACTTGTGTTTACACAAGCACTTGTGCACTATAATATCACTTGCATACATGGCTGATCTTGTGAAAGATTGGCCGCTGTTGTCGTATCGGCCAGGAGGGCATTATTATATACAACCGCTATAATAAAGTTGTCATAGTATTCAAGTTAATTAGTAACGGAATATACGTATGTTACGAGATCAGATATTTTATATTGTAAATTGTTTTAACTCGGAGCCCGTTGGCTCGAATCGTATCAAGAAAAAACCGCGCAAAAAAAATAGGCCCGGGCTCCGAAGGGTTAAATTCTATATCAAAACTAGCGACCCGCCCCGGCTTCACACGGATCTAATTTAGAAGATTCGGTTGCAATATATTGTTACTTTTTCTACATAGATAAAAGCTTAATTCGGCTTTTTATACTACATATACTTATACAAACTCTCAATGAAAAACTATCTAACTGACGGTTAAAACTGTTTAGAAATTCGTTGTTTAGGTTAGCAGATATACAGACAGACACAGAAAGCGACTTTGTTTTATAATATGTAAGGAAGTAAGAATGATCGTAGCTTCGTTTTGGGGATGAATGATGGGATACTTTTTTTTTGTAAATACATTGCATGTTAGAATTGCATCCCACCATCTCCTCTCGTTTGGGTGTCGTAAGAGGCGATTAAGCGAGAAAAGGGCGGACAGACGTCGTCTTTCTTTTGGATTTCTCTTCCACCTGCGATCCCCAAGCCGTCTGCCAAGCGTGGCGATTATGGCATCTCCTCCCTTTTAAGGGGGAGGCCTTAGTCCAGCACTGCACGACTATCGGCTGCTAATGATGATGATGACTAGGGACCGGATTTATATGTACTTATTTAAAATTCCAAAATATGTACATATAATATGACTAAAAATATGTAAAAATATGAAGTTAAAAATAACCATAAGCTTCGGTTTTTTTTTTTTTGGGAATGATAGATGATAGTTGGCCGCAGATGGCCATTACAGCTTCACCGGACAATAGGAGGCGAGCGCTTAAAGCGCCCTAGCCTTAACGGCAGAAGTAGCGACGAGCTCAAGGGCACCTCAGGGAGGCACGGCCTCGGCTTGGGCTGTCGCTTAAGAGAGGGCTGAGTTTACCACCGGTTCACAACGCGCCCCCACTGAGAAGAACCGGCAAGAAACTCAGTGGGGTGATGCACGTCGTTGAGGTCGCATGCGTACGACCCTTCGGCCTCGCCGGCGAGACAGGCGTCTGATAGCTAAGTTTCATGTATATGGCAGTTCTTGTGTTGTTACAGTACACGGATCTCATGTTTTGTAACCCCCAAAGCAAAAAAGGCATGTTTAAGTTTGTACGCGTGTCTCTCTGTCTGTCTGTGGCATCGTAGATTCCTAACGAATGGATGGATGAAAATTTAAGGTCGTTCTGTTTGGTCAAAATAAGGCTTAGTACTGGCTGAATAGGTAATCTTTCAACATCGCAGTATGTGACTGGCCTCCTGTTCGTGGCGCAGTGAGAAACCGCTTGCTTTGCAAACCGGAGGTCGCGGGTTGGAATCTAACGGACCGCTATTCGCGACAGTGATTCTTTAAAGGTGTATTTATAAGGTGAATACGGGCGAAGTACAATAAATTCAGCGCCGATAGCTTACTGTAACGACCCGTGACTGCGATGTGACACGTTTACAGAATAATAAATATTTTGCTCACTCGCAAATTATTTCTACCCCGTATCAACATTTTTTTTTGTGATTTACCTACTATTATCGTAAGTACTTTGTTTCGTATAAGTACATCTATTTGCTACCCTTTTTTACAGAAATATATTTATTTTTATAAAAATATGGACTTATCTTTGAAATATGCCAAAATATGGAAAATAAAAATTGCATCTTCTCATTCCAAATCATAATTCGTGAAGAAAACAACATACTGATCAAAAACTATTGAAATAGAAAATAAATATGTATTAGGTCCTCACATATGAAATTGGCGTTTTGTACGGGAGGAATAGTCATTTTCTTTTTTAACCGACTTCAAAAAAGGAGGTTCTGTATTCGACGCGTATGTATGTAATATTAATAAAAATGCGTAATATTCATATATGTTAGTCTATATGGGCTTCTAAACGAATTTACCAAATTTCACGAGTGTATGTATGTATGTATGTATGTATGTATGTATGTATGTATGTATGTATGTAGGTTTGTCCACGGATTTCTCAGAAACTACAAGTCCGATTTCGAAAATTCTTTTTGCAATAGTTAGAGTATCTTTCAACTTAGGGTAGAGTACAAATTTCATCAAAATCGGTCCAGTAGTTTAAGAGATATAAACTTTTTATGTTTTCAGTAAGTTACTGTAAATTAGAAGTTCGAGTTGCGTGTTTGGCTGATACCTATCTTGGTAAAATAAGTCACTAAAAAGTGTTAAATAAACTATTTAAAAAAAAATAAAAACCGACTTCAAAGTAAATTATCTAAAAAGCATAAAATAACGAAAATATTATTGAAGTTGGTGCAGAATATACACAGCACGTACGCTAACACCAACTTCAATAATATTTTCGTTATTTTATGCTTTTTAGATAATTTACTTTGAAGTCGGTTTTTATTTTTTTTTAAATAGTTTATTGTAAAATATATTTAATTAATCAAAGTATGCACCGTTGTTATCTATGCACTTTTGCAATCTCACATCAATACCATCCTCTTTGTTTGTATTTAATTGTGTGTGACATTGAGTCCCTGTCAGTCGTATCTGTCATTCGTACTGTGCGTTGACAAGTCTCAGACGTACAATCTTCCTTGCATTTAAAATCAATAATATAATATTGTGTAATTAATATCTAAATTCCCTCATTTCATTTCGGCCCATAACCCTAATAAACCAATAGTAAGAACCTAATATTTACATATAAATCCGGTCCCTAATGATGACATACTTGAAAAGATAAATAACACCCAGACACTTGGTGGGAATCGAACCGACAACCTATCGGATAGCAGCAAAGGTCTCAATTACATGGAGTATCACATACTTCTATCTCTGTGCCATGATCGACATCTACCGGGGAATCCGCTTCAGCTAGTGTTTCTTCGAATTTTATACTGTCTGTAACAAAATTTGTGTAAAATTAGTGCTCACTATGTGTCTCCAAGTTACCCTACCACCTATACTGCGATCCCCAAGCCGCCTGCCAAGCGTGGGGCTTAAGACAACCCCTCCCCGCTAAGGGGGAGGCTTTTGTTCAACAGTGGAAGTTTCGGCTGCTGATGAGATTTTTAAATTTTCTTATCCTTTTTTACTGAAATATGTCCAGCAGAACACTTTTTTAGGCACTATAGGTCTTTTTGTAGCTAGTTTTAAGATTTCATTTTCTGATGTATATGACCGTTTGATGCCAAAATAAAGGAAAAAAAAAACAAAAATGTGAAATGCTACGTCATACTGACGTCATACTCACACTCGTATGTCAAGATTGGCACATCGTGCTAAGCCTGCAGAAGAATCACAGGCGCGTTGCCGACCCTTAATAAATTATAAACATATTAAGTCTGTATCTGTCTGTACTGCTACGTTGCCACCTTGGTGGTATAGAAATAACAGTCTATACTTATAATAAAACTGTAACAGGTCCAATTCTGTACATTGAAGATATTTTGAAAATTATATTTGGAGGGCATTCTGTAACCGATACTGAGGCCGAAAATGTAATTTTTAAAAATTTTGTCTGTCTGTCTGTCTGTATCACGGCTGCGCATCACGCCGAAACTACTGAATGGATTCAAATGAAACTTGGCATGATTTGAGATCTTACTACGAGGTAGGGCATAGGATACTTTTTATCCCGTAATCTAGCACGGTTCTTTTGGGAGAAGGGATTAAAGTCAATATGGGTACTTGGTTATACGCTTGGTCCGATTTTATCAATTTTTCTTTATAATGTAATAAATATTAGTAAGGGAACACTCATAGAGAGTTGTTATCAAGGTTTTGTAATCGATCGGGTTAAGCAACGTTAGGTAAGGTCATTAAATAGATGGGTGACCGTTTAACGCTATTTGAACTAAACGGGTCCGTGCTTCGGAGAGCAAGTAAAAAGTGGGTCCCAGTTTTTAACCGACTATATAAAAGGAGGTTATGTATTCGATGCGAATGTCTGTTATTAAAAGTTTAGTTAACGTAAAAATAGCGCAGGCGGAGCTGCATGGGTCAGCTAGTATATAATAAGAATCTGCTCACCTTCGTCACACGTTAGCTGTTTCTCTACAGAAGAGGTGTTATCTGGAGAATTAGTATTAGTGTTAACATCACTTGTCACATCATGTTCACATGATTTCACGTATTGTCTGCCTTGAATGATGACGCTCATCACGCGATGTTGAATTTTCTCATCTACATTACAGTCAGTGTCGCTTCCACCTACAACGATGATAAAGAATTATTCATGTGTGTGTGTGTCGGCTGGCCTTTTAGAAAAGTTCAGAGTCACACAACGAGCCATGGAGAGAGCTATGCTCGGAGTTTCTTTGCGCGACAAAATCCGAAATTTGGAGATCCACCGAAGAACTAAGGTCACCGACATAGCTCTCAGAATCTGCAAGTTGAAGTGGCAATGGGCAGGCCACATCGCTCGAAGAACCGATAACCGTTGGGCAAGAAAGGTTCTCGAGTGGCGACCACGAACCGGAAGACGCAGCGTTGGCAGGCCTCCCACTAGGTGGACAGACGACATTGTGCGCGTCGCAGGTAACCGGTGGATGCAAATAGCCAATTGTCGTTCATTGTGGCGTTCTAAGGGGGAGGCCTATGTTCAGCAGTGGACGTCTTCCAACTGATGATGATGATGATGTGTGAATGTGTAAACTGGAAGTTTTATTTGTTTATACAAGATGAGAGGAGTAGGTCCGCCTGGACCGCTAACGATTACTGACAATTGTTTTTTTATACATCCAATTTGACCAGCAGGCATATACGGCCTGCCTGATGGTTAATCAGGAAAAGTTATGTCACAGGCATAATAGTCTATATTTTACCGGAATGCTATGGCTAATGCTATGCTGAAGTGTAGCCAGTTGGGCGAAAGTTTACCGCGACAAACTTCTTTGATGCTTGTCAATTTACCGACAACACCGCGATAGGCATTCCTGTTCCTCCAAATACATCCCATGACGAACTGTTTCATCAAACTTGTCGCGACAACGCGAACCTTCGCCGAATACCGGCAATGTAGTCGTACGGCATGGACTTGCCTGTTGGTAAGTGGCACCTGCTTAGGGACAACTATTACTGCGCTACTGATCAGTATACAATGTCCGAAGCTTTGGTTGTCTCGTTGTTAGTAAGTGGCGGCTACAGGGAAAACAAGAAGATATGTAGCAGCGTCTTTCCATCGAATTACCACCTATACCTACTGCCATCCTCAAGACTTCTGCTAAATGAGGGGATTGTGGCAACCCCTTCATCGTAAGTTCAGTTGTTATTTTGTTTATAACTCTAGACGCGTCGTAGGTGGGTCATACTCAGAAAAAGTGTATATTTTAAATTTATAACGAAACTGATATGTAACGTAGTTGAGGATCAGTGTAACGAAGCTGATATCATTAAGCAAAGTACACACTGAATATAGAAACACCAAAAAATAATAAAATTATAGATTAGGTACTAATTCTACTTCAACTTCCATCTTTCGGCATTTTTTATTTACAATAACTACACCTGTTGGCTTCGGTTCACCTTCTGAGATACCTTTTTTCTTGTTATAATATCGTCTAGAATATTCTCTCCATTGTTGCCTTGTTCTTTCTTTTTTACTTTTGTTCTGATCTTTAATTTTTAGTTTATTTAATTTTACCCTCTCTATTTGTGCTTTTCGCATTGTTTCATATTTAATAGGATTTTTTTTGAGCCGATCTCTATACTTCTTTTGCCTTTCGGCATTAGATATCGGAGACATTATTGGTTTCTAAAAGGAAAATAAAATATAATATAAGAAAAAGGAAATGATTTATGTCAATAAGCGATAATAAATAAAAAACACCCGTATGAAAAATAAAGTCCCTATATGAATTTACCTATATCGCCATATAAATATTCAACGTGTCTAAAAACATCTGTGTATAAAATAACGTACAAAATTGACTAAATAATAGACTATAGAAGTACGTACATAAATTCAATTCGAAGATTTTAGCCCTAAGGTTGCCTGTCCACCGGAGCGGAGCGAGGCAGAGGAGCGGAGAAACGGAGAAATATTAACCAATAAGATTGCACAAAATCTCCGCTCCTCTTTAGTGGACAGGGAGTTGCGAACTAATTTAAAAATTCATACAAAACCGGTAAGCGGAGCGGGATAGCGGAGCGGGGAAGCGAGTGCAGGCGCGGGCGCAAGGCGCGCCTGCAGTGTGTCATAGGTACTAAACTCCGCTCCGCATTACTTTCTCGCTCCGCTCCGCAGCCTCACTCCGCTCCGGTGGACAGACACAGTACGCAACTCCGCTCCGCCTTACTCCGTCGCTCCGCTCCGCTGCCTCGCTCCGCTTCGGTGGACAGGCAGCCTTATGTATTAGGAAAAAAACCAAATATCTCAAATATTGGGAGTAATTACTTAATTTTTTTTTTAAATATATATTCTCACGATGCGGTAACGTTGTAACTCAACATTTTACGCCGCGAAAAATACATCAATAAGTTTTAATGTAATTATGATAAAATTTTATCATTCTTATAAATGTAACTTCGTAAACTCAGCTTTATAATTTCTCAGTTTCGTAACGTAGCGCGATATAACTAAACTGAAGACAAAATCTGATAAATTGTAACCTCAAATAATAACTCAGTATGCAACCATTTCTTGTATACACAATATCTGTATGTATTTAACAATATATTATGATTGACATAGATACATAGTGGCGTGAAATATATATATAGAATACAATTTAACCATATATTCATATACCAAAATAACAGCCGTTTATCACCCTGATATATTTTTTCTTCCAAATAGGTTCAACACCAATTTCAACACACAAAATGGCCTCCGTAAATTATCACTATGAGTGCGTTCCACTTGACGTTCACAACGATCACGCTCACGACCGCAGTTTTTTCCGTTCCACTTGCTTGTGATCGTTACGGTCGTAAACTCCAGTGGAATGGATTAAAGAGCGTTTTGAGCGTGAAGGTAAATAATACAAACGGCGAGTTAATAAAAAGATTTAAGAGGTTAGGTTATACTCTGTAAGCCTTGAAAATAAATTTAAATAATTATTGTTTCAATCGATTTATATTGAAAAAAAATATAATTATTGTAAATTATAATAATAATATTCTGGGACAATTTCATACATGGACATCTGATCCCAAACTAGGCAGAGCCTGTACTATGGAAACCAGATAACTGATACTAATACTTATATACATTTCTTTTGTAAATACATACTTAAATAGATAAATAACACCCAGACGCTCGGCGGGAAATCGAACCCACAACCTATCGGGTAGCAGTCAGGGTGTCTAACCACTAGACCAACAGGCCAGCCAAAAAAATTCAAATTTTGTCATTTTAATTTTTTATATTTAATATTAGTGGTGTATTTAATTTACGTTCAAATGTAATTAAAATGTATTTTGCTGCAGAAACATCCATTTCTACTAAAATATCTCTTTATGCATAAAATAACGTAACTTTCACGGGCACCATCTTTGATACTTTGAGTTTTGAAAATGCCGCCAATTTTCTCAACGACCACGACGACCCACCTTTTGAGATGGGTCGTCGTGAGCTTCGCGTGAGCGTAAGTTATGACGTCATGAGTGACGTTATCAGCGCGACCACAACGACCGCGGTCGCTAAGTGGAACGACTAAAAGGGCTTTTTGATCGTTGTGGGCTCCAAGTGGAACGTGGCCTATAGGAAGCACTAGTGTTGCCAATAAAATAAAATTACTTGCCGTCAGTATTAAACAAATGCGTTCAGAATTATTCATACGTAAGTAACTAACCCTGAGTAACGAAACGGTATAATGGAATGTTGGACAAGATTAATATTATTTATAATATATTTATTAACGATTCTAAGTAATAAAATGCTATACAAATGCTGGACTCAAAGAGGCCTATATAATAACAGTCAAACTTAACTAAATCGTTTAACCCTTTATAGGGCAGAACCGAAATTTGTATGACGCGCGTGATCACATTACAAGTCTCACAAGGTCGATTTTCAAGTAACTGGTATATGAATTATCGCTCTTATAGTATTTTTGCGTAGATCATAAATGGGCGCAGCGCATGAACGTATCCACAGACGTGATATTAGCTTCCGTCTTTCCTAAATGGCGGTAAATATTTGTGGTTACGTAACGTATGAGACTTCTGACCATTTAGTTACTAAGCCAAGCAAAGTTTTATTTTATTAAATATTTGGATGTTACATGTAATTCAAGATATGTACATTGTTATTTATTGTTTTTCCTTCGATTTGACATATAAATATTTTGAGTAAAGTAACTTTATTTGCTAAAAATATGAGATGTCATTACGGCGATCGAGATTTCGCCATTTTTAGGGTAGTTTTGAGTGTCAATATATTTTTGACTCAAATGTAATAAAAAAATGCTATAATTTCTTGTTTCTGTATAAATATTACAAGTAAACATACTATATTTTTATGTAAAAGCGGTAGAATGATCTATATTTTTTGTTCTAAGATAATTTTGGATACTAAAGTGCGGATACAGTCGTTGCGCTGGTTTGAGTAGAAATTGTAGGTAATATGGGTAGCCGTAAAAGTTATTTTTTTACACTATAGGAACAAATACTGTTATATGTTTTATAGATTTAGAAGGAATGGATGACGAAGATTTTGTGGCTGAAGCATGGATTGATGATGATCATGCGGAAAATTCCGACTTAGGTGGCGATTCACATCCCAATGACTTTCTTCTATTGAATCTTTCCAGAATTTTTCCAGAACGCTAAATCTAGATGATGTAGCATTTCAAAAAGCAATAGAAAGTAGCCGCATAAGATTGATAGAAGAAGATACTGATGGAATGTTCAAATCTGAAGGCTGATTTTACTAAATATATAAGACTGATTATTTGATGACTGTTATATTTTGTTTAGACATTTTTATATTGTTAAAAGTAAATAATTATATTCTTTTTGATTGAAAACTACCTTCTATTTTAATAATTATGATTTAGGCCCTAACTGGCAATATTGCTAAATGGTTGCATAATGAAACCACATCGCTTATTACCTAAACGGTCTTGGTCCCATATATAACCACGCTGTACAAGCAAAACCAGGAGTCGCACCTAGTTCAATTTATGTTTTTTTGGGATGTGTATAGCCTTTAAGTAATATAAGTCATTTAAATCATAAAAATTTAATTACCAAGAATAAAAGTTCTGCCCTATAAAGGGTAACAACCAATTTTAGAATAATTGAGATCGCCAGTTGGACATTTGGAAATTGTATAGGGAGGTATTTTACATTTGTTTTTCCATAGTAATAAAACTAGGATTTGATGAAAGTATCATGTTATTTAAATAGAAATAATCGAATTTAAGTCTAGAGATACACGTAAAGACAATTAAAAATACTTGACTATGATATTTACATTTTAAATTTAATATCAAACTATTTAGACAAAATAAAATGCCAAATGTACATTTTTTGTGAGTATGACCCAGGTACGCTCGCTAGAGGTTAATAGCCTCTCATCGCCTTCGTATAGAGTAGGTAGATGACCAATACATTTGGACCTAGCATGATAAAAAAAAAATAAAGCAATTTTATAAAGTACTTAGAATAATCAAGTCTGCTCTATGCTGGACAAACGAGTTCCAAGTTTTGCTTTAATACACTAGCACGTTGTATTTTGTTCATTCATACAATTACCTGTTGGTCTCATCTTGCGATTCTGCAGCTCTTCTTTTCTAGCCCATTTCTTTAAACTGTCCCATTGTGCTTTCAAACCCATGGGCCACCTCTTTATATGTGTCGTGAGGGCATTATACTCTTTCGCTATGATTCCCCACTCTGTATTCTTTCTTAGTATTGTGGCCGTGTCGGTCTTTCTATTCTCGATGACGGGAATATGTCTTTCGATGAGATCTATTAGTAAGTTCTTCTCTGACGGTAACCAATTAGGGCTACGTTTGCGTTTTTCTCTTTCGTTCCCCATTGTAACTTACGATCAGAATATTTGTACAAACAGTAACAAAAGAAGCAAAGATTTAAAATAAAAACTATCGTCCTTGTGATGGGTGACAAACAAATGCACACAAATGCGCGAAAGCGTGAGTGAAAGAAAACAACAAAGAGTACAGTGTTGCCAGCAGACAGTTTAAGAATGGGCCGAAAGCAGTGCTGGCAGGGGCCGATTTTAGGCAGTAAAGGCCGAAGTACGACTTTCCATTGACGTCCGTCGAATTGAGGGGTGGTAAGGGGTTGGGGGAGGTGTACTACCCCCCCCCCCCCCCCTTTAAAGGAATAGTTGCGGAGCCCCCCCATTTTCAAGTTTGTTAATTTTTAATTCTGAGGAAATTTCCTCAAAATTAAAAATTAACCCCCCCCCCCTCCCTCTCCATCAGAAACGGTACTAGAAAACGGGAAAAAAAGAGATGTAAAATAAAAAAAACATCGAAAATTTTCGTTTTTCTTTTTTACAAGAGCCCATCCGTCATCTTTAATTTTTATTGTTTAGAAATGTTCCGTCCTTTGCGAAACTGAGGCGGAGCACGGGCACAACAAATAAAGACGCGAGTCAGAATCACACTGGTTTATTTACATAGAGGTCGCCGGGAGGGGCGGGTCGCAGCCCGCACACATGCATGCAACTATACTTAACATCCCTTCCTCTTTTGGTAAGGGACATATTACCTAACTACTTATTCTAACTAAACTAATTATGCTGAAGTCCGTTAGTCATTATTGGTGACTTCAGTTTCTGAAGTTGGCGTTGAGAAAATCGGACTTATTGCTTGTCGCCTCCGTGTACTAGATGCGGCGCACGGAGTTGTTGGAAGTCCTGCAGCGTGCGGCATCATCGTCTCTTGTCCTGGATCATTTCCGCTTTCCTCTGTTGGTCGAGTGATAGCACCTGGGTCAGTGGCAGCTGCAGGCAGTACGTCCGGTATCACGTCTGGATCCCAACTTTGATCATCGTGTGATGATTCGGATAATCGTGGTCTGATCTGGTCGATGTGTCTAGTGATTTCACATCCGAAGCTTGGCACATATATTTTATACATTACTTGTCCGATTTTCTTTCTAACAACACCCTGGATCCAATTGAACTTTTTATTATTTGTATTTTTTGTTACCCATACCTTATCATTGTTTTTGAAATTACATCTTGTAGTACCTTTATAATATTTAGCCTGTAAGGACTGATTACGTTCGACGGTTTGGATTAGTTCTGTGGACAAGGAGGACGGCGCGGCGGGGTTTAACAAATCCAGCCGCGATCGCAACGCGCGCCCGAAAATTAATTCTGCGGGTGATTTCTCCGTGGTACTGTTTTTAGAATTTCTATAATCAAATAAAAATTTGGCTATTTTTTCATGCATTTGTTTTTTATTATAACCTTCTAAAATTATACCCTTAAGTCCTTTTTTTACGATTTTAACAACGCTCTCGGCTTGTCCGTTGCTAGCAGGATGATAGACTGGTGACAATACGTGTTTTATGCCGTTCATCAAACAGAAGCTTTGAAATTCCTGAGAGGTAAACGAGGTACCATTGTCACTCACCAACGTATGCGGGACACCGAATCGTGACATTATATCGTATAATTTACCAATCACTGTTTTCGAACCGTACGAGGAAGTCACATCGTAACATTCTATCCACTTACTGTAGGCGTCTACAATAATTAAGAACATGTAGTTGTGGAAGGGCCCTAAAAAATCTAAATGTATTCGGTAGAACGGGTGCGGCGGCAGCGGCCAAGGCGCGAGGGGGGAGCGCGGCGGCGCAGGACGCAGCTGAGCGCACACGCTGCACTGGGCCGCTAGCCGCTCCAGTGTCGCGTCCACGCCCGGGAACCATAGCCGCTTGCGTGCCTCCGCTTTCATCTTAACGACCCCGAAATGAGAGCTATGCAATTCCTTGCATACTATCTCCTGCAAAGACGCAGGAATGACAATCTTATGTCCGCGCATCAAGCAACCGTTTTCGTACGATAATTGTGACCGGCACTGATGGAAAGGTTTTAATCGTATGTCATTTACTTTCCTCGGCCAACCGTCTGTCACATAACGTTTAACGGTTGCCAGGCAGTCGTCCCTAGAAGTCTCGCATTGCAAGTCACTGAGGGTTACTGGCAGAGTACCATCTACTACAAAGTTGATATAAGCCGCGCGCTCTGCACATTCCACGAGCTCGTCCGGTGTTACCCGTGATTCTCCACCTTCACATGCTCGAGATAAATAATCCGCACAGTTATTTTTGCTACTAATGTACTCAATAGTATAATTGTAAGCTGCTAAGAATATGGCATACCGTTGCAACCGGTTGGCGGATACCTCGGGGATGCCCTTGTGTGGCCCGAAAATAGCTAGTAGGGGCTTGTGGTCCGTACGTAAAACGAAAGGCTGAGACCTACCATAAAGGTATTGGTGGAATCGCCTTACCCCGAAGATAATAGCTGTCGCTTCTTTTTGAATTTGTGCATAGTTTTTCTCTGCTGACGACAGCGTTCGCGATGCATACGATATTGGCCTTTCTAGAGCGTCTTCACCCACTTGAGATAGTATAGCTCCTAGCCCGGTCGGCGACGCATCTACTGTTACTATCAATTTGGCATTCGGGTCAAAGTGCGCTAACGTATTGTCAGATGCTAAAATTTCTTTTATTCGATTAAACGCTTCGTCGTGTACAAAAGTCCATTCCCATTTTGTATTTTTATTTAATAAATTATATAATGGACTTAATATTTTTGACGCGTCCGGTACAAAGTTCCTATAATAATTTGTAAGACCTAAAAACGATTGTAATTGTGATACGTTTGTTGGCTTAGGGGCCTGTAAAATAGCTTTGACTTTATCTTGTGATTTCCTGACCCCATTTCTATCTATTACATGGCCGAGATAAGAGATTTCGTTTTTAAAAAAATCGCATTTACTCGTTTGTACCGTTAGTACCGCGTCACTTAAGCGTTTTAATACCGCGATTAACCGCTCTCTATGCTGGGATTTATTTGGTCCCGTAATTAATATGTCGTCCAACAGGAATATTATTCCGTCAATTCCTGCGAGCAAGCATTCCATGGCGCGCTGGAATATGGACGGTGCGCACGATAATCCAAACACTAATCTGGTGAAATTAAAAAGGCCGCGGTGAGTATTAATGCACGTTAGGCCCTGGGATTCGTCAGATAACATAAATTGATTGTAGGCCATGGACAGATCGATTTTACTAAAATGTATGCCCCCGTGTAGTTTAGCCAATAAATCATTCACCGTTGGTAAGGGGTACTGATCTACTATTAACTGTTTATTAATGGTGACTGAGTAATCGGCGCACAATCGAATGCTGCCGTCCTTCTTTAATACTGGGACTACAGGTGATGCATACTCCGAATGTTCGACCGGTTTCAATATACCTAACATCAGTAACCGATCTAGTTCCTTATTTATTTTGTCTTTTAACGCGTAGGGCACTGGTCTGGCTTTAAAGTAAATTGGTTTAGCATCTGGTTTTAACCGTAAATTAATAGTGTATTTATTAAACGATCCAAGTGTACCTGCGTGTACGCGCGTTATACGATACCGGCAAAATAACTATTCCGATAGCTTCAATACATTCCCCGGTATAACTGAATAGTTTTTTGTTGGTGGTTGACAATTGTAGACGCGCAAAATAGGTTTTGTAAGTCCTCTCAGAAATTACACTAACCGCCGAGCCACTATCTATTTCAAATTCTAACTCCAGACCACTGATCATCACGCTCTCTGTCATGGGTTTCCCGCTTACGCAGCGAATATTGTAAAAAAACTCACCGTCATCGTCTACAGTACCTTCATCCACATACTTCACTCTACCCTCACTGGGACACATTTTACGTAAATGACCTTTGCTATTACATTTTTTACACTTGTAATTTTTGTATCGACACTTGATAGACTTATGATTGGTGAACCCACACACACTGCACTTTTCCTTTTTGGATATGTTGAATACGCTTTCCGGGCTCCCTGCGCCAGTTCCACTAGTGGTCGGCACTGCCAGTGACGAAGCATGGCGTGCACAGCGCACGCTTTCCGCCAAATCAATGGCCTTCGCCAGAGTCAGCTGTTGCTGATCTTGGGCGAAAAGTTTGTCCCGTTCGTGTCCCGCCGCCATGCCCATGATAAATCTATCGAGCAAGGCTTCCTCCAAGTTCTTGAATGCACAGTGTGCCGCCAATCCTCTGATTCTGGCTGCCCATTGAGTGTGACTCTCTCCTGGCCGCTGTGTAGCGGAATAAAAAATAGATTTTTCCGCAAACCCGAACCTTTTGGGTGTGAAATGCTCGTCCAGGAGTTTAACGATAGCTGCATAACTCAATTCGTCTACTTTCTTAGGTAATGCCAGATCACTGGCGAGTTTAAATGTTGACTCGCTTAAAGCGCTCAATAAAATCGCCCGCCGCTTGATTGTTGCTTTATCCGTATCGTTGCCGATGTCATTCGCGATAAACCACTGTTCCAAGCGTGATCTGTAGCTGCTCCACTCTTGTGCGAGGTGATCAAAGGTTGATAAAACTCCAAATGACATGTGTGTAGCCATTTTAATCACTTCACGTAAGTTCTATCGTCGCCAATTGTTCCGTCCTTTGCGAAACTGAGGCGGAGCACGGGCACAACAAATAAAGACGCGAGTCAGAATCACACTGGTTTATTTACATAGAGGTCGCCGGGAGGGGCGGGTCGCAGCCCGCACACATGCATGCAACTATACTTAACAAGAACCTATACCTAATTAAAGTGCTATGCTTTTAGAATAAGAATTGGTCAACCGAACCAATGATTTCGATGGATTGGCTGTCGGAGGTTTAAAGGCCGATGAAGGGCCGATGGCAGCCAAAGGCCGACATAGTTTCGAAAAGGCCGAGAATCGGCCCCCCAGGGGCCGATCTGGCAACACTGAAAGAGTATGTAATACTACTACCGTGAAAACAAAACAAGCAGTGTTGCCAGCAGACAATTTAAGAATGGGCCGAAAGCAGTGCTGGCAGGGGCCGATTTTAGGAAGTAAAGACCGAAGTATGACTTTCCATTGACGTCCGTCGAATTGAGGGGTGGGAAGGGGTTTGGGAGAGGCGGGGGCAGGTGTACTACCCCCCCTCCCTTAAAAGGAAAAGTTTCCCCCCTTTTTCGAGTACTTTTAGTTTTTAATTCAGAGGAAATTTTCCTCATTTTATGAATTAAAATTAGTAACATGCCTAAAAAACAAAGGGATCCGCCCTTGTTTTAGGAGGAAAGGGGGGAGCCCTCTCCTAGAAATCGAAAAAAAAGCGATGTCGAAGCTAGGAATCGGAAAAAAAATAATTCCAAAATTGTCATTTTTCTGTTCTACAAGAGCCCATCCTTCATCTTTAATTTTGTTTTGAACGTATAACTTATCTATTTCTTTTTATATAACCCTTAATTTGGCAATGTATACCCTGTCATACAAGAACTTTACAGTAAGAAATTGTTTTAAAATTAATAAAATTCATATGAGAAATTTACATTTTTACGTTGCAACACAATCAATATATGGGAGAAAAATTAAAACACATGTCCCACAATAATAATCTTTGTCATTATTGTGAAAAAATGGCTACCCGGCGAAAGTCAGCTGAGCTTTCCAAGGTATTTATGTAATTTTTATGATTTTTACACTATTTAGGATGAATGTAATGACTACATTTTATGCTTGATAGAGTAATCAAATAACTATGATAATAATTTTCAAAGTTTTACTTTATAATATTGTTCTATCTAGGTCACTAACCTGCTGTATGCTGTGACATACACTGCCAAGTTCATAACAAAACACTCTCCTATAATTTGTATGTCGTGGCATACATTGTCAATTATACTTAGGATTGCTTTTTAGCTTGTTTTTTGTTTTAGTATGTTATAATTCCCAGTCTAGAACTATTTTTGATACTTATAATATAAGAAATTAATATATAAAAAGCCTACGGCGTATTCGGATCAGAAACAATTGGTTGAGAGGAGCTGAAGTAGTTCTACCCGCAGAAAAAAGTATAGGATGAAGAAGGTCCAGGATAGTCACTTTCAAGTAGTATTTGCTAAAAACTGTTTAGCTATAGTACCGTGGAATGATAACAAAGCAGTGAATTTATTAAGTTTTTATGTATCTAGGTGTGGAGACCGTCAGAATAAAAAGGACTCTACATCCAAAGTGGACTTAGACTCTCCACAAAACGTGAAGAAATACAATAGATATATGAGGGGAGAAGATTTAGCTGATATGCTTATTTCTCTGCATAGAACCCTATTTATGCCCTGGCGATGCTACATCGGTATATCTGCAAAAATACTGGACTTTTGCATCAACAATTCGTGGCTGTTAATACAAGCAAATCAGGCAAACAATTTATCTCTCTGAAAGATTGCGGATTCGAGCTTTACGGAACTCTGAAAAAAATCGAACGCATGCAAGTACTCTCATTGGAATCCGTAGTGGAATCCTCAGTATATGAAAATGTTGGTCATTTTATGATAATGACCAGTCTAGGTCGATGTTAGCTGACTCGAAACTAAAAAAGATGCAATGCATAAAGTGCCAAGTTCAGTTAAGTTTCGTAACTAGCGAAAGTTCAAGGAATTGTCTACTTGACTGTCATTTGCAAGCTTAGTAGAGTTATATTTTAGCCTTTTTATATTATTCTTCTTATTATTTTAGTGATATTTTAATTACCATAATAATTGGCGATGTATGTCCCAGCATACAATATATTTACTAAATGAAGTTCTGAGCATTTGGCAATGTATGCTGTGGCATACATGGTTTTTCAGGAAAACTGAAACCTTTAGATTTTTTTTACTATTTTTCTATACTAGCTTTAAGTGTCTTTAAGCTATTTAAGTTTCTTTTCTTCTAAAAAAATTAAGTTTCTTTTGTTTTATACTCTTTGCCAAATTAAGGGATAAAGTACTATGCTTTTACAATAGGAATTGGTCATCCGAACCTCAGAAACCGAACTGATTTCGATGGATTGGCTGTCGGAGGCTTAAAGGCCGATGAAGGGCCGATGGCAGCCAAAGGCCGACATAGTTTTGAAAAGGCCGAGAATCGGCCCCCCAGGGGCCGATCTGGTAACACTGAAAACAAGACAAGGTGAAACAAAACAAGAAAGGTGGTGTTTATTTTAAAGGTTGATTGAACCATAGATAGAGCCAAAGAGAATATAACGCTACGCTAAGGATAGAGCATAAAGCAAAGTGTTGCAATAATTAAAAAAAAAACACGCAAACTCAACTCAAGTCAGAATACCCCACAGACATATAAATGGAAGCAGACTAAACATAATTTCACGCCAACATAGACACGTATATAGGATATCAGTGTCCTTTTTCCTCCTAGCAAAACATGTGTAAGTCTATCTCTGTTTTTCATTTGTTGCAACACCAACGCACACATTGTCAAATTTCATTGCGTGGCAATCCGCCATTTTGTCAAGTGACAAATTGCTGACATATGGCGGTAGCTAGCTTGGTAGCGTCGTACATTTTTTTGTAAAATTTTGAGATTCCTGCGTACATAACTGATTAATATTCTAAATAAATATGGTGAAGTGTTGTGCCCCCCTGTGTTATAATGCTACGTATAGGAAAGCCCCAGAAATATCGTTCCATCGGTAAGTAAACTTCGTGTTATGATTTTATGTGTTGTAATTGGTGGAAATGTTGTTGTTTATCACATTTGTTAATAAGGATTAGCTATTAAATAAAGTTAATACATTTATTTGTGTCACATACATCTTTTAAAACTAACAAATTGGGGTTTTCTATAAACAATACGTGGAATATTTTGACTAAAAAACCTTGTTTTGACGTTTAAAGTACTTGAATAGATAAGCAGGGCCGGACTCGGTTCGGTAGCGTTGTTATTCTGCTGAAAACGTTAAAATTAAATAGTTGTTCGTAATGTGTAACAAGAAGCCGGGCAGCAGCGTCTTTCTATTGGATTACCTACAACCTATTATGCTATCCTCTGTTGCTGATGGTGATGATGAATATGTATGTACCTATATATTTTGATTCCAGGTTTCCAAAGTATGAAAATTTAAGAAATATCTGGGTGACCAATATTGACAGAAAAAACTAGCAGCCTAATTCATCAAGCGTCTTATGTTCTAAGCATTTTACGGCTGACTTAATAGATCATAGTGATTTCCGCACTGTTCTATCTCCAGGTGCCATACCAACCATTTTTGAAAAGTCAGCCAAGGTAAGCAGCCAAGCTACCAGTGTAATTAATTTTTCATTAACTGGATAAATCAGTGTACTTAAAGTAAATATCAATACTGATGTACACCGCCTTATATGGGGGCCCTTGAAATACTCACTGCTATTCAAAACATTCTTTATTTTTACAGCTTGCCAGTATGATTGAAAAAAAAAACAAATCTCATTCTAACAAAAACAACTGTAATTTTTATACTAGTTTAATATACTCAGTTCCTAAACTATAAAATTTACTGATTTTTGTGTTTATGTTTGATTACAGAACAAAGAAAACAAAACAATATATCCAGAAAAATCAAATATAAGCAGAAAAAGAACGGCTTCAGTTCTACATGAAGTAAAAAATGCCACGCTTGCCGAAATTGTTCAACCGCGTACTTCCACTGTATTTGAAGCATCAGCAGCATCTTCAAGGCCAGAGATGCAAATTGTTCAGCCTGGTTCATCTTTTACTACACCACATGTAAGTTTCCCTTTTCTTTAGGCATTATTGTCCAACAGTCGCCATCTCCTACCGTTGTGTGTCCGTAAAAGGTGACTAAGGGAGAACAAGAAGACGGTCAGCAGCATCTTTATATTGCATTACCAACCATCTATACTGCGTACCCCGCCTAAAAAGCGTGGGGATTATAATAATAATAATATCTTGGGACAATCCACACACGGCAACACCTCCCTTCTAAGGGGGAGGCCTTTGTTCAGCAGCGGCATTTTATCTAGTGCGACCTACGATTTTTGTACAAAGTAGAGAGATGATTATTCAAACTGGGTGCGTCCCATTCTATTTTCATTTTAATAATGTTCACATGCTATAATAAACGTGAAATATACCAACTGTTGATATAATTTCTTTACATATAACATTTATATATTCTAAAACTTATTTTTTATAATGTTATAACATTAAATCGAATCGAGTTGTTAACCTTGATGGTGTCAATATACATTTTAAATGATAGACTTAATGATTTTCGATTCAGAGCAATCCGACTCGGATAGGTTAGGTTAGAAGGCTAAGGCGGGAGCTCCACTCCGCTCCACTCATGCCTTAGCCTTCGTGGTTATTTTTTTATGACCACCTAGAAACCAGAATATGTCAAGCTATTTTGGCACCACTTACTAGGTATATCTACTCCTCAGGTTAACAACTATGAAGAAATTACAAAAAATAAAAATATTATATTATATATTATTATATTTTATTGTCCCAAGATATTATTATTATTTTGTTTTTATCATATTAGGCTAAATAGGCTTTATGTCTTGTGACTGATAAACGATAGATATAATTTTAAAATCACTATTTTTATTAAGCATAACTTAGATTGAATATAAAATCGTTTAATATATTATATCAACTGATCATTATATCAAATAAAATTATAGATTCAGTTGTTATATCTTGTAAATATTAGAGATTTTGAAGTTATATCAAATATTACTTACCTGATTTTATTATGTCTGATATTCTATTGTATCAGGTATATCCTATTCTAATAATTATTTAATTTTCAGCTATCAAATAAATCCTGTGAAACTGCAACAATTGAAAAATTAAAAACCAGAGTGATAGAAAAAAAACAAAAAATTAAAACGTCTTTAAGAGAAAAACAGAAGAATTAAGAAGAAAGTACAAAAATTTTCAAACATTATTACAGAATTGAAAAAGAAACTTAATGCAGAGGAAATGCACATATTATCGACTATACCTGTTAGCAATAAGGATTTTATGGTACGGTATATTAAAAAGGCTCAAAGCAAAACAATAGATATAAGTATTAGTATCAGTTGTCTGGTTTCCATAGTACAGGCTCTGCCTAGTTTGGGATCAGATGACCGTGTGTGGATTGTCGCAGAATATTATTATTATTATTATAGATAAATCTTATCCACCAGAAGTAAGGGCATTTGCACTACAGTAAAATTTCTATTCTGCCGTCATAAAACGAAAGGACGTATCTACCTAAAGTTTGAAACGGAGAAATAAAATAAAAAGTATTTTTGAAAGTAAAAAATTCGCTGTGCTCAAGAAAATAATAAAAATAATATTTTTTCTGTGAAAAAGTATGAATTAAAGTTTGGTCTATTGAATTAAAGATGCAAATATTATTAAAATAGATTTTATATATTAAATAAATTACATTTTCCCTTTTTGCTTAGTAAAAAAATTACAAGAATATACATGATACTGCAATGAAAAGACGTTTCTGGCTAGATACTTCCTTTCAACTTAGTAATTTATGAAACGTCTTTTTTACTTAGCGATAATGGGTAACTAGGTTGTCGGTACCTAAATAAAATAGACGTATTAAGCCATTTACTGCTTTTCAACTTAGTGATTCTTACCTACAGTCGGTGAACTTACAATAGTACCTGTAGAAACGCCAATGTTGCATAATTAACTGTCAGATAATTAACAGCCCATATATAAACTGACATAAATTTAATCATAAAATAAAAATGAAATAAAAAATACATACAACCGAATTGATAACCTCCTCCTTTTTTTTTGAAGTCGGTTAATAAAACTACTTTTGATGGTACTCATTCATACTACCAAGGCACCAACAAACGTGAAATGTTAAGGTTCTGGGCGGAAAATTGTAGTAAACTTCTTAATATTGATCGCTCAGCTGATTTTGATTACAATAAAACAAATATCTGAATTTCCTATAGATATTATAGCTCTAGACAAACCAATTTCTATCAGCGAAATTACTGCCGCCATTCAGCTACAAAAACTTTTTAAGCAAATGTGGCATGTTGAACTAGTTACCAAAGACTTCACAGAGTTAAAAATCTTTGCACTGTATGAAAATAAAGGTAACTCGGCTGATTGAAATTCTTATAGAGGTACCTCACTTCCCACGGCTTTCGGAAAAACCCTTGGCCAGAGTATTCCCCAACCTTCTCATAAATGATAAAAGAAAATATTCTTCCCCAACCTCAATTTGGCTTTCGTCTAAATAGAGACAATATTTCGATTGGTCAATTACAAGAGAAAAGAACAACATCGAGCAGTATTTCTTTGTTTGGTAGACCTCGAGACTTTTGATAGTGTGCGTCGTGTCACTTTTTGGATTCTGCTACTCAAACTTGGTTGTACAGAAAAGTTTGCACGGATGTTAAGACTGTTACATGATAACATAACCTGTGTTTATGTAAACGGTGAGCGGACAGATTTTTTCCCCGTGAGTTGTGGAGTGAAGCAGGGTTGCGTTTTGGCACTAATACTATTTGCAGTGTACTTTTTAGTGGTAGTGGTAGATACATTAAAAACAGCCAACAATACACACATTTGATATCGTGCTTACTAATGGCAAAGTTTTTTATTTATCCCTGCTAAAACCTCAAAGAATGGTCTCCCATGATATATTCACAGACACAGAGATTTGGTATGCGGATGATCCTTGTTTTGTGGCGGAAACTTCGAATGCCTTTCAAGAAATGATGGAAAAACGAAATCTCTCGACTCGTAGATTCGGCTTAAAAGTAGGTAAGTATAACAAAGATAGAATTTATGTCTATGGACACAGAAGTTCCTACTCCATAGCCGTATATACGGCTCAACGCCACAATTCTTAAATTTTTCAACTTACCCTCGTCGGAGACGTGGATACTTTATTGCAGACATACGAACATTGGATAGATTTCATCTCAAGTGCCTCCGTGAAATCATGAACTTTCATTGGTCTTATCGTTTGAGACACCAATGTTTTGCATCGAGGTAAATTTTACGGGATTAGGCGTATCTAATGAAACGTCATTTACGCTGGAGTGGCCACGTAGTTAAGATGTCGGACGATAGAGTAGTAAAACGCATCATTTATTCTGAACTAGAGGAAGGTAAGCGGAAACAATGTGGCTAACTTCTCAGGTATAAAGTGGTCTGAAAAGACATGAAGGGATGTATAGTGGATCACCTTCACTAGGAAAATTTGGCTAAGCAACGAAGTACATGAAGACAAAAAGTACATGACCTGGTGCAGGTGTTCGAGGAGCAAAGGAGGTATGTATTGGATGCTAAGTGGGATGCGATTTAGAGCAGGCCACCCTCCTAAATGCAATACAATTATGTAACTGGTACTCTTATGTCCACATTGCACTCGTATAGACAGTACCAAAACAGGCTATAACATTAATGTTAGAATTCATAGTGTAATCACATGATTTGTAGAGTTTTTAATATAGACCGTAGATAAAATAGATGCAGTAACGTCTTTTCATTTTATGATTAAATACATTATTGTGCAAACAAATAAGACGGTTCTACGTAAATGCGTCTTTTCAACTTATTATATGTCAGAAATGACTTTCTTACTTCGTAAACATTATGACTTGCAGCAGAAGCGTCTTAATTAATAGTGAGATTTATATGGTTCTGATTGTTAAAGCCAGAATAAAAAAATACTGGTAGATGCGTCATTTTTTTCTGATCCCGATGGCGTATTTAACTCAATTATGAAAAAAATGTCAGATACGTCTTTTTTCCTTATGACGGCAGTATTCACCACGATCGTATAATTTTGTCCGTAATTATTTTAACACGGTTTTACCCCATCCTGGTACACTGTCGCGGTGGTATAAAAAAATTGATGCGCAACCTGGATTTACCACTGAGTCGTTCCAAACATTAGAGTGTCTGTCTGAAAGTAGTAAACACATTATTTTTGTGAATTTGTCAATAGTTGAAATGGCTATTAGAAAGGAACAGGTATGGGATAGAGCAAGTAATAAATTTAAGGGACATGTGGACACTGGCACTGGTATTTCCGATGACAGCCTTCCGCTGGCCACGCAGGCTTTGGTATTTATAGTAACAGCCATAAACGAATGCTGGAAGTTACCGATTGCATATTTTTTTATATCATCAATGACCGGGGAACAACGAGCTAATATTGTGAAAATGGCCATTCAAATTCTTTACGATATAAAGATTTTTGTACGCGGAATAACCTTTGATGGAGCTTCGAGCAATATTAGTATGGCAATAAATCTTGGGTGTAATTTTGATTTGAATAATTTTAAGCCATTCTTTTTTTATAAAGATTTAAAAATTTATGCTTTTTATGATCCTTGTCATATGCTTAAACTTATAAGAAACTGTTTGGGTGATTCTAATGTTCTTATTGACAAGAATGGAAATTATATAAGGTTTGAATATTTTAACTTGTTACAAAAGTTATCTGAAGAAAAAGGTTTGCATTTAGGGGTTAAAATCAGGAAGGCTCACATACATTTTGCCAAACAAAAAATGAAAGTGCGTCTCGCAGCTCAATTATTTAGTAAATCTGTTGCAGACGCGCTTGTTTTTTGCAAAGATATTTTAAAGTTAAATCAATTTAAAGACTGCGCGGCCACTGTTAATTTTGTAAACCTTATAAATGATTGTTTTGACATACTTAACAGTAGAACTACGTTAGCTCCTGGTCACAAAAAGGCTCTTTGTACAGCGAACGTAGATAGAGTAAATGATTTTGTAGACAACGCTACAGATTATTTATTAAATTTGAAGTTGACGGATGGGAAAAATATTGTCCATTCGGCCCGAAAGACTGGTTTTATTGGTTTCGTAATTTGTTTTAAATTTATACAAAGAATTATTAAATAGCGGTGGCATTAAATATCTATGCACTTATAGAATAAGTCAAGACCATTTAGAAATGTTCTTCGGGAAAATGCGCTCTAGGGGTGGATTTAATGACAACCCGAATATTGTTCAATTTCAAACTGCTTACAAAAAGAATCTAATTTGTACTGAATTAAAACTTCGGGAAAAAGGAATTTTATATGACACAAGAATCCTTAACGTAAGTTCCACGAATACTATAGAAGTTATAAATAATAACACACCCACTCATGACATAAATGCCTGCATGGGTTGCCTGGAAGAAATCGCTTATTAGCGATAAGGCCGCCTATATGTACAATGTTTCTGTTGCCTTTTTATGTGTTCTGTATTTTGTGTTTGTACTTAAGTGTAAATAAATAAATAAATGATTTGACAATGCCAGCTATAAATGAGGAAAACATGTATTTATTACTGCAAGATTTATTAATGTCACCTCTCGACGAATACACTTCACATGCCCTCACTTACATAGCAGGATTTATAAGCCGTCCCATTTTGCAAAAATTAAAATGCACATTGTGCCAACAACTTTTGATTGGCGACAAGGCTGATTTTCTTTTATCACTCATTAATATTAAAGATAGAGGAGGACTAACGTATCCCTCAAAGGCAGTCATAAAAATTGTCCAATTATGCGAGAATTATCTCAAAATAGAAAGAAAAGCAGTTTCTTATGAAAAATTTATGTTTCATTTCACATGCGACATAAATAATATTTATTTATTAAAATCGGATACAAGCGATCATGATCCACAACACTTGTATTTATTGTTAAAATCAATTGTAAAATTATTTTTTGATATAAGACTAAATTATATATGTAAATCAGATCTGATTTCTGAAAGGAATTATTTAAAAAATACTGTATTGTTTAAAAATAAATGAAAATGTGATTTAAACCAATTGTAACTTTTTTTTTTTTTTACTTCCTCCTAATAATTTTGCAATCGCTCTCTAGAGCAATCACAGAGCAGGTGCGCTCAAGATTTCTGCGCGTTGCTTACATTTTAACTAATTACTACACTACAAGCTGATGTTTGAAGTAACTTATGTATGTGTGGGTAGAATTCCACGCATCAAAGGAGTATGGCAATGACCCATACAAACAAAAAACCAATATGCCAATAAAACATGTTAGCCACTGAATTCAGCAGTAATGCCAACTGAGAATAACTATACTTATTTAACTTTGAAATCAGATATGAAACTTGCGCCGGGCAATTTCGATGCCCTACATTTATTTGTAATTAACGTAGTTGAGAAACGTGGTGTGGAGCGATCTTATGTGCTGTTATGATCATTCGAATAACATTTAAAAATATACCGGTCAAGTGTGAGTCGGACTCGAACACTGAGGTTTCGATAGTCCATACCATCCTTAGATGTATTAAAATTATTAATTAATGTAACACCTCAGATATCAAAAAAAAAAAACAAATTCGCAATACTAAGTTTGTTTTAGGATTACTGAAAAACTGTACTATTTAGAAAGACCATTTTATTTTTTCTGTAACATGTAGATAGACATGTATTACCTATAATTATTTTTAGATTTTTCCCTCTACAAACTTCGTAGATAAGGGGACGGTATTTTTTTATATTTTTGATTATCAGCCAAAAACTACATGACAAATCCCAAAATAAAAATATGTTTTGAGAAGTACAAATGAAGCCCTTTCATTTATAATACCCCACTCGATATAGTAGTCTCACTTTGAAGTTTTTATGAAAAAACTATTTTTTTTTTCATTTGCGTGCGATGAGGGTTGGGTAAGTAAGATCTAAAGCTACCCAATAAACTAAGATCTAAAACTAACTAAGTTTCAAATCAATAGCGTTGTGGGTCCTGAAATATATCGGTACGACAGATAGACAGACGAAGTCTCACCATAATGGTTCCTTTTTTATATTTTAGGTATGGAACCTATGGTATTTGAAAGTTTAGTTTTACTTTTGTAGTCTTTGTACCGTATATAAATACATTAATGGCGGGCCCGTTGGTCTAGTGGTCAGACACCCTGCCTGCTAACCGATGGGTCGTGGGTTCGATTCCCGCCAAGTGTCTGGGTGTTGTTTATCTATTTAAGTATGTATTTACAAAAAAAAAGTATACAAGTATTAGTATCAGTTGTCTGGTTTCCATAGTACAGGCTCTGCCTAGTTTGGGATCGGATGACCGTGTGTGGATTGTCCCAAGATATTATTATTATTATCATAGGTATTTGCCAAGAATTTCGTATTTGGAATTTTATTGTTCACGAAATTTTGATTGAAATGTCAAAATCTTTACATCGGACAAAGATATTTGACGAGTGGAATACCAGCCTAATTCAGACTTATCTATTAGAAGCATTTTTACTGGACTTGTTTGCATCCCAGTCATACTAAAAATAGTGTATCTTTCGAACTGTTTTCACACTGCACTATTATTATAGTGAATATATAAGTACGAGTTATTACTCGTACTTATATATTCTTAAACAGTTCAGCATCAAAAATAATAAGTACATTGTAAGTTTCTATAGTTTCTATTAACTTACAATAGATCTTGTATTTTAAGCCTCATTATTTAAAAATTTAATGCGGCCCTGTGTTATGTGTATGTGTGCATAATGTTTACATGTATGCGTAATTGCCACGCGATTCTGAAGTTATGTTTGGTCTGCTTCCATTTATATGTCTGTGGAATACCCTTTTTTTATATTTATTCATGACCATGGATCTTAGAGGAGATACCACTCTGAGCCTTGGATACAAAGTCCCGATCCTGGAAATAAGTCTTTCGCTCTTTCTTTGGTGATTTGTTTGTAGAGATGCGCAAAACGGTACACCAAAATGTAATGCAACATTACTCATCACTTCCGATAAAGTGATATCACTCGGTAACATCACTTTCATCACTCATCACTCTACACAATACTTGACAAGATTTTGCATTCAATGGTGTTTATTACGTACTTCGTCCATAATTATTTACATTGTAATAGATTAGAAAGATACCTACTGAATTTTTTTTAATTAGGTATTTAAATATATAAAAGCTTTGGTGTAATTTTTTGCTTTATGTTTTTTTTTCTTAGAAAGTTAATTTTCATACTTACGTAAGTACTTATTTTTCAATACGAATAAGTACCTATGCAAGAATAGACAGAATGAATAAACCGTAAATCTAAAGTAATAAGTCTCAAATTCCAAATCGCGTCTCTTCGCGAAACTCATCCTATTCACGTTGCTCATTGTTTGAAGTTTGTTAAATAAAAGCTAATAACGAGACAGCGCTATACTAAGGAATGAGATAGACATCACGTGCAACGGGCGTCACCATACGTCGCCGTCGTCGCACCCGGTTCTTTTAGAACCGAAACGACATTACGACACTGACCGAGCTTTGTCGAATCTAAGTAATGAGTGATGCCGTGCGTGATGGTTAGAACTCCCGGGTGATGTGTGATGTTGCATCACCTTTCCGAGTGATATTACACCCATCACCTACCCATCTCTATTTGTTTGGTGACATTTTGGCGGGCGACACTGACATTATCTTAACCTAAAATAAATACTGTATATAAATAAATAAATATTTATCATTGGAATTGGAAATATTTATAAATCAATTATCATTCTCTCTCTAATATTTACTATTTACTAATATTTCAATAACATAAACAATGAGATACCTGTCGCGGCTCTTTCAGCCTGTTATAACAATGCCAAAGAACGCCAAAATAAAAAGCACAGAAATTACATGCAAAAGTCAAAAGGTAAGTTTAAATTTTTTAAATATATTTTACTTTCACACTCTTGGGTGTTGTTAGAGGACAAAATATCTGCGGTATATTACTAGTGATTGAACTAATTATGGATCGGACGGGCGACGGCAGGCCGCCACAGACTTCAACGGATGCGATGAGTCCCACGGCCTGTCGTACAAGGGGCCGTCGGACCGCCCCATTAGTGTTGGAGACACTCGGGCTAGGTGGAGCGACGATCTTCGCAAGGTGGCAGAAACTGGATGATTAAGCTCAATATGAATGCCTTCAGGCTAGGGTAAATAAAGTGGTGATTTGACAAGTGTCAAAAATCAACTTCTTTGTGGTGCAATAGGAATCACTTACGGCTCTGATTTAGTGTGACTTAAGGGTGGGATAAAGGTTGAATCTCACTTTCCATTTACGACTAGATCCTTGCTTACATAAGCAGTTAATAGCAGAATATTCCCAATTATACATAAACTGACGGGCCTGTGGGTCTAGTGGTTACACACCCTGGCCACTACCCAATAAGTCGTGGGTTCGATTCCCACCAAGTGCCCGAATGTTTTATCTATTAAAAAGTATATAAGTATTAGTATCAGTTGTCTAATGACAAAACTATAATATTGAAACTTCACTCCACAGTTGCTCTTAGAATGTGGATTAATCCGACCAACCAGTTCAGGCCTGTTCACAATTTTACCACTTGCACGACGTGCTATAGACAAGTTGGAAGCACAGATCAAATCGTGCATAGAGGCTGCTGGAGGGCAGCGGATCTCTCTGCCTTCACTCACCGCAGCTAATCTATGGGAGAAGACCGGCAGGCTGGAAGACATAGGGCAGGAACTCATGACATTGGAAGACAGACATGAAAAGGAGTATTTGTTAGCTCCGGTGAGATTTGAACTACTTCAGACTTCTAATTAGGTTAGTTAGCTTCTTTAATAATAATAATGTTTAGTGTTCTAGCAACTAAATAATCATTGTTCATAATTTTTTCTACAATCATCAGATCTAGAACAAGGTCTGTTGGCTCATATTGTTAATAAGTTAAAGCCCTCCGTAGTCTGTACATGGTTATCATCATCAGTTATCAGATTTCCACCAGAAAACCTGCTTTTAAACACAACTTTATGTTACCTGTAACATTAGCCTATTATGGTAGCAAAGAATTTTCCGAGATCACAAAAAAAATTAACATTGTTAAAGTTTTTAACTCTGTCTATTTTAATCTTTGCAAGCTATGTTAGTTAAGAAAAGATACAGCGTAGATAACAATTTAGTTCTATAATGTGGCATATTTGCAAATCTGCCCTAGATTTTGTTTTGTCCATCCTTGCTGTTATTTCAGACACACGAAGAAGCCGTCGCTGATTTGCTAGCTGATGTGGGACCACTGTCATACAAGCAGCTGCCTTTATTATTGTATCAGGTAAAAAATATATGCACATTATAACAAAATATATACAACAAAAGAGTATCTTTTCTGTCCAAAATCAATTAGTTTGATTCCTAGCTAAGAGAATGGATTTGTCAAAAATCCAATAATGCCATTTAAAGGTGCGCGTCCATTGGACGCACCGCACGCACGGCACGCAACGGATTTTAGTTTGCTTTCTATGATTTTGACGGCCCGCATCGAAATGTGCCGGCGCGGATAATGGGCGCAGCGCTATGTAAAACCATACAAAGCAAACTAAAATCCGTTGCGTGCCGTGCGTGCGTTGCGTTCGGCGCCTGCCAATGGACGCGCACCTTTAGTGTTCATCAAAATCGGATACCATGACTCCTTTGAAGATTTTATTTAATTTTTTATTTTATTAGTAAACCAACAGCATTTATTACAAAATGATCTTATCCAATTAAAGTAAACTTTACATAAGCCAATTATAGGACATACCTAGAGTACTAAGAATAATAGGAGAGACATGCTAAGTAACAGCTAGAACGTAGCAAATAGTTACAATTTTATTTAGATTTTTTTTTTTCCAATATACCTAACTGAAATTTTTTTTTAAGTGTGTATGTGTGTGTTAGTGGGTGTGTGTACATGTGTATGGTTGTGTGTCGGGTTTTACACTATATTCTTTACCCAGGACGGGTAGGCCCATGGGTCCGGGTAAGAATAGCACCCACCCATCTCTTGCCTTTGTGTATCCGTAGGAGGCAACTTAGGCAAAACAAGAAGATTGGCAGTAGCAATATTCTATTGGGGTACCACCAATACTGCAATCCCCACACTTCTGCATCATCAGCAGCTGATAGACATCCTCTGCTGAACAAAGCCCTTCCCCTCTGAAGGGCCCCTCCCTTAACCCCCACGCTTGGCAGGCGTCTTGGGGATTGATCTACCAAGAGTGGGGATTATGGCAACCTTCTAAGGGTTCAACCTTTGTTCAACATGATCATCTTTCTTCTGATGATGACGAGGGGATATTATTGTAGATAGGTAATAAGTATCGCGACGAGCATCGTCCCAAGCATGGCATTCTCCGCGCGCGCGAATTCTCCATGATGGACGCATACGCGGCGCACGCACACGACGACTGCGTGGACCAGGTGTACCATAGAATGTCGAGAGCGTACCGGGACCTCTTCACAACACTACAGCTGCCGGTCTATAGAGGTGAGATGATAGGGTTGTGCAACAATATCTCCCACTCCCCCCCGCCTCGTCAAGTGTACTTCACTGGCTTTGATCTATCTGTTGTTCATGGTATTAGTGTCATGGGCGCCGCCAAGATTACTTTCAGGGAGGTGCATCTCCATCTAATGTGTAGATAGAGATGCACCTTTCAAATTATACTATACCATTAACTAATATAAAATGATACATGTATATTATGTAAATAAATGTAATTAAAATCGCACAGTCCAATTGGACTGCAACTAGACGCACTAGACGTCTTTAGTTTATATTTAAACAGGAAATTAACAATAAAAAAAAAATGTACTTTCTTTACTGAGGGGGGGGGGGGGGTGCAAGGGGTGCACTTGCTGCTGCCGGCGCCCATGATTAGTATTATTATTATAATTTGGTTCTAGTTCCGACAATGTTGCATCTCATCGCTTCGATCCCCACTATTAAAACTTTATAGAATACACGATATGAATTAACGTTACAAAACTATATAAAATTAGTGACGTTATAAAGTACCGTTACAAATAACCAGGTCTGTAATTATTAAGTTTAGAAACCATTTTATTTGTGTACATAATACGAGTATTTGCTAACTGATATAAAATAACGTAACGTAATTTCTATGAACATGGGCTAAGCGATTTGCATCGTCATTTATAAAACGTACAGTTAAGGACTGGAATAATTTGTCTGCGTCTGTTTTTTAGTCTTATTATAATGTAGGTGTATTGAAAACTAGAATTAATAGGCATTCAATAAGCTAGTGTGTTCACCATCCCTGATTGCATCGCTGCTTTCCATCAGGTGGGACTGCAACAAGCCAATGCTTATATTAATTAAAAAAAAACCCCGCGGGGTGCCGAGTTAGAATTGCATCCCCCCATCTATTCTCGTTGGGGGTCGTAAGAGGCGACTGAGCGAGAACATGAAGACAGGCAGCAGCGTCTTTCTTTTGAATTTATCCATTACCAATACTGTGATCCCCAAGACGCCTGCCAAACGTGGGGATTATGACAACCCCTCCCTTATAAGGGGGAGGCCTTTTTTCAGCAGTGGACGTCTATTGGCTGCTAATCTATACTTATAATAAAACTGTAACAGATCCAATTCTGTACATTGAAAATATTTTGAATACTACTAAAGCCAAAACTGTATTTTTTTTTATTTTTGTCTGTCTGTCTGTCTGTCTGTCTGTATCTCGGCTGAGCATCACGCCGAAACTACTGGATGGATTGAAACGAAACTTGACATGATTTGAGTTAATACGGTTCACGGTACGGTAATCTAGCACGGTTCTTTTGGGAGAGGGGATTAAAGTCAAAATGGGTACTTGGTTATACGCTTGGTCCGATTTTATCAATTTTTCTTTATAATATAATAAATATTAGTAAGGGAACACTCATAGAGAGTTGTTATCAAGGTTTTGTAATCGATCGAGTTAAGCAACGTTAGGTAAGGTCATTAAATAGATGGGTGACCGTTTAACGCCATTTGAACTAAACGGGTCCGTGCTTCGGAGAGCAAGTAAAAAGTGGGTCCCAGTTTTTAACCGACTATAAAAAAGGTGGTTATGTATTCGATGCGAATGTCTGTTATTAAAAGTTTAGTTAACGTAAAAATAGAGCAGGCGGAGCTGCGTGGGTCAGCTAGTGATGAATATTAACGTTACAGCTATTGAGTGCAGAGTAACGTTACTAATTTTTAACGTTATTTAAAGTGTCAGCCCCCGTGGGGGATATGGGGGGGTCCATGTCCCACGAGTGGCAGCTCCCCGCGGCGGCCGGGGAAGACCAGCTCAGCGTCTGTAAGGCCTGCGACCACGCCGCTGTGGGGGAACGAATACAGTGTGAAGCCTGCAAGGGAGAAGTGGTGGTCACTAATAGTATTGAGGTCAGTTTTGAAGACAAGCTAAGATTACGTTTTAAATTAGGTTCTATTATTCACGTGGTGCCTCTAATTTGAGACTTACACAATACACGCCCTACCCCACGCTTTCTTTAAATAATCTATTTAAAAATATTTTGCATTGACATGGTATGAACGTGATGTTTTTAAATGTAAATAGATACGTCTGTAATGTTAGTTCATTTTAGGATATTAGTGGTGGCACACTAACAAATAGCTTAGAGTTCAGATAACTCGCAGATATTTTTGCCTAATTTCTGTGCACGCCACTGCGAGATACAGGCACAGAATACATAATAGTACTACATACAGGCCTTGCCTAGTTCGGGAACCACTAGTAAATTATGTATTTAATAATGTATTATCTTTTTGGTGAAATGAACTATAATCTTATCTATAACTTGGTTTTCAGGTAGGACATACTTTCGTTTTAGGCACCAAATACAGTGAGAGTCTGTCAGCTGTGTTCACGCCGGCGAGTGGGCCCGCTAAACCCATAAACATGTCTTGCTATGGGATTGGAATCACGAGGTACGTAGGTTCAATTTTATCCAAGGAGTATGGAGGTGGAGAATTAAATGGGAGGGATCAAGACCGAAGCCCCGAACAGTTGATACTAAGATGTCTATACTTTGTCCATTTTATTATTGGTTTTTTGACAGCTCGACGTTTGACGTTTATAGAAACGTGAACATAGTAAGTAAACGAAATAATCGATATCGAAAAATTTACTTTCGATTAAATCTATTTTTGATTCTGACGACTCATGTTACTGTTTCAACCTTAAAATGTTGTCTTTCTTTGTTATATTATGCATGAGGCCCTCAAAATAAAATGTATGAAAGTTAATGTAAACAAGACTAAAGTAATGAAAACATATTACACCTTATTTACATATTAGGATTTATTTCTATCGATTATTTGTAATCTGTGGCACAATCGTAGTAATCGTTATGTGTGGCAACTCACTAAAGTGCGGTACGCGTCCATGAAGTACAATATTATTTCTGTGAATTTGTAACTTTAACAATACGAAACTTCATGGGCGTCAGCTGTCAATAAACCAATAATAAAATGGACAGAGTATAGGTGTTAATTATCTATTTAAGTATGTAGTAACAAAAAACTATATAAGTATTAATTTTATGGTTTTGATAGTACAGGTTTTGCGTAGTTTGGAATCGGATGTGCGCGTGTTGATTGCCCCCAGAATATTATTATTATTAAGGGCTCCCACACATAACTGCGAATTTGCATCGCATCGCAAATATCTGCGAGAAACAAATGAATGTTTCGATACAAATTCCTACATGCGGCGCCGCATCGCATCGCATCGCAGTTATGTGTGGGAGCCGTTAATACGTGTGCCGTTGAAACTTTACTAGCGCGATTCAGGAATGTTCGTGTGGTGCCATCTCTCGAGTTATGTAGAAGCTATAACTGTCCATTCTTTCGCAGGCTACTGGCAGCCAGTCTAGAAGCGTTGTCCTCCGAGAAAGCGCTGAGGTGGCCGAAGGTCATAGCGCCGTTCACAGCGATAATTATAGGACCTAAAGTGAGTAGATCTCATTTTAAAATATTTTGACCCTTTGGCCCTTGACCCTTTGACGCTTATCGAGTACGGCGGCGGGGTTGCGACCCTCGTCCCCGGAAGCATCGTGTGTTGTTCCCCTCTCATGTGCCGATGTGATAGCCACGGGGGGGTTTAGTGTATAAGAAACCCATGTACCCCGGTTGACCAGGACATTGGCCCCGGGGACCTTTGTAAAGTCTCCTTGAGAGAACAAAAAATTACCTACTTATTACAAATCTGTTGTTTGTTCCTTAGTATTCGTACATTTTAAGCTAAATCATTGCAAACAGACAGAAAATCTTTTTTTTTAATACATGATCTGATCAAGATAACAAAGAACCATGCGTCACTTTGGACCCACTTTTTCAACATTGTTCAACAGTAATGAATTATATGTCATATGAAAGCTCTTGCAGTGTACTTTATTTCATTCTATGGTAGCAACAGGTACAAATAATTCATCACTGTTGAACAATGTTGAAAAAGTGGGTCCAGAGTTCATACAAAAGTGCCCATGGTCCTTTACTAACGGGAAACAACATCAAAACAAATAATTCTAAAATCACAATACACAGCATAATTTTATTTATCTCTACAGGAAGGTTCGAAAGAGTGGGCTGCCCACGGCTGGGATAAAATTCAAGACGTATGTGAGCAAGTTGCCCATGCGCTGGGCGTGGACGACGATGTCATAGTGGACGATAGACATAATTTAACTATAGGCAAACGGCTCATGATGGCTGACAGGTAATTATAATCGATGCAGTAATTTCGCCTCGGTTTACAAACCAGAGGTCGCAGGTTCAAGTCCTGCGGGAGAACAACTTTGTGTAGTTGTTCCTTACGATATTGCAGGCCTTCGGAGTCGCATGATAATCGGGGTGTGGGCCTTAGGTGACCCATCGAGTTTCCCGGGGCCCGTCGACACAGCGGGTTGAGGACACCGTGGGGTTTTAGTCGGTAGCTGACACCGTCTGTCAGTAGTCCGACATAACCCGCACCGCTACCCCCGTGGTGGTGCGGGTATCCGTAATGGATTTCCCCAAGTAAAAAAAAAAAAAAGGTGTCCCATCGAGAAAGGCGGCGATTCCGAGGAGGACGGTGGCGGGGTTGTGACCCTGTCCCCGTGAGCATCGAGTACCCGGGGGGCTATATCACACCACCGATCCAACCCAACGCACCCCAAACGGCCGCGGGCTCAAAGGCAAAGCACTAGATTCCACTGAAGATTCCGGGTTCCCTTCTAATGTGCCGATGCCACAGGGGTTTAGTAGACTTGATAACTGATGTCTCGTGGGACGAGCGGCAGTGCAATGCAGCTGTCAGGCGAACGTCTTGCTTGTAAAGTCACTTAGTTAAAATAACTGGTATTTCCCCCAGGATCGGTTACCCGTATATCGTGGTATGTGGCAAGTCCACCCTGGAGTCACCGCCGAGATACGAGGTGTATAGGAGTGTTGCAGACAGAGACGCGTCCGTACAACTGATGACCATGGATCAACTGACCGCGGTGTTGGCTGAAGACACGAAGGAACTAGTTGAAATAAATAATTAATAATGATATTTGCTTTTTATTTTATCGTAACTGGAATACCGAACCATGCTTGCAGGTATTTTGTTCTTCGTACTAAAGAAGTTATATTTTTGTACTTATATTCTTGTGGAGACAGGTCGATTTAAAAAACTGGTCACAGACGGTCTTTGGACGTATTAAAGTAATTTTACTATTCGTCTAATACCTCAGCAAAAAAGAAAAACAAATCGCAAAACTAAATTAGTTGAGGTTTTTTTAGGATTACTAAAAAACTACTACTTGGTAAGATCATTGTATTTTTCCTATAAAATACACCTTCCAATAAATAGACTATTAATTATAATTATTTCAGATTTTTATCTATCTTTACCTTGGCATTGAGGAGCTTTTCTTGGCTCCTCAACTCGGGGTCGGAATCTTAATCCTCAAATGAAACAAAATTCTCGTCATCATCTTTGTCAATATTTTCTGTCTGACTGTCTCAAAACCCATTCCAATTCATCTTCATTAACGATCTGCCACCGACTTCTTTTTACGTAGACTAATTCATATTATAAAAAGTTTACTAGTTAACAATATTTGATGAACAATTATATAATTAAGAAACTTAAATATTTACTTAGGCACACGCAACGTGGCGTCACAAAATATAGAGAGTAGTGGTGGCACCGGCGCGCGTCTGGACGAAAATGAATGAACTAGTTTCTATTATTCAGAGTATGGTTCACCCTTGGAAGAATGGTTCGCCCTTGGAGGAAGGAATAAAACTATAATTGCTGTAAAGAGGCATCACGATTGTGTTTGGGGGGGGGGGGGGGGGTAAGGGATAAAATGATAACCTTCACCAGGGTGTGATGATGATCATCAAGCAGGTGGTAACAGGATCTCAGCCCCAATAAACATAGACCCACCGCATTTGGGCTCGTTGTGTAGATCTCGACGAGTAGCTGCTAGAAAATAGTGATCAGGGTCCGGTGATGGAGCAGAACGGTGGTCACGGGATCTCTGCACCAATAAACGCAGACCCACCGAGTTTGAGTTCGTTAGGTAGGTCTCGCCGAGTAGTTGCTAGAAAAATGGTGATCAGGATCTGATGATGGATCAGGAAGGTGGTCACGAAGTCTCCGCACCAACAAACTTATACCCGCCGAATTTGCGGACTCGTTGGATAGGTTGCTACGAGTAGTAGAAAGAAAAATTATGTTCAATCAGGTGATGGGAGCAAGCAGGAAGGTGGTAACGGGAACTCGGCTCCATTAAATGTGTCCTACATTTAATGGAGCCGGCCTAGTACCCGTTACACCGGCACGCGGCACTGACTTTTAAATCTGTGGTTAAATCTTGACGAGTACCTAATTAGTTAGTACACAGATACTGATGATCAGGGTCGTATAAAGGCGCAGGAAAGTCATTTTAAGAGTTCGTTACCGTTTAATTATGGAACAGGGGCGTAGCTACCGCCGTTTCAGCCGTATCAATGATTCAGGGCCCCCGGGATACAGGGGCCCCGAACATGTGTAAAAACAATTCGTAAAATCCATGTTTACACATAATCTCTTAGGTAGGCCGTACCATCATTTGGGCCCCCCAACAAATTTTGATACGGGGCCCATCTAAGGCAAGCTACGCCACTGGTATGGAACCCTAAAAACAAGAAAGCAGGTATGAGTTTTGGCATTAACCTGATTACGCAAAACTGTAATATTATAACCGGTTATTAAATTACAACTTTTTGTTGAACAACAACAGTTAATAAGTTGTACAGTCGAATTGAGAACCACTTTTTTTGGAGTTGGGTAAAATAGCCATAGACGAATGAAAACACCACGGACAGGACAGTTGGATGACCTGGATCTTCATTCAATTGAACAATGTTTTGTTCACAAAACGGAACAACTTTCACTGAATTTCGATTTCAAATGACAGCACTTAGTAAGTAGGGTGATGTTTAATAAAATCTTTAAAAAAAAAATTGAACCGACTTCAATATCACTGAAAAGTATAAAATAATAATAATTATTATTATTATTAGTATAAAACAAATGTATGGGATTGACATATACTATTTTTTTTTTTCGCGGAGAAAGCCTCCATCATGTCCCCGGGAACTGTGGGGCTCGACCGGGGTATGTGGGATTCTTACCCATTAAAACCCCGGCGGCTGTCGCATCGGCACATGAGAGAGGACTCTCCGGAAGTGCCCCCGGGCTCTCCGGTGGGATCTGCACCACTGCCCCTGAGTGCCTTGCGTTTGAGCCCGCCGCCAGGGGGCGCATTGTAGCCTCCCGGGAACCTGTTACTGTGCTCACGGGGACCGGGGGTGTACTCAATGGATGTCCTAGGCCCCACGCCCAGAACGTCCAGCGACTCCGAAGGGGAATGAATGACATAAACCCAAATCACGAGAAGCACGTGTTTATATTGATAAAAAAACGTGTCCTGGGCTGCTACCACCACCTCAATTAGCACTGTTATTATCAGGTTACTTGACATGAGGTAGAGACGTCAATATACTTAGGTATAGTTTATAGCTCTGTCAGTTTCTATCGAGCAAGTAAGGTGAAAACATGGATATAATATGTACTTTGGGTGAAAATAATATTGTTATTATTTTAGAGGTGATGTTACCAGGCCCTGGTTATTTCACTAGTCAATTATATCTTAATTTTTTTTGGCCTTACTCCATTGTGTCCAGGCTTAAGCCCAAAACGATTCTGCCAATCTCACCGTAGTGAGCTTACACACGCGGGGGTTATTAAAAATATTGGTAATGTTACTATTAAGTATATAGCTATAATACCATAAACAGAATATCTACTAAGTACTCTACTTATATTAAATTATAAATAGGTAAGTACTATAGTTTATTGGTGAGTTACTACCAAATAAACACTAACCTAATATTTTTAAACTATAAACCGGATATTGCAAAAATTTACTCGGCCATTGCGCCCAATGATATTATCAGTAAAGAGAGGTCCTCATGGCCTAAATTGGGCCCGGTAACCACCGGATCGCACTCCAACCTGTTGGATATTGTATTGTGCAAGCTTTAAGTGCTTTAACTCTGTGCTGGCGTGTCGAAGAGTTTCTTAAGCAAGGTACCTACGCCACGATTGCGCCAGCTTGGAGCTGTACATAACTGGTGTGAATAGGTTAATCTCAGACAATACAGCCTACTTCTTGCAAGAGTATCTCAGTTATACAATATAGATATGTGTACCCACGGCGAAGCGGGAATCCGCTTTCTTTGCAAACCGGAGGTCGCCGGTTCAGATCCCGCCAAAAGCAACAATTTTGGTGTATAGCTGTTCTTTACAGGTTAGAGCAGCCATACTCAACCTTTTTTTCCCTCGGGAAACATAGTCGCTTCAGCTTTACCCTGCGGGCCGCATAGTCACTTCTGATTTACCCTGCGGGCCGCATAGTCGCTTCAGCTTTACCCTGCGGGCCGCATAGTCACTTCTGATTTACCCTGCGGGCCGCATAGTCACTTCTGATTTCCCCTGCGGGCCGCATAGTCACTTCTGATTTACCCTGCGGGCCGCATAGTCGCTTCAGCTTTACCCTGCGGACCGCATAGTCACTTCTGATTTACCCTGCGGGCCGCATAGTCACTTCTGATTTACCCTGCGGGCCGCATAGTCGCTTCAGCTTTACCCTGCGGACCACATAGTCACTTCTGATTTACCTTGCGGGCCGCATAGTCGCTTCAGCTTTACCCTGCGGACCGCATAGTCACTTCTGATTTACCTTGCGGGCCGCATAGTCGCTTCAGCTTTACCCTGCGGGCCGCATAGTCACTTCTGATTTACCTTGCGGGCCGCATAGTCGCTTCAGCTTTACCCTGTGGACCGCATAGTCACTTCTGATTTACCTTGCGGGCCGCATAGTCGCTTTAGCTTTACCCTGCGGGCCGCATAGTCACTTCTGATTTACCTTGCGGGCCGCATAGTCGCTTCAGCTTTACCCTGCGGACCGCATAGTCACTTCTGATTTACCCTGCGGGCCGCATAGTCACTTCTGATTTACCCTGCGGGCCGCATAGTCGCTTCAGCTTTACCCTGCGGACCACATAGTCACTTCTGATTTACCTTGCGGGCCGCATAGTCGCTTCAGCTTTACCCTGCGGACCGCATAGTCACTTCTGATTTACCTTGCGGGCCGCATAGTCGCTTCAGCTTTACCCTGCGGGCCGCATAGTCACTTCTGATTTACCTTGCGGGCCGCATAGTCGCTTCAGCTTTACCCTGCGGACCGCATAGTCACTTCTGATTTACCTTGCGGGCCGCATAGTCGCTTCAGCTTTACCCTGCGGGCCGCATAGTCACTTCTGATTTACCTTGCGGGCCGCATAGTCGCTTCAGCTTTACCCTGCGGGCCGCATAGTCACTTCTGATTTACCCTGTGGGCCGCAATCTAGCCTAAATTTTATGTTTAATTATAACTACCCTAAGTATATAAGTTACAATAAATCGCATATTTGAAACATAGCATTTATGTAAGTATATAAAAATTCAGGGATTTTCCACTAATAAAAGACATTTCTTTACTTAAATAGCGTAGTTAATTCAATAGTATTATGTGTGCTCGCTATTTTATGAGAGTACTTAGGTAAGCGAGTGAAATTAACATTTATTCATTCGAACCTTATTGGAACGACTTTTTTTTGCATTACTTTTGTACACTGTACACTTATCAATAAAATACTACTGATAATCTATAAATACTGCACTAGTAAAATATCATTGACTGCACTAGACTTCGGGCCGCATAGAAAAGCCGCAGGTTGAGTATGGCTGGGTTAGAGCAATTCAGGCTGACCAGGGCCTTACAATGAACTCTTATAGCAGGGCGTAACACGAAAAGTCAGTCCTGCGCCTGACCTGAATTTGTCTTAGTAATTATTTAGGAACATTGTCGTTCACTATACAAGTTGAAACAAAAAAGACAAATGGATACAAGTTTACAATATCTCAATACACTCCATGTAATCACACAATTTTCTATCGTATATAATCTGACACAAAGTTGTATTTTCAATGTAGGTTTTGTCGATAAATGTAATCATACACCTAGGCAAATCGGAAAGTGATGAAGTTCCACGGACTAGTAAGCGACGATTTGTGTCTTCAATTTGGTCGGTTTATGTCCATTCAAATTATAAGGTCGTCTACAAACATGAGATATTCTGCATAAATTGTTAAAAACAGGAAAAGGCACCACGAA
The DNA here is from genome assembly GCA_911728495.1 of Furcula furcula. Taxonomy (NCBI): domain Eukaryota; kingdom Metazoa; phylum Arthropoda; class Insecta; order Lepidoptera; family Notodontidae; genus Furcula; species Furcula furcula. The sequence continues at coordinate 50,975,691 of OU452242.1, forward strand.
AAGTAGACGTCCTGCAGGAACCCTTCAATTTTTCGGGATAAAGAGTACCTACCTTAAATTCTACCTCATTTTAGTTAAGCGGTCAGCGGGGCACCACTTACTTTGCGAACCGGAGGTCAAGGGTTCAAGACCCGCAGGGAGCAACTACTTTGTGTACCTAATTATTTCTTCTTCTTAGGATAATGACGGACCTTTTTGTCTGGAAATTAGGATGATCACAGAGGCCACAACAACAGTACTACGAGTAACTATGCCTATTCAGGTCTCCCTTAGCGATCCACGCACCACACCACGCACTCGTGTCGTGCCGGAATGTCGTAATCGAGATGCTGTAGACTGCCTTATTTTCGTCTTGTTGTGACCACCACAATGCAATCTAAACTTTTTTTAACGTACTCGCGCCAGTCGCCGCTCACATCGCGCTGACATTATTCGTGTTTTCGCGCGCAATATATAAAAAAATAGTTCCTAAAGTCCATCGAATTTCGAACAGTGAGTACAAAGCATCTTTTTTTAAATTATATTTGTTGTTTGCAACATTTCTAAAACCTCGTACTTATGTGTTTATTTTTTGTAAATAAGTGCAATTTAGTTGCACTAATTATTGATGCTCAGGTAAGATTTTATGCGTGTACCTGGTTTTTATTAATTTAAAGGGTAGGTAATAAAAAACAAAGGATTGGCAAAACCGCAGTACAGGTAGTACCTATATAGACTATAGTGACAGTATAAATATACTTTGCTCTGTGCTATAGTGTAGTTATCTACCACGCACTACCACTGCCAGTGATTACACTCCCGTAACTTATAAGTCGTTAGACGATTGAGAACTCGTTCGTCAAGTACTTTTTTGTTGCAAATAACTGTTAGTGAACTGTACCTACCTATATTAAGTATAATAAAGTACCTACCTATAGGTATTAAGTTATAAAAAGCTGCGAGGATATGGAGCAACAATAACGTAGGTATTTTAATTTGTCTTGAAGATATTTTCGGACACATTATTATTGCAGGCATTGGATAAATAAAATCATTGAATGATATGGAGCTTTATTTGTTTTTTTTTTGTTAACAGAAAACATTTTTTAATTAAAAAAAATTTAATCATGAATTTAAAAACTATATTTTCCTTTTGAGAAAATATTTAATTAATCATATTAAAATAATTTAATTAACGTTGGGCAACTCACTAGACTCAAGTCCCACAGCCTACTGGGAAGACTCAGTAGGTCGTGGGTTCGATTCCCACCTAATGTCTGCTTGTCCTTTATTTAATTGCCTGCCTTCGTTGGTCCGCCTGTAAGAGTCTTCCTTTTTGAGGTTGTATCGACTGTCTGGTCTCCCGCTTTGCAAAGGAGGGAAGTGGAATATATGTATTTCCAACCAACTCCTTCTATCTACCTTTTTAATTAAATTTGTTGCGGGTTCCAAGACAATTTAGCGTTCCCCTGGGACTCGCCGAGGGTCAAACCTTGGTGTATTCAGTGGTGACCACTGTAGATCCTGGCTTACAGGAGTAACAGTGGTGGAATGAGTGGTGGGATTAGTGGCCGTGTGGTGTCCGGGTAAGTATAGCACCCTCCCATCTCCTCCCGTTGTGTGTCCGTAAGAGGCGACTAAGCGTAAACAAGAAGACGGGCAGCAGCGTCTTTCTATTGAATTACCTACCACCTATACTGCGATCCACAAGCCGCCTGCCAAGCGTGGGGATTATGGGAGGGACCTTTGTTCAGCTGTGGACGTCTTTCGACTGTTGCTGATGATGTTGGTGATATACAAGAATTAGTATTAGTTGTCTGGTTACCATAGTACAAGCTCTGCCTTGTTTAGGCTCAGATGACAGTGTGTGGATTATCCCAGGATATTATTACCGTAACGGTCGGCTTTAAATAGTTCCGGTACCCACCGGATCGTACTTCGACTCGACCTACTTCGGTCCATCCGTTGTTGTGCAGGGCCTTAACTCCGTTACTGTAGAAGACTTCCCTGAGATTGTATAAAAAAAAATGTTAATTTAATCAAGCCTACTTGGTTCGTCAGTCCTCCCTCACGGGTCTTACCAATCCAAGTTTTAAGGTTCCTACCTATACATTTATTGTTCCGTGGTTACTACCACTTAGCTAGTTAATTCACTAGGTAGCAGGTTCCTTGTGCAACGAGGTAGGGAGGGACCACTGCAGTGTAATCAGTGTGTAAACTGAGTAAACATTGCTGTGTTCCGGTGTGAAGGGCACTGTAGCTGGTGATATTACCGGCCACAAGAGACTTGATAACTAATGTCTCGTGTGGCGAGCGGCAGTGCAATGTGAAGGGCACTGTAGCTGGTGATATTACCGGCCACAAGAGACTTGATAACTAATGTCTCGTGTGACGAGCAGCAGTGCAATGTGAAGGGCACTGTAGCTGGTAATATTACCGGCCACAAGAGACTTGATAACTAATGTCTCGTGTGACGAGCGGCAGTGCAATGTGAAGGGCACTGTAACTGGTGATATTACCGGCCACAAGAGACTTGATAACTAATGTCTCGTGTGACGAGCGGCAGTGCAATGTGAAGGGCACTGTAGCTGGTGATATTACCGGCCACGAGAGACTTGATAACTAATGTCTCGTGTGACGAGCGGCAGTGCAATGTGAAGGGCACTGTAGCTGGTGATATTACCGGCCACGAGAGACTTGATAACTAATGTCTCGTGTGACGAGCAGCAGTGCAATGTGAAGGGCACTGTAGCTGGTGTTATTACCGGCCACAAGAGACTTGATAACTAATGTCTCGTGTGACGAGCGGCAGTGCAATGTGAAGGGCACTGTAGCTGGTGATATTACCGGCCACAAGAGACTTGATAACTAATGTCTCGTGTGACGAGCAGCAGTGCAATGTGAAGGGCACTGTAGCTGGTGATATTACCGGCCACAAGAGACTTGATAACTAATGTCTCGTGTGACGAGCGGCAGTGCAATGTGAAGGGCACTGTAGCTGGTGATATTACCGGCCACAAGAGACTTGATAACTAATGTCTCGTGTGACGAGCGGCAGTGCAATGTGAAGGGCACTGTAGCTGGTGATATTATCGGCCACAAGAGACTTGATAACTAATGTCTCGTGTGACGAGCGGCAGTGCAATGTGAAGGGCACTGTAGCTGGTGATATTATCGGCCACGAGAGACTTGATAACTAATGTCTCGTGTGACGAGCGGCAGTGCAATGTGAAGGGCACTGTAGCTGGTGATATTACCGGCCACGAGAGACTTGATAACTAATGTCTCGTGTGACGAGCGGCAGTGCAATGTGAAGGGCACTGTAGCTGGTGATATTACCGGCCACGAGAGACTTGATAACTAATATCTCGTGTGACGAGCGGCAGTGCAATGTGAAGGGCACTGTAGCTGGTGATATTACCGGCCACGAGAGACTTGATAACTAATGTCTCGTGTGACGAGCGGCAGTGCAATGTGAAGGGCACTGTAGCTGGTGATATTACCGGCCACGAGAGACTTGATAACTAATGTCTCGTGTGACGAGCGGCAGTGCAATGTGAAGGGCACTGTAGCTGGTGATATTACCGGCCACGAGAGACTTGATAACTAATGTCTCGTGTGACGAGCGGCAGTTCAATGTGAAGGGCACTGTAGCTGGTGATATTACCGGCCACGAGAGACTTGATAACTAATGTCTCGTGTGACGAGCGGCAGTGCAATGTGAAGGGCACTGTAGCTGGTGATATTACCGGCCACGAGAGACTTGATAACTAATGTCTCGTGTGACGAGCGGCAGTGCAATGCAGCGCGACCATCAGACGAACGTCTTGCTTGTCTCGGCACTAGGATGAATAAAAGTCGTCTCCTTACTACTATTATTTTGATACGTAATAAAATAAAATAGTTTATAGGTACCAAAGAGAGTTAAGTTAATTAGATAGTATAGGACTATAGGTATCGATGAAGGTAATTAAGCTTAGAGTATAATACCTGATGTAAAAAAAAAACAAAGTCTAATGGAGAACCTGATAATATTTTTTAAGAGAGTTAAAAACAAAAAAGGGGTATAGGTACTGCCTTCGTGTGCAGCGTAATAAATCTGCACCTGCAAGACACAATCGAAATTTATAATGGCCAGTGCCTACCCATAGTAAACATTATATACGCTACCAGTACCTAGCTAAGGAGACAGATGTAGTCTTTAACTGACTCTTGTTTCTATTTAGACAAATTATTCTAACATGTTCGAGCGTGCTGTACCACTTTCTACACGTGTAGCCTGTGGGCCAGATACACTTAAAGAGCTTACGACGCCCTCCACATACAGTACAATAACGCGTTTCGGATTCTGTTGCGGCTGCCTCGATTCTGTAGAGCATCAGGGATATTCGCAGAAGCGATTGTTTTTACACCATGATGCGAAAAAATGCGCGTCTGGTGCGCAGAGTGTGGGTCAGCCCCAACAGTATCCCGCTGATTGCAAGTAGACTGGATTGTCCTTATGTGAATCGCTGCTGCAAAAATTCTGATGGATTATCACGAAAATAATATTACAATAATACTGCTTGAACAGATGGTGGTAGACCATGTTCCTAAATAAATAGGTAGTTGAAAATACCATTGGTTGGTACACAAGGACTCAATCACTATAACATGGCTTCCATATGCGCAAGCGCAGCATTCGCAATACGCAATACAAACGTGACTTGTGGCTTGCTTGTGGCTCACTAATGAGTGGACGACCTCGTTAGTTGCAAGTAGAAGCTGTAGTCGTATTCTGTAAGAACATTGAACAAACTCGAAACTCGTTGAATGAATTTGAAATCTCACCACGGATTTAGCTTTCGAGTTGGTTAAGTTGTTATAGAACAACTATGCTGTAACGGCTTTGTATTAGCTACATATATGGTTAAGTTTTTACCAACTGCTCCTGCTGCTTATGTTTTCATGACTATTTTTCTTTAGCGTGTTTTGTAGCCTAAATGGGTGGACGCATTTTTAACCGACTTCAAAAAAGGAGGAGGTTCTCAATTCGTCTGTATATTTTTTTTTCTATGTATGTTCACGCATAACTCTGGCAATTATGAATCGATTTGAAAAAATCTTCCTTCCATCCATTCTTTAAACCGTTGATTGGGTCCCATAAAAAAATTGTTGCTTACGAATTAGTAGTTCCTGAGAAAACAAGAATGGTGACTGCGCAGGACAACTGCAGGAATGCGTATAAGATGACTTTATGTCGCTTTTTAAGGACAAAAATTGTCATAACTCTGGCAAATATTTACTAATTTCAATGATTGTTTTTTTAATCGAAAGAAGAAACCACTGTTATGAATCTGCATGAATTTTATCACAACCGGATAAGTAGTTCCTGGAGGACTATGAACGATGTGGAGGAATTTATCTGGTAAAAACCATAAAACTGATGTTCTCTATTACATTACTCTGACAAATATGAACCGATTTCGATGATTATTTTTATTCGAGAGAGTAAACTACTATGATGATTCCATGTAAATTTCATTACGACCGGATATTTCTATCTGAGGAAACATGAAATAAGTAAAACTATGTAGGTAGACGATAGGTACCTAATTAAATGTGATTATAACCTACCTAGATCATTTTACTGTCTTCGATGGGCCAATCTTTATGTATGAAAATATCACTAAAACGTTAAAAATAAAATCTTTTAAAAACAAAATTGAACCGACTTCTATCACTGAAAAGTATAAAATAATTTAAATATTATTGAAGTTGGTGCCAAATATACACAGCAAGTATGCTAACACCAACTTCAATAATATTTAAATTATTTTATACTTTTCAGTAATATTGAAGTCGGTTCAATTTTTTTTTTAAATATTTTTAACTATAGTTTTTTATATAAGTAAAACGTTCACATGTCTATAGGCAGGCGCGTCGCTACCACTCACACGCTCATCACTCATTAGTTATAGAGTCTGTTCTGAGGTAATATCATCAGCTACAGTGCCCTTCACACCGGAACACAGCAATATTTACACACTGCTGCTTGGAGGCAGAATAACTGACACTGCGGTGGTACCTAACTGGTCCCTTGCACAATTATTCAAGGAGAATTGTCTTTTTAAAGCGATTAACGAAATATAAATTAATTTAGTTCTAGGTCTTTTTTTTGCTGTTAATTAGAAATACATACATCCTTGTTGTTGAGACTTAAAAATGCACAATTTATCAACAAAACAACAAGGTCGGTCAAGCGGTAGGTCGAAGGAACCGTCCAGGTAGGTAACACCGCAGTATCAGATATTCTGCCGCCAAGCAGCAGTGTGTAAACATTGTTGTGTTCCGGTGTGAAGGGTCTCAGATGAGCGGCGTAGCGGTACAATTCAAATGTCCAAGGGCAGCCATCTCCATCATCATAATTATACGCTCGTGTCGCGCGCCGATCACGCGAAGATTTAATAGTCTCGTTACAATGTTGTATTATAAAAAATGAATTTTATCTTTATTTATTTGCTTGTTGAGACGCTAATAGCTATTTGTAATCGCAGTTCGGTAGACGATAAGTTGCTTAAGGCAACGTCAGGCAAGGTCAGTATTTAGATGGGTGACCGTATAGTGGCATTTGAACTGACCGTCTCCGTGCTTCAGAGGGTACGTAACAAGTCGGTCCCTGTTGTTGTCATCTAGACAGCAGTTGTTAAGCCAAGTCAGAGGGCTAAGAGACCACTTAACATACGAGAAAAAAGAAATATTGCATCTTTATAAAACCAAGTTAATGGTTAATGACCTGCCCGTAGGTCAAGTAACTCGGTTTTGATAAGACGTCCATTATATTGAGACCTCTGTTCAGAGGCAGCTACATCGGTAATCGAGCTCTGTCTACTGTTGGCCGGTGAATGCATTCTTAATCTTTGACCTCTCTAGATAAAATTATTTTGTAAATATTACATTTTAATACTGTTGTTAGGCGCCTATTATGTTGGTCGTACATTAAAAAAATATACGACCAAAGACATTCTATCAAAGGTAATGATGTGTAATATTGCAATGTTATTATATTACATATTTATTTTTACATTATATTAAGTAATTTGTGATAAAGTGTCAAAACGCGTCAAACAGCGCAATAAGGTTATAGGTAAAAGGTTCCAAGTTACAATCAAGGTCCCAATTGGGTTATTAGTATCATATAGGATTGGGTTCAAATGGTTATATTACTTATAAATGTAACAAGGTTGGTACTCGCGTTCTTACAAAGTCCATTTTTATCGAAATTGACTTTACCAGCTTAAACAGTCACCGTATTTTTTTGGATTCGTATAAAATGACGCTAAGTTTCACTGTCTTATTTATTTCCAAAATTGTTCAGCCATACGTTTAATTTATTTTCTTGCACTTCACATGGCCATATTATGTCGAAACTCAGGCATTCAATAAAAAAATCCGGTCAAGTGCGAGTCGGTAATGGGTTCAGATGTTTTCGAGAAAAACATCGTTCAGTCACAGTTTTAAAACATACTTATTTGTAGATAGTCAACCCAGCATACAAACTGTATGCTGATATGCTGCTGATACGATTCTTGTTCAGACAAAATTAAGCTCAATTAAGCTTAACTAATATTCTCCTCCTAAGTTGTAACGTTACGCGTGTGTACGCGCCTTAAAATATTAAACCGTTATAGTACTATATAGCTATAACCATACTATATGCGCCACGGCGAGCCATTTCGCCGCGAGCTCGCCAGTGCTTGTCTCACGATTGTGGAGTGCGCACGTATGTTACTATTTCAATAAGTAAAACCTTGTAAATTCAATTTGTGCTCTAAAACTACTTACGGGTGAGTGTGCTTGCTATCTGTCTTCTATCTATCTGTTCTCTTTCCTGTTTCTAGGCACTTTGTATTATCAACGGTCCTAAACCGTTGATAAAAGCATTTGGCGGTCAACGTACGCAAATTTGAATACTATAACGGAACCTGTAACCGACGCTATCCCTACTATTCTACAATATCATCTTTCTTGTATTTCTCTGTCCTTATTCTGCCTTATACTGTAATCTTACTGTTTCTTCTTTATCTGTCCGACCGATTAATGTAGCATAACCGTCTGCCAAGACCCTCGACTGGACTGAATAGGCTGAGGTGTCTTCTGTGGTCGGCGGACGGTTATGACACACGGGCTGGACCTGACGGTGTCTTTCCGTGGGTTCCAGGGTCCTACCTACGAGGTCCTACCTACGAGGTCCTACCTACGAGGTCCTACCTACGAGGTCCTACTTACGAGGTCCTACCTACGAGGTCCTACCGACGAGGTCCTACCTACGAGGTCCTATCTACGAGGTCCTATCTACGAGGTCCTACCTACGAGTTCCACTACGAACTCCCTTGCACGAGGCGTCGGACGCAAGCTGCTGTCGACCCCTACCGGTCGAGCTTGAGGACGGCTGCTGAGCCTGTCCACTGCCGGACCAGCTGCTAAGCTGGTCGACCTTGGAACTGCTGCGCCGTGCTGCGCCTGGTGCTGTCGCGCCGTGCCGTCACCGTGCTGCTTCTGCTACGACGACTCTGATAAGTTCACCTCACTTAGAAGGGGAACCTGACCGATTCTCAGTGCGCGTACCTCGGAAAAACCGTTAGCCTACTCACGACCCTTGCTCTCTAGCCTGTGCCTTCTTTGTAAATATAATTCTTTATTCTTAGTTCTTGTTTTCTTTATTTCGTAGGGCCACTATCCCCGCTACGCGACAGTGGCGCCTTAACGCGGTTATAACGGTTTTTCCTTCACATTTCTTTCTTTCCTTCTTTCTGTATTACTTCTGCTATCACTGAGTTCGCGGTCAGGTTTCGTCGCGGGTTTTTGGTGACGGTTCTTTTTGTACTTTCTTTTGTGTATTGTAACGGTCGCGGACAATTTTTTTCTTTTACACCTTGTACGGCTAGCACAACCACCCCGTAGTAGTTTCTTTTGTAGCAGTATCTCTATAATCTGGTTCCCCGTATGGTTCCCGGGTTAGAATAGGGCCATCCCATCACATCCAGTGGGTCCCGTAAGAGGCGGTTGATGGAAAAAGTAGTACCACCATACCAACTTATTATCATCTCGTGTGCTACACTTACTACACATACATCTTACACTTATTACTACACAGTGTAATAGATTTGTAGTAAATCTACGTGCGTACTTGCGCTGGCAAGCGTACATATTTTTTTTATTTTTTTTATTATTTTTCTGTTACACTAAACTACCTTCAACTAAATTATAACTTAGTCACTTTTAAATAAACTTTAGCGTCCTATATCTATATATCTTATTCAAGTATCTATCAATTTTAAACTATAAAAACTAACTAGAGGAACTACCTTATACTTATTATCTTGAATTTTAAACACTAAAATGGACACTTACCCAATTAAGTACTTTTTACTTAACAAACAAGAATTATCTTACGAACTGTTAATACGTGGAATAGAACCCGGTACTACAGTGTTAGAATTGCGCAAGCAACTCAATAAACTATCACCATTGGTATCACCATTGGAAATATACGAGTCTGGCATCGACCTTAAGTCGGATCTGGAAGGGGTCGCGATCTCGATCAAGGATCTTGAGCCCAAACTCAAAAATCTTGAGACTAAAATCGACGTTAGCTTATTCGAACGTACGAGAGCTTTATTAAATCATATCTACCACAGAATTAAAAGAATACGCACAGTGGAGTCCACTGACTTCAACCAACAGGTACAGTCTGCGATAAAAACATTTAATAGTTTATTTACCAGTTTTACTAAATTGGAAGATAAGTACGGGAAGAAGCAAAGCGCTGCAACCGAACCTAGTTCCGCTAATGATGATACTACATCATTAGTAGTACCTATATCTCATTCATCTAACTGCGATCATGCGCATATCACAGAATTACTTAAAATAAAATTTAATGGCAAATCATGCGTGCACGCCTTTGTGCAGCGCATAAGTGAACTCAGCGAGTCAAGAGGTATTAACTCGGACCGGTTATTGCGGTATGCGTCCGAGCTGTTTACTGATAACGCGTTGCATTGGTACCGTAGCGTTAAAAGTACAATTAATACATGGAATGAGTTGGTATCCTTGTTGAAGCGCGATTTTAGTACTTACGACTACGATTACCGCCTGATGACGGAAATACGTAACCGTACTCAAGGGGGAACAGAAAATATAACTATATATATTGCAATTATGTCAGAATTGTTTTCAAGATTGTCTAATCAATTACCGGAACGGGAAAAGCTTGATATACTACTACACAACATTAAACCCTGTTATTCCAATACCCTAGCCTCTGCAGTCTCGGAAATAACCACTATAGACAAATTGAGGACTATTTGTTGTAATTATGAGAACATTCAGTGTATGACGTCACAGTTCCGCGAACCTCCACGCCTTACGGCGGATACGCTAGCACCGGATCTAGCTTATAAGAAGGTCGATACTAGAACGAACTATAATATGTCTTATCCACAAAAGAATAGTTATACCAGGTACAATGATCGTAACATTCCTAACACTAGTAATTACTCCAAGAGTTATAATTATAATGCAGACAATCGTAGTAACAGTGCTCACAACCCTAACGCGGGAAATAATAATAACCGGAACATATCTCAATATGGGGGGCAAGGTAAGGCCCATGTTGCGGCTATAACAAACTCCCAAACAAATTATAGGCGCGTCTTTTGTCCGCGTTGTCGCACTCAAGACCATCCCTTATCGGAATGTAAAGCCGAACGTTTCGTAATTTGCTTTAAATGCGGGAAAAAAAATTATAAGACCCCGGATTGTCCTAAATGCAATTCCAACCAAAAAAACTAATAAGTGAGGATTGTGGCAATGCTATTACTACTACTAATTCTACAAACTTTGATAAGGAGGACTGGCAACGCTGGTTGCTAACCTTAAAACTTTACCTAAATAGCTATTCAATTGCTTCAATCCTTAACAAGAAGCCTACTAAGGATATTCGACCGTATGCCACGGTACGGGTGAATAATCAATCTTTATGCGGACTACTAGATTCAGGTTCGGCAATAACTATACTCGGCAACTATTCGCACTTGCAACTATTAGCAACAGGTTTTGAACTACAAAAACTTGTCGCAGGGAAATCCTTTGCAGCCGCTGGTGGTCAAACCATGCAGGCTATAGGTTACATCAATTTACCGGTTTCCTTCGAGAACCAATTTCATATCTTAAAAGCGTACGTGATACCTACTGTTACGTCACCACTAATACTTGGTGTAGATTTTTGGTCAAAATTTAAATTATTTCCACATTTTATTAATTCTATATCCTTTAATAACTATAACGATTCCACACTCGTAAATATTATTTCGGAAAAGAACGATGCCTTACGGTCCTATTCTGAATTGACACACGCACAGCAGGTAACTGCCGATAACATTATCGAGCAATTTGAAAATATTTCTGCTGAAAAACACGGATTAGGTCGTACACAGTTGGTTACTCATCGCATCGATACTGGTACCGCGCAACCAATTAGGCAAAGGTATTATAGACTGTCTCCCGAAAAACGACGTATACTAAGTGAAGAATTAGATGAAATGCTACAACTAGGCGTGGTGGAGTCATGCGAAAGTCCATGGTCTTCTCCGGTACTGCTAACGCCGAAAAAAGATGGTAAATTACGATTTTGTCTTGACAGCCGTAAGTTAAACTCGGTAACAAAAAAAGATGCCTATAAATTGCCGTATATCTCCGAGATTCTAGACAATCTAAAGGATGCCCACTACCTGAGTAGCATCGATCTTTCCAAGTCTTTCTGGCAAATTCCTATCGTGGAATCTGATCGAGACAAGACTGCTTTTTATATTCCCAATCGCGGAACTTATAGGTTCGTCACTATGGCCTTCGGTTTAACCAACGCACCAGCCACTCAGCAACGACTAGTGGATACACTATTTAGTGGACCAGAGTTCGAAAATTCGGTCTTCGTTTTCGTAGATGACGTCATCATAGTGTCAAAAGACTTTGAATCACATATCTCCTTGCTCCTCAAGGTATATAAAAAACTAAAAATTGCAAACTTAACCATTAATTTTAAGAAGTCAATGTTTTTTCGTGACGAATTGAAATACCTCGGCTACGTAATTGATTCAAACGGCTTACATGTCGACCCTTCCAAGGTAGAAGCTATTCTAAACTTTCCTACTCCCACAAACAAAAAAGAAGTAAAAAGATTCCTAGGTACGGCATCGTGGTATCGTAGATTTGTACCGCAATTTAGCACAATCGCTGGTCCATTACATAAACTCACCACTACTGGTAAAAAGGCTGCACCCTTTTCCTGGTCCGTCGAAGCGGAAGGGTCCTTCCAGAAACTTAAAGAGTGCCTCGTTTCAGCACCAATACTTTCTTGTCCGGACTTCAACTTACCATTTGAAGTACATACCGACGCTAGCGATTATGGCGTTGGTGGTCTCCTCACGCAGACTAAAAATGGTGTGGAACACCCTATAGCTTATATGAGCAAAGCCTTATCACCCCAAGAAAAGAACTATAGTATCACTGAACGAGAAGCCTTAGCTGTCCTAGTAGCCATCGAACACTGGAGGTGTTACTTGGACAACGGCATGAAGTTCATCGTATACACGGATCACTCTGCTCTCAAATGGTTCCTTAACTTAAATAACCCTACAGGACGCTTGGCGCGTTGGGGTGTACGTTTATCTAGTTTCAATTTTGAAATAAAACATCGTCGCGGTAAAGACAATATAATCCCAGACTTATTATCACGTGCCGGTCAAATATCCGCTATCGATACTAGTCCTATAACCGCCACTACTACCGACCAATGGTACCTTAATATTTACCACGGATGCAAAAGCTCCCCAACATCTTTTCCTAACTATTTAATTAAAAACGATCGTCTATATAGATTCACGAAGGGCAAGTGCTCACTCACTAAGGAGTTCGAATGGAAGGAGGTCGTTCCTGCTGAGTTACGACACTCTGTAATTATTGAAAACCATTCAGACCCCACTGCTGGTCATTTTGGTATTTTTAAGACATTTAAACGACTAACATTAAAATACTTCTGGCCAGGAATGCATAAAGATGTGGTAAAATTAATCACTTCCTGTGACACCTGTATCGCTCATAAACATCAAAATCATGCTACGTTAGGCGAAATGGGAAGACCTAAGCAATGCTCTAGGCCTTTTCAAGTCTTAAGCGTCGATCTCGTTGGACCACTAACTTCAACAAGGAAACAAAACTGCTACATATTAGTAGTAACATGTTGTTTCAGTAAATACTGCCTGTTATTCCCTATAAGGCGTGCTACAGCCGAAATTGTCACTAAAATTCTCGAAGAAAATGTCTTCTTAGTACATGGTATTCCTTCCACAATTATCCTAGATAATGGCAAACAATTTATTAGTACAACACTAAAAAATATGTTATTAAGGTACAAAGTACCTAAACTACACTTTACACCAAAATATTCTCCTCATGTAAATACAGTTGAACGTTACAACAAAACTATAATGACTGCAATATCGAGTTTTATTCACGACGATCATCGCATTTGGGACACGCTAATACCAAAAATCCAGTTTGCTATTAACAACTCAGTTAATGAAGTAACACAACACACACCATCATTCCTAGTATACGGTCGGGAACTGGTTACTTGTGGTTCCCATTACATACATAACGATAGCGATTCGTCTGATGATATAATCTATCAACCACGTGACTCTTACGCTGATAACTTAGGGATATTATCATCGATTTTTGACAAGGTACAGTCATTATTATTACAAGCTCACAGTCGGAATTGTAAAACGTATAACTTGCGACGGAGAAAAGCTGAATTTAACGTTGGTGATACAGTATGGAAACGAACGTTTTATCAAAGTGATAAGGATAAACATTTTAATAAGAAGCTAGCTCCTAAATTCATAAAGTGCAAGATAATATCTAAGAAGTCTCCACTTGTGTATGAACTTGCGGATATGTCCGGAAATCCTTTAGGCGCTTGGCATATCAAAGACTTTAAACAAATAAACTACCAAACATAACCTTATATTTACTATATTATTTAACTAAACTTGGCACTATAATTAACTTATATACACGTAACCATCATAATCTTTCATCATTAGCAACCGATAGATGTTCGCTGCTGAGCGGAGGCCTCCCCCTTAGAAGGGAGGGGTTGCCATACATGTAATAAAACAACCTAAACGTTTTATTAATTTTATTCCACTACATAATTATACTACACTATATTAAGCTACTTAGCTACATAACTTTATACTTACCCTAGCTATATGATTTGAACCGTTGAGCCTAAGTCCAACGCGGGTTCGATTCCTATGCAATGCACACTTACATATTTTTCTTAATATTTTTTTTTTTATTTAAAAATATACTACATCATTACACTAATCTCTATTACATTATCTAACTATAACTACTATTTACATACAACACTAGTAATGACACCCTGCGTTGTCTATCATAATTTTAATTTATTTACAATCTTATTGCTTTTATAACACCTATAGCTAGTCTAGACTCCTACCCTATTCATGGACACTGATTCCATGATGGCGTCCATTTCTATCCCTTAATCCTACCCTAGCGTGTATCCTTGCTGCCCGGGAATGCTTCACATTCACCGGATGGACACAACGCTATCCTTAAGGTCCTACCGGACAGACGGTGCCCTACACACCGCTCTTCGGTAGTCACTTATCCTTTCCTTGTTAAGCTGTTGGCAGATGGTGCCCTACACACTATCCCAGCAGTCATTAATATATAGTTTGGCTGACGTCGCCTACTCGTCGTCTGGTCGAATTTCAGGCTAAACCTGAGTCCTTGATGTATGTCCTTGCTGCCCAGGAACGCTACTACGTGACTGGATGGGCATACATCCTTGTATCTATATCTTGTGAATATGAACTGTTGACCTCGGGTGTGAAGGTCAGAGAACAAGTGACCCCGGCCACTGAACGAATGACCTATAAAGCAATTTGCAACTAAATCACTATTTCCTCTAGTGTAGTGTAGTGATCTATCTCTATTATTTAATAATATTGTCCTTCGACGACCACGACGGCGGCAAAGGCCAACGTTTATTTTCCTCTCTTCTGTGGTTTTTCCGCCCGCTTATGATTTGACTCACATCATGTGAGTGTCTTCAAGCCAAGAGTGAAAAGCCTGCTGGCCGCATCACTGAGCTAAATAAAAATCAAATATACTTAATTGTTTCTCCCCGCTAAGTTCGAACTCGCGATGTACGGTGTGCATAACTAGTGAATTTTACTCGCTGCGACACGGAGACAAACATTAAGTAATAAACATTTAGCAGCAGCAGTGGCGTGCAGTCCATACATGCAAAAATACTTTGCCTACTCTACAACTCCTCTGAATGACTTTATTATTATTAAGTATAGTAAAAATCCTAAGAAAATAGCCTTTTTGCCTACCCTGTCATAAAAGTGTGTGCACGCCACTGAGCAGCAGTATCAGCATTCTTTTGCTATGTCAGCACTTTGGTGTAATCTTATTAAACATAATAATATTGTTGATACAACAATAATTCTGATAATAGTTTAAATATGGCGTCTCGACCGTAAGGTCAATTATTATCAAAAACAACAGTACTCTCTTGATGTTTGTCTTGTGAAGTTGTTTTAACGTTTCAATTTGAATTTACTTAACTTAATGATTACAGTTACAAGTGTTTGTTTGAGTTGTTATCTTTATTATAACAATAAGTCTATGTATACAGAACGTCCAAGTTATATGTGCGGGTGGTAAAAATAGGAACTAAAATTTTAACAGGGAAATGACGTTTAATTTGACAGTGTTATGTGAACAGTAGCGACACTGCTAACCGCAAATAACTTGTTCACATTATATATTTTTGCATGTAATAATAATGTATAAAGTTTTCTTTAATATTATAAGAAAGGTAAGGTTATTTTAATGCATTTTTACATTATCCGATTTAACATCGCATTGGTATAGACGGTGACTGGGACAGTCTACCGTCCAGCAGTCCGCCACGACTTGCAAGTTTTTACAGGGTGGGTAGCATTTCAATGAACTGTCTATCCATAGGCATAGAATCAAAATTGGATCCGATATATCTGAAAGGCAGTTAAAATAGTTCTCATACATTTTAAATTCTCCCCAGATTACCATGTATCTACAGATCGACGGTGGTGGAAATAGGAACTAAAATATTCTCATGAAAATTACAATCAGTTTGACGTGTTTGCATAGACAGTGGCGACACTGACAGCTCACAGATAAGTTGGGTACACTGTACCTGCTAAAGAGCTGCTAAACCGGCCATAAATGTTGTGAATATTGAATAGAAATTGCAGGACGCACTCGTTTTACTTTCTCGAACTATCACGTGACTCTCTTTGTAGGCCGTGTGTGGTACAAGCGATGAATGTCAGTATCTCGGGTAAAGCCGCTATCTTTAGGTTGTCAAGATGGCCCTCTGAGGGCCTAGACAAGATACAATCGCTTCATAGCGATTCTATTTCTTCATTCGCTAACGGTGTCAATTACCTATAATTTGTCATGTGATGTCTTATGTCATTAACCGGCTTCAACAAGAAGGTTCTCTATTCGACGCGTAGGTATGTAATATTAATAAAAATGCGTAATATTAATATATGTTAGTCTATGTGGGCTTCTAAACAAATTTACCAAATTTTATGAGTGTATGTATGTATGTATGTATATAATATGTATGTATGTATGTAGGTTTGTCCACGGATTTCTCAGAAACTACAAGTACGATTTCAAAAATTCTTTTTGCAATTGTTAGAGTATTTTTCAACTTAGGGTAGAGTACAAGTTTCATCAAAATCAGTCCAGTAGTTTAGGAGATATAAAATTTTTATGTGTTCATTAAGTTACTGTAACGTAGACGTCCGAGTTGCGTGATAGTGCTAATACCTATTTTGCTAAAATAAAAGTCACTAAAAAGTGTTAAATAAACTTTTAAAAAAAAAAAAACCGACTTCAAAGTAAATTATCTAAAAAGCATAAAATAACGAAAATATATTGAAGTCGGTGTCAGCTCGTGCTAGTCTTAGTTAACATGAT
Source organism: Furcula furcula (assembly GCA_911728495.1). NCBI lineage: Eukaryota > Metazoa > Arthropoda > Insecta > Lepidoptera > Notodontidae > Furcula > Furcula furcula. The sequence continues at coordinate 50,992,791 of OU452242.1, forward strand.
GTGCTAGCTTGACATGATTTTATGCTTTTTAGATAATTTACTTTGAAGTCGTTTTTTTTTTTTTTTTAAATAGTTTATTCTCATATATTTTGAAAGCATTAATACACGATCGAACTTGTCCGCCCGAACCGCCGGACCGGTACGGTGCGCTCAACACGCCACACCACCGCACCGCACACGAGATGGTCCAGTGTGCTATCCGTGCTTGATCGCGTCAGACATGCCTCCAACCTTGTCAAAGGAAGCTAAAATAGCTTTAATTGCGGCAACCGTCGTAGCTAGCACGCCTATCCAAAGGCAAAGGAAAAAAAGGAAAGAATGGGCAAAATTTTATTTAAGATACAGAGACTCATACAGTCATATGCGACTGATAAAGGAACTAGACGATGAAGACTTTCGTATATACCTTCGCATGAGTTCTGATATATTTGCTGAATTGCTGGAAATGGTGAAACCATATATTACTAAAACCGATACAGTTATGAGAAAAGCTGTGACTGCTGAAGAAAGATTATTAGCAACCTTAAAGTATCTCGCGTCAGGAAGAGAATTCAGAGAACTTAAATTCAGTACAAGTATATCATCGCAACTATTGTCAGAGATAATACCAGAGACCTGTGCAGCAATCTGTAAAGTGCTAAAGAATTATATGAAGGTATGTTTTTTAAAATAATAAGACTAATTCCATACAATCTTATTTATTTATTTATAAATCACAATAAGACTAATTCCATACAATCATATTTATTTATTGTATTACAGTCAAATATTTATGTATGTTTGCTTTTTAATTATAATTTTAAAATTATTATTATTATTTATTTCTTAAAAATCAAAAAATCTTGTAGTTCTGTCCCTTGACCCCTAAACACAGTCTGCGTCATATTAAATTGTGTTGCTTCGCTTGGAGTCAACTCTGATGGAGTGTCAGTTGGTGATAATACTTGACTATAAGGCAAATACTGAGCTTGTGGGTCTGCTGAATAAATTGTTATCGAATCGGCTGGTGTTTGAGGTACAGAGGATGTCGATTGTAGGCTTAATGATGATGAATGTTGCAAATAGTGTGGTGGTGATAATGATTGCGAGTGTTGAGGTGACCGTATTGGTTGAGTATGTTTTGTTAACGATGAATGTCGTGAATTTCTAGGTGATGGTGATGGTTGCGTATGTTTAGGTGACGGTGAATGGTGTGAATGTATAGGTGACGGTGATTGTTGCGTACGTTTAGGTAACTGTGATTGTTGTGAATGTTTAGGTGACGGTGATGGTTGGGTATATTTAGGTGACTGTGATGTTTGAGAATATTGAGGAGATGGTGAAGGTTGTAAATATTGCGGAGACGGCGACGGTTGTAAATATTGAGGAGACTGTGACAGTTGCATATATTTAGGTGACTGTGATGTTTGTGAATATTGAGGAGATGGTGATGAAAGGTGCTGATATAAATGGCTTGTATATGGTGGAGTGTAGTAGGGTTGTGTACCAGTATGCATGTTTTTATTTAACTTTATCGAAGCGTCTAAAGAGAGTTCTCCTAATTTAGCATAAAACAATAGTTCTCCAATCATTTTTTCTACAATACATCTTTGCAGTTTCGGTAACTCTTTTAATTGACAGCTCACTGAGCGTCCAAACGCATCTGCTGAGGTGTCTTCATGCGAGCTGCTTTCTTTAATTAATTGTTTCGCAGATAGTATCAACTCTTCTTGTTTCTTGTATAGATCGTTTTGGCGTTTGAATGTACTCTTTCCCTTTTTTGTTGCAGGTACCTGAAACAGAAAATGAATGGTTAAAAATAGCAAAAGAATTTGAACGAAAATGGCAGTTCAATCATTGTGTGGGTGCAATTGACGGAAAGCATATTCTTATCGAAAAGCCACCAGACTCCGGTTCAATATATTACAATTACAAGGGAACATTCAGCATAGTTTTGCTTGGCATTGTTAATGCCAATTATGAATTTATTTACGTGAACGCAGGTACAAACGGGAGTATTTCTGATGGTGGAGTATTTAACCATACATCCTTTCATGAAAAGTTATTGTCCAAACAACTGCATTTACCAGGACCCTCTATCTTGCCGTCATCAGATGTAGTTGCCCCATATTGTTTAGTAGCAGACAGTGCATTTGCCATAAATGAAAATTTTTTAAAGCCATATCCACAGAAAAACTTGACACATGACAAAAGAATATACAACTATAGACTTTCCAGAGCTAGGAGAATTGTTGAAAATACATTTGGTATATTAGCTGAACGCTTCAGGGTATTTAAAAAACCCATCACAATCAATGTCAAAAATGTACCAATAATAGTAATGGCTTCATGTTTTCTGCACAATTTTCTAAGAAAAAAGTCTGCTAACTACGTCACAAGGAATTGTGTCGACCGGGAAGATACTGAAGATAATACTTTCCGACCAGGAGATTGGCGGGTAAATGATATATCAATCGGTCTCAATAGATCAGAGAGACAACGTACTGCAGATGGTAATGCAGTTAGACAGATATTCACGGAATATTTTAACAATCAAGGTAGAGTTGATTTTCAGGAAAGAATGATCAATGTACTAAATATTTAAGTATACATACGTCGTCGGTATTATCGATTCCCTCTGATGTCGGAGTGGTCTTCTCATGAAGAAAAGTCAGATACGTATAGTACCATAGTATCGGAGTGTACACTTCTTCCGACCCAGCACCAGTTGATTTGCTGGATTCCACCTACAAATTACATTTGTTTATCTTAGTACGAGTATGCACCTGAATAACTTACAATAATATTACTAGTAAATAAGTTCATTTTGTAAAGTTTTACGTACAGTCGAGTGCAGATCAACCTATACAAAAAAAGGTGCACCACTGTAAAGCTTGACCTGCACTTGACTGTGTACCTAAATATGTATTTACTAAATATAATTAAAATATTAATTTTACAAAGAGTGTTATTTATTTGCAATATACCTACCTTTTTTCGTTCACGCCTATATGCTGCTCTTAGGTGTTCAATTTTTTTCTTAACGTCCTCTATTGTGGCATGTGGGTAACCCGTTTTCCACTTTTCTAATATAATTTCTAATGCTTGATTGCGGGCGTCTTTGTTAGAATAGAGTTCGTGGGAAGAATCCCATAAACATGGAAAATCCTTATAAATTTGAATGATTTCTAAAATCAACTGTTTCTCCGTAATATTTACGGCTTCTTGCTCCGACGCCGCCGCCATTGCAACTTCGTTAACGTGTGTCTCGCTCGGAGGCAGAATCGCGACTAAAGCGCTAAACGGTGCGGTGCGTGGGCCACACGCGCGAACAACGCGCGAACCGCACCGAATCCTTTGGTAGAACCATCGGACCGAGCGGACCGTCAATAATAATAATAATGTGCGGCGGACCGATGTACACACTATCGAATATTGTCCGGAGCGCACCAAGGTCACGGTGCGGTGCGATCGTCTGTTATGGCTTTTAATGGATCTTGTCCGGCCATTCTGTTTTCTCTTCACACGACGTTAAATGCATATAAAAACATTACTATTTACCCAACCTAAACTTGCCCGGTACATAGTAGGTAGTTGTATTATTTACTAGCAATGCGTTCTGACTTCGCCCGGACAATTTTATGTTATAAGAAAATCTTTTCTTAACGACCTTAATTTATTGCATTAGTACACATATAATAGATATTAAAAATCAGATGTACCTACTTATATTCTGCGTATAGTTTAGATGAAGTAATTTTTAGTTTCTTTGCGCGACAGAATCCGGAATGAGGAGATTCGCCGAAGAACCAAGGTCACCGACATAGCTCGTAGAATATGCAAGTTGAAGTGGCAATGGGCAGGCCACATCGCTCGAAGAACCGATAACCGTTGGGGAAGAAAGGTTCTCGAGTGGCGACCTCGAACCGGAAGACGCAGCGTAGGCAGGCCTCCCACTAGGTGGACCGACGACATTGTTCGCGTCGCAGGCAACCGGTGGATGCAAATAGCAAATTGTCGTTCATCGTGGCGGTCTAAGGGGGAGGCCTTTGTTCAGCAGTGGACGTCTTCCGGCTGGTGATGATGATGATGATGATGAATTTTTAGGGACGCACTAAAAACCAATATCGGGGGGTTACATCACAAATCCTCCGACTGAAACTGAGTGTGTCCTTTTTTTTCTAATTTTAAGCATCACCCCATTACCCGTGGGGTGTCCGGGTAAGAATAGCATACTCCCATTTCCTCCCGTTGGGTGCCCGTAAGAGGCGTCTAAGGGGAAACAAGAAACCGGCCAGCATTGTCTTTCTACTGGATTACCTACCACCTATACTGCGATCCCCAAGACGCCTGCCAATCGTGAGGATTATGGCAACCCCTCCCTTCTAAGGGGGAGGCCTTTCGGCTGCTGATGATGATAAGGATCATCTCAATAAAATAACTTTTTTTGTTACCAGCTGTGGATACGGTCGGGGAGTAAATTGGAGCAGATTACTCCCATTGTGTCCGGCAGAACCTAAGTTTCTCTCTCTTTTCCCAATCAGTGTAGCACAGATACAATCTATAAAATAGACATTTATACTAAATGAGACTCTTAATAATAAATGATACTATGAGTGACTGATGCACTAATGTGGCGATCCACCTCGACATAGGTCTAGCTCAGGTCAAAACGATTAAGATTTTATCTCTCAATTTAATTGAGGGCAGCCCGTCTGGACATCAGATTTCGAGTAGGTAAGTACAGAGCTCATATAGGTAGACAAACCCGTTTCTTTCTTTGTTATTTGGTTATGGTGTCAGAGTTATTTAAGCTATTTTAGGACTATGATTGGCTTAAAGACCGTTGTCTAGATGACAGCAAACGGGACCGACTTTTAACGTGCCCTCCGAAGCACGGAGACGCTCAGTTCAACAACTAAATGATCATTCATCTTCCACCATCGTCCATCCGAGAGAGGGGCACCTCCGGTTGTATCTGCACCAGGTACGTCCTCGTGCCTTGCCTTTGAGCCTGCCGCATTATAGCCCTTTTTCATTTTTAACCGACTTCAAAAAAGGAGGAGGTTCTCAATTCGTCTGTATATAAGTATATATATTTTTTTTATGTATGTTCGCGCATAACTCTGGCACTAATGAGCCGATTTGAAAAAATCTTTCTTCCATCCATTCTTCAATCCATTGATTGGGTCCCATAAAAAAAAATATTGCTTAGTAATAAGTAGTTCCTGAAAAAACAATAATGGTGACTGCGCAGGATAGCTGCAGGAAAGCCTATATAGATGACTTTATGTCGCTTTTTAAGGACAAAAATGGTCATAACTCTGGCAAATATTTACCAATTTCAATGATTCTTTTTTTATTCGAAAGAAGAAACCACTGTAATGAATCTGTATGAAATTTATCACAACCGGATAAGAACTTCCTCGAGGACCATGAACGATGAGAAGGAATTTATCTGGTAAAAACCATAAAACTGATGTTCTCCATTACATTGCTCTGACAATTATGAACCGATTTCGATGATTCTTTTTTTATTCGAGAGAGTAAACTACTATGATGATTCCATGCAAATTTCATTACGACCGGATAAAAGTTTCTGAGTTTCTGAAGAAACATGAATTATGTATAACTATGTAGACGATAATGTGATCATAACCTACCTAGATCATTTTACGGTTTTTTTTTCGTTTCTTCGATGGTTCAATCTTTTTATATGAAAATATCACTAAAAAGTTTAAAATAAAACCTTTTTAAAAAAAATTGAACCGACTTCAATATCACTGAAAAGTATAAAATAATTTAAATATTATTGAAGTTGGTGCCAAATATACACAGCCGGTAAGCTAACACCATCATTGGCCACAGCATCTTTACAGATGTTTGTTGCAGCGCCTGTCTACGTTGTCTGGAGACATCTGCGTTTATGACTAAACAAACCAATTGCTGCACGACAAATCTTTCCACACTTATCACACACAAAGACAGAAATTGGAGGTGGCGCAGTAGATTTCCGAACTTTCTTATGTTTAATCATCTCCAGCCAAGCCGCATCGTGCTTAGAAATTCCACTCTTGATTAGTCTCCGCCATTCTGATCTTGATGATACGATAACTTCAATAATATTTAAATTTATTTTATACTTTTCAGTGATATTGAAGTCGGTTCAATTTTTTTTAAAAATATTTTATTACACTCGATACAATACCGCGGAACATCAGTATGTTTGAATTTCGCTGCAAGTCCGCGTATTTACCAAAATGAAGTAGCTACATCGTTCAGTCAGCAAAATTTAGTTATACGGATTAGTTATTAAGCTTTTTCTTCTTCCTGTAAAATCAGGAAAACGCAGATACGCGGTATTTAGAAACTGCTTTTCCGCGGATTTGAACGCGCAACGACGTAGGTATAGTGATTAATTAATTAGTTAGTGAATATGGGTTTTAGCTCCATGTAGAATTCAAGGCTGATTCGCCGAGCTCAACGTTGAGTACAGCCCCGATAGGTTACGTTACAGAATAGCTTAGCCTGTATTGTTGTGTCCGTGAACGCCGACGGATGGACTAAAGAGTGTGGCGTCGAGGTCAAATGTCTCAATAATCCGCAGTGACCTCGGTCAGTCACCTTTGACACGGACCATCCGATTCACCAATTAGACTCACAGTCATTGACTTGCAGGGTCAGCCCCGTCATATAATTTTCTAGTATGGGCATCAATAAGGTTTTCCTAAACCGTTCGTTTCTAAGTATGCTGATTCCGGCTGGATCTAGGATTAGAATAAGACCGGCCCTCTTTGAAAATGTCGGGATTTTTTCACCCGACTGCCGACGAGAATGTCACCAATGACAGTTTAATGAGATTTATGAATAGTACCTATTTCATATACTTAAGTACCTTTAGTAAGCCCTGTAGTTTAAATGTTGAAGGATATATGCGGTTGTTTAGTTTTTTTAGGCTTAGTTACGCGAGTGACAAAGAATCCTGGGATAAAATAACTTTCTACAAAGAATCATGTGTGGTAGAAATGACCTATGTTGGTCTATGATAGGGAGTGGGTTCGATTACCACCAAGTGTCTGGGTGCTATTTAACCATGTATTTACATGTCCCTTGTGCCCGTCCAGGTAGGACAGATATTCTGCCGCCAAGCAGCAGTGTGTAAACATTGGTGTGGTGATGTTACCGGTCACAAGAGGCTTGATAACTAATGTCTCGTGTGACGAGCGGCAGTGCAATATGAAGGGCACTGTAGCTGGTGATATTACCGGTCACAAGAGGCTTGATAACTAATGTCTCGTGTGACGAGCGGCAGTGCAATATGAAGGGCACTGTAGCTGGTTATATTACCGGTCACAAGAGGCTTGATAACTAATGTCTCGTGTGACGAGCGGCAGTGCAATATGAAGGGCACTTTAGCTGGTGATATTACCGGTCACAAGAGGCTTGATAACTAATGTCTCGTGTGACGAGCGGCAGTGCAATATGAAGGGCACTGTAGCTGGTTATATTACCGGTCACAAGAGGCTTGATAACTAATGTCTCGTGTGACGAGCGGCAGTGCAATATGAAGGGCACTGTAGCTGGTTATATTACCGGTCACAAGAGGCTTGATAACTAATGTCTCGTGTGACGAGCGGCAGTGCAATATGAAGGGCACTGTAGCTGGTTATATTACCGGTCACAAGAGGCTTGATAACTAATGTCTCGTGTGACGAGCGGCAGTGCAATATGAAGGGCACTGTAGCTGGTTATATTACCGGTCACAAGAGGCTTGATAACTAATGTCTCGTGTGACGAGCGGCAGTGCAATATGAAGGGCACTGTAGCTGGTTATATTACCGGTCACAAGAGGCTTGATAACTAATGTCTCGTGTGACGAGCGGCAGTGCAATATGAAGGGCACTGTAGCTGGTTATATTACCGGTCACAAGAGGCTTGATAACTAATGTCTCGTGTGACGAGCGGCAGTGCAATATGAAGGGCACTGTAGCTGGTGATATTACCGGTCACAAGAGGCTTGATAACTAATGTCTCGTGTGACGAGCGGCAGTGCAATATGAAGGGCACTGTAGCTGGTTATATTACCGGTCACAAGAGGCTTGATAACTAATGTCTCGTGTGACGAGCGGCAGTGCAATATGAAGGGCACTGTAGCTGGTTATATTACCGGTCACAAGAGGCTTGATAACTAATGTCTCGTGTGACGAGCGGCAGTGCAATATGAAGGGCACTGTAGCTGGTGATATTACCGGTCACAAGAGGCTTGATAACTAATGTCTCGTGTGACGAGCGGCAGTGCAATATGAAGGGCACTGTAGCTGGTTATATTACCGGTCACAAGAGGCTTGATAACTAATGTCTCGTGTGACGAGCGGCAGTGCAATATGAAGGGCACTGTAGCTGGTTATATTACCGGTCACAAGAGGCTTGATAACTAATGTCTCGTGTGACGAGCGGCAGTGCAATATGAAGGGCACTGTAGCTGGTTATATTACCGGTCACAAGAGGCTTGATAACTAATGTCTCGTGTGACGAGCGGCAGTGCAATATGAAGGGCACTGTAGCTGGTTATATTACCGGTCACAAGAGGCTTGATAACTAATGTCTCGTGTGACGAGCGGCAGTGCAATATGAAGGGCACTTTAGCTGGTTATATTACCGGTCACAAGAGGCTTGATAACTAATGTCTCGTGTGACGAGCGGCAGTGCAATATGAAGGGCACTGTAGCTGGTTATATTACCGGTCACAAGAGGCTTGATAACTAATGTCTCGTGTGACGAGCGGCAGTGCAATATGAAGGGCACTGTAGCTGGTGATATTACCGGCCACAAGAGACTTGATAACTAATGTCTCGTGTGACGAGCGGCAGTGCAATATGAAGGGCACTGTAGCTGGTGATATTACCGGCCACAAGAGACTTGATAACTAATGTCTCGTGTGACGAGCGGCAGTGCAATATGAAGGGCACTTTAGCTGGTTATATTACCGGTCACAAGAGGCTTGATAACTAATGTCTCGTGTGACGAGCGGCAGTGCAATATGAAGGGCACTTTAGCTGGTTATATTACCGGTCACAAGAGGCTTGATAACTAATGTCTCGTGTGTACTAGGTGGTAGGTTCCTTGTGCAAGGAACCGTCCAGGTAGGTACCACCGAAGTGTCAGATATTCTGCCGCCAAGCAGCAGTGTGTAAGCATTGCTGTGTTCCGGCGTGAAGGGCACTGTAGCTGGTGAAATTACCGGACACAAAGACTTAACATCTAATGTCTTAAGGGTCGGCAACGCGCTAGTGATTCTTCTGGTGTTGCTAGCGTCTATAGGCTACGGTGACTGCTTACCATCAGGCGGGCCGTACGCTTGCTTGCCACCTTGGTAGAATAAAAAAAAATAAAAAAAAAAAACGAGCGGCAGTGCAATGCAGCTGCACTCACTTCGGCAGCAGTGACACGACACAAGACTGACAACCCTAGCAGTAAATGTCTGCACCGACCAAAAACAGTTACATTAGGTACAGTAACATATAAATTATGCGGACAAACTGAATATAGAAACTTGTTTGAGGTGTGTGGCGCAGTACATGAGCGATAGCGGGCGATGTAGCGATCGCGAGATAGCGGCATATTATTAACCACGGTATAATGGGGGCTAACTTACAAACGATAGAACACAAACGCAAAATAGCAATCCTCTAGGTATTCTACAGGATACATTTTGAAGCAGGCCGATAACCTGATTGCAAATGCAAATAGTTAGTCCTGTGCCTGACCTCTCCCCGGTCCTGTCGGTCTTCCGTCACATCTGATTATGAGAGTAAAAGAAGAGAGAGTGCACTTGTGTCTACGCAAGCACGCGTGCACTATAATATCTCCCGCTTGATCAAATCTCCTACTTGGGGCTTTGAACGTTCGTAAGTCTACGAGTAATAGTCTCGCGATTGACCTGCATTGCACTGCCGCTCGTCACCCGAGACATTAGTTATCAAGTCTCTTGTGTCCGGTAATATCACCAGCTACAGCGCCCTTCACATTGCACTGCCGCTCGTCACACGAGACATCAGTTATCAAGTCTCTTATGGCCGGTAATATCACCAGCTACAGTGCCCTTCACACCGGAACACAGCAATGTTTACACACTGCTGCTTGGCGGCAGAATATCTGACACTGCGGTGGTACCTACCGAAGTCTCTAGCCAAAGCGACTAATTACTAACTTTTCTTTATTTTTAACCGACTACGAAAAAAGGAGCAGGTTCTCGATTCGACTGCATTTTTTTTGTTGTTGTGGAAGTAAGTGAACCTTCAAAAGGTACTGGGTAGGTGCATAAACCGTAGTTGGGCTGTTACCACCTTATTATAAACCCTCACCCTTGGCCCTGATCACCACCGTGGAGATTTGGCCATTCCGTACGGAAAGGGACCACTGGGACTTAGAAAGAAATTCGCAGTCAACACCTTGGTCAACACACATAGCTATTTATTTATGTAGTCTATGGTTTGAAAATGATACAGTTATTTACCCACGCCGACTTTCCCACGGTGTGGAAGTATTATGTAAAAAACACAAGTCAATCACCCCTTTTCGTGGAACAATTTATGACAAGTAGGTCTCGCTTTGCCTTCTGTGATACCGTTATGTCTTATAAGGATGCCGCGGAGCGGGACCGGGAGAAGGCCGATCCCGCTCGGCGGAGGCGACAGCGTCGAGACGGCGGTGCTTCTCGCTTCAACCTTCCGGCCCCATCGTCAAGGGCCCAATAGAAATGTGACGAAGTATCCGCTGCCTTAAAGGTCATGGGTCGCGGATGCACAGGGTTGGGGGCTTTTTTTTAGTTGGGACTAATCCCACCACTCATTCCCACCACTGTTACTCCTGTAAGCCAGGATCTACAGTGGTCACCACTGAAGACACCGAGGTTTGACCCTCGGCGAGTCCCAGGGGAACGCTAAATTGTCTTGGAACCCGCAACAAATTTAATTAAAAAGGTAGATAGGAGGAGTCGGAAATACATATATTCCACTTCCCTCGTTTGCAAAGCGGGAGACAAGCAAAGAATTAACAAACGGTCGATACAACCTCAAAAAGGAAGACTCTTACAGGCGGACCAACGAAGGCTAGTCCACCCTAAGGCACCACGGATTCTGCTAATATTTTAAGGGGGGTTCTGGGCGTCCATACTAAAGAGTGAGGGTCACGGGCAGCATGCATGACTGTTCCCCCGGGGTGTGCTGCAGCGGGTAAAAATCTCACATAACCCGGCCTCCGCCCCTAGTGACACTGGGAATCTTTTGAAGGTTAAAAGATTTCGCTTTGTCTGAGTACCATTGCTCTAAGCCCTGGATTCGTCATCATCAGCAGCCAAAAGACGTCCACTGCTGAACAAAAGCCTCTCCCTTAGAAGGGAGGGGTTGGCATAATCCCCACGCTTGGCAGGCGTCTTGGGGATCGCAGTATAGGTGGTAGGTAATCCAATAGAAAGACGCTTCTGCCCGTCTTCTTGTTTCCCCTTAGTCGCCTCTTGCGGACACCCAACGGGTGAAGATGGGCGCGAGCTATTCTTAACCGGACAAGCTCTGAATTAGAGATAAGAATCCTCGAAAACCTGAAAACTGTCAGAGCTAACAGATAGCTATTCTTTATGTATATTATATAACATACATTTTCATATTGTTTCAGAACAAAATGAAGGTATTAGTGGCACTGTGTCTTGTGGCGCTGTTCTGTGGTGTCCTGGCGAAGAACAAGAAATCCGATGATAATAAAGTAAGTGTAGTTTTTGTATCTATTCATCGATATAATATATAAACTAGATTTGGTGTCACGGTTCAAAAAGTGGTAGCGAGAAATAGCGCCCTTGTGTCGCTATTTCTTTACAAGCCACATCCTGACAAATTTATTTTTGCCGATAGGAGTGTCGATACTGTCTATATGAAACTGTCAAACTACAAGTCATTATCATTATAAAATCGTTAGTTCACGTTTCCGCCACCAGCACAGATAAGTTTGCAACCTCCGCGACCACATTTTTGATGTCATTTTGTTCGTGAATGTTTATCTAGTATATATATTATATCGATGTATCTATTTAATAGATATATACATTGTCTCATGTACACCAGTTGAGAGGCGGAGATGTCACTTGATGTCAGGGGTAGTCAGTCTTGTGACTGTTGTGACAATGCACACAGAGGACGCGCCCGCACTGTGTCAGATATTCTGCGGCCAAGCAGCAGTGTATAAACATTGGCACTGTAGCTGGTGATATTACCAGACAAAAGAGACATGATAACTAATGTCTCGTGTGACGAGCGGCAGTGCAATGCGTCGAATAAAGTTTTACTTTACCTTGAATGTGTTGCGAGTTTATTATAGTGTGAGTATGCGTGAAATTGTATCTGCGTGTGTTTACTCCGCCTCCCGCACCCCACAAAAGTGCCACGAAAAATTTGTTCAGGGAATCGACGCGATACTAGCTCCATTCTAATTACTCTGAGACCTAGTGTTATGACCTAGTGACCGTGAGACCATGTGTTTGTTCCTAGTTTTTTTTTGTGGTTTCATACTATAAGCTTGTTTTATGCTTTACAGGTAAAAATTGCTGTGTACTACGAATCCTTGTGCCCTGACAGCAAGAAGTTCATTACGCAGCAGTTGGCGCCGGTCTGGAGGGACTTCAGAGGTGTTGTCAAAGTGAAATTAGTGCCGTACGGCAAAAGTACGGTAAGTATTCCGAAATACAGGACTTTAATCGGCTACTATACGCTACTAACATAAAGTATCTTAATCTATATTAACAAATTCGCTCCCGCTGTTTGTACGCTTAGATTTTTTAAACTACGTAACGGATTTTAATGCAGTTGTCTACAATAGATAGAGTGATTCAAGAGGAAGGTTTATTTATGTAGTATGCCCGTGAGAAGCCGGGGCGGGTCGCTAGTATATTATAAAATGGAAATAATAATTATCCGACCCGCAACAGCTTTATCTGTCAGATCAGATAGTCTTTTTTGTATCTTACAAACTTGTAAGATTGCACTAAGTATGTAAGTTAGTGAGCTAAACTTTTAGTTACCGTTAGCTATTAATACTTTGAGATTTACTCTAAAAACCAGTGTTTTATGTATCTTAAATAATTGTAAGATTTAACAAGGTTTGTGTAGCGTTTTCTAGATATCGCGGGCTATTGCAACTTTTATACTTTTGAAAGATATCGTAATTTTTAGGTTTTCTACTGGGTACTCATGTACCCAGTAGAAAACCTAAAAATTACGATATCTTTCAAAAGTATAAAACACCAAGTAGTATAAGTACTCATGGTACCTACATGTACCCTCATACTCATGTATGAGGGTACATGTAGGTACCATGAGTACTAGGTACATAATTATTACGTCTATCCTCTAGTCCTCGTGCGTCTCTTTCCCACATTAAAGTAAAACTACTTTTACGCTGCCATAACAGCTGATAATATCGCTCCAGATCAATATTTAAGAGCAATCCTTGTCTGATTTACTAATTATGCTACAGGTATATGTAAGGAGCTTATGCTTATTGATTTGTTTGTTTCTAGCGCGACAAAGTGAACGGCAAATGGCAGTTCACATGCCACCACGGCCCAGACGAATGTTACGGTAATAAGGTGAGCTAGTTTTTTATTTGTTTTTTTTTTTTTAAATAAACGTTTTTAAGAGAAAAGAAAAAAGAAATAAAGATAAAACGAAAGGGTATCATAGCGATCTACAATGCGATAACTACTTAAAGACAACCCTAAAAATAATAATAAACTTAAGTAATAAAATAACAGAGATTTTATAATAAGAGTATGTATTTAATTATCCTCCCTTAGGTCCAAGCGTGCATCTTAAAGGACCGCAGCCTCCAGGACACGGACAAGATGGAGCTGGTCATCTGTCTCATGAACCAGCCGAACCCTGACAAGGCGTTGGATACGGTAACGTACCTTTCTTTTTACTTCAATCTTAAATTACACTTTATACCATCATTTATATACGAAATATACTTACAATGTGCAATTTAAGTTATTTGCATTAGCAGTGACAGCACAGTGGGCGAGCGCTTGCCTTGGAAACAAGGTGTGCAGTTTCAATCCCCGGCTCGCACTTTTCAAACTCAAACTCAAAAATAGTTTATTTCAAATAGGCTTAACGCTAGCACTTTTGAAAGGTCATGTATTTTTTTTAAAAAAAAGCAAGCACCGGATCACAACGCGGCCTCAACTGAGAAGATCCGGCAAGAAACTCAGCGGGCTTGTCATTTTATCACTTTTTTTTAAACAGTGTGTCATGTTACAATTAGATCAGAGCGACAGTGTGTCTTGCCGTTCAAAAGATCAAATAAGACAGAAAAAAAAAATACTACGAAAGTACAACAAACTAAAAAGCCAAAGGGATAGTAGTCGGACTAGTCCCCCAAGCAGCACCCGCGCACGAGTTGACTCGAGCAGCAGCATTTCTTTAATCATGTGCTAATCGTTTTTGTGCTATTGTTACTAGCTTTCGGTGAAAGAAAACACCGTGAGGAAATCTGCATGTCTAATGACGTGTGAAATCCGCTAGCCCGCATTTGGCCAGCGTGGTGGATTATGGCATAAGCCTCTCATCTTGAGGGGACGCCTGTGCCCAACAGTGGGACACAAACAAGGACTGTTAACGACATTAATAGTCATCATTTTTTGTCATTAATTTTACAAATCTAAACTATTATTCGGAGTACCCGTGGGGTGTTGGGTTTAGAATAGCACCCTCCCATCTCCTCCGGTTGGGTGTCCGTAAGAGGCGACTAAGGGAAAACATAAGAAGGGTGGCAGCGTCTTTCTATTGGCTATTACCTACCACCTATACTGCGATCCCCAAGCCGCCTGCCAAGCGTGGGTACTATGGAAACCCCTCCATTCTAAGGGGGAGGCCTTTGTTCAACAGTGGATGTCTTACGGCTGCTGCTGATGATGATTTGGAATCCGTAACAGGCTATGCCATTGATTGCCATCTTACTATATTATTGGGCTATGCGTTGCATTGTTTGTCAGTCAATGTTAAGAACTAGAATATTATAGAACCAGATTAACTTCATACAATATTTTTAGTCATTAGCGTGGAAGATTATTGTTATAATTTCCGATATCTCGTACACAGTGCCTTCAAACAGTAAACAAACTGGCAGAGTCGGATAAACTGAAGCAGTGTGCGAGTGACGACCATGGAGACAAGTTGCTGGCTTCCTATGGCGACAAGTCGGACGCCGTACAGAGGCCGCTCGGCTTCGTGCCCACTGTTATCATCAACGAGGCGAGTATATAGTGGCTTTCTTAACCGACTTCGGTATCCAAAAGCAAAAGTTATTTAGCAGTCTGTGTATGTTTATTTCACCTTAGCGCCTAAACTGCTAGTACGATTTTACGAATGTGCCAATCGATATGTTATAATAGGCAAAGTAATATAATTTTCGCTATATTTTTTTCCATAGTTTAAATGGTTTCTTTTAATACAAAATCGTATTACAGCAGTGTCAGATATTATTTGACATCATAATAATTCTGTAGCAGTGTGTAAAATTGGTGTGTTTCGGCGTAAAGTGCCATTGTATCTGATATACCTAGCGAGCTGTAGCGCAGCTGACTATAGGCAGGCTGGTCGCTTACCATTAGCCAATTGTCACGCTTGTCTCGCGGGGAAGCCTTCATACCTGTGGGGGGTGTGAGGTTCTTACCCACTAAAACCCCCGCGGCTGTCACATCAACGCATTAGAGAACCTGTGTTCTCCAGTGGGATCTGCATCAGGTACCCCTCAATGTGTTGCCTTTGAGCCTGCCACCGGAAGTAGTATCATAGCCCCCTTGGAATCTGTTACGGTGCTAACATAGATGGGGGTCGCAACCCCACCACCGTACTCAAAGGACGGCTAGGACCCATAGCCCAGAAGTCCTAGCAACTCTGAAGGGTTTCAGATTTTATGACAACCCTCAATAGAACGTTATTAACTTGCTGTTTCTCGTTACAGAAATTCGACCAAGCCTTGCAAGATGAGGCTTTCAATAACTTAAAGAGTGTCGTGTGTCGCGTCGCTACCAACAAGCCTTCCATCTGTTAATACACTTATCTATTAACTTATTCATTTCACCGGTATCCTGTGATCAAAGGCTTAAAACTCATTCCCACAAACATATCGCATCTTTAATATTTGGATGGCTGAGGTCTTAAAGTCCATTTTCCTTGTTTCGACAAAAGGTCGTTTCAAGTGCAAAAAAAAATTAAAACGAATGTCTGAACAATAAAATTTGGAAACAAGTAAGACAATAAAAATTACTGTCAATTTTTTCCGGAAAAAGCTGGTAGTCAATATCGATAAAAATGTAGTTACTTTAACAACTCAGCCATCTTTTTTGTCTTATGACTTATGTACACAGACTTTTATGACCCGTAAGACATGAAAATACCTGCTAATTTCTTAAGAACTAATTTAAATAGGTACACACATATTATTTACAAATTAAAAAAATATAATATCAATACATGGAGTATTGATATTATGATTATAGAAGTCTTAACGTCAACTTAACGTAGAGGAGAAAGTATTTTTGTTTGAATGGACGCACTGCCCGATACTGATCTGCAAACATAATATAAAATATCCTAGATATAGAGTCCAAGTCCAAGAAGAACCTAATTAATATCTAATTAAAAAACAAAATTTTTACTATATTTTATTAAAAAATCAACAAATGTACGGCCAAAGAAGTAGAAGAAGAAGAAGCCGTAACCTTAGACCTTTTTCATCTGTAACAAAATTATGGCTTCTATTAACTATTTGATGATTTAACCAGTGTCAAGTAGTTAAATATCAATTGCAAAATAAATTATATTATCAAGTTTACTGAGAAAACGAAAATTGGAAGATTTGCATTCTCGGTCGCTACCACTAAAATCCAACCAAACTAAACCACCGCCGCCGCCGCGACCCAAATCCAGACCTATAGCTCAAATATTAACTTGACGTGTCATTTTCGTCGAATATGTGTCAAAACTGACACAGTAGCATCAGATAAAAAAATACGCATTTTGATCTACAATCTGAATAAAATGTAAAGAACTGGATCAAAGTCAGATTAGTTCATCGCAGTTGACTTTTGATTTTTAAATATTTGACCAGTATGTTGGTTCATTCTCTCTCAAACTCATTTGGTCTTCCAACTGATTATGTGTAGGTACACAATGTAATTTAAGAGTTCAATATGTATGTACAATAATTATTTGTTTACAATTAAGGAATATTCTATTGTCATTTTAAAATATTAGTAAGTAGGTATTAAAGTAAGTTTGTAATTTCTTACAATAAATTAAGTACTTATTACATGTTTTCTTTTTTACCCATTTGTCAACATTTAAATGATCATGCGTCGGATGGGCATGTAACAAGTCGGTCCTGCTGACCTCTCCCCGGTCGTGTCGGTCTTCCGTCACATCGGATTGTGAGAGTAAAGGAAGCACTTGTGAACTAATATTATATGAGTCACTATCTCTTCCCTTACGATACACAACCGGCAAAGAACTACGCAGAAAGCGTAGTTTCCTGACCTAGGGGTAAGGGTTCTGACTTCTGATAGTTTGCGAGCTCGATCAAATTTTTCCCGTACATTTCAATAGTTTTTGATAATTACCGGCGCTAGTGTGAAATGTATGGAGAAAACTGACTGATCTGTTGCGGAGCTCAAAACCTCCTAAACTATTAGAACAGAGCACCCCCCTCCCCATCGTAGAGTCGAATATTCTGCCGTCAAGCAGCAGTGTGTAAACATTGCTGTGCTCCGGTGTGAAGGGCACTGTAGCTGGTGATACCGGCCACAAAGGACTTGATAACTAATGTCTCGTGTGACGAGCGGCAGTGCAATGTGAAGGGCACTGTAGCTGGTGATATTACCGGCCACAAGAGACTTGATAACTAATGTCTCGTGTGAGCGGCAGTGCAATGTGAAGGGCACTGTAGCTGGTGATATTACCGGCCACAAGAGACTTGATAACTAATGTCTCGTGTGACGAGCGGCAGTGCAATGTGAAGGGCACTGTAGCTGGTGATATTACCGGCCACAAGAGACTTCATAACTAATGTCTCGTGTGACGAGCGGCAGTGCAATGTGAAGGGCAATGTAGCTGGTGATATTACCGGCCACAAGAGACTTCATAACTAATGTCTCGTGTGACGAGCGGCAGTGCAATGTGAAGGGCACTGTAGCTGGTGATATTACCGGCCACAAGAGACTTCATAACTAATGTCTCGTGTGACGAGCGGCAGTGCAATGTGAAGGGCAATGTAGCTGGTGATATTACCGGCCACAAGAGATTTCATAACTAATGTCTCGTGTGACGAGCGGCAGTGCAATGTGAAGGGCACTGTAGCTGGTGATATTACCGGCCACAAGAGACTTGATAACTAATGTCTCGTGTGACGAGCGGCAGTGCAATGTGAAGGGCACTGTAGCTGGTGATATTACCGGCCACAAGAGACTTGATAACTAATGTCTCGTGTGACGAGCGGCAGTGCAATGTGAAGGGCACTGTAGCTGGTGATATTACCGGCCACAAGAGACTTGATAACTAATGTCTCGTGTGACGAGCGGCAGTGCGATGTGAAGGGCACTGTAGCTGGTGATATTACCGGCCACAAGAGACTTGATAACTAATGTCTCGTGTGACGAGCGGCAGTGCAATGTGAAGGGCACTGTAGCTGGTGATATTACCGGCCACAAGAGACTTCATAACTAATGTCTCGTGTGACGAGCGGCAGTGCAATGTGAAGGGCAATGTAGCTGGTGATATTACCGGCCACAAGAGACTTCATAACTAATGTCTCGTGTGACGAGCGGCAGTGCAATGTGAAGGGCACTGTAGCTGGTGATATTACCGGCCACAAGAGACTTGATAACTAATGTCTCGTGTGACGAGCGGCAGTGCAATGTGAAGGGCACTGTAGCTGGTGATATTACCGGCCACAAGAGACTTGATAACTAATGTCTCGTGTGACGAGCGGCAGTGCAATGTGAAGGGCACTGTAGCTGGTGATATTACCGGCCACAAGAGACTTCATAACTAATGTCTCGTGTGACGAGCGGCAGTGCAATGTGAAGGGCACTGTAGCTGGTGATATTACCGGCCACAAGAGACTTGATAACTAATGTCTCGTGTGACGAGCGGCAGTGCAATGTGAAGGGCACTGTAGCTGGTGATATTACCGGCCACAAGAGACTTCATAACTAATGTCTCGTGTGACGAGCGGCAGTGCAATGTGAAGGGCAATGTAGCTGGTGATATTACCGGCCACAAGAGACTTCATAACTAATGTCTCGTGTGACGAGCGGCAGTGCAATGTGAAGGGCACTGTAGCTGGTGATATTACCGGCCACAAGAGACTTCATAACTAATGTCTCGTGTGACGAGCGGCAGTGCAATGTGAAGGGCAATGTAGCTGGTGATATTACCGGCCACAAGAGACTTCATAACTAATGTCTCGTGTGACGAGCGGCAGTGCAATGTGAAGGGCACTGTAGCTGGTGATATTACCGGCCACAAGAGACTTCATAACTAATGTCTCGTGTGACGAGCGGCAGTGCAATGTGAAGGGCAATGTAGCTGGTGATATTACCGGCCACAAGAGACTTCATAACTAATGTCTCGTGTGACGAGCGGCAGTGCAATGTGAAGGGCACTGTAGCTGGTGATATTACCGGCCACAAGAGACTTGATAACTAATGTCTCGTGTGACGAGCGGCAGTGCAATGTGAAGGGCACTGTAGCTGGTGATATTACCGGCCACAAGAGACTTCATAACTAATGTCTCGTGTGACGAGCGGCAGTGCAATGTGAAGGGCACTGTAGCTGGTGCTATTACCGGCCACAAGAGACTTCATAACTAATGTCTCGTGTGACGAGCGGCAGTGCAATGTGAAGGGCAATGTAGCTGGTGATATTACCGGCCACAAGAGACTTCATAACTAATGTCTCGTGTGACGAGCGGCAGTGCAATGTGAAGGGCACTGTAGCTGGTGATATTACCGGCCACAAGAGACTTGATAACTAATGTCTCGTGTGACGAGCGGCAGTGCAATGTGAAGGGCACTGTAGCTGGTGATATTACCGGCCACAAGAGACTTGATAACTAATGTCTCGTGTGACGAGCGGCAGTGCAATGTGAAGGGCACTGTAGCTGGTGATATTACCGGCCACAAGAGACTTCATAACTAATGTCTCGTGTGACGAGCGGCAGTGCAATGTGAAGGGCACTGTAGCTGGTGATATTACCGGCCACAAGAGACTTCATAACTAATGTCTCGTGTGACGAGCGGCAGTGCAATGGGAAGGGCACTGTAGCTGGTGATATTACCGGCCACAAGAGACTGCATAACTAATGTCTCGTGTGACGAGCGGCAGTGCAATGTGAAGGGCACTGTAGCTGGTGATATTACCGGCCACAAGAGACTTGATAACTAATGTCTCGTGTGACGAGCGGCAGTGCAATGTGAAGGGCACTGTAGCTGGTGATATTACCGGCCACAAGAGACTTCATAACTAATGTCTCGTGTGACGAGCGGCAGTGCAATGTGAAGGGCAATGTAGCTGGTGATATTACCGGCCACAAGAGACTTCATAACTAATGTCTCGTGTGACGAGCGGCAGTGCAATGTGAAGGGCACTGTAGCTGGTGATATTACCGGCCACAAGAGACTTCATAACTAATGTCTCGTGTGACGAGCGGCAGTGCAATGTGAAGGGCACTGTAGCTGGTGATATTACCGGCCACAAGAGACTTCATAACTAATGTCTCGTGTGACGAGCGGCAGTGCAATGTGAAGGGCACTGTAGCTGGTGATATTACCGGCCACAAGAGACTTGATAACTAATGTCTCGTGTGACGAGCGGCAGTGCAATGTGAAGGGCACTGTAGCTGGTGATATTACCGGCCACAAGAGACTTCATAACTAATGTCTCGTGTGACGAGCGGCAGTGCAATGTGAAGGGCACTGTAGCTGGTGATATTACCGGCCAGAAGAGACTTCATAACTAATGTCTCGTGTGACGAGCGGCAGTGCAATGTGAAGGGCACTGTAGCTGGTGATATTACCGGCCACAAGAGACTTCATAACTAATGTCTCGTGTGACGAGCGGCAGTGCAATGTGAAGGGCACATAGCTGGTGATATTACCGGCCACAAGAGACTTCATAACTAATGTCTCGTGTGACGAGCGGCAGTGCAATGCAGCTGTCTATAGGCAGGCGTGGCGCGTGACCATCAGGCGAACGACTTGCTTGTCTCGTGACTAGGCTGGATAAATATATAATAAATCCAAGCAAAACGGTTATAGAGCCGTTCACGAGGAAAAGACGATTAGAGGGCCTTAGAGACCCAGAAATGTACGGCACCAAACTAAAATGGGCTACGGAAGTAAAATATCTTGGGGTAACTCTCGATAGTAAACTAACGTGGCGTGGTCATGTTGAAAACATAACAAAAAAGGCCTTACGTGTCTTCAATATGTGCCGTTCTGCGTATGGCAAAACTTGGGGACTCAAACCAAAGGTAATGTATTGGTTATATACTACGATGGTGAGGCCTATTCTCACATATGGCAGCGCTGTATGGTGGCCTAGGACCAAACTAAGGATCTGCAAGGATTCTCTTAGGAAGGTACAAAGAGTAGTTTGCATGGCAATTACAGGTGCCTTCAAAACAACGCCTACACTGGCTCTTGAGTGGTTACTGGGACTAACCCCACTTCACACTTACATACAAATAGAGGCAAGAAAGTCGCTATACAGACTTGCAAAAGCAGGAGTTTGGAATCGTAACAAGCCCTGTACAAAACATACTTTATTGGATCCCGTGAAAGAACTGGATGATCTAATGGACATGCCCTGTGATAGGATTAATCCAGTGTACATGTTTAACAAGAGGTACCGAGTACATATACCATCCAGAGAAGAGTGGACGAGGGGACTCAAACCGGTTGGTGGAACTCACCTCATATGGTACACTGACGGTTCCAAAATGGAGTCAGGTACAGGGGCAGGGATTTATTCCAAGGACTGTAGTATCAGTCACAGCATGGGGCAATATGCATCGGTATTCCAAGCGGAAACCTATGCCATAATTGCCAGCATCAAAGAAATGCAAAGGAGAAATGTCAAGGGTAAAACCATTCGCATTCTCAGCGACAGTCAGGCAGCTCTGAAGGCTCTGAATTCCTTCAGAGTTGCTTCTAAACTGGTCAAAGAAGGTGTTACAGGCTTGAACAACCTGGGAAGACACAACAATGTCAGCCTTATCTGGGTACCTGGACATGAAGGCGTCGAGGGCAATGAGAAGGCAGATAGATTAGCGAGGGCCGGCTCACAGAGACATTTGGTTGGCCCCGAACCATTTGTGGGGATTCCGTATGGAACATATGACCAAGCATTGTATGCACATGCTAGAAACGAACACATGAAGGAATGGAGGGCAGCGTCAGGCCTTAACCACTCCAAAGCGTTCTCTAGCGGAAGGGTGGACTGTGGGGTCAAATTATTGAACCTAAACAGATCACAAATAAGGCACCTGATGGGTGCACTTACGGGACATTTTGACACCAACGAGCATCTACACAGAATGAGGCTAAGTACTAGTGACATTTGCAGATTCTGCGAAGATGAAAAAGAGTCAATGCGACACATATTGTGTGGCTGCGACGCTCTTGCGAGACGTAGGTTGAATCATCTGGGAGTAGCCTGTCCTACACCAAATGATTATGTACAGCTCCAAGCTAGCGCGATCGTTGCGTACCTGAGGGAGCTCTTCGATACGCCAGCAACAGAGTAAGGGCTAGGGCATGCACAATGGATCCAACTGGGTCGAAGTGCGTTCCGGGAATACCGGGCCCAAATTTATAGCCACCAAGAATAGAATAGAATAGGCTGGATAAAAAAATCGAAATCCAAGTTTCATATAAAATATCGTATAGGTAGGTACTTAAATATTAATATTAGTAGATTTTATTTTGTTTTGCGTAATCTGATCAGTAATCGTGCTCTATTACCTACATTAATTTAACGCACGTTTCTAAGTGGTCTATCCAAATCCTTTGTTCCCTACTAGTAGTATTTTTCCATGTGTGTTATTTTTAGTTTTACTATTAGCGAGTAAGCATTCTTGCTGCGCCCTACCCCTCTTCATCGTCTATAAATAAGATATATCTATACTATAATAAAACTCAAAGAGCACTTTTTCTGTACATTGAATATTTTTCCAAAATTTCTATGTGGGGATACTATACTATCGACATAGAGGCCAAAACATTTTTTTTTGGAATTATTGTCTGTCTGTCTGTCGTTCTGTTTGTCCAGGTATCATTTGAAAACCCGTGGATGGATTTTGATAGGATTTTCACTGATGTGTTGTGTAGAAGTCAAGGTATAAATTGGTATATAAAACATCAGGCTATGTTTCATAGGGGCTAAGCAGTGAAACATTACTTGCACATATTACCACGTAATTTCCTTTGTATGAGAATAGGGTAATTATAGACTGATCAGTTAATCATTAAGATATGTATTATTACGCTATATACAATAGGGACTGAGCAGACATTTAGTTTGAATAAGATATGGCAGTGGCGAAGGGTCAATTTTTGTAAGGGGTAAGCCGGTCCGGTACACCCAGGACATTTTCATTAAATTTCCGTATTGTTCTAAGTACGTTGCTGATAGCAATATAACATTATATCTTTGAAAAGTTAAAATCTGTAAATCCCGAGCGAGTCCAAACTAGATCATGAAATTATTCATGAAATTTTAATGAAACTCCCCAAGTCCAGGTAGTGTATAGGTATTGTATTACAGTTGCAACAATAAAAGATGCGAAAAACTTAGAACTTTCATTATCGAATATCATTAGACAGTAATTTACGATGTTAGCGTGATTTACATTATGAACAGCGCCATCTATCGGTGAAATGAACATACAATCACCATAGAAGTTTAATCTATATATTTAAAAGAAAGTCGTGTTAATTACACTATTTATAACTCAAGAACGGCTCGACCGATTTGGCTGAAAATTGGTAGGGAAGTAGCTTGGGAGCAGGAGACGGACATAAGATACTTTTTATACCTGTAGGTTAAGGTCAACGTGAGATGGAGCAAGTTGGGAGAGAGAGATGGGGGGGATAGGGTTCAGAGAGGGGACAACGGGGAGAGGAAGAGGGTGAATGTGACGGGGACCGATGCGGGTGGGGGAAAGAGAGAGGAGATAAAGAGCATAGAATTACATTTTTCTTATAAGGCTTCAATCCCGGCTGGGTCCTAAAAGAAAACGCGCATTGTTCCTTTTGGAACCACATGGGCTTGAGGGGATAATACAGAGAGAGAGAGAGAGATGGAGAGAAATAAATCAAGGGAGGAGGGTGAAAAGGGGAGCAAAATGTAATAAAAGCGCGGGTGGAGCTGCGCGGGTCAGCTAGTTTGCTAAATAAAATAATAGATTTAAAAACTTATTGCAGTATACTTACGTGATAGGGGCAGGTAATCCAATAGAAAGACGCTGCTGCCCGTTTCCTTGTTCTCCCATATATCGATACAACCACGCGTTAACGGCGCGTTCATAACGTTACAACTCAGAGAAGATAAGTATCTCCTCTAAGCGTTATAAGGGCAAAGGGCAAAAAACTCGCGTTTAAACAACGCGGTGTGCATAGGCCCTTATTTGTCTCGTACGACACCCAACATGAGAAGAGTGGGTGTTATTCTGAAACTGGTATTACATGAAATTAACGGTCGTGCGTGGTAAAAGAAACTCCATTTTATATTCAATTATTTATTTATATTTACATTATTAAGTCAAGTCTCACAACGACATGATCACAATTACTTACATTATAAACGAATACGTACAATATTTACAAATAACGTAATTTTATTTTTAAAAAATCTATCTTTATAGACTGCTGTTTCTGGGGACATAGTATTGGCGACAATTCAATTTCTTAACATGTACCTAAATTAATAATATTGTAAGATTGGCGGGCTCGTCGGTCTAGTGGTTAGACAGCCTGATCACTACCTAATGGACGTGGGGTTCGATTACCACTTTACATGTGGGTATTAATTATCTATTTAAAAAAAAAAGTATAATTATAAGTATTTGTATCAGTTGTCTGGTTACTTCAAGTTTGGGATCAGATGACCATTTGTGGATTGTCCCAAGATATTATTATTATTTTAGATACGGGCGCAGCCGTCAATCTAACTAAGTAATGTAGTCGTTCACTCCAACAACTGTTTAATGTTTACTAAAAAGTACTAACTTATTTACATAATTTTAGTAAAAATAAAAGCAGACTTCATAAGAAAGAAACTACGTACTTTTGATCAGAAAAACAAAACTATTAAAAACCAAATATCATTACTTAAAAACAAAACAAACAAATACAACAAATTGTAGTCATCATTTTCATTTATAAAAAACATCATTGGTATCAAAAGAATGGTAGGTATATTTTATATACTTAATTACATTTTTATCGCAGCCGTGTTCTTTGATCCGGATAATAGTACACCACCAAGTTACCGGTTTATGCACCAAGGGGATAGAGTAGAGTCTAATGTCACACCGGTCTCGCCGGCGAGGCTGAAGGGTCGTACGTATGCGACCGCAACGACGTGCATCACCCCACTGAGTTTCTTGCCGGTTCTTCTCAGTGGGGGCGCGTTGTGAACCGGTGGTAAACTCAGCCCTCTCTTAAGCGACAGCCCAAGCCGAGGCCGTGCCTCCCTGAGGTGCCCTTGAGCTCGTCGCTACTTCTGCCGTAAAGGCTAGAGCGCTTCAAGCGCTCGCCTCCTATTGTCCGGTGAAGCTGCAATGGCCATCTGCGGCCGACAGCGTCTATCATTCCCAAAAAAAAAGTCTAATGTCGCGGGCGTTAAATTGAATCGCGAGCATAGCGAAAGATTACAGCAACTCCCGAGCGCAGCGAGGGAGTAGAATCCTGAGTACAGCGTGGGATTTAAGCTCGCCCAAGACAAAGACACCTTTATCCCCGAGGAGAATACACTAATTTTCACACCTACTGCGAGGTAATAAAATACAAATATTGCTAGAATTAAAATAATAATATCTTGGGACAATTCACACACGGTCATCTGATTCCAAACTAGGCAGAGCCAAACTATGGAAACCAGACAACTGATATAAATTAAATAGTTAAATAACACCCAGACACTTGGTGCGAATTGAACCCACGACCCGTCGGATAGCGGCCCGGGTGTCTAACCACTAGACCAACGAGACTGTCAATAATATCAGCATAGTGATTTGCAGGGTTAACGCGTAAGATTTTTTTTATTTTCTAGAACCCTGGGTTCTGCTCGTCGTGCCCAGGTCGATATTCAAATGTTTTTTTCGTGCCGGTCTCTGCTTAGAGAAGTATTATACCTGTGGTAAGTGTTGAGGAATTTTCGTCTGACGTTCGAAACACATTATTACCCAAGGGAGTTTAGTACAACATTATTACCCGGCTAGACTATAGGGATATAATGAGGTACTTTATGTCATCTTTATATGACACATAATGCAACATTATCGAGCAGGTGGCGTGAAAAAATGAATATTCTTCTTCTTTTACAAAATTATGACTTCAATCAATTATTGAGGATTTCGCCAGTATTGCAAAATAAATTGTATTATCAAGTAAAATGAGAAAACAAAAATTGGAATATTTGTGTTTGCGATTGAGTCGCTACCAACTAACTTTATTTTTATTTGAAATGAAATTAATTTTACAGATTATATTGCGGTTTATCAAGTCTCTTGTGGCCGGTAATATCACCAGGTACAGTGCCCTTCACATTGCACTGCTACTCGTCACACGAGACATTAGTTATCAAGTCTCTTGTGGCCGGTAATATCACCAGCTACAGTGCCCTTCACACCGGATCACAGCAATGTTTACACACTGCTGAATATCTGACACTGCAGTGGTATCTACCTGAACAGTTCCTTGCACAAGGAACCTACCACCTAATAAAACATGTGAAGTGTGTCCTACTATATCACGGGTGATCCTCATCGGTATTATCATCAACGTCCTTATGCTTCCTTAGTCTATGCCTCTTCAAATCAGACCGTCTCAACGTAGAATAGTCACAAACAGCGCACTGATACTTCTTATTAACACTATTGCACAGTTTCAAATGTTTCAATACAACACTACGCACGTCCGACTTAAAATTACACTTCTTACAGTGATAACCGCACTTGGCCTCCTCCGTATTGTGGGACTTCAAATGGTATATCAGGCTCATATTGTGCCTAGCTTTGTATCCGCAGAGGTTACACTTGAAACGTTTCTCCTCTTTGTGCCTCTTCACGTGCCTCGCGTACTGAGTCTTGCTGGACGTTGTGTACGGACAGGCGGAACATATTTGCAGTACAGTAGAATGGGTTGTGACATGTGACTTGTATTCGCTTCTATTGGTTGTAGTATATTTGCAATGTACGCAGTAGTAATCGTATAAGCCCCACATGACCCTGGACAGCACTTCCTTGGGTTCATTGTGTTTCTTGGAGGTCTTCTTGCGTTTCTTGACGAGTTTCACTAGAGGCATGTCATCTTCGTCGGTCTCATCGGACACCTCTACTGTGTCTATGTTTGGTTCTTGGAGGATGACGTCGTCCTCGTCGCTGGATGTAAGCAAGCTGATGGCTTCTTTTCTGTAAACAAAGGTTTTTTATGTAATCGTAGCAGTTTTTATGTAAGCGTTGGTGTTTTTATGTAAGCGTAGGTGTTCCTATGTGAACGTAGTTTTTATGTAAACGTAGGTATTTTTATGTAAGCATAGGTGTTTTTATGTAAACAGGCGGTTTTCCGTAAACATTGCTAATACTATGTAACCATAGATGATTTTCTGAAAACACAGGTTTTGATACAGATATTCTGATGCTAAGCGTGGTAACACAGTGCCCTTTATATTGAAAATGATTGAATTCGAAACTCAATAACGAATGTCTCAATCATCGATATAATATATCAACTAGATTTGGTGTCACGGTTCAAAAAGTGGTAAGCGAGAAATAGCGCCCTTGTGTCGCTATTTCTTTACAAGCCACATCCTGACAAATTTATTTTTGCCGATAGGAGTGTCGCTACTGTCTATATGAAATTGTCAAACTACAAGTCATTATCATTAGCCAGCAAAGATAAGTTTGCAACCGCCGCGACCACATTTTAGATGTCATTTTGTTCGTGAATGTTTATCTAGTTTATTATATTATATCGATAGTCTCAATGGATAACTTGACGAGCCAGGGAAGCCAAGCTGTCTTTAACGCCTCCCTCCTCAGTGTAAAACTCACTTGTCAGACGTTGTGATTTCCTCAATATCCTCATCATCATAGTCTCGTTCGGGGAGCAGCAGTGTGGTCGGGTCGAGCTCCACCTGGAGACTCTCCAGCAGCATCAGACAGTCCTGGTTGCCCGTCCCCGGCTCTAGTGGGTTCACATCTAAAATCGTTTGTCGTTAGGTCAGTGACCAACCTCGTGTCGAGTTGTTCTAGCTGCCATTGCCCCCCTGACTAGTCTTAACGCCTGCTGTCTAGATCACAATAACAGGGACTGACTTGTTACGGGCACACAGAAGCACGGAGACATTCAGTTCATGTCACTAAATGGTCACCCATCTATTATACAAACCTTGCGACAATGCTTAATCAACTGATTGTTGACAATGATTACGACTGAAATTAAAGATATTTGGGTGGGAATCGAACTCACGACTAGGTAGACTAACTAGACCAACGGGCCCATTATTTTTGGGACATAGAACCTTCATAGTGACGTTAAATTTAAAGGAAGTGACTCACCTTCAATCATCATCAGAAACACGTCCACTGCTGATCAAAGACCTCCCCCCCTTAGAAAGGAGGGGTTGCCATAATCCACACCCTTGGCAGGCCACTTGGGGACCGCAGTATAGGTAGTAAGTAATCTAATAGAAAGACGATGCTGCCTCTCTTCTTGTCTTCCCTTCATCGCCTCTTACGAACATCCAACGAGAGGAGAATGGAGGGTGCTATTCTTACCCACTTACCTTTATCCACTGATATTTCAATAAACACTGGCTGAGCTTCTGGTATCAGTTCTACATCCGGTGAGCGCTCGCGAGCACCTTCTGCGGTCTTCTGCGTCTCCGTCTGCAGGTCTTCTGTCAGATCGGCCGCTAACGCGTTGTTGGGTATCTTGTTCTTGATCTGATAGTTCGTTATCATGTCTTCTATGTCTTCTCTTGGATCTAATGTTGGAGTTTCTTTTGGTACACTGCAAAAACAAGGTATAACTCATGTATAACTAAAAATACTTAGATGACGAATTCAGATCCTTCTATTTAGGGTTCCAAACCTAAAAGGGTAAAAAAGGAACCCTTATGATGAGACCTCGTCTGTCTGTCTGTTACACCGATATATTTCAGCCAGGGCTTGACCGGTTTGAAATAGTTTTAAATATTGTTTTGATATGGGGGTATTGAAATTTCAAAATGAAACTAACTAGTTCAAGTGGGGTATCATATGAAAGATAAAAACAGAATTTTATTTTAGGTCGTGTCTATTTTAACTTGTAATTAAAAATGTAAAAAAAATACAGTTCTCCCCACTTATCTCTATAGTTTGTGAAGTGAAAATCTGAAATTAGGTAATAAATGTCTATCTATATTTAACAGGAAATATAAAATAGTTTTTAAGAAATCATAAAAAAGTTTGCAAACTTTTATCTGTTCAAAAAAGGTACGAAACCATCGGCGCAGCACTTGACGGTTATAAATTTTCAATAGTTCAAATATCACAGAGTATTATATAATTTTTACTCTAACAAAAATGTTTTAGGGGTATTCTCACTAAGTTTTAGGGGAAATTTTTCAAATGGTTGGCAACCCTTTTATCGCCGTGTGGCGACGCGTTCGTATTACTATAAAATGTTATGGCGAGACGATATCGCTTAAACAGACTCGTAGTACTGTTGGCCGCAGATGGCCATTACAGCTTCACCGGACAAGAGGGCGAGCGCTTTAAGCGCTCCAGCCAGTTGGGTAGCGACTAGCACAAGGGCACCTCAGGGAGGCACGGCCTCGGCTTGGCCTGGCGCTTAGAGAGTATGAGTTTACCACCGGTTCACAACGCGCCCCCGCTGAGAAGAACTGGCAAGAAACTCAGCGAGGGGATGCATGTCGAGGTCGCATGCGTACGACCCTTCGGCCTCGCCGGCGAGACCGGTGTCTGTGTGTAGGTGTGTTTACGACTCGTGACGTCGTTGTCGGTGTTGGTGTAGGTGTTGTGTCATAGTCCAAGAGGACGGACATCGGGTCGGGTGGGTAGAGCAGTACATGCCGCGGACGGCGGCGATGTACGGTGACGATCTGAGGGAACTTAAACAGACTCGTTTTTAGACGTAGCACCTAGATAGATATTTTTTAATTTAAGTCATTTTGAAATGAATTGTGTATTACTTACCTAACTTCGCAATCCTTTTGAATATTCTTAGCACTAATATCATTTTGTATGGCATCTGCTTTCGGGGTACTGGCATCGTTATTGTCATTGTTCGTTTCTGGTGGAGGATCAGGGGCTGTGGGCTGTGGGTCTTCGGTGACACCTAACGAAGGTTCTTTAGGTGCAGCGACGTCGGGCTCTTGATTTTGCGACTCTGTGTTCTGAATAAAGAATTACATATTTTTTTTTACTTAACATAAGCTAGACGACCCTCCGTGGCGCAATGGGAAACCGCTTGCTTTGCAAACCGGAGGTCGCGGGTTCTAATCCGCGAGGGGCAACAAGTTTGTATAGTTGTTCCTTACTGGCTAGGACAATGCAGGCTGACCTGATTGTCTGTAAAGTAAGATGATCCATGCGTCGGAAGTAGAGATGGGCCAACCCGTAAATATTCGAAACCGAGTTAACCGAGTTGATAATTCACGTAACCCGGTTTCAACCCGGGTTAGTCAAACCGAGTTGGTAAGTCAAGTCGAAACGCGTGCGTTTAGTTAATATCATAAGGAGACGGGTCAAACCGAAACGTTTCGATTTAGCGTCTATGCTGCGTGCGGTTTACTTATTCTTGGTTGACTCGGTAGATGTGGACGGTATTTATAATTATTATTATTACATTACAATTACGGTCAGGTGATATTTAATGAACGAAATAGAGGTACTATGCTAACTGTTAGTCATATGGATTGTTGAATTAATAATAAAAATATCTTGGGACAATCCACACTGTCATCCGATCCTAAACTAGGCAGAGCCTGTACTATGGAAACCGGACAACTGATACTAATACTTATACTTTTTTTTTTGTAAATACATACATAAATAGATAAATAACACCCAGCCAGACACTTGGTGGGAATCGAACCCACGACCCATCGGGTAGCACCCAGGGTGTCTAACCACTAGACTAACGGGCCGGTCATTGTTGTCATTTTCATCGGTAAGATGTAGTAGGTACTTATAAAAACAAAGAAACACTAAATATATCAGTCTTTACTTTTACCTACAAAAGAGAAAATGACTATGGTCAAAGCAATAAACAAGTTCAAAGATATTCTCCTGTCGCGAAAAATTGGGTTTATTCGGCAATATCCATGCATCCCGTGCCCCACCCTCGCCTCGCTCTGTCCGTCACCGCACCGGAACGCCAAAACCGCCGAGGGAGAGCGAGACAGACGAGTCGCGTTCGCTAAGTCAATTTCGGTTCGGTTCGGCCCGGCGCGCGGGCACCGGCGGATAGATACCATAGACCGGCGATGTTGCGAGTTGCAAGCTACGGTTTCCGTTCCGTCCGAGTAGCTCGCCAAACCGAGTTAGAGAAACTTCAAACCGAGTCAGATCGAGTTGAGGCCAACCCGGTTTGAACCGGTTTGACAAACCGAGTTAACTCATCGCTAGTCGGAAGGGCATGTAAAAAGTGGGTCCTGCGCCTAACCTCTCCCCCGGTCGTGTCGGTCTTCCGTCCCATAGGTTTGTGAGAGATATAAAGGAAGAGAGACAGTGCACGTGTGTCTACGCAAGCGCTTGTGCACAATAATATCTCCCGCGTAGATGGCTGATCTTGTGAAAGATTGGCCGCTGTGGTCGTATCGGCCAGGAGGATATTATTATACAGGTTAATTTTTTATTCAGTGCGTATATTTTTATCAGGTTATCAATATTGTTATTAAATGATATGAATAAAACAAGATAGTTGTAAATATATTTTTTTGCATTGAATATGTAATCCACCATAAAATTACGGAAAATGTATTCACAATGCGCAAGGCATTGATACGGGGCAGGTGAGAGGGACCTCCTCCCTCCATCAAACTCGACAAGCGGTGAACGCCCGTGATCATGATCATTGCGCTTGTTGTGGATACTTGCAAGCAGTGGCGTGCACTGAAAGCAGGCAAAAATATCTGCGAGTTGTTTATGCTTTATGATATTTGTTCGTGTTCCAGCACAAATATCCTTAAATTAACCAATATTACCAACATATCAATTTACATAAAAAAAAATTACGTTAATTTATGTCCAAACTAAGATTTTTTTAAATTAAGACAGTTTATGGAAATCCTAGGGTAGGCAAAGTATTTTTGTCAGTATGGAGCCGCTGAATAAACTTATTAATGTTTTCAAATGCAAATTAATATGTCTATAGTATTTGCTTGCATATGGATATTTGAAATAGAATAACAACATACTTAAAATAGGTGAAACAAGCCGTCTACATTTTTTTGTCTACCCTCTGTGCACGCCACTGCTTGCAAGTGAAGTTATTTTGATATTTCTGTACCAAGGTGGGTAAAACCAACAAGACAGTTTTTTTTTTCTACCATCTACAAGTATGCAAACTACAGAAAGTTATTTGTATTAGTTATACATCATTAAAGGTGGGGACCAACAACTACTACTCACCTGTTCCTTCGCTACTACACTGGGTACAACTTTCCTCTTCAACCTCACTTTCCCCCTGATTGTCTCGTAGTCCGAGGTTGTGAAGTGACGGTTGCATATCACAGAGTCCACAGTTATCTTCTCCGACACTTTGATCACGTCCAGCCATTTACGTCGAAGGGAGCGACTTGTCGGGAAACTAAAATTAATAAAAATTAGTCTCCCTTTCATCCAGTTCCTGCCACCTTGCGTCGTTGTCGCTCCAACTAGCCCGAGAGCGTCCTACACTACTGAGCTCGATCCTCGGCTTCTCTCATCCAGTTCCTGCCACCTCGCGAAGAACGTCGCTCCACCTAGCCTGAGGGCGTCCTACACTACTGAGCTCGATCCTCGGCTTCTCTCCTCCAGTTCCTGCCACCTTGCGAAGATCTTCGCTCCACCTAGCCCGAGGGCGTCCTACACTACTGAGCTCGATGCTCGGCTTCTCTCCTCCAGTTCCTGCCACCTTGCGAAGATCGTCGCTCCACCTAGCCCGAGGGCGTCCTACACTACTGAGCTCGATCCTCGGCTTCTCTCCTCCAGTTCCTGCCACCTTGCGAAGATCGTCGCTCCACCTAGCCCGAGGGCGTCCTACACTACTGAGCTCGATCCTCGGTTTCTCTCCGTCGTTCTACAACATAAAGATTTGCTTTCGCCACCGGACCGACGACAGTGACGTCGGTTTTGGAACGTTTATTAAAGTACTTTTTATCCAACCATTCAAGATGGAAGAATTAATATGCTTTTTGATAATAAGAATTTCTATTTCTTGAGCATCCTCTGCAGACTAGAATATGAGGTGTCTTCGTCTTAATAGCAGGAACAACAAAATAGCAATCAGTCGCAATTTAGTTATCTATAAGATTAATTCAGATATTTTTTTATTTACTAGTGACGAGACAAGCAAGACGTTCGCCTGATAGTATTGTTATAGCAGGCTAGTTTCCGCAACTCCACAAAAAAGCGCGTATTTTGCGTAAACGACATGCCTGCCTATAGACAGCTGCACTTCCTTAAAAACAGGTTCGAACACCGGCTCGTACTTCTGTTTTCTTTCATTAATGATGTGCAAATCGTCTTTGTGCGATTACAGCTTTTGGTGTAGGAAAACATCGTGAGGAAACCTTCATGTCTGAGAAAGTCTAACATTCGAATGACGTTTGAAGAACGCCAACCCGCATTTGGCCAGCGTGGTGGACTATGGCCTAAGCCCCTCCGTCTTTCAACCCATAAGAATGTTTTTTTTTTAAATGCAAACATACTCGAAAAATATGATGTCCTCTGAATTAACTTCACATCCATCCACGCAACAGGATCTCATGATCTGCAATATATAATAAAATTGGTTAAGCAACATCATGCATGGTCAGTCCTTAGATGACCGTTTAGTGGCATTTCAACTGAGTATCTTCTATCTTAAAACATTGGTCCCGGTTGTGGTCATCTAAACATCAGTCATTAAACCTAGTCCAGAGGCATAAGCTTGGACAACTCTGACACCATACGAAAAAAACAAAAAGGAGGTAATTACTTATACCCCGTGGGGTAAGTACAGTACCCTCCCATCTCCACATGGATGTGTTTCAGCTGCTGTTGATTACTTATAATAATCACGCCAAAAGGGAACCAAACAGTATTGTTTACTTGTAGTGAATAAGGTTGGGCTTCATTGGGACTTTATTCAACCAAGTGTTGATACAATGGTAAGAGTATATCAGTTGCATGTATTAGCACAGCTGCATAATGACTTTTTTTGACTCAGAATATTGTTGTTTTTGTCTTGTTTAGAAGTAAGTGTGTTAAGCCAACATAGGGCTGCTACTATGTCAATATTTTTTATCATTTCGCAAGATAAACAGCCTGCTTAGTAATAAGTCAATTAATAATCATTCCCGGAATGATATTAATTTACCTTAATTAATGTAAAATATAAAATATGGCAACCCTATAAGGTAGTCAAGTGTGTGTACACCCGAAAAGCAATAACCGGTCGAGTCCGTATTCTGGTCGAGCTCCATCGCATTTGAATCGAAACACAATATAGTCCTTAGAGCGTTACAACATAAGATCCATAATCGTTCGACATCGAACCAAAACTTCGCTCGTTACTACGATTCAATTTACAGAATAATACCGCGTCGATAATTAATTCAATGACTTAAAAATCAATAATAACCATTGTGATAACAATAAAACATATAAAATAATCGAAAGTTATTGTTTGTAAACAAGTATAAACAGACTTTACGCGCGAAAATGTTGTTTTAAAGGTTATAAAGTGTATTTCGCGATGTGACTACTTACCGAAGTGTTTTGTTATTAACACAGTTTAAAATTACATTTTCCGTAAAATTTGAGAATATATAATGCTTATTTTACACACATTTACATGAAATTATCAAAATTTATCGACTTTTGCGCTATATGAACCGTCCAATGAAAAATATTTACTCAGTTTTTTTTTCTTCAGTTTGACAGCTGGCTGCTTGATTGATAGTGCGGTAGGTAGCATGTTGTAAAAATATCGATATATCGATCTTATTTTGTTATATCGATTTTTTGTTGTGGTATATTGTGTAGTAGAGTATTATTTCCAAGAGGCTTTTATTTATAAGTGAGGCTGAAGAACACACTTTAAATAACTACATAAGTGAAGACGACTGTGGTCAAAATATTACACCTTCAGTTATTTAAGCAGCTATTACATTATTATAAATTTAGGAAGCTAAATTATCACTGAATTCAGTGAAGTCTAATCGTATTTAGGAAGTTAGTTAGGAAGGATTCTAAATTCAGAGGCAAGGATGGTTTCTAACTGACAAAATCACTTAGGATCTCTGAGCTTGGGATCCTAATTAGAAACGCATTTAGGAAGGTGTAATCGCATTTAGTCACTGAATTTCAACTCACTCAGTCGCTGCGTGGCTCTCCGCGCGTGAGGACGTTGCCGCGTTGTTATCAAATTTTGGCAATCGCAGGTCAACGGTAGGCAGGGTTATTACAAAGGTGGGTGACTGTTTAATGCCATTTAAATCAAGCGTCTCCGTGCTTGGAGGACAGACAAAAGTGGGTTCTAGTGTTTAACCGACTTCAAAAAAAGGAGGTTATGTTTTCGACGTAAATGTATCCAATACAATTAAAATAAGGAGATACTCATAGCCAGTTGTTAGAAAATTTTGGCTATCGATCAGGTTAAGCAATGGTAGGCAAGGTCGTTACAAAGATGGGTGACGGTTTTATTCTATTTGAATTAAGCTTCTCCGTACTTTGGAGGACATGTAAAAGTGGGTTATAGTATTTAACTGACTTCAAAAAAAAGTAGGTTATGTATTGGACGCAAATGTACCTATTCTATTGTTAAAAAATAAAACTATATTAATTGTTGGCTTAATTAAGCCAACGGTCAGGGCTAGGCAAAGGCCAATTTTTTTGTGTCTGGACAAGACTGGCGCCATCCTTCGTTGTAAGTTGTAAACGACACGTCTGACTTCGTCGCGCGCTAACGGGTAACTGATTCAGTCACTGACTTTAGGACAGTGTGATCAGAAGCTTCTAAATTGGTCTCTGAATTCAGAGACCGATATATAAGATAGTGTAATAACTACTTAACCTCTTTCCACCACACCCATCGATATACTATACCAACAAGATTAGCTGTCACGAACAAAATGACATCGAAAATGTGGTCGCGGTTACATATACCTACACAACTATACACGTACACGCAAAACAATAATATGTTCATATGAAAAGATGACTTACATACTATAAAATAAGGTTCAATAATAATTGCAGACAATTGAGCGACAGCCGTCTCCGTAGCTCTTATTTTCTTATTTTCGTGACCACTTTTCGGGTCGTGACAGCAAATCTAGTTGGTATAGTATATCGATGACCACACCCAATGATATTTTAAACAATAGATATGCCATTAGCGCTCGCCAGACGTTCAGCGAGTATCCCCCAACTGGGTTTTGTAGCAGTTAGTCGCACGCCGTCCCGCGTAGTTAATGCGACATCGTGACGTCCTTAGAATAATAACGCCTAGAACGATAGTTTCATACGAAAAAACTGTCTCGTTTGAGGCACAATAGCATAGATGTAGGCGTAAGTCGCGCGTATTGACGCTCTGCGACACGCACACAAGTGAGCAAATAATGTTGTTAGGGGAATCAGATATTCCCCAAAATTAGGGAAAATGGAATTGCTTCTTCCTGAGGTCCTTATTTAATTTTTAGAATAAAATTACTATTATTGCTGACAGTAATGAATTACTTTTTAATTTAAAAGATAAAAATCTGAAATAACAAAACTACGATCTAAAAATCTTGTGTCACTGTTTTTGTGGTCGCACTCCTCCGAAACTGCTCGACCGATATTTATGATTTTTTTATGTATACTTGTTAGGTGTGAGAATAGGTCGTAAAGTATATTTCATATCAAGTATATAGGTCGTGGGTTCGATTCCCACCAAGTGTCTGGGTGTTTTATCTATATAAGTATGTATTTACAAAAAAAAAAAGTATATATGTATTAGTATCAGTTATCTGGTTCCATAGTACAGGCTCTGCCTAGTTTGGATCAGATGACCGTGTGTGAATTGTCCCAGGATATTATTATTATTATTATTATATCACTAGGTTAAGCAACGTTAGACAAGGTCAATACATGGATGGGTGACCGTTTATTGCCATTCGAAAACGTAAGCGTGCGCGGATCATCCAGTACTTAAATAAATATTTTCTTATTAAGCAAATTTTGGGTAGCAATTTTCCTTTTATTGGCAACATTTCATATAATGTCGGCTGTTGAAATTTAAAATTATTGTTTTCACTTTGGCGATTGTTTTACGTTAAAATATTAGATTAAACGTAATACTTGCAAGTGAAATGTTATGTTACAATGTTTCTTAAGTTTTTCCAATGTACTATGATTTCCATTTATTGCACAAACCATCATTTTAAAATAAAATATCGAGAGCTGCTAGCGCTACGACTCGACTTTAAGCACTGACGCGGGCTGTTCATAGGGATGTTAAAAAATAATCGATTTTTATTAAAATCGATTATTATTTTCTAATAATCGATTTTTTATTGTCGATTTTTATAATAATATTAATCGATTTTTAGTAAATCGATTATATAAATTACGTGTATAAATCGATTTTTAGAAACAGCTCGTATCTATGCGACGGATGAAAAAATCTTGCAGTAAGTTTCAATTTTATAAACAGGGCCATCTATGCGTTGGGTGAAAAATCTCGAATGAAGCTCATACATATAAGTGTATTAAATAAAAACGGCGCCATCTGTAGGTA
The DNA here is from genome assembly GCA_911728495.1 of Furcula furcula. Lineage (NCBI taxonomy): Eukaryota > Metazoa > Arthropoda > Insecta > Lepidoptera > Notodontidae > Furcula > Furcula furcula. The sequence continues at coordinate 51,031,078 of OU452242.1, forward strand.
TGTATGCGTGTAAAGTAGTTTCAGTGCAGTGTGACCAGATTTAGGAGAATTATGCTATTTTAGCAGAATTGAGAAATTGAGAAACCCTCATTTTAGGTAAACCCTAAAATGAGGGCTTCTCAATTTCAGGTTTCCCGATTATGTCGTAGAATAGAAAATTTTAGCAGGATCTAATGAACTTCAGCAGAAATTTAACAGAATACGGTAGTTAACACACAGAACGCCAAATGCCTGACACGCAATTGATTTTTCTATTGGTATGTTGCCTGACGACGGTTGAAGGGTTAAACAATAATTAACAGGGTTTTATTTGAATAGTTGCTCAAAACACGTAATTAAATATAAATCCAATTTCTATTTACGTTATTAAACTAAAACTGAGCTTACCTCAATTTCTTGTTTTATATTCAACTTTAGCTAGTACGATTACGAGTAAAAAGTGATTTAGTATCACGGGCTAATACCTATCTAATTTATAAATAAAACTGATACTAATATTTATAAACTTGTTTTTGAAAATGGATATGTGCTTAAATAGATGAATAACATCCAGATTTTTTGCATTTAGCATGTACTTTTTAATAATACAAAAAAATCGTTTTTTTCGCAAAAATCGATTATTTATTTTTATTAAAATCGATTTTTGACAAATCGATTAATTTTGATTAAAGAAAAATCGATTTTTATTTAATCGATTCTTTTCCATTAATGTCACATCCCTAGGCAGTTCGCTACTGAGTAGGAGTGTTCGCAACGGCTATATATTAAAAACGCGTTATAACGATATGCTACTTATAAAACGCATGTTATTTTTTACGCTTTAATATATCAGTTAGCTACCTAACGTCGCCGCGTCGCGTTTGGATTATCGCCGCGTCGCGTTTGGATTATCGTCGCGCCGTTCGTTAAACGTTTTTTAATAGCTATGTGGACTTAAGAATAACAATATGTTCGAGCTGCGGCTGCTATTCGAGCGATTAGCGGGCAGTATTTTTTTTTAGTAAAGAATATTATATTCTAGCCCCACTTCTAACTATAATTACAAAAAACTTTTTACAAAAATTGCCTAACCTATTATTATTTATATTATAAACACTTAACTAAAACTAACTTTAATTTACAGTTTTAATACAGTAAAAAAACCAACACGATGCTTTATTTGAAAAAAAAAACACAAATCGGAATCGCTTACAAACACGACAGACGATAATCGCGTACGTAAATAAATACGTCATACAAGGTCAAGCCAGTAAGCCGCACTGATTGATTCAACGAAACGAAAATAAACTAACGAACGTTATTATAATTATTATGATACGACCAAATAAGATAAATATCGTTGGAAATCATCTAACGTGCAAACGTTAGATATTACTGGACACTGATTTAAATATAGTTCTTAAGCAGTTGTATTAAAGTATTATTTGGCATGCAACTCGTGACAAAATATTATACGGCAAAGTGAAATTGACCTTGGTCCTTGAGTCGTGGCCCACGATGACGAGTCACGTGCCAATTAATACTCTAAGACAATTACTTAAGAACTATATTTGAATCAGTGTCCAGTAATGAAATGAATAAAATAGTTTTTACGATATTTCGTTAGTATCGTCGCCGCGTCGTGGCAGGCGGCTGTGGTCATGCGGCGTGCGTGCAATACCTATGTAATTTAAATAACGCTTGCCTAAGATATCAAATAATAAGCGATTTGATTATTTATAAATAGTGGATTATTATATCAGTTATATAATATAACGAACACTCCTACTACTGAGCCATTCTGGCTTGGTTTTACTTGCCTCACTGTGCGTACATGTTCACGGTTTCTATGCGTTATTATTCTAAGGTGACGTCTATCATTAAAAATTGAAAATGCCGTCCTGCGTATTTATAATGTGCACAAATTACCAGGCAAAAGTAAATAAACAGTCAGGAATAATATAGCTCATGTAACTTTGAAAAAAAAAATGTGCGTGCGTGGACGTAGGGATGTGACATTAATGGAAAAGAATCGATTAAATAAAAATCGATTTTTCTTTATTCAAAATTAATCGATTTGTCAAAAATCGATTTTAATAAAAATAAATAATCGATTTTTGGGAAAAAAACGATTTTTTTGTATTATTAAAAAGTACATGCTAAATGCAAAAAATCTGGATGTTATTCATCTATTTAAGCACATATCCATTTTCAAAAACAAGTTTATAAATATTAGTATCAGTTTTATTTATAAATTAGATAGGTATTAGCCCGTGATACTAAATCACTTTTTACTCGTAATCGTACTAGCTAAAGTTGAATATAAAACAAGAAATTGAGGTAAGCTCAGTTTTAGTTTAATAACGTAAATAGAAATTGGATTTATATTTAATTACGTGTTTTGAGCAACTATTCAAATAAAACCCTGTTAATTATTGTTTAACCCTTCAACCGTCGTCAGGCAACATACCAATAGAAAAATCAATTGCGTGTCAGGCATTTGGCGTTCTGTGTGTTAACTACCGTATTCTGTTAAATTTCTGCTGAAGTTCATTAGATTCTGCTAAAATTTTCTATTCTACAACATAATCGGGAAACCTGAAATTGAGAAACCCTCATTTTAGGGTTTACCTAAAATGAGGGTTTCTCAATTTCTCAATTCTGCTAAAATAGCATAATTCTCCTAAATCTGGTCACACTGCACTGAAACTACTTAACACGCATACATACCTACAGATGGCGCCGTTTTTATTTAATACACTTATACGTATGAGCTTAATTCGAGATTTTTCACCCAACGCATAGATGGCCCTGTTTATAAAATTGAAACTTACTGCAAGATTTTTTCATCCGTCGCATAGATACGAGCTGTTTCTAAAAATCGATTTATACACGTAATTTATATAATCGATTTACTAAAAATCGATTAATATTATTATAAAAATCGACAATAAAAAAACGATTATTAGAAAATAATAATAGATTTTAATAAAAATCGATTATTTTTTAACATCCCTAGCGTGGAGTCCCTCCGCGCGGAAGAAGTGAAACTTCATTCTCGCTCTGTCTCTTTCTATTCCACCTCCCCGCGCAACGAAGTCAACGAAGTCAACAAAGTCAACGGAATCAACGGAGTCAACGGAGTCGGCGGTCACTCACTATCCACTCACTATCCACTCACTATCCACTCACTATCCACTCACCCACTCACTCAGTGACGGCGTCACATGAGCGCTTTCATAACCTTAACAAATTTACGCCTATCGCCTATCGTTTAACACCTATCACTTAACGCGTTAAGCGATAACACGTTAAGGTGCTTCATTTAACGCTTGACGCGTTATGTGATAACATTTTTGGAAGTCGCATAAGAAGTTTCACTTCAATAATTTGATTTTCAATTTGTATTTCAATTTTCATAAAAATATTGTAAGAAATAATTGTAAAATTGAATGTGTCAGTTGACAAGATGACACTGACAAGCGTTTAACCAACGCTGACAACGGAACGCACAAAATATAGCCATCTCGTTTTCTCTTACTTTTCTCGTTATGTATCTGTCCTTGTCAGACTATATGTAGGAAACTGTATAGCTAGGTATAGCTATACAAGTGAGACAACTTTTATCGTGCGTTAGTAGGGATATAACATATCTTTAGTAAAATATCATTGACCACACCACAATTCTTGGTGTAATACAAGAATCCACGAATCCCTTCAATATTACTAATCTAATACTAATATATCAGCCACACCATTATATTAGAATTAACTTATGAAAGAGACAGTGATAGATAATGAATGAATTTTTTGTATCTTATTGAAGTGAAACTTCTTATGCGACTTCCAAAAATGTTATCACATAACGCGTCAAACGTTAAATGAAGCACCTTAAGAGGGCTTTCAAGTGCGACAGCCAAAAAACTGAGAATGCGGTCTTTTATATTCGAAATTATGAAAAACTGTAATAATTTTAATATGTTTTTTTTGGTCGGTGAACTGTGTTGTACTTCTATCTTGAAAGTTAGCTAGTTAGTTAAATTCTAAAAACCTCTTACTTACTCCTCAAAACCAATGTTTTATAAGACCATTATTTTTGTCTGCGCGAAACACGTGAGTTTAGATTCAATTTCCTAAGATTACATCCCTGTTAAAATAATAAATGAGTATGCAAACATCATCAAAAACCAGTGGTTAAGAAAGTTGGCAGAAAATATTGTTTAATTTATATTGTTTACATATATAAATAACCATCAGACTGAAACGAAAATTTGCGAAAATTGCTCGGTTTAAATAATGTTTTCTAGCCCTTTAAAATCTTTTATAATAAAAAATTAAAATGTTTACTAACAAGAAGAGCTATTTTTGCAAACAATATATTTTTTTAATATTTTTTTATACGGCTAATTTTCCAAAATAAATTATTTTAGTATTGGTATAAAACATGTATAAAACGACATGCGTCAACGCAGAAACCTCAGTAGCCACAGAGTACATTTTTATATGTCAGTAGCGCACAGAGTATTATAGTATATGCAGTGTTGCCAATTCAGTGTTTTTATAGCTAGATTTAGCTATAAATCAACTACATCAGCTACAAAAAAATCGATCTAGCTATTAAGCTATTTTTAACTACTTTTTTAGCTTTTTTGCTTAACATGTCCTCTAAAAGGGAAAAGCCGACACCCCCTCCAAATTGTCTTCGACACTATAGTGACCCTGACCGCACAACAAGAAGTTTACCACACGACCTCCAAGCACACGACTATCTAATGTTAAATCTCGTTCAATTTTCTCAAGCTCCTTTTTTTCTCTAACTCAAAATTTATAAATATCGACCTTACATACATTCATTCATTGAGGTTTGTTAATTAAATTTAAATATTTTTGTGATGTCATATACAGTCTGTATCCTGTAAAATATAGATAGACATATACAACGTGTTATAACAATTATATAATATAAAAAAACAATAATAATAAAAATAAAAAAATTTCACTGATGTGCAAACCCTATTTCAGTAAAATTAAAGAGTAAACTACGCAGAATGTAGGTTACCTACATTTCTACCTAATTCGCGAAATGACAAAAATTTTAAAAGACCTAACCTTATTAGGGTTGACAACATTTTTGGCTTTTTTACGGGGTATTTTGTAACACGTTGTATTAAGAATATAAAAAATAAAATAATCTTTCTAAATAGTAAAGTTTTTTAGTAATCCTAAAAAACTTCCACAAACAAACTTCGATTTGTGTTTTTTTTTGTATCTGAGGTGTTAGACGAATAGTAAAATAACTTAACTATGTCCAACTCAGAGTAATTTGAATAGAGCTAGTATCGCGTCGATTCCCCGAACAAATTTTTCGTGGCAGTTTTGCGGGGTGCGGGAGGCGAAGTAAACACACACAGATACAATTTTATGCATACCCACACTATAATAAACTCGCAATACATTCAAAAAGATACGCACACAAATAAAGAATGACCTGAACATATGAACAAAAATTTGGCAGAGGGGTTAGCGCATCATGCTCTCTCCAGTGGTATCTCCTCTAAGATGTCCAAAGATAGTATGGAACCCTCGGTGCGCGAGTCCGACTCACACTTGACCGGTTTTTTTTTTATGTTTAACTGATAAAAAGCCATTAAAACTTTTTGGCTATATTTTTTTAAAATACACAGCTATTTTTTAGCTTTTTTTTATTGCTGATCTGGCTATCTTTTAAAAACAGAGTTGGCAACACTGAGTATATGCAGTAGCGGCCAAAGTAGCCAGTGTTGCCAGATCGGCCCCTGGGGGGCCGATTCTCGGCCTTTTCGAAACTATGTCGGCCTTTGGCTGCCATCGGCCCTTCATCGGCCTTTAAACCTCCGACAGCCAATCCATCGAAATCATTGGTTCGGTTGACCAATTCCTATTCTAAAAGCATAGCACTTTATATAAAAATAAATAGACATAAGTCATACGTTCTAAACATATAAGATGAAGGATGGGCTCTTGTAAAACAGAAAAACGAAAATTTTCAATGTTTTATTTTTGTTTTACATCTCTTTAGTCCCGTTTTCTAGTACCGTTTCTGATGGAGAGGGCTCCCCCCTTTCCCCCAAAATTACTAATTATAATTCATTATATATAATTCATTCAAAATTTCCTCAGAATTAAAAATTAATAAACTCGAAAATGGGGGGGCTTCGCAAGTTTTCCTTTAAGGGGGGGGGGGGGGGTAGTACTACTCCCCCTGCCTCCCCAAACCGTTTCCCACCCTAAATTCGTCGGACGTCAAGGAAAGTCGTACTTCGGCCTTTACTGCCTAAAATCGGCCCCTGCCTGCACTGCTTTCGGCCCATTCTTAAACTGTCTGCTGGCAACACTGCTGGTAGCGGCCGTGGCCTCGTACAGAATGGACCTGTGTCGCTCTTGCGGGAGCAAGAGCGACAACAGTGCCTTTAGTACGAGTCTGCAGCTCGTTCCTCGAGCAAACTATATCGAGACAACTACTCATCTTTTCGTTGTGATGTTATCCGTAGTACTAGTTACAAAATATCGTCATCGATCAAACTATATATCGAGCTTGTTTCGAGCTAGATCAACTCGATGATACCAAAGAGCATATTTACTACGAATGGATGGCACGCACTTCACTTCATATATTTCTGTCTCTTTTATACATTAGTAAAAAGAAAGAGATCCATGAATGTCAACGTTGTCAAATGTTTTTTATCTATATTTTCCTGTGGTTCAAGAAGCTTATATCTGTGGTTCGTAGACAGCTGTGGCTCATAGAATCTAACATATTTCGTTGAATTATTACTTTATGTGTCTGTTACTTGATAAATCGTTAATTTACTAATAGAAAACTAATAAAAATTAAGAAAATAACATGGGTGCCTATCCCTCAGATATTTTCATAATGGAAATAAGTATAGCAACTACGAGAAGAGTTGTTTGAGATGTTTACTCGATCCTAATGTTCTACCTAAACCAATTGTTTTAATTATTTTAGAGATTGCGAAATGGAGAAATAACTACACTTTTATACAACTGCACGGAGCCTGCAGTTTCCTGCCAATGAAACACGCTAAAAAGTAGTTTGCTGCTATGACTGTGAAACAGACTTTGTTTTTAAATTGATTACGAGACAATAAACAGTGTTTTTACCTAAATTTAACTAGTTGTAAACAGATTGTGTTGTTGAAAAGTTACACGACTTTACGAATCTTTATTGGGTACAATAAGATTCGTAAATATTATCGATGTTTTGTTAGTTGAAGGTTATAGATGTGCCCAGTGAATGAATCTATTACTTGTATAATAATGTCTAAAGTAGTTTTTGCCATTACCTGATGTATTGTTAACTTATATCATTAAATGTGTTTATATAACCAATGTTTTTTTGGATGAAATGATGTGTTTTAAGGTTATAGCAATATTTTACCTTTCATTTCTTACTGATGGGCAAGTGTCTCTTCTTCTCTGTCTTGAATGACAGATAGAGTTTAGGCCCTATCCAACATAACCTATGTGTGAATAGGTGAATCAGATAAACCAGATCTTAATAAATTCTAGGTTTCCTCACAAAGTTTTCTTTGATTGTTAATCATCTACATAACTATTGCATTGATGCTGTTAAATTTCAGTTAGTAAAATATGATCCTTACATGCCCTGTGGGTGGTCAGAGTAAGAACACCACCCATCCATATCCTGTTGGGTGTTGTATATGGCAACTAAGAGAAAACAAGAAGACAGCATGCATGCAGCAGCATCTTTCTATTGGTTTACCTACCACCTACATTGCGGTCTAGTCATGATTAGGGAAATAATGCAACTTGCTTGAGATTACATAAGTGTTATTTTAACTAGTTTAATATTTAATACATGACAACAATATTTACACAACGGACATGTTGTGTAATAATATATACTTATCAATAAGTTATCACTTATTACTCCATGCAGTATGTATATTATACATAAGATTTACATGTGTCATGTAAATTTTCAAATATAACTTAAATATCAATTCATCGGTGTAGTAACAATTTAAGACAGTTAAACATTAAGTTTGTAAATTAAAAGTTTAAGTTTACAAACTTACATTTTTATGTTCTGATATACCAGCTTATTCACTCTGACTAAACAATTTTTAAAATTAATATGATTTGTTATATAAGTACACAAATGAATTTCCTCTTCGGAATGCCATCACCAAACAAATATTATTAATTTAACAAATATTATCTTAGTTTTTATTACAAATATTAGAAATATATTTACTAGATTCTATTTTCATTTAAGATAATACTTGAGTCACACTAAAATTAAAGAAGATTAGCTATAAACATAATAATGAATTTCACATATAGTCATCTGCCTTATTCGCTTACTTCTAAACAACACAATCAATTTTGATGCACTTTTCACTATTATAGGTACACTTTATTTTTCCAAAATCTATGTTTAAGACCAAAGACATAGAAAAAGACGAAGCAGGTTGCTAGTGTGTATAAAACATAACTTGTTTTGTTTCGTTCCCATGCCTCCCAATAAGCTTGAACATTATAAGAATTACGTTGAAATTTTTGAAGTCTTGCTCAATGTGACTTCTTGGGAGTATTGATTAGAAATCATAAACACTTATCATAAGTACGCTTAGTACGAAATTGCAGCTCGCTCCTCGAGCAAACTATATCGAGACAACTACTCATCTTTTCGTTGTGATGTTTTCCGTATTATGAGTTACAAAATATCATCATCGACCAAACTATATATCGAGCTCGTTTCGAGCTCGATCAACTCGATGATACCAAAGAGCATATTTACTACGAATGGATGGCACGCACTTCACTTCATATATTTCTGTCTCTTTTATACATTCGTAAAAAGAAAGAGATCCATGAATGTCAACGTTGTCAAATGTTTTTTATCTATATTTTCCTGTGGTTCATGAAGTTTATATCTGTGGTTCGTAGACAGCTGTGGTTCATAAAATCTAATAGCATATTTCGTTGAATTATTACTTTATGTGTCTGTTACTTAATAAATCGTTAATTTATTAATAGAAAACTAATAAAAATCAAGAAAATAACATGGGTGCCTATCCCTCAGATATTTTCTTAATGGAAATAAGTATAACAACTACGAGAAGAGTTGTTTGAGATGTTTACTCGATCCTAATGTTCTACCTAAACCAATTGTTTTAATTACCTATTTTAGAGATTGCGAAATGGATAAATAACTACAATTTTATACAACTGTACGGAGCCTGCAGTTTTCTGCCAATGAAACACGCTAAAAAGAAGTTTGCTGCTATGACTGTGAAACAGACTTTGTTTTGAAATTGATTACGAGACAATAAATAGTGTTTTTACCTAAAATTAAGTTTTTTTTATAGTTGTAAACAGATTGTGTTGTTGAAAAGTTACACGACTTTACGAATCTTTATTGGGTACAATAAGATTCGTAAATATTATCGATGTTTTGTTAGTTGAAGGTTATAGATGTGCCCAGTGAATGAATCTATTACTTGTTTAATGATGTATTGTCTAAAGTAGTTTTTTACCATTACCTGATGTATTGTTAACTTATATCATTAAATGTGTTTATATAACCAATGTTTTTTTGGATTAAATGATGTGTTTTAAGGTTATAGCAATATTTTACCTTTCATTTCCTACTGATGGTCAAGTGTCTCTTCTTCTGTCTTGAATGACAGATAGAGTTTAGGCCCTATCCAACATAACCTCTGTGTGAATAGGTGAATCAGATAAACCAGACCTTAATAAATTCTAGGGCACAATAATTCTAGGTTTCCTCACAAAGTTTACTTTGATTGTTAATCATCTACATAACTATTGCATTGATGCTGTTAAATTTCAGTTAGTAAAATATGATCCTTACCTTCCTTGCCCTGTGGGTGGTCTGAGTAAGAACACCACCCACTCATATCCTGTTGGGTGTTGTATACGTCAACTAAGAGAAAACAAGAAGACAGCATGCATGCAGTAGCATCTTTGTATTGGTTTACCTACCACCTACATTGCGGTCTAGTCATGATTAGGGAAATAATGCAACTTGGTTGAGATTACATAAGTGTTATTTTAACTAGTTTAATATTTAATACATGACAACAATATTTACACAACGGACAAGTTGTGTAGATGTTGTGTAATAATATATACTTATCAATAAGTTATCACTTATCACTCTATACAGTATGTATATAAGACTTACATGTGTCATGTAAATGTTCAAATATAACTTAAATATCAATTCATCTGTGTAGTAACAATTTAAGACAGTCAAACATTAAGTTTGTAAATTAAAAGTATAAGTTTACAAACTTACATTTTTATGTTATGATATACCAGCTTATTCACTCTGACTAAACAATTTTTAAAATTAATATTATGATGTGTTATATAAGTACACAAATGAATTTCCTCTTCGGAATGCCATCACCAAACAAATATTATTAATTAAATATCTTAGTTTTTATTACAAATATTAGAAAAATATTTACTAGATTCTATTTTCATTTAAGATAATACTTGAGTCACACTAAAATGAAAGAAGATTAGCTATAAACATAATAATGAATTTCACATATAGTCATCTGCCTTGTTCGCTTACTTTTAAACGACACAATCAATTTTGATGCACTTTTCACTATTATAGGTACACTTTATTTTTCCAAAATCTATGTTTAGGACTAAAGACATAGAAAGAGACGAAGCAGGTTGCTAGTGAGTATAAAACATAACTTGTTTTGTTTTGTTCTCATGCCTCCCAATAAGCTTGAACATTATAAGAATTATGTTGAAATTTTTGAAGTCTTGCTCAATGTGACTTCTTTCTAATCAATACTCCCAAGTATTGATTAGAAAGCACAAACACTTATCATAAGATATCTTCTATGAATGCACACTTCCATCTGCACCTTAAAAACATAACAAGGAATTTGTTAGGTTATTATTGATATTAGGTAAACGTAATGCAATGTATATTCTACGTACAATCTTTATTGGCTTGGTTATTTATGAACTAAGTCGATAACTTATTTCATTAATAACGAAAGTTGAACAAAAAAAAACTTACAAGTATTAAAATTTTAATAGGTAAGTACCTTCTCCAAAAAGAATCTCCAAAAGCTCCTTAGAGCAACAAGTAACAAAAAATAGTTTCAAAATCGGTTCCTTTGAGGAGTTATGACTAAATATAAGGAATATCTGAGACATGATTTTGCATGATGAATTTTCGTCACAATATTAATTTTCGTCGCTCCTTATCACGACGGATGGCTTCCACAGTCTCTGTAGTTACTCGCCTCGTAGAATATAGTCGCAAAAACATGATTTTCTAGTAGATTTCGCGATTATTATAAAAGCTCACTAGGCTCTCACTAAATAAATTTCAGTGAGACCATCAACGACCTAAATGCTCGACATCGACCTGTCAAACTACCAGCGAGATGTCAAAAGTGTCACTTGTACTGTCAAATAGCACAAATCGACTCGATATCGAGCTAAATCGAGTCATAATATTTGATCGAGGACCTTTAGACTGCTGATTTTCGTTGGCGACAGTTACCGCTACTCCCCGCTAGAGGCGCTGGTGTGAAATGTATGGACTGACGGATGTCGAAACTCGAAGCTCGAAAGCTATCAAAAACTCATCCTAAGCCTAAAGATATCTTCTATGAATGCACACTTCCATCTGCACCTTAAAAACATAACAAGGAATTTGTTAGGTTATTATTGATATTAGGTAAACGTAATGCAATGTATATTCTACGTACAATCTTTATTGGCGTGGTTATTTACGAACTAAGTCGATAACTTATTTCATTAATAACGAAAGTTGAACAAACAAAACTTAAAAGTATTAAAATTTAAATAGGTAAGTACCTTCTCCAGAAAGAATCTCCAAAAGCTCCTTAGAGCAACAGGTAACAAAAAATAGTTTCAAAATCAGTTCCTTTGAGGCGTTATGACTAAGTATAAGGAATATCTGAGACATGACTTGTGCATGATGAATTTCCGTCACAATATTAATTTTCGTCGCTCCTTATCACGACGGATGGCTTCCACAGTCTCTGTAGTTACTCGCCTCGTAGAATATAGTCGAAAAAACATGATTTTCTAGTAAATTTCGCGATTATTATAAAAGCTCACTAGGCTCTCACTAAATAAATTTCAGTGAGACCATCAACGACCTAAATGCTCGACATCGACCTGTGTAACTGCCAGCGAGATGTCAAAAGTGTCACTTGTACTGTGAAATGGCACAAATCGACTCGATATCGAGCTAAATCGAGTCATAATATTTGATCGAGGACCTTTAGACTACGGATTTTCGTTGGCGATAGTTGCCGCTACTCCCCGCTAGAGGCGCCGGTGTGAAATGTATGGACTGACGGTTCTCGAAACTCGAAGCTCGAAAGCTAACAAAAACTCATCATAGGCCTACTGGCCATGTACTTTTTGTCTTCATGTACTTCGTTGCTTAGCCAAATTTTCCTAGTGAAGGTGATCCACTATACATCCCTTCATGTCTTTTCAGACCATCTTTATACCTGAGAAGTTAGCCACATTGTTTCCGCTTACCTTCCTCTAATTCAGTATAAATGATGCGTTTTACTACTCTATCGTCCGACATCTTAACTACGTGGCCACTCCAGCGTAAATGAAGTTTCATTAGATACGCCTAATCCCGTAAAGTTTACCTCGACGCAAAACATTGGTGTCTCAAACGATAAGACCAATGAAAGTTCATGATTTCACGGAGGCACTTGAGATGAAATCTATCCAATGTTCGTATGTCTGCAATAAAGTATCCACGTCTCCGACGAGGGTAAGTTGAAAATTTTAAGAATTGTGGCGTTGAGCCGTATATACGGCTATGGAGTAGGAACTTCTGTGTCCATAGACATAAATTCTATCTTTGTTATACTTACCTACTTTTAAGCCGAATCTACGAGTCGAGAGATTTCGTTTTTACATCAAATCTTGAAAGGCATTCGAAGTTTCCGCCACAAAACAAGGATCATCCGCATACCAAATCTCTGTGTCTGTGAATATATCATGGGAGACCATTCTTTGAGGTTTTAGCAGGGATAAATAAAAAAGTTTGCCATTAGTAAGCACAATATCAAATGTGTGTATTGTTGGCTGTTTTTAATGTATCTACCACTACCACTAAAAAGTACACTGCAAATAGTATTAGTGCCAAAACGCAACCCTGCTTCACTCCACAACTCACGGGGTAAAAATCTGTCCGCTCACCGTTTACATAAACACAGGTTATGTTATCATGTAACAGTCTTAACATCCGTGCAAACTTTTCTGTACAACCAAGTTTGAGTAGCAGAATCCAAAACGTGACACGACGCACACTATCAAAAGTCTCGAGGTCTACCAAACAAAGAAATACTGCTCGATGTTGTTCTTTTCTCTTGTAATTGACCAATCGAAATATTTAGACGAAAGCCAAATTGAGGTTGGGGAAGAATAATTTCTTTTATCATTTATGAGACGGTTGGGGAGTACTCTGGCCAAGGTTTTTCCGAAAGCCGTGGGAAGTGAGGTACCTCTATAAGAATTTCAATCAGCCGAGTTACCTTTATTTTCATACAGTGCAAAGATTTTTAACTCTGTGAAGTCTTTGGTAACTAGTTCAACATGCCACATTTGCTTAAAAAGTTTTTGTAGCTGAATGGCGGCAGTAATTTCGCTGATAGAAATTGGTTTGTCTAGAGCTATATCTATAGGAAATTCAGATATTTGTTTTATTGTAATCAAAATCAGCTGAGCGATCAATAAGTTAAGTTTACTACAATTTTCCGCCCAGAACCTTAACATTTCACGTTTGTTGGTGCCTTGGTGGTATGAATGAGTACCACCAAAAGTAGTTGGTTTTATATTTCATTTTTATTTTATGATTTAATTTATTTCAGTTTATATATGGGCTGTTAATTATCTGACAGTTAATTATGCAACATTGGCGTTTCTACAGGTAGTATTGTAAGTTCACCGACTGTAGGTAAGAATCACGAAGTTGAAAAGCAGTAAATGGCTAAATACGTCTATTTTATTTAGGTAACGACAACCTAGTTAATAAATACACGACGTTTCATAAATTACTAAGTTGAAAGGAAGTATCTAGCCAGAAACGTCTTTTCATTGCAGTATCATGTATATTCTTGTAATTTTTTTACTAAGCAAAAAGGGAAAATGTAATTTATTTAATATATAAAATCTATTTTAATAATATTTGCATGTTTAATTCAATAGACCAAACTTTAATTCATACTTTTTCACAGAAAAAATATTATTTTTATTATTTTCTTGAGCACAGCGAATTTTTTACTTTCAAAAATACTTTTTATTTTATTTCTCCGTTTCGAACTTTAGGTAGATACGTCCTTTCGTTTTATGACGGCAGAATTCTTTCCCGTAGTAACTTTTAGGTATCTACGGACCGCCCTACACGTGCAGGACCGGCCGACGCGTGTTTGTACGCTCCACGCACACATACAAAGACTCTAGTGATATGAAAAACAGTCTTGATCCGTTGGGCAACTATTTGATCTCTGATTAATTGTATGTATTGTAAATTATGGTATTTTGCCAACAGTTTCTTTATTACCGCAGTAGCATTCAATGTATATTCACAATTTTCTCAAAAACTAGTTAACAGATTTGAATGGAGCTATATAAATGTTTATGTTTTAACGCATATTTAATTATATAATTAGGATCTGATAAAATAGGGAACTCTTTAGTAACTAATAGCAAATGACGCATTTACTTCTTCATTTCATTATATAACATGACGCCTGTGCAAATTACAGACGTAGGTAAATAGAAAGTGGATTTATATAAGGATAATGATTTTATTACGTTTTTACGCAAATTTCTGCAGAACTTAAATTTGTAATGAACTATAGTCTGTACCAAATAAAACTGAAAACGTTTACAGCTTTATTATGTGGTCGTAAAACCCGCACGCCGTATACTTGACAATGCGACGCGGCAGAAAAAAGGCTTGGTAATACAAAGTTGTATTTGCGGCCACGCGAAGTCAACAATGTAGGCGTTAAGGAGTTATTGAACCGCAAACGAATTTGTATTCCTTTACAAATTCATTGAAAGCGGAGTATACACTGGGCCGCAAAGAAAAAGGGTCGGTTAGAAAATCATCCATATCTTCAAAAGTACTGGACCTAGCTTTATGAAATAAAGACTAAATTAAAGAATATTTAATGCCGCATAAAATAATATAAAAAAGTTTTTATTTATTTTTTATAATTGTATAAAAAAAAACTAAAAATGTAAAACAATGGTCGTTTTTTAATTTTGTACCAAAAAAAATCAAATCAATTGTTTCGCCTTTGTTTTAGCTTTGCAATAAAGAAGTTATAAATATGGTGTCACTATCTTATAAATTTTATTATTCTGAAGTCATCATGTCGTTAACCTCTGAAGAATGTACCTAGATCCTGACAATGCTTGAAGATGGGCACAGTCAGTGAAATACAGCGATAACTGTTGGTGTGACTCTTTCTACAGTTCAGCGAGTACTCCAGCACTTCCATGAAACTGAATCTTATCTTCAAAGACCGGAAACAGGCCGAATAAGGTGCACGACGGCGCGGGAGGATCGCTATATGGTGTCAATATTTTTTTTACGAGCTGGAGGAAACAATTTAAGTACGGATACAGTAAGGCGGCATCTGGCTGAAGCAAATTTAAAGCCACTAAGACCTGCAAATGGCCCAAAACTGGAAAGACACCACAGAAACTCAAGGTGGAGTTATGGTAGAGAATACGAGAATTGAACTCTGAATGACTGGTGAAGAGTTATGTTTCCAAACGAGTCTAGATACTGTTTATACGAGCACGGCGGGAAGAAAAGAGTGTACAGAAGACCGGGAGAGCGCTATAACAAAGCCTGTATAGCAGAAAAAGTACCATACGGCGGAGGCTCTGTTCACATGTGGGCTGGGATTTCATCCGAAAGCCGCACTGAGCTAGTGGTGATAGAAAATGGCACTTTATCTGCAGAAACATATGTCACTGAAATTCTGAATGACTACGTTGGTCCCTTTTTTAGTGGACATAGGCGAGAATGCCGTTTTTATGCAAGGCAATGCCCGCGCACAGACAGCTCAGATAGTGTTTGCCTATTTTTAAGAAGTCGGTATCACAAATTTGGCGTAGCCAGCACGCAACCCCGACTTTAACCCCATTGAGCATGCATGGGACGAACTGTGACGATGTATACATCAGCGGAATCCTCTGCCAATTACGCTACGTGAAATGAAAGCAAAGAAAGAAGCTGTAATAGAGGAATGGCAGAATATTCCGCAGTATCAGCTCCAAAACCTAGCAGAAAGTATGCCAAATCGCATAACAGCAGTATTGCAAGCTCGTGGAGGCAACACAAAGTACTAAAATGCGTGAAAACGGCACATCTGTAACCAATCTACATTTATGAAAATACTGGAAAAACTATGCATTTTTATGCATTTTACATTTATTAAAAATAAATAGCTTGAATTTAATTATTTTTATTTTCCTGTAAGCACATTAAAATATTCTTTAATTTAGTCTTTATTTTATAAAGCTAGGTCAGGTACTTTTGAAGATATTGAAGATTTTCTAACTGACCCTTTTTTACGGTCCAGTGTATTAGATTCTGTTTAAAACTGCTTTGAAAAAAAATGAGGGTTAAATTCTGCTAAATCTGGTTACACTGCAAACATTCTTACATACATACATACATACTTTTGCTTGTATCATATTAGTAGGATATAATACCTACTAATAATTTAGTATAATGATAAACATAAGTTGTAATTAAAATCAAACAAATATTATATCATTAAAAATAAAATAATACTCGTAAAGTATTAAAATTACTTCGTCGTAGTTGTATGCGCAGCGTATGTATTGTTCGAATCGTGATTTACGAGAGGTTGGGTTCCCATCCCAGTAGGCCTATGATGAGTTTTTGTTAGCTTTCGAGCTTCGAGTTTCGAGAACCGTCAGTCCATACATTTCACACCGGCGCCTCTAGCGGGGAGTAGCGGCAACTATCGCCAACGAAAATCCGTAGTCTAAAGGTCCTCGATCAAATATTATGACTCGATTTAGCTCGATATCGAGTCGATTTGTGCCATTTCACAGTACAAGTGACACTTTTGACATCTCGCTGGCAGTTACACAGGTCGATGTCGAGCATTTAGGTCGTTGATGGTCTCACTGAAATTTATTTAGTGAGAGCCTAGTGAGCTTTTATAATAATCGCGAAATTTACTAGAAAATCATGTTTTTTCGACTATATTCTACGAGGCGAGTAACTACAGAGACTGTGGAAGCCATCCGTCGTGATAAGGAGCGACGAAAATTAATATTGTGACGGAAATTCATCATGCACAAGTCATGTCTCAGATATTCCTTATACTTAGTCATAACGCCTCAAAGGAACTGATTTTGAAACTATTTTTTGTTACCTGTTGCTCTAAGGAGCTTTTGGAGATTCTTTCTGGAGAAGGTACTTACCTATTTAAATTTTAATACTTTTAAGTTTTGTTTGTTCAACTTTCGTTATTAATGAAATAAGTTATCGACTTAGTTCGTAAATAACCACGCCAATAAAGATTGTACGTAGAATATACATTGCATTACGTTTACCTAATATCAATAATAACCTAACAAATTCCTTGTTATGTTTTTAAGGTGCAGATGGAAGTGTGCATTCATAGAAGATATCTTATGATAAGTGTTTATGATTTCTAATCAATACTCCCAAGAAGTCACATTGAGCAAGACTTCAAAAATTTCAACGTAATTCTTATAATGTTCAAGCTTATTGGGAGGCATGGGAACGAAACAAAACAAGTTATGTTTTATACACACTAGCAACCTGCTTCGTCTTTTTCTATGTCTTTGGTCTTAAACATAGATTTTGGAAAAATAAAGTGTACCTATAATAGTGAAAAGTGCATCAAAATTGATTGTGTTGTTTAGAAGTAAGCGAATAAGGCAGATGACTATATGTGAAATTCATTATTATGTTTATAGCTAATCTTCTTTAATTTTAGTGTGACTCAAGTATTATCTTAAATGAAAATAGAATCTAGTAAATATATTTCTAATATTTGTAATAAAAACTAAGATAATATTTGTTAAATTAATAATATTTGTTTGGTGATGGCATTCCGAAGAGGAAATTCATTTGTGTACTTATATAACAAATCATATTAATTTTAAAAATTGTTTAGTCAGAGTGAATAAGCTGGTATATCAGAACATAAAAATGTAAGTTTGTAAACTTAAACTTTTAATTTACAAACTTAATGTTTAACTGTCTTAAATTGTTACTACACCGATGAATTGATATTTAAGTTATATTTGAAAATTTACATGACACATGTAAATCTTATGTATAATATACATACTGCATGGAGTAATAAGTGATAACTTATTGATAAGTATATATTATTACACAACATGTCCGTTGTGTAAATATTGTTGTCATGTATTAAATATTAAACTAGTTAAAATAACACTTATGTAATCTCAAGCAAGTTGCATTATTTCCCTAATCATGACTAGACCGCAATGTAGGTGGTAGGTAAACCAATAGAAAGATGCTGCTGCATGCATGCTGTCTTCTTGTTTTCTCTTAGTTGCCATATACAACACCCAACAGGATATGGATGGGTGGTGTTCTTACTCTGACCACCCACAGGGCATGTAAGGATCATATTTTACTAACTGAAATTTAACAGCATCAATGCAATAGTTATGTAGATGATTAACAATCAAAGAAAACTTTGTGAGGAAACCTAGAATTTATTAAGATCTGGTTTATCTGATTCACCTATTCACACATAGGTTATGTTGGATAGGGCCTAAACTCTATCTGTCATTCAAGACAGAGAAGAAGAGACACTTGCCCATCAGTAAGAAATGAAAGGTAAAATATTGCTATAACCTTAAAACACATCATTTCATCCAAAAAAACATTGGTTATATAAACACATTTAATGATATAAGTTAACAATACATCAGGTAATGGCAAAAACTACTTTAGACATTATTATACAAGTAATAGATTCATTCACTGGGCACATCTATAACCTTCAACTAACAAAACATCGATAATATTTACGAATCTTATTGTACCCAATAAAGATTCGTAAAGTCGTGTAACTTTTCAACAACACAATCTGTTTACAACTAGTTAAATTTAGGTAAAAACACTGTTTATTGTCTCGTAATCAATTTAAAAACAAAGTCTGTTTCACAGTCATAGCAGCAAACTACTTTTTAGCGTGTTTCATTGGCAGGAAACTGCAGGCTCCGTGCAGTTGTATAAAAGTGTAGTTATTTCTCCATTTCGCAATCTCTAAAATAATTAAAACAATTGGTTTAGGTAGAACATTAGGATCGAGTAAACATCTCAAACAACTCTTCTCGTAGTTGCTATACTTATTTCCATTATGAAAATATCTGAGGGATAGGCACCCATGTTATTTTCTTAATTTTTATTAGTTTTCTATTAGTAAATTAACGATTTATCAAGTAACAGACACATAAAGTAATAATTCAACGAAATATGTTAGATTCTATGAACCACAGCTGTCTACGAACCACAGATATAAGCTTCTTGAACCACAGGAAAATATAGATAAAAAACATTTGACAACGTTGACATTCATGGATCTCTTTCTTTTTACTAATGTATAAAAGAGACAGAAATATATGAAGTGAAGTGCGTGCCATCCATTCGTAGTAAATATGCTCTTTGGTATCATCGAGTTGATCTAGCTCGAAACAAGCTCGATATATAGTTTGATCGATGACGATATTTTGTAACTAGTACTACGGATAACATCACAACGAAAAGATGAGTAGTTGTCTCGATATAGTTTGCTCGAGGAACGAGCTGCAGACTCGTACTAAAGGCACTGGTGCAGGTGTTCGAGGAGCAAAGGAGGCATGTATTGGATGCTAAGTGGGATGCGATTTAGAGCAGGCCACCCTCCTAAATGCAATACAATTATGTAACTGGTACTCTTATGTCCACATTGCACTCGTATAGACAGTACCAAAACAGGCTATAACATTAATGTTAGAATTCATAGTGTAATCACATGATTTGTAGAGTTTTTAATATAGACCGTAGATAAAATAGATGCAGTAACGTCTTTTCATTTTATGATTAAATACATTATTGTGCAAACAAATAAGACGGTTCTACGTAAATGCGTCTTTTTAACTTATTATATGTCAGAAATGACTTTCTTACTTCGTAAACATTATGACTTGCAGCAGAAGCGTCTTAATTAATAGTGAGATTTATATGGTTCTGATTGTTAAAGCCAGAATAAAAAAATACTGGTAGATGCGTCATTTTTTTCTGATCCCGATGGCGTATTTAACTCAATTATGAAAAAAATGTCAGATACGTCTTTTTTTCTTATGACGGCAGAATTGAGAACGCTCTTAACGCGTTATCGCTTAACGCGTTAAGTGATAGGTGTTAAACGATAGGCGATAGGCGTAAATTTGTTAAGGTTATGAAAGCGCTCATGTGACGCCGTCACTGAGTGAGTGGGTTTCGGTGGGTGTCGGTGAGTTTCGGTGGGTTTCGGTGGGTGTCGGTGGGTTTCGGTGGGTTTCAGTGGGTTTCAGTAGGTTTCAGTTGGTTTCAGATGGTTTCAGTTGGTTTCAGTGGGTTTCAGTGGGTTCCAGTGGGTTCCAGTGGGTTTCAGTGGCTTTCAGTGGGGTTGAGTTGAGTTAGTGTGTGTGTGTGTTGGACCCGGACGAGTACCAAGTACGTTCCCGGGGCCCGTCGACACAGCGGGTTGAGGACACCGTGGGGTTTTAGTCGGTAGCTGACAAGCTGTCAGTAGTCCGACATAACCCGCGCCGCTGCCCCCGTGGCGGTGCGGGTATCCGTAATGGATTTCCCCACGTTAAAAAAAAAAAAAGTGTGTGTGTGTGTCCGGGCTGCCACGACTGTGGCTGCGCCGAAGATACGGCGCAGCACACACTCGAGGCTTGCCCGGCGTGGGCGGCGGAGCGCAGCTTGCTGCGCGCCGCGGTTGGGGCCGACCTGTCGCTGCCCGCCGTGATACAATCCATGGTGAGCAGCGAGAGGTCGTGGTCGGCGGTGGTCTCCTTCTGCGAATGCGTAATGTCGCAGAAGGAGGCAGCGGAGCGGGCCAGGGAGAGCGATCCTCTCGCTGACCCGCGACGCAGGAGGAGGCCCGGGCGCAGAAGGCGGGCACATGCCGACCTGATGCCCCCGTAGCGAGGTAGTGCGGGCAGCGGAAACGGGGGAACTGCTGCCTGCGCATAGCGTTAAATCGCCCTCGCGGAGGATGGCGTGCCGGTGTGTCCGGGCACGCCACCCGGTTGTGAGTCTGCGGGCCTTTTACACCCGCAGACAGGTCCGTGGGCTTTACATCCACGGACGAGGAAGGGCTCGCCGGAAGGCGAGAGGCCGCTGACGGGACCCGGACGAGTACCAAGTACGTTCCCGTGGCCCGTCGACACAGCGGGTTGAGGACACCGTGGGGTTTTAGTCGGTAGCTGACACCGTCTGTCAGTAGTCCGACATAACCCGCACCGCTACCGCTACCCCACGTAAAAAAAAAAAAGTGTGTGTGTGTGTGTGTGAGTGAGTGAGTGAGGGACCGACCGACCGACCGATCGACTGAGCGAGAATGAAGTTTCACTTCTTCCGTGCGGAGGGACTTCCTCACAGAACACTATTACTCAAGAGGACTTCCTATATTATTACTATGATCTGTGGAGGGACTCCACGCACGCACTTTTTTTTAATGTATGTATTTAGAAATATGTATAATGTCCGACCACGGTCGTCTTTATTATATGCACGCTATAATTGACATAACAATCGCGTGTAAAGCGTCGGTAGTTGACTTCTAAAAACAAATCCTAAATCTATGGTGTAGGTAAGTAAAGTAATATGATTTTACTTGGTGGTAGGCTTCTTGTGCAAGGAACCGACCAGGTAGGTACCACCGCAGTGTCGGAGGATCCTCCCTTTAGCACTGCCGTCGCACCGCTAAAGTAGGATAAAAAAAAAAATACTGCTATTATATGTGGTCGTCGGTGCGTCGATTCCCCGAACAAATTTTTCGTGGCACTTTTGCGTGAGGCGAAGTAAACACACGCAGATACAATTTCACGCATACCCACACTATAATAAACTCGCAACACATTCAAAAAGATACGCACACTAATAAAGAATGACCTGAACAATTGCCTGAACATAAGAACAAAATTTGGCAGAGGGGTTAGCGCATCATGCTCTCTCCAGTGGTATCTCCTCCTCTAAGGGTGGTACTGTTCACTAATGAGCACACAAGTTTAGAAATTAAAATAGTAATATAGCTGTAATTAGGGGTTTAATTAACATGGAAATTAAACATGTTTGGATGATACTTATATTTATTTGTTGGTACAAAATCAACGCATATAGCTTATCGAACAAGTGACATTAAAATTGAATACATTTTTTCTTATAATAGCCCTTAAATCTAAATGTAAGCCTGTCTCCACAGGGCAGACATGCCACTAACCTAATCATTTTTGGAACCATAAACTCTTTGTATTTAATCTTTAGGCCATAAACAAAAAGTACTTAAACATAAAACTAAACATAAAACATTTTAACAACTTATATTTAATAATTTTGCCATTGAATTTTGCTTTTCCTAGTCTAAAAAAACGAATGTTTACTTACTGTATTCAATGCTAATAGAAATCAGTACACCGTGTGGTATTATTTAATCTGACATCAGCCCCGGATCTACGTTTTTTTTTAACCGGGGCAGAAACTTGGTAGTGGCCCCTCTCTAGCGTTTGAGACACATTACTTAAAAATAAAAACTGGCAAATGAAGGTAGTACAATGGTTGACATTTTTCGTGAATGAGACGGCCTAGTGGGGGCTTCAACCTAATAGTAGTTAAATAAAAATAAAAAACAATAATTATCAAAAAATATTTGTCATTGGAAGTAGTCATGTTACTTATTCTAGTGATATTTTTTTAATTTGTGTCTAAAATATCTACTAAGTAGGTAGTCTGGAAAATAATCGACTGGGCGTTGCCGACCCCTAGACATTAGTTACCAAGTCTCTTGTGTCCGGTAATATCACCAGCTACAGTGCCCTTCACACCGGAACACAGCAATGTTTACACACTGCTGCTTGGCGGCAGAATATCTGACACTGCGATGGTATCTACCACCTAGTAATCCATACCATACCTTTTTCTAACTTTTATTGTTCACTTTTCAAACTCAAACCGTACACATTCCTCTTGTGATACTTGGTCCTGCTGTGTTTCTGCAATTGATTTTTATTTATAAAGCCTTTATTGCAAACTTCACATTTCACAGGTCTCTCGCTGGTATGTTTAAACATGACGTGGACTGTTAGACCTGCTGACGTGGTGAACGAAGCCTTGCACTCCGGGCAGTAGTACAAGTCCTGCTTTATATGGCTCCGTATATGACTCCTCAAATCCATCTTATGCATGAACTTCTTTTTGCAATAATCACACTGAAATCTCTTTAATTTTTCATGGGACTTTCTGTGTCTTTGCATATCGGTGAGCTGCTTAAATGTCTTATCACACAAATCACAGTTATAAGGCTGCTCATCGGTGTGCAGTCTGGTGTGAACCTTCCTGTGGGTGGCACTTATGAATCCTTTGCCACAGTATAGACACTGGTACGGTCTCACTCCGGTATGATTGTACATATGGCACTGCAACATCTTAGCTGTCTTGCAATCCTTGCCGCACTCCACACACACTGCGGTACTGCTGTGACTCTTGATGTGTGATTTTATCGATCTCTCCACATAGTACAAGGAACATATCGGACACTGTCTCTTCTTGTTATAGTGCATTTGTACATGAGTCTTGTAGCCATTCTTGCTGTAGAAGGATCCGCACTCGACGCATTTGTACAACTTTCGATATGTGTGGGATATAACGTGGACTACAAAGTCGCAGTGGTCCGTGAAGGCTAGCTTACATTGCCCACAGAAGAATACCCTCTTCTCTTCGATGTGCACCTCTTTGTGGGCAATGAGCAGTGCGTTAGTGTCAAATGTCTGATAGCATATAGCGCAGGTCAATTTCCTCTCAGTCTGATGCATTCTTATATGGTTCAGTAGGCCGGTCTTCGAGCTGAACTCTTTAGGGCACCGGGAACATTGGAACATGCCATCATCTTTGTTTATGATTTTATTTTTAACTGTGGGTGGCTGGATTCTGGAATTAATAGTATTAAATATATTTGAATTGCCTGATATAAGCAACCAAAAATGCATTTTAAATACCTAGAGATTTGCTATTGATACAATTCAAATGTTAGCTGTGTTCCACACCCACTAGGTGAGACCTGGTACTTTTACTTAGTAATAGGACTCCCTGGTTCTTCAAGTAATTAGAAAGCATAAAATAAGTAAAAACTAGTTTAAGAACTACTACTACTACTAGTTTAAATGAAGATTTTGAAGAAACTTAAATACAATCTTCTTGTTTCTGTCATTTAAGGATTTTATTTTGTTCATGTGATTAATGTCGTCACATTGCGTATGTTTTAAAAATCTTAGTGGGGCCTAACAAACATAAGCTAAGTTGGAAAGAGATAAAATATTACTAGGTGGAAAAAAGACATTGAAAGAAAATCCGAAAAAATAGTTTATTGGTTAGATCTTTTCAATGTCTTTAGCAGTACCTAATTGTATAATAAAATATTTTAACCCTTATTTTTTTATTATTAGAAAAAAAAATACTGTCTTCAAAGAAAATGATTGCATTTAGAAGCATTAAATAATGAAAATATATTGGAATCGCAGTATCGTTTTAACTAACAGCAGCACCAGCTGCGACCAATATTTCAGTGCGAGTGGCAATGTATTACCTGGGTAGATATGATCTGATTGGGTCTGTGGTGGACTTGAAAAGAACAAGACAAGCAAATTATAACTTACTTCCATTTCTTCTGTGGTTTTCTAATTCGTTTTTTCTCTTCAAATTCTTCTTTAAAAACTAGGGAACTGTAAATCTGCAGTTTCTCTGCCTCTTTAAGTCTTCTACTACACTTCCTTTTAACTGCCTCATCTGAGAACAGACAGATTTTTTAGTTACTGGTAGCATTTAGATAGTGTTACAGTGGCAAATTTTTCTAAATGATGTAAGGAGAAGAATACCGTGCTTTCCTCTTGAACCTACTAAGTTGATATGTCTGTATGTTGGAGTGCGCTTGTAACCACAGCTAGTGTAACCTGGCCGTAACTCAAGCCAAAATAGACGGTCGCGTTAATTTTTCGATTAAAATAAATTTTGAGAATACTACATACATTGATGTACCTTTGCATAACATTACCATACAGAACATGAGAAATTAGCTATTGAGCCTCTTGAGCCAAGATTTCACCAGCCACACTGCACAACAACATTTACACACTGCGGCTTGGCAGTTGAATATCTGACACTGTATATGTTGGTCCATCCATTTAGATGCAAGCCAATCTAGTACCTAAGCCATTCCAATGACTGGCTTCGTCTAAATAAAAATGATCCAATCTGCCTGAGGCATTCCAATGATTTAAAATTTTCTTAGTATTTAGTATTATTATTTACCCAATACGGTATGTTTACATTTACGGTATGTCTACATTTCTTTTTAAAAAATGGCATGCATCAACCACCACCTGTGATCTATCCCATTGGATTACCACTCTTGCATTCACCTGTACCTGGTCAAGCACTTGCGCACTATTATCTCCAGCATACTTGGGTGATCTTATCCGTCAAGGGTACTAAAAATAAAATGACTAACCATTCTGACTGGAATCTCCACTATCATAGCACTCAAGTTTTATATCATCGTCCTTCATATCTGCTAGGCTATCAGTCGTATCCTGAGACGTGTCAACGCCACCTTGAGATTCATTTTGTAACTTTTCTTCATTTTCACTGTATAGTATGTCCTTGTGGTGAATCTTTGGGGAATCTTTAAGTAAATCGGATGTGTCCATGATGTTGTGTGAATCGCCTTGTAAATTTAGCACGTGCGGTACGATAAACGCTGGTTTTATTTCTTTTAAAATTTACATGGTTGTCACTTGTCGGCTAAAGTTTATAGGTAACCGAATAACTGGAACAAGGAAGGAAGGAATGAAGCCTAGCAAAGCCAAAGAGGATGAAGAGGACTTGTAGCCACAATCAGCCACAGTAGTAAAGTTTCTCTCGTTTACACACAAAACACTATTGTTTTTTAAAAGTTTTGTAAACAAATTCTTGGAAGCAGTGTTGCCAGCAGACAGTTTAAAAATGGGCCGAAAGCAGCGCTGGCAGGGGCCGATTTTAGGCAGTAAAGGCCGAAGTACGACTTTCCATTGAGTTCCGTCGAATTGCGGGGTGGGAAAGAGTTGGGGAGGCAGGGGGAGGTGTACACCTCACCATAAAGGGGGGGGGCTTTAAAGAAAAAGTTGCGGAGCGGGCGGCCCCCATTTTCGAGTTTTTTAATTTTTAATTCTGAGGAAATTTTCCTCATTTTATGAATTTTAATTAGTAATATGTGTAAAAAACAAGGGTTTCCCCCTTGTTTTGGGGGGGGGGGGAAGGGGGAGCCCTCTCCATCAGAAACGGTACTAGAAAACAGGAAAAAGAGATGTAAAACGAAAAAAAACATCGAAAATTTTCGTTTTTCTGTTTTACAAAAGCCCATCCTTCATCTTAATGTTTAGAACGTATGACTTATTAAAGTTCTAAGCTTTTAGAATAGGAATTGGTCAACCGAACCAATGATTTCGATGGATTGGCTGTCGGAGGTATAAAGGCCGATGGCAAGCAAAGGCCGACATAGTTTCGAAAAGGCCGAGAATCGGCCCCCCAGGGGCCGATCTGGCAACACTGACGATTAGTGGATCAGAGAGGCATAATAATTATTAAAGATCCAAAGTCAAGAGTATTCCAAAGTACCTATTGATTAGTACTATTTTTTTCTCTTTTGATTAGGAGTTTTCTATTTAATACAATATACAATACTGTACATTCACAGATTGTAGGATAATTTACATTTATGTACCCTTCCGAGTTACATTCATCAATTTATTTACATAAATTTACAATACATAAACAAAACAATTATCTGGCCCACAGAGTATCAGGGTTGCCAGATATCTGTTAACTCAATTCGCCTAATTTTGCCTACCGAGTAGCCTAAATCGCCTAATATATTTTTTCTTGACAAATAGCCTAATTCGCCTAACATTTTGAGCTAAGTATATTAAGTCGAAAAAGAGAACACGCTAAAAAAACACGTAACCGTCTTTTTCATACAGAGAGTTTGAATGAGTAACTTAAATTGACACAAACTCGCTATTTCGAGTTTTTCGGGAACTTTGCACCTCGCTAGTTTTGAACGTGTTGGCCGCAAGGTGCAAGTTCACTCACTCGGTAGTAGATATTTTTGGGATCGAAACGTTTCCGAGGTTTTTGAATGCAGGCCCGACTCGTGACGTCTCATTGCGGCAGTTCTAGGCAGGGATAATAGGTTTTGTTCAGGACAATCTACACACAGTCATCTAATCTCAAACAAGGCAGAACCTGTACTATGGACACCAGACAACTTATTATAATACTTATATACTTACTTTTTTTTTGTAAATCCTACTTACATACTTATTTAAGTACATAAAATACCCAGACACTTGGTGGGAATCAAACCCACGATGCCAGGCTGTCTAACCACTAGACCAACAGGCCTGTCAACTGGATAGGATAAAGCAAGTAGCATCGAAAGAACCTGAGGATTCCTCAGTGACGAAAGAACGTTGGATGTACATGTTACGTTTCGTCGAAGCACGCAATTAACAAAAAATTAGTTAATTTTGAGGTAATCCTGAAGTAGCCTAAAGCGCCCGTTCCTTTTCTGTTAGGTAGCCTAAATGGCTACTGGTAGCCGATTGGATTTTTTGGTCGCCATTTGACCCCCCAAGGTAGCCTAAATGGCGATAAATCGCCTAATCTGGCAGCCCTGCAGAGTATTATAGTAGGCCGATCACCGAATCACCGATCGCCTATAAATACGCACGGCTATAAATCTCGATACTTCTATTCCTCGCATTGTAGCCATATTGTAACTATCCATTTTGACAGTTTCCCTCCTCCCTCCTTCATACTTCATTCCTTTGTCGTCTGTAATATAGACGCCATATTTGATACAAGACAGGAAACAAGGACGCCATTGTGATTTTACCAAGTTCGTTGTTCATTGTAATTTTACAATTTTGTACATAATGAATGTGTAAAATCTTTAAATAACAACTTGCATTACGTTTTAAAAGACTGTGTCGTGAATTGTGCTTGTAGGAGTAAGGACGGCAATCAATTTAATGTTTTTCCCCAAGATTGTAATATGCAGGACTGTAACATATAAACATGAACTGTGAAAGGATATTCTTCACGGAAAAGTTCATTGCCTCATACCAGTGAGGCTTCGTCTTCGTGTTGAAGCCTATACTACGTTATTTTTGGCTTACGAAATCAACAAATGCTCTCCTTATACAATGCACACTGACCACAATGGTAAGTACTTACCTTATTACGAATATTTTCTCATACTTTTCATTAGAATGCTACCTAATTTAACTTATAATCTACCATATCATGCAATATATGAATTAACATTTATAACATTAGTTTTATATATTTTACACAGTTGTCTTGTATTTATACTATACATTATTGTAGGTACCTAATTTGTCCTCATTTACTCCGATGATAATGATGTAAATTTTGTGCTGTAGTAGGACAGTTCCATACTATTAGGCTAGGCTAATAAATCTGCAAGTGCTGAAAACTTATTACTGTAAAAATAAGATAGAATCATAATTAACCGGAATTATTCACTTTGCACTAGGTTCTCTTATCTTCTCTCTCTGGTAATTGTGTGTGTCATACAAAATACTAAAGCATGCCACTCTTTTGTTTCAGTTGGAATTTGTACACTCTGCGATGGTCCCTTTGATGCTGTTAACGATGCCAATTTATCGGACAAACAAACATATCTCTAAAAAGCTGTGACAAGCCACATCTCGACCATGGCATTAACCCATTCTTTAATAATATTTAACTAGCCGCTATTATAAATGGAGACAGTTTATCAAACAAATGAATTAACTAAAAACTACCCGGAGAGTCACATCCTGACCAAAGTATTAACCTTACCGTATAGTAGAAAAATGGAATAGGAATATGAAAAGTAAAGCGGCTTAAAATACTAGTCTCCGTTTTTTTTTAAACTGGGCGAAAAGCATGAAGCTAATAGCGAAAAGTCACAAGATATGAGCGTATAATTAAAAAAAAACAGACGTCATATTCTATTACTGCAAATCCGTAATGTGATTTTTCCTCTAGGGCAGTTCACCGTCTGATGCGTAGCATCCCTAATACGTCTGTGCCGATAACGAATATCGCGATCAGTGTTGCCAGCAGGCAATTTAAGAATGGGCCGAAAGCAGTGCTGCCAGGGGCCAATTTTAGGCAGTAAAGGCCGACGACTTTCCATTATTGACGTCCGTCGAATTGAGGTACTACCCCCCCCCCCCCTCTTAACCTTTTAAGGGGGGTAGAACCTCAATTAAAATCACTAATTAACTCGAAAATGGGAGGTTTTTTCCTTAAAAGTTGCGGAGACCTCCCATTTTCGAGTTCTTTAATTTTTAATTCTGAGGAAAATTAAAATTAGTAATATGCGTAAAAAACAAGGGTTTCCCCCTTGTTTTGTGGGGCAAAGGGGGAGCCCTCTCCATCAGAAACAGTAATAAAAAATGGGAAACAAGAAATGTAAATTAAAAAAACAAAAACGAAAATCTTCGTTTTTCTGTTTTACAAGGGCCCATCCTTCATCTTTAATTTTACATCTATGTTTAGAACGTATGACCTATGTCTATTTCTTTATATATAAAGTATAGCACTTTAGTACAGCTTTTAGAATAAGTAGGAATTGGTCATCCAAACCAATGATTTCGATGGATTGGCTGTCGGAGGCTTAAAGGCCGATGAAGGGCCGATGGCAGCCAAAGGCCGACATAGTTTCGAAAAGGCCGAGAATCGGCCCCCCAGGGGCCGATCTGGCAACACTGCTTGGAAGGTTGACTGCTTAGAGAAAGAAAACAATAGAGAGCTGGCACTTTCTTTCTCATTCGCGCAAGAAAAGGATGCATTTATATATATTATATGTGATAGAAAGAAACAGAGCATATGATTTTTTGTCCCTCAGCGTGTGTTCAAAATCTGGCGCACCTACGGTGCGTTTTCTTCGAGTACTCATGAAATTTTCTACTTCACGACCTAGCTTTGGAGTTTTAAATTGAATTGCATTATGAAATATCGTTTATACTACATAATAGGCGCAATTGAATAAATATCCTTAGCGTGTGTTAAGTGTACGAATGATTATTTTCCGTTATTTTCTGTCCTTATCGGCGGCACGCTAGCTAGATGTCTTGTTATATTCTGTCTACGGTTGACTGACTGACTGACTGACTAGGACTAGGGATGTTAAAAAATAATCGATGATTATTTAAATTGATTATTATTTTCATAAAATCGATTTATTATTATCAATTAGATTTTTAGTAAATCTATTAAATTACGTGTCTATCGATTTTCTGAAACTGCTCGTATCTATTATACTATTCTTATCTATGGTATCTATGCTATGGATGGAAAAATCTTGCAGTAAGTTTTAATTTTATAAACAGCGCCATCTATGTGTTGGATGAAAATTCTCGAATTAAGTTCATTAAATAAAAACGGCGCCATCTGTAGGCATGTATGTAAAGTAGTTTCAGTGCAGTGAGTTTAGCAGATTATGTCACAGAATAGAAAAATTGTGCAGTTTTAACTAGATTCTAATGAACTTCAGCAGAACATTAACAGAATACGGTAGTTAAACAATAATTAGCAGGGTTTTACTTGAATAGTTGAAAATATAAATCCAATTTCTATTTACGTCTGATTAATCTTCATCTCAAGTTGCTAGGCAAAGGCCAGAAATCACAACAGTCCTGCAACGTAGGTGTTTTTTTTATTTTATTAAACTTCGTGTTAATCTAAAACTGCGTTTACCTCAATTTCTTGTTTTGTATTCATCTTAAGCCAGTACGATTACGTACGATCTAATTTATAAATAAAACTGATACTAGTACATATTTATAATTTTTTAAAATGAATATGCACCTAAATCGATGAATAACATCCAGTTTTTTGCATTTAGCATCCACTGGAACGCCCACGGATACCGTGGTATCACGGCTCAAAAGCGTGTTGACCGCCCGCGGATACCATGGTATCCAGTGGCTGTTGACCACTTTTTGATTGAGATTTCGTTTTCTGTAGCCGATCATAGACTATTAATCATTAAAATAGAAGCGCATCGGCATTGTGAAGTGAATTAGCCAACTTAATAAAATTATTTGGTACCTCAAGTAGAAAAAAAAAAAAATAAAAAAAAATGACGAAGTTTGATATTTACGTACAGGTGTGTTTGTGGGTGCGTCGGCGGCGTTAATATTTGTTATTGTTGTGAGATTATTGTTTATTTTGATGCATATTATACATAAAAATGATCGTGAAGAATAATGCTATAATATTTTGATGTAGGTAAGTGGAAATACAATCTCAATGTCTTAACTTTTTTCCCTTTGAAAAAAGCAGGTAGTTTTCGTGTTTTTAGGACTGATTTTCACTTCTACCCGTTTTTTAGAATTCTAAATTATAATTAAAACTCTTGATGTTTATTTAAGTAGCTTCGTAATACACTTAGCTTTTTAACGGTAGTTTTATCTTTATTCTAGCCCTTGTTGTTTACGAATGTCAAGTGTTTTTATCGCTCCGGGCTCGAGTGGGTTTCAAATTACATTTTTTTCGCGGAAGCTCGGACGAGTCGGATCACATTAGTCGCGAGAGCTGGGCGTTGTACTTCTAAATAATAAAGAAACGATATGTTTCGCAGAAATTTATTAGTTATTTTTATTAAAATCGATTAATTTTGAATAAGGAGAAATCTATTTTTCGATTATTTTCCATTAATCTCACATCCCTAACTAGGACTGACTTTGTGGCTGGACTGACTGGACCTGCAAAAACGCGAGTACGGTAACCTTAAGGCCTCATTTACGGAGACGCGGGGCGTCGCGCGTCGCGTGTGGCGGCGCGGCCCGCACTAAATTCAAATGTAGGGCGTTGTATGAGTGTGTTTACGGAGAAGCGATTTTACACGCGTTTGCTTGAAATGGAGCGTGTTTTACGGCGGCGCCCGCGGATGGCATCGCCGCGTCTCACGCGGCGTTCATCGTGGCGGCGCACGCAGCGGCGATTCTCGATGTCTGTAGCGGAACCTTCTGCCAGTCTATTTGGTAATCATGCAACACAGACGTAGTCACCGTCGCAATGGAGTATGATGATTGATTTTTTTTTAGAAGAATATGTTATGTCAAAGAGTGAGTTTCACCACCGCCACTCTTCCCGCCCCGCGTCTCTATAAACAGCATCATATATTGCTATAAGTTTGTGTTTACGCGTGCGATGATACGCGCCGCTTCACGCGCCGCCGCTACGTAAACAATAAAAACGTCCGACGCGCCACGAGACGCCACGGCACACGCGACGCGTGACGCCCCGCGTTTCCGTAAACGAGGCCTTACTGAGCTTAAAAAGCACGCTCTTGAGCTTGACTAAAAAATATCGATATATATCTTATCGATATTTTTTTAATATACTATACATATATCGAAAAAAAAAATGTCATTTTCGACGGAAGCATGTATGAAGACAAAAAAAAGAAAAAATAATTATATTTAAAGGCGGAACTTTTAGAGTTATCTGAAGGATAGACTTACCCCACCTTAGCTTAGTATAATATTACCCATAGATTTTTATTAAAAACCATATAACCTAATGGTAGCGCCACCAGCGGGCGATTCGGTTGCAGGCTTAGAGGAGATACCAATTACTCTTGAGGTTGCAGGCAACAAATTGGTTGCGCAACCTAGCCGATAGAAGTACCCTTCATACAACTTATACATTTAGTTGGTGGCACGAACTATGCCGCCGCCCGCCATGGTGTTCTATAATGAGATAGGGCTCTAAATCTACACGATTAAATAAAACAAACAAATAGAAATAATCAGTTTTTATTTACAAAAAAATTATATGCCTACCTACCTACCAACATATTATTATTATTTATAATAAAATAAATGGTCATTTATTTCTTATTTTAGCTAATTTAATCGCACATATCGCTAACTATAATACATATAGGTACATAATATAACAGTCATTATGAGTGTGATTTTTTCAGGTGGGCGTTGATGAACAATGCGAAAAATACTCAAAGGAGTCACGGGCCCGATTTCGACGAATACTAAAACTGGGTTATAGGATTTTTAATAAATGAATATTAATATTATTATTAACCTAGCCAGAAACCGAACCCAAAGTTTTTGGCTCACCTGTATTATTATTACATCATCTAATAGTATCGCTAACCAGGATCACATTCTGTGAAGTGGGTTTGATTCCTGTCTAGGAATATTGATTTTACAAAAATTTTATGATGCAATTTTAGTGTTCATCAAAATCGGACCGGTGACTCCTTGGAATATTTTTTTCTGGTCACTATAGTTTCGGATTCGGCAATCCACGCCCACTTGAAAGATTCACCCTGTATGTGTCCCTGTATATCCACATTAAACAGAGTAAGGGTGCCTACAAATTTGTGAATTTGAGGCCGCAGCGCGACAGCCATAGATGATACTTAATATACTGAGATAGATGCGCAACTCTAGTTTTCAATTTTATAATTGAAGGTCTGTTTAGGCTTGTTGAAAAAATATCGATACATCGATATATCGATATTTTCATCCGATATATTTTTTTTCGATATATCGATATAAAATATTAAGTATCGAAAACGTATCAAAAACGATATTTTTTTCTGGGAAAAGATCAGATCTGTATTATTTTTTCAAATTTTTTTTTGCGGTAAAAAGACGACCCTGGACCTTCATCACACAAGATCAGTGTTATTTATTTACAACGAAGCCAGCCATCCTTGTACAAACTACACAAAAAAAAAAAGAAAAAAGAAAGGTTATCTCTAGTCAAGCAGTAAGCTTCTTTTAAGTTTATGATACGCCTCTTGTCTTGCCTCTAGCCCTTACCACAGACAGACCTTTTGCGTTATCTTTGATTGCATCAAAAAATATTTCGTTCGATCGTTGGTTGGTATTGTTAATTTAGTATCTTTGGTTGCATGCGTGGATACATTGCTTGTTATATATTTGTTTGAGTTCAATTAAATAGTTTAATTACTAAATAATTAAGTTTATGTTGAAATTCAGTTGCTTTATGGACTTTATTTCCGATCTGATGGTAAGCGACACGTCTTTCTATAGACAGCTGTAAGGCATTGCCACTCAAGAAGCATTTTTATTTTGTTCCGTTAATAAGATACAATTTTGTTCCCGATATATCGATATTTTTTGTTTCGATATATCGAAGTCGATAACGATATATTTTAAAAATATCGATATTCGATATATCGATATTTTTTGGCATTTCCAACATCCCTAGATCTGTTTGCTAGATGGTGTTGCCACGGATTTATATTTACTTCGTAAAAACTGGATAGATCACTTAAATATAATAATATCACTAATTTAAACTTTATGCTACATTCTTAAGGTTTGTTTTTCATTGACACAAGTCGAAGTAGAAAAACGAGCCGAGTGAGATAGCACAAAAGTAGATGTGTGTCCTTGTCTGCCCCTTGTCAAGTAAGTTGCCAACGCAAAATATGATTCTTTTTAGTAGTTTTAGGTAGATTTCTTAAAAGTTGATTACATTTGCTTATAAGTTTTTCGTGTAATAAAACATCGAAATATAATACATCTAGGACGATGAAATGTAATATTATAAATTAGCACACGAACAACATGCAATACGTTTATTAACAATAATATTAGTAACAATTTATCATTATGAAGGTAGCAGCACTGAGCTGTTGTGTGATTGTCGACATTGTCGTAGTAAGTAATCTGGTGTCGCGCTGTACTGTTAGTGTAGGGTGACCATTGTTATGTATGGCGTCGCGGTCGTCTCGGATGATGGTTTCCATACAAACGTTGGTTAACTCAACCTGAATTTTAGAATGAAATACAGATATCCGGAAGAAAACTTTAATAGATAATTAGAAGACTCTAAATTTAAATAAATTGATTGCAACAAATTCTCAAAATTAATAATTGCTTAATACATAGTAATTTCATGACTTGCGACTAAATTCCATCCAATTATACAATACATAAAATAATTATAATTAGTACTAGCTGACCCACGCAGCTCCGCCTGCGCTATTTTTACGTTAACTAAACTTTGAATAACAGACATTCGCATCGAATACATAACCTCATTTTTTATAGTCGGTTAAAAACTGGGACCCACGTTTTACTTGCTCTCCGAATCACGGACCCGTTTAGTTCAAATGGCGTTAAACGGTCACCCATCTATTTAATGACCTTACCTAACGTTGCTTAACCCGATCGATTACAAAACCTTGATAACAACTCTCTATGAGTGTTCCCTTACTAATATTTATTATATTTTATAGAAAAATTGATAAAATCGGACCAAGCGTATAACCAAGTACCCGTTTTGACTTTAATCCCCTCTCCCAAAAGAACCGTGCTAGATTACGGGATAAAAAGTATCCTATGTCCTACCTCGTAGTAAGATCTCAAATCATGCCAAGTTTCATTTGAATCCATTCAGTAGTTTCGGCGTGATGCTCAGCCGTGATACAGACAGACAGACAGACAGACAGACAGACAGACAAAAATTAAAAAAATTACATTTTCGGCCTCAGTATCGGTTATAGAATGCCCTCCAAATATAATTTTCAAAGTATCTTCAATGTACAGAATTGGACCTGTTACAGTTTTATTATAAGTATAGATTATGTCACCAAAATTACGATTTGAACGCAAAAATCGTCTCATGCGCCTCGCAACATTCAGATTGACGGAGGTCATGCAGGGGCACCGACCGATGTGGCACCGCCCCTTGTGACCCGATCCGCCGCCAAAAGACCTTAGAAGTGAGAAAAAGAATCCTTCCACATAGTAATGCGTGGACACCCTATTAGACAGAGATACACTACTACTTTTGGACCTCTCATTCGGCTCGTGATCTTTAGTATACTGCGCTGTCCAGTTATAATACAGGTTCGTGGGTGTTGCTTAGCACGTTATACCTTTAGCTCGCTAGATGACGCTGCCTTGCCAATAATTATTTATATATCTTGAACGTTACATAGTGTAATTAAGTATAACTTTCAAAATTCCTTAGGAAATTCTAATATTCCAATGACAAAAATAAGACTGTTTTGCATTTGAACAAAACAGTTATTATGTGTGTGAAAACGCACAATATTGTAGGAAGAATGTATCTGTAGATCTTACCTTTTTTGTCTATGATTTTCCACTTTACCTCTGTTTAATGACTCTTTTCCTCGCAGCAGAGACTATACTAGTGTCCGGATTCAAAGTCATGACGCGCAGTAGTCTATGTTAACCATAGTCTTCCATGAACCTCCAGCAAGAACCTTGCTCGAATATTGTGCGTTTTCACACACATAATAACTGTTTTGTTCAAATGCAAAACAGTCTTATTATATGTGTTTCCAACGCACAATATTGTAGGAAGACTTGTTTGTTTTCTGCTGGGGGAAGAGTACAAACACTATGTGAAAGAATTATACAGTTATTTCTTATTTATTTATCTTTTTTTAAAGACAAAAATGAAATAATAAAAAAAAGAAAACTAAAATAGTAGTAATCCAATAAATCCAAATTAAAACAATCAATAAAATTATAAAAAAGGATATCCTTATCCTAATCCAAATTATTAAAGAATAAAAGAAAATTTCAACAACTCTATAAGTAACTACAATTATTGAGATCAACACAATCACATAAAAACTTCTATAAATCACATCTATTAAATGATTAAGAAATTATCCACAAGCTGGTCCCCAGTGTTTTCATTGAGTCTATTAACCTTTTCTATGGTACGGCAGTAAAACTTTCGGAAGGTTTCTGAGCTCTTCCAGTTACCTCTATTTAGAATCTCCTCTATAGGTCTATTCTCTATAAAACTTCTAGATGCAACTGCAGATCTCACACTGCCTGGCGATGCGTCTATTCCAGCCTCTCTAAAAATAGTTCTTATCCAGCCTGCAATCATGGTCTGACTAGCTGGTTTAACAACGCCAATAATGGATATAAATAGATTTGTTATATTACTTCCCTCGGAACGTCTATTCTGTGTGACTGTAATTAATTTTGTTATATGTTCTACTGGGCATAATCGTTTATCAGGGTGCTGTTTTAGTAACCACCCAGATTGTCTATTGTTAGCATTATCCGTCTTAGAGCCAAATTTTGGCCATAAGGTTATGGTAATCTGATTATTGCTGTTCTTTATAATTAAACTATTGTCAGATATCTCCAATAATGTTAGGTCGTGAATTCGTCTCCCAGAGGCTAATAAAAGAATGACTGCAGTTCTTCTAGCTATATCAAACAACGTTTCTGCACTTGGGGTGTCTTTCAGCCAATTAAAAAGTAATTCTGTATCCCAAATAGGAACTTTCTTGTCTAGGGGCTTCACTAAAGATATAGCTTTTAAAACTTGATGCACAAAGAAATTCTTTGATATTTCCTCTGAATTTGTAGCAGAATAAGTAGCTATTGCAGACTTATGCAACAGTATCGTACGATAAGCAAGCTTATCATCTAGACACAACTTGGCTAAAAATCTTGCCACTTCATTACCATGTGGTGTTCTAGGGTCAATATTGTTTAACTCACACCATGAAATCCAACGTTTTATTGGGGCTTTGTAGGTTGATAGGGTTGAGCTACGCCAGCTTTGTTTTAATAGATCTCTTTCCTCTGGCGACCAGTGTGCTATTTTATTTGCCCACCCCCAACTTTCCATGCTAAAAGTTGTAACTTGTCCACTTGAGGAGGACATCTGCCCGTTGTCAGGTCTATCAAGTTGTGATGTAAATTGTCTATTGGCACTGGTTCTGCTAGTGCTCGCGCTTTCAGATCTGTTAGCCAAAAACATTGAGTCCAATGTGGCGCTATTACTATGTAGGTTCCTACTGCCGCGTTCAGGTGGCGTAAAACTCGTGGAATGAGATTGGGTGGCGGGAAAACCCAAGCCAGCTTGAAGTTCCATTGTTGACTGAAGGCGTCGTAAAAAATGGCTGACCCATCTCTGGAGTCCCATGTCACGTAACGGTCTACCACCGCGGTTTCTTTTGATGCGAACAAGTCGATTTCTGGTACGCCCCAAATTCCGAACACGGCCTCGAAGGCCTGGGGCAACAAGTGCCATTCCGGCACTGGTCGGTTCCTTGACAGGCGGTCGGCTATGCCGTTGTACCTCCCCGGGAGGTACGCCGCCGATAGTGTGAGGTTTAGTTGCTCGGCCAACTCCAGAATCTTTGACGTCAACTCTAGTAGGGCTAACGATCGTGTTCCGCCCTCGTTCCTGATGTACGCGACAAGTGTTCGATTGTCCGATTGTACTAATATGTGAGCGTTTTGTAGGTGCCTTCTGTTGTGATTTATAGCACCGTACACTGCGAAGAGTTCTTTTACGTTTGAATGCCAAGACTCCTGGCTTGGTGTCCATCTGCCCGATAGATAGGTCCCGTTGAGGTGAGCACCCCAGCCGGAATCGGCTGCGTCTGTGGTCAGAAAATGCGTCACCTCCCTCCTGTGCATAGCCACCCAACTGTGGTCTATGGCGTTCCGCCACCAGGTTAGTTCCTGCTGCACAGAAGGGGGAAGAACTCTCTTTTGGTTTGGTTTGTGTTGCACAAACTTTCTCAGAAACCTTTGCAACAGTCGACAGTGTAAGCGCCCTCTCGGAGTGGTGATGTTTGCGAAATTGAGATGCCCTAACAGGCTTTGAGTCTCCGAGATAGTGCAACAACCTCTTTTTAGAATACGTGAAATCCTGTTCTTTATTTGAGCCACCTTCATAGGAGGTAGGGCCATGGTGACCTCCCTGGTGTTCCACCACAGGCCTAAATACTCCAATTCCTGTGATGGAGTCAGTACAGACTTTTGATGATTGACATGCCAACCTAGGCTCTCTAGAATATTTAATGTCTCTAAGACCTGAGTTTGTAACAAGGGTCTGTCCTGATTTGCTAGGATGTAGTCGTCCAGGTACACTAAAAGTCTTATCCCCCTTGAACGCAATGTCTCTGCAACCCAATTCGTCAAAATTGCAAACGTCCGGGGGGCAGAACTTAGGCCAAACGGTAAGGCAGTCAGTTGGAGTACCTGATTGTTGTAGTAGACCCGTAGAAAACGACGGTGAGGCTCTGAGATCTGAACGTGAAAATAGGCCTGCTGTAAATCGATCTTCACCATCCAATCGTTCGCCTGAAGAAAGTTGGCCACATCTATTTGAGACACTAGCTGAAAATGCTTGGTTCCCACATATTTGTTGAGGTTTCTCAAATCGAATATGGGACGCATGCCACCGTCTGGTTTCTTCACTAAGAACATCTTGGAGAGGAAACCAGGATTCAAGACTGGGGGCACCTCCAAAATTCCTTTGTCCTTTAAGTCCTGAATCATTTCTGTCATTGTTGGAGAAACTCTTGTATTGAACTTTTTTAGCAAATTGGGTGTTAAAAGTTTGAGGGGAGGTCTCATTTTGAAAGGTATGCGGCCCCTGGTTATAATTTTGATAACAGATTGATTTGCACCATATTCCTTCCATACTTGTGCATGTTCTTTCAGACATCCCCCCTTGAAAATCCGCTGACTTTGTGTATAGTCATTTTTGTTTAATATTTTGATCGGAATTGTTTCTTTTGGTACTGTTCCTTCGAAAGTTCTGATTTTTTTGAAAAAATTGAGAGTTACTTTTCCTAACTTTTTGATCAGATCTTGTATTTTTGGTATTGTAAGCAGGGAGAGATTTTTTATCATGTTTGTAAGCTGAGGTTCCAACCCTACTTGACCCTCCTTCTTTTATATAGTCAGGCTTATTCAACCAAGTCTGAGGGCCTCCCAGTGATTGAATAACAGGTAGTAAAGCTTGTTTGCTGAATAAATATTCCACACTTGGAGGAATATTTCTGAGAGTGGCCTTCAACATAGGATTGTTAATTTCCTTAAGAATTCTCTCTCTTCTTATTTCTATACACTCTCCACGTCTACCACAAATAATCTGCATTATTGTTTCAGAGCACTTATGAAGTGATGATCCTGGTCCGAGTAAAGCTGACACCTTCTCGAACAAGGTCATTGGATTTAATTCACCTGGATTTCCTGCAGCCCAATTAAGTAAATCCTGCAAACCCTGTTTTAATAAATCCTGACGCTGTAATTCTGCATTGGTCAGGCCAGCTAAAAAATTCTCTGCTGAAGCTAAAAAATCTTTTGTTTTATTAAAATGGCACAATTCTTCATTTACTTTTAATGCAACAAAACCTGGAGTTGCAGAGCAACTCTGTAATAATGCCTTATATCGTATGCCCTTCCAGGCCTGAGAATCAAAGTGCTGAAGCTGGTTAACTTTTTCAATATATTCTTTTTTAGCTGAGGGAATTACCCTTTTTTCATCAAAGTCAGTAACTAAATCGCCCAAATTCAAAACCTCTGAACTCTTACAAGGATTAACTAAGTATTGGGATGGAGAACTAGAAGGTTCTATAATGTTGCTAGGCCCAGGAAGATTAAGATTCTGTGCGTTTTTAGTAGTCGCAGTGATATAGTGAGGTAGTTGGGTCAGATATCCCGAAATATAATTAACCTGATTGATTAATGAATCAATTCGCGGGTCCTTGTTAGCACGTCTTTTGTACTTACGGCGTTTGTTCGGTGGTGGGGAGGCAAAGCCCTCTTCATCTTCCGAAGATGAGGAGGATTCACTGTCGGCTCCAGAGGCAACCAGTTCGGCTCTTGAGAACCGCTCTCCATCCGAAGCAGCGGTCTCCGACCGGCCTCCGCTAACACCATCCTTACCACTTTCGTTTTGCACTGAGTGATTACTCATTCTTGACAACGACACTCAATAGTATAACTTTATTAACTCAAAAGTGATTTGAATACCCGAAAACTAATTAAAATTCAACAAATTAAAACAAAATTTGCATTAGAAAATTTTTTGCATGTTTTCGCGGTATGATCTACAAACACTATGATTAACATAGACTACTGCGCGTCATGACTTTGAATCCGGACACTAGTATAGTCTCTGCTGCGAGGAAAAGAGTCATTAAACAGAGGTAAAGTGGAAAATCATAGACAAAAAAGGTAAGATCTACAGATACATTCTTCCTACAATATTGTGCGTTGGAAACACATATAATAATATATTATTATTGAAAATATGTAAATACTGCTTGCAAATGTACTCTGGATATAAACGCATCCACTGTTAAACTTTACTTGCGAGATATAATTACACACTAGCTCCTTCTAACGGCGTTTAGATAAAACTATATTTTTGGACACCGTAACACAGATGGCAGTGGCTTCTATTTACATTTTAATAACCACCAATATATGGGAGTTGCACCCCCCTGGCGACAGCAGCCGCGCGGGTGCGCGCGTTTATTAACCGACTTCAAAAAAGGAGGAGGTTCTCAATTCGTCTGTATATACTTATTTTTTTTTTTACTTAAATATGGATTTACATGGCAGGGCCGATACGCGCCCGTGGAGTGCCGTGTTAGAATTGCATCCCTCCATCACCTCCCGTTGGGTGTCGCAAGAGGCGACTGATCGAGAACAAAAAAACGGGCAGCAGCGTCTTTCTTTCGGATTTATCTTCCACCTATACTGCGATTCCCTGCCAAGCGTGGGGATTATGGCAACTTCAAAGAAAGAGGCCTTTGTTCGACAATGAATATCTATCGGCTGCATGACAATAATAACATGGCAGTGCGTCTGCACCGTTGCAGCCGCGCTGATATTTGAAGGCACCCCCGCATAAGATGGAAATATCGTTGTTTATAGTGACGAGACAAGCAAGACGTTCGCCTGATGGTCGCGCGCCACGCCTGCCTGTACAGTGCCAATAAAACCCTGTCTTATCGCTGAGGGTCATATTCAGTGTGGCAATACAATCGCACGTATATAATACATTTGTTAAATATCGTATAAATATTTTCCCTGATTTATCCCAGCAATGCAAATATTTCCCATACAAATCGGACAGGGGATAGCGGACACCCTGTATACAGACAACTGCACTGCATACCGCTCGCAAATTAAGACAATATCATTTTTTAAGTCTCGTAAGCCCGGTAATTCCAACAGCTAGTGCCCCTCAGAAACTGGTTGATTTTCACACAATCAATGATATCCTGGGACAATCCACGCACTAAACTAGGCAGAGCCTGCACTGTGCTACCAGACAACCAACACAAATATATATAATATACAATTTTTCTAAAATAAGTCAACGCTTGGTTGCAATCAATGATGGAAAGCGGCGATACCATCGAGGTTGGTAATGCACACTAGCTTATTAAAAGCCTATTCACTCCAACCTTGAAAATCACCCAAATTATTATCATAATTAATTACATATCTTTTATTTACATAGTATAAAACAAAATCGTACCCGCTGATTGTACTACCGAGGACACGTACGGTGTACCAGTTTTCAATCAAAATCGTTTGAACGGAGTTACGTGCGTTTATCCCGCTCGCAAGTAATTTGGGACGCCACGTGGAAGCGATTGTCTTCTAAGGCCTCATTTACGGAGACGCGGGGCGTCGCGAGTCGCGTGTTGCTTCGCGGCCCGCACCAAATTCAAATGTAGGGCGTTGGATGAGTGCGTTTACGGAGATGCGATTTACACGCGTTTGCTTGAAATGGAGCGTGTTTTACGGCGGAGCCCGCGGATGGCATCGTCACGTCTCACGCGGCGTTTCTCGCGGCGGCGCACGTAGCGGCGGCGATTCTCGATGTAGCGATGCCTGTGGCGGAACCTTCTGCCCGTCTATTTGGTAATTTGGCAAGTCACCGTCGCAATGGAGTATGATGATCGATTTTTTTTTTAGAAGAATTGTTTATGTCAAAGAGTGAGTTACACCGCCGTTGCGCAGCGGCGGGCACCGCCGCTCTTCCCACCTCGCGTCTCTATAAACAACATCGTATATTGCTATAAGTCTGAGTTTACCCTTGATACATGCCGCTTCACGCGCCGCCGCTACGTAAACAATAAAAACCTCCGACGCGCCGCGAGACGCCACGACACACGCGACGCCGCGCGTCTCCGTAAATAAGGCCTAAAGGTGATTCACCGCTTGTGACCGCGAGAGTACGCTTAGATCTTTTAAACTACGCAACGGCTTTAAATACAGTTTTTAGCAATATATAGTGTGATTCAAGACACCGAGGTTTGACCCCAGGCGAGTCCGGTTAGCTGCGGTCTTGGAACCCGCATCGAATATAATCAGAAAAGTTCGGTTTATATAAATAAAAAGTTTTTCATGGCTGGAAACTGAACCCATGACCTTTCAGGTAGCAGCCAGGGCGTCTAACCACTAGACTAACCAACATCCCGTCAAACACGTCTGGACCTCTATGCAGCGGAACCTAGAATACCCTATCCTGGTACCCCGAGTCTTGGACAGATTGGGTCGGTTTGGGCTGCGCGCCAGCCACATGGTGGTGATGTCGGAGGTGTCCCGGCCTCCTGGGTGGAGCTAGGTACTCGAACATGCTCTGTGTGTGTTGGGCCAGCATGTTGGCTAGGTCACAAGGCATTGGGTCTGTCCAGAAGAAATCGTGGTTCAGAGCTGTGTCTGCGTCATACCTGAAATATTGAGAAGTTACTTTACTAACCTTCCCGTGGGGCGCTGATCTCCTCTCGTTGGGTGTCGAGAGACGCGACTAAGCATTCTCGCTTAGTCGCTTCTCAGGAAGACGGGCAGCAGCCGTCATTCTTTTGGAATTATCTTCCACCTATACTGCGATCCTCAAGCCGCCTGCCAAGCGTGGGAATTATGACAACCCCTCCCTTTTAAGGGGGAGGCCTTAATTCAGCAACGGACGTCTATCGGCTGCTATTGATGAATGATGACTTTACTAACTGCCTTACTCAAAAACGCAAGTTAACTTTAATTCAAATTAAGTGATTTTTAAATTACATCGAAAATACAACAAACTAGGCGGCCAAAGGGATAGTAGTCGGACCAGTCCCCCCAAGCAGCACCCGCACACGTGTTGACTCGAGCAGCAGCCATCACTCGCCCCAACCATATTAATAATAAATAATAATAATAATAAAATAATTTATTCAGTCTAAAAATAGGTGTAGTACATTGTGCATACCTAATCTATACTATAATAAAACTCAAAGAGCACTTTTTCTGTACATTGAATATTTTTCCAAAATTTCTATGTGGGTATCCCCACATAGAAATTTTGGAAAAATATTCAATGTACAGATTCAATGTACAGATTATACTATCGACATAGAGGCCAAAACAATTTTTTTTGGAATTATTGTCTGTCTGTCTGTCTGTCTGTCGTTCTGTTTGTCCAGGTATCATTTGAAAACCTGTGGATGGATTTTGATAGGACTTTCACTGATGTGTTGTGTAGAAGTCAAGGTATAAATTGGTATATAAAACATCACGCTATGTTTCATAGGGGCTAAGCAGTGAAACATTACTTGCACATATTACCACGTAATTTC
The DNA here is from genome assembly GCA_911728495.1 of Furcula furcula. Taxonomy (NCBI): domain Eukaryota; kingdom Metazoa; phylum Arthropoda; class Insecta; order Lepidoptera; family Notodontidae; genus Furcula; species Furcula furcula. The sequence continues at coordinate 51,075,948 of OU452242.1, forward strand.
CTTTGTATGAGAATAGGGTAATTATAGACTGATCAGTTAATCATTAAGATATGTATTATTACGCTATATACAATAGGGACTGAGCAGACATTTAGTTTGAATAAGATATGGTAGTGGCGAAGGGTCAATTTTTGTAAGGGGTAAGCCGGTCCGTTACTTACACCCAGGACATTTTCATTAGATTTCCGTATTGTTCTAAGTACGTTGCTGATAGCAATATGACATTATATCTTTGAAAAGTTAAAATTTGTAAATCCCGAGCGGATCCAAACTACACACATCAAAAGTGTCTAGGGATCAACATATATTTTTGCAATAACTTTTCTCCTGATTGATATTAATTAAAATTTTCTTTAAGGATTCATCAAATAAAGTGTTTTCGTTTGTCACAGTAACGATAAACCAAGTCACCTTTGCATTAATAAAGAAATTTGCCATTTTCCTAATAAAGGGATTTTTGACATTTGAACCACTAACACAAAAGTTCGAAAAAAAGACTGAAATAACAGTTTTCTTTAAAATTTTATTGGGTAACTTAAACAATTAATAATCCGTGTTTCTACCGCGAACACTAACAACACAAGAACATCGGTTTGGCATACTCAAAATGAGTTCATCCAAATCACGCTGTGGAATGGCCGCCCATGTTCGTTGCAACAACAAAAAAAGGTCTTCTTGCGACTGGATACCCTCCATATTCGGCAGAGCTCTTCTCTGTAGCATATCCCATGCATGCTCAATCGGGTTCAAGTCTGGCGACTGAGCAGGCCAGGGCAAGACATTGATGTTAGCTGCGGCGAGAGTCTGTCTTACAACTCTTGCGGTGTGCGGTCGTGCATTATCATGCATTAACTGAAATAAGGGACCGATTTGCACTTGCATGAAGTGAACCTTCATTCCCGAAGACCGCTACGGGTACCACCTATCATCATCAGCCGGAAGACGTCCACTGCTGAACATAGGCCTCCCCCTTAGAACGCCACAATGAACGACAATTGGCTATTTGCATCCACCGGTTACCTGCGACGCGCACAATGTCGTCTGTCCACCTAGTGGGAGGCCTGCCAACGCTGCGTCTTCCGGTTCGTGGTCGCCACTCGAGAACCTTTCTTCCCCAACGGTTATCGGTTCTTCGAGCGATGTGGCCTGCCCATTGCCACTTCAACTTGCAGATTCTGAGAGCTATGTCGGTGACCTTAGTTCTTCGGCGAATCTCCACATTTCGGATTCTGTCGCGCAAAGAAACTCCGAGCATAGCTCTCTCCATGGCTCGTTGTGTGACTCTGAACTTTTCTAAAAGGCCAGCCGTTAGAGACCACGTCTCAGTACCATATGTCATCACTGGCAACACACACTGGTTAAAAACCTTCGTCTTCAGGCACTGCGGTATTTTGGACGAGAAGATATCGCGTAGTTTCCCGAACGCTGCCCATCCGAGTTGGATTCTTCGGGCGACCTCTTTGTCAAAGTTGGACCGACCTAACTGGACAGTTTGTCCTAGGTATACGTAGTGGTCAACAACTTCGAGTGTATCGTTCCCAACAACTACCGGTACGGGTGCAACATGGACATTAGACATGATCTTCGTCTTGTCCATGTTCATTTTAAGACCCACCTGTTGGGAAACGCTACTGAGGTCGCTGAGCATCGTATTGAGGTCCTCCAGCGACTCTGCTACAATGACTATATCGTCGGCAAAACGAAGGTGAGTGATGTATTCGCCATTGATGTTGATGCCGAATCCGTACCAGTCCAAGAGCTTGAAAACGTCCTCCAATGCGTTTGAGAACAGTTTCGGAGAAATAACGTCTCCCTGTCTCACACCTCGCTGCAATGGGATTGGTTTCGTGCTCTCTTCCTGTAGTCGGATCGACATGGTGGCGTTGCTGTACAAACACTTCAACACTTCGATGTACCTATAGTCAATGTGGCACCGCTGGAGGGACTGCAATACCGCCCAGGTCTCGATTGAATCGAAGGCTTTTTCGTAGTCCACAAACGCTAGACATAATGGCCGATTATACTCCTCGGTCTTCTGTATAATCTGGCGGAGCGTATGTATGTGGTCTACGGTGCTAAAGCCTTTTCGGAACCCGGCTTGTTCGGGAGGCTGGAAGTCATCAAACCTGCGTTCGAGACGGTTCGTAATGACTCTCGAAAACAGCTTGTATACATGGCTCAGGAGTGAGATGGGTCTATAATTCTTCAATAAAGTGTTATCACCTTTTTTGAAGAAGAGAACCACCACACTCCTGTGCCATGCTTCTGGCGTAGTACCCTCGAGTAAGACGGAATTAAATAACTTCTGGAGGACTAAAAGTACCGGTTTTCCACCCGCTCTCAGAAGTTCTGTTGTGATTCCGTCTTCACCCGGCGCCTTGTTGTTCTTAAGCTGTTTGAGAGCCATTCTAATCTCGTACAAGCTGATGTCTGGGATGTCCTCAGTGTAGTGTCGGGTTAGTTGGGCTCTGGTGTCCTGAGCTGTTCGGGCAATGGGTTTTCGTGTCGAGGTGTACAACTGTCCGTAGAACCTCTCGAGCTCTCTCAATATCTCCGACTTTGATGAGATGACACTGCCGTCGTCGATCTTCAGCTTGGTCACTTGGCTTTGCCCAATAGACGAATTCTTTGCAAACACTTTAGAGCCTTGGTTCCGCTCAATTGCGTCCTTAATACATGCTGTATTATAGGAACGCAAGTCGTGTCGCATGGATTTCGAGATTCGTCTATTGAGTTCAGCATATTCCGACATATCAGCTGAAGATTGCAGTCTCATCTCAGTTCGGGTTTCCATTAACTTAATGGTTTGATTGGAGAGCTTCTGAGGCTTATTACGGCGTGGGGTCTTAAAGAACTTGGACCCCACTGCATGGACAGAACATACAATCACCATAGAACTTTAATCTATATTATATTTAAAAGAAAGTCGTGTTAATTTCACTATTTATAACTCAAGAACGGCTCAACCGATTTGGCTGAAAATTGGTAGGGAAGTAGCTTAGGAGCAGGAGACGGACATAAGATACTTTTTATACCTGTAGGTTAAGGTTAAGCAACGTTAGGTAAGGTCATAAAATAGATGGGTGAACCGATTTGTATGAAATTTTATGTGCATATCGGGTAGGTCTAATAATAGGCCATTAATTATATTTCATGCCGCTAGGTAAAGGTTAAGCAACATAAGGCAACGTAATTAAATAGATGGGTGAACGGATGTGTATGAAATTTTGTGTGCATATCGGGTAGGTCTGAGAATAAGTCGTAAAGTATATTTCATGCTGCTGATACCATGATTGACGGATATATAGAATTGAGGGATCGGAGGAGTTAGGTGGAGCAAGAGGGGGGGGGGGTGAGATGGAGCAAGTTGGGAGAGAGAGATGGGGGGGATAGGGTTCAGAGAGGGGACAACGGGGAGAGGAAGAGGGGGAATGTGACGGGGACACATGCGGGTGGGGGAAAGAGAGAGGAGAGAAAGAGCATAGAATAGGCATGTTGACTTTAGAGTCAACATGCCTATTCTATGCTCTTTCTCTAATTTAGCTGTATTTGAGTAATTTATTTGCTTAAATATCACGAAAATCTCTATATTATTATGAAAATGAGATGCATTTTTGTAATCAGTGCAATTTGTTCTAATATTTAAAACCACAGATTTATTGGTATTGTGCTAACACAATATTTAAAACCACAGATTTATTGGTATTGTGCTAACACAATACCAATAAATCTGTGGTTTTAAATATTAGAACAAATTGCACTGATTACAAAAATGCATCTCATTTTCATAATAATATAGAGATTTTCGTGATATTTAAGCAAATAAATTACTCAAATACAGCTAATCGCCATTTTGTAATAAACGCTGATCAGAGTGAATGACGTCAATCCTGTGTAAATAATCAACTGTCAAACTGTCATCTCAACTTTTTCTTTCATACAATGATTCACTTTTAACTTTTATACCTAGACAGATGTTTATTTACACCGCCGTAGTGACGTCACAACATGGCGCCATGCACCGGCCATCGTTTTGGAACGAAATTCAAACTCTATTTTAAAAATTGAAAATATTGCTATTAATTGTAAATTTAATACAAAAATATGATTATTTTCGGCAATAGTAGACCCGTAAGTACATTATAGAGTATTTTTTCAAAATTAGTCATCATGCCTATTACATTTTTCTTATAAGGCTTCAATCCCGGCTGGGTCCTAAAAGAAAACTCGCATTGTTCCTTTTAGAACCACATTGGCTTGAGGGGATAATAGAGAGAGAGAGATGGAGAGAAATAAATCAAGGGAGGAGGGAGAAAAGGGGAGCAAAATGTAATAAAAGCGCGGGTGGAGCTGCGCGGGTCAGCTAGTAATTTTACAAAATTGGAAGAAGTACAAGTTGTAAAGACAAACTTAGGTAGGTACTACATTATATTTGGGATTCAGCCTGATTTCCTAGCTAGGTTACATATATGTAACCTGTATTTAAGAGAATCAGTACTGCGCCCCCAGATTGGTTACCAATTTAATTATTCGAGTTTGCCTATAAAAAATGTGTACGCATGTTTGTATGTGTGTGTGTACTGATGTGTGCGTGTGTACTGAGATGTGTGTGTCTGTATGTAAGTATTTTAAAATAATTAAGTATAAGACAGTATAAGAAGAAAAGGTATGTATTTTAGGATTTCTTTATGTTAGTGTTATCAAGTACTTCTCTGTTTCCTCATATGTTAGATTAAGTAGGTGATTACGGACTGATATTTTACAATCATGTAGTGTCAAGTGATAAATTGGTAATGTTTTATTAGTTTTGTTATAGAGACTGGGACCAAGATAGAAGAAGAATTTTTTTTTAGCTTCAAGCCAGTCAAAAGTTTTATTGAGGCCGTGTTGCGCCACAACTTCGAGTTCCGTCCAGGTATTTGCCACGAATGTTATTGCTGTATCATCTGCGTATGAAACTATGTTTGAGTTATGGAGATTTAAATTACAGAGGTCATTAATGAAGATAATAAATAAGGTTGGGCTGAGTATCCTACCTTGTGGTACTCAAGTTCTTTCTGGTCAGATATTCTGCCGCCAAGCAGCAATGGGTAAAAATTTCTGTTTCAGTGTGAAGGGTACTGTAGCCGGTGATATTACCGGACACAAGAGACTTGCTAACTAATGTTTCGGGTGACGAACGACAATGCAGTGTTGGTTATCATCTTCAAGTTCTATATATTTATTTAACACATAGTACACTGTGTACATCATTCAATCATACCTCTTAGCGGGATCCAGTTGCAACAGCTTATCCAGAAGGTCGCAGCCGTAGGGGTCCTTCACGTACGGCTTGAGCCGCTCCTTGACCTTCCGCTTCTGGCCTTTAGGTAGCTCCATCTTGTTGTACAAGTCCAGGTTCTCGACTCCAGGCCATACGTCCGGAGTGCACGACCCGCAGAGCTGGGATATGAGGATCAGTTGCTGCTGTTCTGTTGGACCCTGAAAGGACAACACCAATATATGTAAGTTTAGCGAGGCGTCTGCGGTGCTGAAGGGAGGGTCCTTCGAACGAGCGAGATGTGATGCTCGGTCAGGGTCGAAGCCACCAACAATTTATGTTGCAGTGTTGTATCACAGTCTATAAACCAATACAGTCGTCCAACGAAGCCATCTAGACAGGGCAATCGTGCGGGGTGAGAGGGGTGAGACGCGGGTAGGCGCGCCCGAGCTGCGTACGCTGCTGCCGCCCAAATTAGTTAGTAGCTCGGGACATAACTTTCAGGGCTGACTCGTATTTGTTTTAATTAACCGACTTCAAAAAGAGAATTCGTCATGTATGTATTTTTTTGCAGTTATAATGGTTTATACTACCTGTGCTGTGTGAGAGAGATATTATTTTACACATTTTCAATTCCAAAACGACGGATTTCTTTATTTCAAAAAAATGTTATTGGTGTCATTTTCGAGGTTTCTCGGGGTGCTGATTACGAAAATGGCATCCATTTTCAAATTCAAAATGGCGCATTTTTTAAATAAAAAAAAAATATTGGTGTCATTTTCGAGTTTTCTCGGGATGCTGATTACGAAAATGGCATCCATTTTCAAATCCAAAATGGCGGACATTTTCTTTTTTCAAAAAAATGTTATTGGTGTCATTTTCGAGGTTTCTCGGGGTGCTGATTACGAAAATGGCATCCATTTTTAAATCCAAAATGGCGAATATATTCTTTTTTCAAAGAAATGTTATTGGTGTCATTTTCGATGTTTCTCTGGGTGCTGATTACGAAAATGACATCCATTTTTAAATCCAAGTTGGCGAATATTTTCTTTTTTATTAAATGTTAGTGTCATTTTCGAGGTTTCTCGGGGTGCTGATTACGAAAATGACATCCATTTTCAAATCGAAAATGACTGACATATTTTATACATTTCATTAACAGAAATTTCATATCCAGTAAATATACAAACCGAAAATATTTTTCAGTTGGCTATTTATAATAAACGATTTGGAAATTTATTAATTAATTACAATATATTACATAACATTGTAAAACTCTATTTGTATTTGTCTCCACGAAATGCCTCTTTGTATTTCTTACTATGAAGAACTTCAATAAATAAAGTAAATAATTATAAACAAAGAAATCATTACCATCCCGTGCGCTAATAGAAATATAATTTACTTAGTATTTTAGTATAATATAATATTTTAAGTAAATTATAAAAACAAACTGTGACAACCCTACGTGCTACGGAGTACGCCATGCGGTGTCGGCTTTTACTCAAACATCAAAGGCGTCGAACTACTGTATTAGTTTATATACTGTGGTTGTATATATTATAAGGCAGAAATAAGAGAAACACTGAATTTATCACTATAATTATTTATTAGCACAAAACACATGGCGCGAAAACGAGAAGTGTCACCCGAGCGTGTAGTGCGGGGACACGTCAATCCGTATTAGCATTAGTGAGGTGCCCCGACAGTATAGATATTGTCGATTTCAATTTTCTTGTCTAACAATATGCTCCAAGTTAGAGAAACTTCATTGCGCGATTTAGGATAGGAGGTGGCACTATCTGTCGTGTTGTGGTCGTATCGCATCGTTATACCACATGTGACGTCATCTGATTATGAAAAGTCGCCACATTGGAATTTTGAATACCTAGGGATTTCTATGGCTGGTGACTATAAATCTGGGCCGCACGTCAACCCAGTGCACACATAATGGATCCTTGTGTGTGCATGCCCTAGCCCTTACTCTGTTGCTGACGTGTCGAAGATTTCCTTGAGGTACGCAACGATTGCGCCAGCTTGGAACTTGTACATAATCATTTGGCTTAGGATAGGCTACTCCCAGATAATTTAGGGTCCTATCTCATTAGAACACCAGGTGGCACCACAGTTCACGCCACTAACAAAATGTGTACAATTGTATTGAGGGTACCACACCTGGTATCACCTTGGTTGCGCCACCAATTGTTGCGGCCACCGACTCACACGCTGGTGACGCAACCATTAATATGTATAGAGCTATTTGGCGTCTCACGAACTCCACCACCAGTTGCGCTACCAACGACCCACCCGAATCAACACTGTATAGATAAATTATGTTAATAGGAAAATTGTGCATCAACGGTGTTATGTAGACTGTACACCACACATGTAGACTGTTTTTAGTGTGTGAAAATTTAATGCATTATCGAAATAGTTCTTAATTTATACATCTATTTATTATTTAGCTATAACCTATTGAAAAGGAATATTATTTGTACAGAATGTTTTAAACTTCATCAGGGTGATTGGCAGCTCGTGATTTGTTATTTAGACAAACACATTTTTGTTCACAATGAAAACAACAACATACTAATTATTAAAATATACAGGGTGTCCGGGTTTGTGGATAACGGAGCTGGTTATGCTGGCAGTAAACCAATATTTGTTATGTAATTTTAGTAATCTATCAGTGTAATTGTTAGTTGTCCCCAAAAAAGAGAAAAAAAAAGAGAAAAAGTAAAAAACTCTTAATTTAAAAATATCATTGAAGCTAGCGTCTTTCAATCACATTAACTATCTAGAGCGGAATCTAGCGCTTTTCTTGAAGTGATCTAGCGCCTAGTACTCAGATGGACCTGGCAGCAGTGTCCAGGTCAAAACAGCTTAATTGCGGTATTAAGCTTTTGAAAAGCAAATAAAAAGATATATTATTTTCCTTTGTGAATCTTAAGTTGACATGTCAATGTCGATGTCCTAGCTTCATGGAATCATATATAAGGCAGTACACTTAGGATGGATAGGTTATTTAGGATGGGTAGCCATGACAGATATTTCAGTGTGTATCCTTAATATATTTAAACATTAATATATTTTAACATTATCTCGCTTTATGCAGAGAACTGCTCCAATATACCAACCTGCATGATAGGTGAGCGTGTCCACATTTCCGCCATGATGCATCCCGCACCCCACATGTCCACAGGTGGCCCATAATTGCGGTCACCTGAACAGTAGATTGATGACTTTAGTGGTAGTTAGGTAGGTGACATACTTACAATCAAAACACACTGCCAAATATGACAGACAAACACAAGGCCTCACAGATCACACCTCCACCTGTTTTAGTGTAAAAAAATTAGATAAAAAAAAATATATTATGATTTTGGGCGACTCCAATCAAAGTCCAGCTCACAATCTAACTCTGGCCTGGAGTGTTGAATAAACCAATCCAGTTTTGTTTTTAAATTTGTTTTAACAAAATTAGTAGAATTAGGGTTGACATCACTGGAAGTGCGGAGACAACATGGAGATCTAATAGTGACGTATAAAATCCTGACAGGACACTACAATGTTCCAGAGCTTGATAAAATGTTTCTACCAAACAGAAATGTACCATTGAGAGGACATTCACTAAAGCTGTCACGCTCCTTAAGCGCTAGCAACCCTAGACACCACTTCCTAGGCAATAGTGTAGTGACAATGTGGAACAGTTTGGCCGAGACAGTAATCAGTGCGCCCTCAGTTAATGCATTTAAAACCAGACTAGATAAACACTTTAAACACAAGTGAACAGTGATATGCACGCATGAGCTTTAAGCTGCTTGTGCATTATTAAATAATAATAATAAAATGGTGAAATACACACCATCCGTCCTTGATGGGTAAGTAATATTGTATAATATCTTTGAAATAAGCCACCATACATACCTAATAATAATTCAGGAGGTCGATACCACAGTGTGACTACTCTGTTAGTATATTTATTGACTTGACCAGACTTAGCCACACTAAATGCTCTTGCTAAACCAAAATCTGCCAACTTGAGTATCCCATTCTTGGTAATCAACACATTTGCAGCCTTCATGTCCCTGTGCAATATTTTATTGCTATGAATGTAATATAAACCATTCAAAAGTTGCTGCATAACTTTTTTAATCTCTCCCAAGCTGAATTTCACATTCACATTAGATAATAAGCCCGCCAAATCATGTTCACAAAAGTCGAATACTAAATAAAATGTTGATCTATACTTATTGTGTAATGTCGCTTTAGTCCTACATATTTCGATTAAATTCACGACGTTCTCGTGTTTCAGGAGTTGCAAGATCTTGATCTCTCGCAGCGCTGTGATCGGGAAACCTTCTTTTTCGTTGTCCATGAGCACTTTCTTCATCGCGACGAACTTTTTACTGCTGTTGCGTGCGCGAGCTTTGAACACCTCCCCAAACGTGCCCTGCCCGATTTTGGCGACTTTCTCGTACTTTGAGGATTCGTCACAGAATGGAAAGTCGAAATCCTCGATGTATTTCTCTTTTTCCCTCATGCTTAGTATTGTTGAACTGGTGGTCAATACGGGCTGCGTAGGCTCCCGCGGAGCGCTAACGGCTTGCATTTTGGCAGCAATTTTGACGGGTTTCTAATAAAATTTCGGGTGAAAATCTATTGCTTATTATATTGTAAAAATCGTTACACTTCCTATAATTTCATAATACTACCTAATCAATTGAAAACAAAGTATTATCATTATCAGTTCACTTCACTTGTGGTTCTTTTCATAAATTTGACAATTGTGAATCTTGACAATTTGACAACACGCACACCACAGACGCACACTGACTGTGACAGGTGACACCTCAGATTCCTTCCTCCAAGGCCGCGTTCCACTTGGATGTGCGTGTGGTGTGAGGGCCCGTTTGTTAAAACTCTTTGAAAATAGGCTTAGGATTTTGTGAACATTCCCAAAGAATTGTGAAAGTTGAAATCAGATTTTGTGAAAATCAAAAAACCGAGATATAGCCAGTAAAGTTGGGTCCTCGGTTCTCACATTGAGGATTGAGGGCCCACCTGTACCGGATAAACTATGGACACTACAGATAAAGTCTTTATACCAAAATTTAAGCTATTGCGAAACAAAATTTGTGAATACGATATATTCTCGCTAAACACTGTCCTACTTTGTATATCTTCGTTCAAAATGGGCCCTCAATCCTCACACTTGTAAAAGTTTACTACGCAAATAAAATGAAACCATTAACTTACAGGTACTGTTTGAAATCCTATAAGCTACTAAATAATTTGTGAAAATTTGTGAAAGCAAGAACAGATCAATCAATCAATCAATCAATCATTTATTTATTTGTAAACATAGGTACACATAGATGTTATAGATGATTACAAGTCCGCTATGTTTGCCAACGAATGGCGTACAAAAATTGGAATACATTAATAATAATTTTATAACTAGGATTTCGAATAATTACAACTAGGTACTACTACTAGGTAGATCACCACTTCTTGTTGTTTGAAACTTATGACCTTTACAAAATTCGGGCCCTCAGTTCTCCATTTTTTATGTTTTCGTAGTATAACTTTTATTGTATGAAATTAAGACGGTTACAAAATTGTCTGTTTTTGTGAAAAAAATTGTGCAACAAATTGGTGTTATTTGTTATTCAAAGAATTACGATAAAACTATAAATCTTAATAATACCGAAAACGACTATTTTTTGATGGTATATATGGTTAGGGTGACAATATTTTATTCCCCTTGTAATTTAGTACATTTTATTTAGTATAAATCAAACCATGAATGATCTATGTAATAACGGTTGTCAACTTTAATAGTCACTCTAAGAATTGTTTAATTCAATTTCACCTAATTTATAAATAGTAAAGTTTTTCAAATTATTTCGTACTCCAAAAAACATCTTTGTTACCTAACAATAATAACCCCGAATCTCGCAAAGGAAGTTTCTTCAACTTGGAGAATATATACAACATCCGGACAACAACTGCCGGGGGCTGCGGCCCAGACCGGGCATCACAACTCGCTCGGTCGAAGGATCCTCCCTCAAGTACCGCCGCCGCCGCCGACGCTTCGCTAAATATATATATGTATACAATACAATACAAATATTATTTATTGTACACCAAAAGAGAAGATACAGTTTAAGAAAATAAAATTACAGTGTGACAATTTAAGGCGGTATTATCGCCAAAGCGATCTCTTCCAGACAACCTTGGGGTACAGGACAGTATGTTGAAGGGCAGGTGTAATTACAACATTAGATAAGTATATATATAAATAAAAATATAATAATATAAAATGTATATTATAATAACGATAGACGAAGATCATGTCTAATGTCCATGTTGCACCCGTACCGGTAGTTGTTGGGAACGATACACTCGTAGTTGTTGACCACTACGTATACCTAGGACAAACTATCCAGTTAGGTCGGTCCAACTTCGACAAAGAGGTCGCCCGAAGAATCCAACTCGGATGGGCAGCGATCAGGAAACTACGCGAAATCTTCTCGTCCGAAAACCAGTGTGTGTTGCAAGTGATGACATATGGTACTGTGACGTGGTCCCTAACTGTTGGCCTTCTAGATAAGCTCAGAGTCACACAACGAGCTATGGAGAGAGCTATGCTCGGAGTTTCTTTGCGCGACAGAATCCGGAATGAGAAGAAGAAGAAGAAGAAAAAACATTTATTTGACATGAACATACAATATTACATTACAGACATTTACAAACTATGTATACAAAAAAAAAACAAAAAAACATAAGAAAAATGAACACTTAAAATAATGTTAAGTCTAATATCCTGTATGCCATGACAAAAAGGACACCAACTCAGCATGAGCAGGGTGGAATGCACCCAGCGCTGATTTTCAGTTGGCAACCCTATTTTTCTTTGTTTTTAGTGACTCACGGAGGTAAGATAAGAAACACAGGTAAGAACATATAACTACGAAATTATAAATACAACAAATAATAAATTCTTTAAATAAAAGTAAAGAGGCGAACAATAAAATAGTAAGGCTGTATGAACAAACACAGAAAGAGTACGTATGGTCATAATAATAATAATAAAATAGCCTAAACAGCATACTTATTTAATAAATAATAAATTAAATTAAAAATGAAGATTAAAATACACAGTTGTATTTATATAGAATAAATTATGAGGAGATTCGCCGAAGAACCAAGGTCACCGACATAGCTCTTAAAATCTGCAAGTTGAAGTGGCAATGGGCAGGCCACATCGCTCGGCGAACCGATAACCGCTGGGGAAGAAAGGTTCTCGAGTGGCGACCACGAACCGGAAGACGCAGCGTAGGTAGGCCTCCCACTAGGTGGGCAGACGACATTGTGCGCGTTGCAGGTAACCGGTGGATGCAAATAGCCAATTGTCGTCCATTGTGGCGTTTGAAGGGGGAGGCCTATGTTCAGCAGTGGACGTCTTCCGGCTGGTGATGATGATGATGATGATGATTATAATAATATATAAATTAACAAATAATGAATTTCATGATGTAGCTCTATGACTTTATATGAGTATGAATTAGAGAAAGAATAGATTTACGGAAGAGAAAGATAATAAGAGGTATAAGTTTTAAATGAATCCAGATTCTGAGCTCGTCTTATATTCTGTGGCAAGAAATTCCACAGACGGTCAGCTTGAACAGTAAACGATTTCGTGTATGCATGAGACGTATGAGAAGATGTAACTAGACGCAATTGGGAGGAAGTCCGAAGGGGGTGATGTTGGGAAGTAAAAAATATATAACGCTCCTTTAAATAAAGTGGTGCCCTAGGATTGTAAAGAATAGTATAAAGCAAAGAAAGGATATGAGTATTCCGGCGAAGGCGAATAGGGAGCCACTTGAGCCTGTTCCGAAACATGGAGACATGGTCATATTTGCGCAAGCCAAATATGATCCGAATACAGAAATCCTGATGTCGCTTAAGTTTGTTTAATAGCTCCTCAGTAAGATCTAGATAGATGACGTCAGCGTAATCAAGATGAGGCAGAAGTAAACACTTAGAGAGTGCAATTTTGGTGTCAATTGGCAAAAAATTACGAAGTCGCCTAAGTGAACCAGCAACAGCAAACAACTTCCTGCTTACCTCAGCAACTTGCGGAATCCATGACAAAGTTTGATCAAAAATGATACCTAGATTTTTAACTTCTTTGCTGTATGGTATGAGAACTCCATCAAAAATGATAGGTGGTAACCGGTCCCAGTCAACCCTAGCAATGAGAGCTTTGCTGCCAATAATAATGTTTTTTGTCTTGGATTGATTCACTGTTAGACCAAAACGACTGATCCAGTTAGAGATTACAGTTAGGTCATTATTTGTAAAGTGGATTGCAGATGGGAGATCAGTTAAAGAAGATTGCCTATAGATTTGCAGGTCATCAGCATAAAGATGGTAGGATGAAGAAATGTTATCAGTAATAGAGGAGATAAAGATAGAAAAAAGAAGTGGAGATAAGACACCTTGAGGAACTCCGGCAGTTGTACTACACCACGTAGAAAAAGTCTTATCAACTCTAATTCGCTGCCGACGCCCAGACAAATAGCTGCTGAACCAGTCAACAACCGATGAAAATATATTAAGTGTACGTGTGCGTGTGTGTGTGTATACATATAGATCTGTGGGATGTATAGCCCACTGATATGACGAGGTGACCAGCGATAATAAAAAGTCTTGTATAAATAAATGTCTATTATAATTAATAAAAGTTTACAATAATCGCGTGTTCACTGTGCCTGTCAAACCGAGACTGTCTGTCGACACATGCCGTTACATATTATCTACCAATACAATAATAAAGCCAATATCGGTTTGAAAAAAAAAAGCACTTTTTAAATACTTATGTCCTCTATTTTATGGTGAATAAATGATTAATATTTAAAAAATATGGTCACCCTATTTTCTAATTCAGAGAACAAAAATAAAACTTGATTTTCTTATACAATAAAGTGACTTTTAATTTATTTCTGGTATCAAATTGATTGCACAATTTTTTTCACAAAAAGAGAATTTGGTATTCGTCTTACATTTCATACAATACAAGTTATACTACGAAAACATAAAAAATGGAGAACTGAGGGCCCGAATTTTGTAAAGGTCATAAGTTTCAAACAACAAGAAGTGGTGATCTGTTCTTGCTTTCACAAATTTTCACAAATTATTTAGTAGCTTATAGGATTTCAAACAGTACCTGTAAGTTAATGGTTTCATTTTATTTGCGTAGTAAACTTTTACAAGTGTGAGGATTGAGGGCCAATTTTGAACGAAGATATACAAAGTAGGACAGTGTTTAGCGAGAATATATCGGTTTCACAAATTTTGTTTCGCAATTGCTTAAATTTTGGTATAAATACTTTATCTGTAGTGTCCATAATTTATCCGGTACAGGTGGGCCCTCAATCCTCAATGTGAGAACCGAGGGCCCAACTTTACTGGCTATATCTCGGTTATTTGATTTTCACAAAATCTGATTTCAACTTTCACAATTCTTTGGGAATGTTCACTAAATCCTAAGACTATTTTCAAAGAGTTTTAACAAACGGGCCCTCACACCACACGCACATCCACTTGGGGCGAACGCAGCCAGTCGTTGCACATAGCGACCACGCCGACCCATCTCAAAAGGTGGGTCGTCGTGGTCGTTGAGAAAATTGGCAGCATTTTCAAAACTCAAAGTATCAAAGACGGTGCCCGTGAAGCTTACGTTATTCAATGCGGAAAGAGATTATTTTAGTAGAAATGAATGTTTCTGCATCAAAAGACATTTTAATTACATTTGAACGTAAATTAATCAAATACTATAAAAAATTAAATTGACAGAATTTGAATATTTATGACGGGCCTGTTGGTCTAGGGGTTAGACTCCCTGACAGCTATCCGATAGGTCGTGGGTTCAATTTCCCGCCGAGCGTCTGGGTGTTATTTATCTATTTAAGTATTTTTAGAAACCCTAAGTGGAAATAATAAAAAAAAAGAACAATGGTACATACCCAAACTGGTTTATTGACACTAAAACATCACTGACACAAAGGTTACACATACTGTGACACATTTACAGGTAATTATAAAAATGTGGGGACTTCCCCAAGTAGTCACCGCCATCCCCAACAAACTATAACAGTTTTGAAATATTCGACAGTATGTATTTACAAAAAAAGGATATAAGTATTATAATTGATCCAACCGTTTATTTTCTTTTTGACAGCACCAATAGAACGTAACTGCGTCATGTTACGCAAAAGTTCACTTTTAAATGCGAGGTTTTAAAAATATGACAACTGCCTAAGCTTGCTCCTTGATCCCGTATAATAATCATCTTTGACAAATTGAGTCCTTATGTGCAGTAGTTTTTTTTATAAATTACATAAAATAACAAACGTTTTTAAAAATTTACGTTCTATGGCTATCAACATAGTGATGTTACGATTGAGATATCGATATTGTTTATTAACTATTTTTACACGGGTATAATGTAGCATTCTAATGTAGTATAATTATAGATTGGTATGAAATGATATGAAACAATTATTGTGACATTTACTTTTATTTATTTATTAATCAAAATCAGATTCATCGTCGCTGTCACTCGAGCTATCGCCGACATTTATAATTAATTGTTGATTCGTATTATCTATCGCCACGTGTTTATCCCAATCTGCCATTATAGTTTCTTGTGTTTTTTGAATTACATTTTGCCAGTTTTCCACAGTTATTTCCACACATGCATTTTTTAATAAATCAAGCATTTTGTTTGCCGTCAATGGGGGTTTTGTGTTATTTCGAGCGGCGTGTCCTTTTACTTGAGCCCATATTAATTCAATGGTATTGTATTGACAATGATAGGGTGGAAGTCTAAGAACCCAATGACCATGTTCTGCAGCTATTTCGTCGATCACATATCGTTTTGGGAAGTGTTTTTTTGTTCGTAATATATTTAATAATTGTACTTTTAGTAAGGAGTTATCAACATTTTCGCCATGTCGTTGAAGCTAGTCAATGATTACTTGTTTTTTGTCGGCCTGGGTCGGCATTTTATCAATTTGGCGTGAGTGATAGGATGCGTTATCCATAATAATGACTGACGGTTCTTCCAATGACTGCACAATTTCCTTAAACCGACTTTCATAAACCTCAGAATTCATTTCTTCGTGGTACTCAACTGTTTGGATTTAAAGCCCAACAAAGGATAACATCATTATTGGTATAATAATAAAGCCTAATTTCAATTTAAAAATAATAAATTGCGTATTTTTGCAAAATTAGCAATCTGAACAAAGGTCTCTCCCTCAGAAGGGAGGGGTTGACATAATCTCCACGTTTGGCATGCGGCTTGATTGAAATTAGCAATGTAATTTGAAAAATAGATATTATCCCGCACGTATTCATCACATGCTCAAAAATTAACAAGTTAGTCACTTGTTATTTTCCATAATATAAATGATTTCTGTAATGTTGTAACCATCGATATACTATACCAACTAGATTAGCTGTCACGACCCGAAAAGTGGTCACGAAAATAGAGCTACGGAGACGGCTGTCGCTCTATTTCAAATTAGTACGAGCCGACAACAGGATGTATCGAAATTCCTTATTGCGCGTTTATAAAATGTCCAAATAATATAATACTTATCGTAATACTAAAATTGCAGATGGAGAATTTTTTTTTCGTGTTCTTATTACTACTAGTTTAAATAATAAATATAAGTAAGATATCATTATAATACGAAATAAAAATTATTTATTTGATATTTTCTCCGCTAGTAGTTCGCAACTGCCATGCCGAAACTGACAAAATTAATGTTGCCGGTAGGCGTGTCGCCACTGTCTATACGAAACTGCACGTCATTACCATAATAAAAAAGTTAGTTCTCATTTTTGCCACCAGCACGGATAAGTTTGTAAGTCAGTACACACACAATGGAAACACACCTGTTTTGAACCTTATTTTATAGTGGTTAAGATTTTATTTTAAATGAGTACATTTTTGTTTAAGTCAAAACAACTACTTTTTTTCGTATAGCTTTGGCGGTTTTATTGATTTTTGTTTGTCTCCGATGTAAAGGTTTTATGTGCCAACATTACTGCATACAGAATTAGACTTTATTACTACATCTGAAGGCTTCTATTAGTCCGACGTTCCGAATTATTTAAAACTATTTTCTACAATTTCTAGCTACGTGTATAGTTGTGTACGTATATGTAACCGCGACCAGTGGCGACCACATTTTCGATGTCATTTTGTTCGTGACAGCTAATCTAGTTGGTATAGTATATCGATGACCGTAACGCTCACAAGCAAGTGGAACGGGAAAAACTGCGGCCGTGAGCGTGATCGTTGTGAACATCAAGTGGAACGCGCTCTTGACTATTTGACAGGTTGACAGCCAGCAAAGAGACAGTGTGCATTGTAGGGATGTTGGAAATGCCAAAAAATATCGATATATCGAATATCGATATTTTTAAAATATATCGTTATCGACTTCGATATATCGAAACAAAAAATATCGATATATCGATATATCGGTAACAAAATTGTATCTTATTATCGGAACAAAATAAAAATGCTTCTTGAGTGGCAATGCCTTACAGCTGTCTATAGAAAGACGTATCGCTTACAATCAGATCGGAAATAAAGTCCACAAAGCAACTGAATTTCAACATAACCTTAATTATTTAGTAATTAAACTCAAACAAATATATAACAAGCAATGTATCCACGCATGCAACCAAAGATACTAAATTAACAATACCAACCAACGATCGAACGAAATATTTTTTTATGCAATCAAAGATAACGCAAAAGGTCTGTCTGTGGTAAGGGCTAGAGGCAAGACAAGAGGCATAACATAAACTTAAAAGAAGCTTACTGCTTGACTAGAGATAACCTTTCTTTTTTTTGTGTAGGTTGTACAAGGATGGCTGGCTTCGTTGTAAAGAAATTACACTGATCTTGTGTGATGAAGGTCCAGGGTCGTCTTTTAACCGCTAAATAAAAAAATTCGAAAAATAAAACAGATCTGATCTTTTCCCAAAAAAAATATCGTTTTTGATACGTTTTCGATACTTAATATTTTATATCGATGTATCGATATATCGAAAAAATATATATCGGATGAAAATATCGATATATCGAAAGAAAAAATATCGATATATCGATGTATCGATATTTTTTCAACAAGCCTAGTGCATTGAGTTCATTTTGTAAGTTGAGTTGAATCAAAATTAAATATAAAAGTGGTTTAGACATTGAAATTCATCAACATCTTTGTATTTTCATTTTACAGGTCCAGCAACTGGAAATATTTACGGTAAGGAACCAATAAATAAGTTTTATATAGCACTTGATACATACAAACACACACGGTTCTAAAGAATCGCTAACTGCAAAGTTATCGATCGCAAGCCCTCATAATTAGGGCACGGAATTTCGCGAATATCACGTAATTTAAATTCCAACAACGTCCGCGTGCTTGGATGGAGTGGTATGTGCTATTTAAAATACCTACTTCATGTTGAAAATATCGTAATCAGTGATACTATCGCAAACGTGAAAGTTTACGCCCCATATTTTGTTTTCTAGATAAAATTTCTCTGTTACAATTTGATAAACAGGCTAACAATAGCTTTTGTGTTCATTATTTTTATCTAAGCGATAATAACATGCAGTTTGTGAATGATCATTCAGTGTAAACATAGTTCAAAAAATTGCATCCACAGTGAATTAAACTGACTGTCAGCGTAAATTACTGTGAAAGTAAGAATAAAAGTGCTGCTTATTTGAAATGAAATATCTTTCAGCCAATCTGTGGTTTATTTTATTTTATTTATTTATGGACCAGCGAACAGTTACAATACATGTGTTAGCTAATAGTAATACATTGTTGAAGAATCATGTTATTAATATTGCAACCCACAACACTGTCCTCATATTATTTAGAATAAGAGTTACAAAAGTGGTTTGCGTGTGATACTAGATAATATAGTGTAAAGGTATGGAAAGGTAAAAATTCTACCTTTTCACACCATTTAATGGGGTAAAAAAGAACTACCAACATGGCTCTGAGTTCTTAGGCTCTATAATTTCTTAATTATGCCTCTTAAAATATCCACAATATAAAAACTTAATATTTGATTATTTATATTATAATCATCCAGATAAGTCACAGAGCATGCAGTCTTTTGGCCTATATGGAGCACTCTGAATAAAATTTCATGTCACAACTAGAATAAAAGTACAATTTCCAAAGTTGCTATATTTTATTTTATAGAGACATGGCAAGTGAGAGCAGCTCAGCGGTGCTGGAGCTCAATGATGCAGACACCGAAGACACGGATCCCACAACAGTCACAGATGATGTGCACGAGGGTCCTCCTCTAATCATGGAACACGGCTTTGACATTGCCGTTATGGTAAATATAAGCCAAATAACTATAAGCCTTATATGTTGCTCTTTGTAGGCAACAACAGTGGTTTAAGTAGGTTCAAGAGGGCATTGACCAGGGGCTTTTAACTTTTTTTTATATCACACCCTTCCTGGAACATATTCACAACCGTATCCCTTTGTACCCATATAATAATAATAATATTCTGGGACAATTCCACACACGGTCATCTGATCCCAAACAAGGCAGAGCCTGTACTATGGAAACCAGACAACTGATACTAATACTTATATACTTTTTTGTTTGTAAATACATACTTAAATAGATAAATAACACCCAGACACTTATCGGGAATCGAACCCACAACCTATCGAGTAGCAGCCAGGGTATCTAACCCCTAGACCAACAGGCCCGTCAATAGCTTTGTAAGAACTCAAATTACGAATTTTTTAAACGTCAATCATCCCACATTGTGATCTCTCGACGCCCCCTCCCCCCAGGTGGTTGTGCTCCCAGTTGAGAAGTCCTGGCCTTTTTTTTTTTTTTTTATAAATTTTTTTTTTTTGACGCGGGGGAAATCTTCGAAAGATCCCCGGGAGCTGTGGGGCTCGACCGGGGTATGTGGGATTCTTACCCACTAAAACCCCCGCGGCTGTCGCATCGGCACATGAGAGGGGGGACCCCAGGGCTCTCCGGAGGGATCTGCACCAGGGGCCCATCAGTGCCTTGCCTTTGAGCCCGCCGACGGGGGGCGCATTGTAGCCCCCCGGGAACCAGTCACGGTGCTCACGGGGACGGGGGTCGCAACCCCGCCGCCGTCCTCCTCGGAGTCGCCGCCGTACTCAATGGACGCTCAAAGGGCCCACACCCCGAGCGTCCAGCGACTCCGAAGGGAGAAGTCCTGGCCTAGACAATGTAACAATCGACAAGCATTAATGCTATTAAAAAGTATAAAAATGCATGAGAATCACATAAGACAGAAAAATTACTGCTGAACAAAAGCCTCCCTCTTAGAAGGCTGGGGTTACCATAATCCCTACGATTGGCAGGCCTCTTAGTAATCGCAGTATAGGTGGTAGGTAAACCAATAGAAAGACTCTGCTGCCCGTCTTCTTGTTTTCCCTTAGTCACCTCTTACGAACACCCAATGGGAGGAGATGAGTGAGAGACACCCCACAGGTAACTGTGTGTAGATTGTGTTTATTCGGGGTGATCAGTGTATACATTTCACTAGGCGGTAGGTTCCTTATGCAAGGAACAGTCCCGGTAGGTACCGCCGCAGTGTCAGATATTCTGCCGCCAAGCAGCAGTATGTAAACATGGCTGTGTTTCGAACTGAAGCTGTAGCTGGTGATATTACCGGACACAAAGACTCAATATCTAATGCGCTAGTGATTGTTTTGGTGTTGCTATCATGTATAGGCTGCGGTGACTGCTTACCATCAGGCGGGCCGCATGCCTGATTGCCACCTTGGTAGTATAAAATGGTAATGTTGTGTGCAAGGTGGACGCGCCCATGAAGCAGCTGTCGACGCTGGAGACGTTCGTGACGTACCGCGTGCGCTGTGCGTGCGCACGCTGGCCCGCGCCCGCCGCCGTGCGCCGCCGGTACAACCACTTCAAGGTCAGTGCTCGCGACTGTACTATAGTACCGCATGCGCCGCCTTTACAACCACTTCAAGGTCAGTGCTCGCGACTGTACTGTAGTACCGCGTGCGCCGCCGTTACAACCACTTCAAGGTCAGTGCTCGCGACTGTACTGTAGTACCGCATGCGCCGCCGTTACAACCACTTCAAGGTCAGTGCTCGCGACTGTACTGTAGTACCGCGTGCGCCGCCGTTACAACCACTTCAAGGTAAGTGGTCACCGACTGTACTGTAGTACCGCTTGCGCCGCCGGTACAACCACTTCAAGGTCAGTACTCGCGACTGTACTGTAGTATCGCGGGCGCCGCCGGTACAACCACTTCAAGGTAAGTGCTCACCGACTGTACTGTAGTACCGCTTGCGCCGCCGGTACAACCACTTCAAGGTCAGTACTCGCGACTGTACTGTAGTATCGCGTGCGCCGCCGGTACAACCACTTCAAGGTCAATACTCGCGACTGTACTGTAGTACCGCGTGCGCCGCCGGTACAACCACTTCAAGGTCAGTACTCGCGACTGTACTGTAGTACCGCGTGCGCCGCCTGTACAACTACTTTAAGGCCAGTACTCGTGACTGTACTGTAGTACCGTGTGCGCCGCCGGTACAACCACTTCAAGGTCAGTACTCGCGACTGTACTGTAGTACCGCGTGCGCCGCCGGTACAACCACATCAAGGTCAGTATTCGCGGCTGTACTGTAGTACCGCGTGCGCCGCCGGTACAACCACTTCAAGGTCAGTACTCGCGACTGTACTGTAGTACCGTGTGCGCCGCCGGTACAACCACTTCAAGGTCAGTACTCGCGACTGTACTTTAGTACCGCGTGCGCCCCCGGTACAACCACATCAAGGTCAGTACTCGCGACTGTACTGTAGTACCGCGTGCGCCGCCGGTACAACCACTTCAAGGTCAGTACTCGCGACTGTACTGTAGTACCGCGTGCGCCGCCGGTACAACCACTTCAAGGTCAGTACTCGCGACTGTACTGTAGTACCGCGTGCGCCGCCGGTACAACCACTTCAAGGTCAGTACTCGCGACTGTACTGTAGTACCGCGTGCGCCGCCGGTACAACCACATCAAGGTCAGTACTCGCGACTGTACTGTAGTACCGCGTGCGCCGCCGGTACAACCACATCAAGGTCAGTACTCGCGACTATACTGTAGTATCGCGTGCGCCGCCGGTACAACCACATCAAGGTCAGTACTCGCGACTGTACTGTAGTACCGCGTGCGCCGCCGGTACAACCACATCAAGGTCAGTACTCGCGACTGTACTGTAGTACCGCGTGCGCGGCCGGTACAACCACATCAGGGTCAGTACTCGCGACTGTACTGTAGTACCGCGTGCGCCGCCGGTACAACCACATCAAGGTCAGTACTCGCGACTGTACTGTAGTACCGCATGCGCCGCCTTTACAACCACTTCAAGGTCAGTGCTCGCGACTGTACTGTAGTACCGCGTGCGCCGCCGTTACAACCACTTCAAGGTCAGTGCTCGCGACTGTACTGTAGTACCGCATGCGCCGCCGTTACAACCACTTCAAGGTCAGTGCTCGCGACTGTACTGTAGTACCGCGTGCGCCGCCGTTACAACCACTTCAAGGTAAGTGGTCACCGACTGTACTGTAGTACCGCTTGCGCCGCCGGTACAACCACTTCAAGGTCAGTACTCGCGACTGTACTGTAGTATCGCGTGCGCCGCCGGTACAACCACTTCAAGGTAAGTGCTCACCGACTGTACTGTAGTACCGCTTGCGCCGCCGGTACAACCACTTCAAGGTCAGTACTCGCGACTGTACTGTAGTATCGCGTGCGCCGCCGGTACAACCACTTCAAGGTCAATACTCGCGACTGTACTGTAGTACCGCGTGCGCCGCCGGTACAACCACTTCAAGGTCAGTACTCGCGACTGTACTGTAGTACCGCGTGCGCCGCCTGTACAACTACTTTAAGGCCAGTACTCGTGACTGTACTGTAGTACCGCGTGCGCCGCCGGTACAACCACTTCAAGGTCAGTACTCGCGACTGTACTGTAGTACCGCGTGCGCCGCCGGTACAACCACATCAAGGTCAGTACTCGCGACTGTACTGTAGTACCGCGTGCGCCGCCGGTACAACCACATCAAGGTCAGTACTCGCGACTATACTGTAGTATCGCGTGCGCCGCCGGTACAACCACATCAAGGTAAGTGGTCACCGACTGTACTGTAGTACCGCGTGTGCCACCGGTACAACCACTTCAAGGTCAGTGCTCGCGACTGTACTGTAGTACCGCGTGCGCCGCCGGTACAACAACTTCAAGGTCAGTGCTCGCGACTGTACTGTAGTACCGCATGCGCCGCCGGTACAACCACTTCAAGGTCAGTGCTCGCGACTGTACTGTAGTACCGCGTGCGCCGCCGGTACAACCACTTCAAGGTCAGTGCTCGCGACTGTACTGTACCAATTACAAGTCTATCAGTCAACAAAATGACATCTAAAATGTGGTCACGGGGGTCGCAGACTTATCTGTGCTGGTGGCGGAAACGTGAACTAACGGTTTCATTATGATAATGACGTGTAGTTTGAGACCGGTATGTATATCTATGGCGTCGTCTGTCCTTAAACACACACACACACACCCATCTCCACGCACACTCCACAGCCGTGGTGGAGTGTGCGTGGAGCCGTGGCGCTAAAAAACGTAAATTCGTGCAATTATTCAACGGTACAAATGACGTCATCGAGCACTTACGCCTTTTTAGAATGAGCTGATTTTTAATTGAAAAGTTATGAATGAAAATGATAATGTTTTGTAAAACGAAAAAAAAAATACGGGCACCATGTTTAATGTTATTAAAACACAATAGTATAAAACTGTTAACAAGTATGAAATGTCTCTGTGTGGTTCACAGTTGCTTCACAAGCGGCTGGCGCAAGCCCACCCGCTGATCGCTCCGCCTCCTCTTCCGCCGCTACACTCGGCTCGACAACAACTCGACAGATACTCGCCCTCGTTCGTCGCCGTGAGGACCATGGCCCTCAATGCATTTCTTGGTGAGTCACCATATTATAGCAACAGACCCAAACTAAGTATTACTCGATATAGGGATGTCGGAATAGCCAAAAATATCGTATCGATATTTTAAAAAGATATCAAAATCGTTTTCGATGTAATTGAGAAAAAAATCTCTTTGTAATTAGGTTTTGCAAGTAGTAGGTTTGGCAGTTCGTAAATTCAGGTGTAATTTACCCAGTTTAAGTGAGTATCCAAATTTTAATAGCCAAATGAATTCTGTGATATGTCATAATTTTATTGCCGAGCTCTAAAGTCAAATAGAGAATCGAGAAAGAATATCGTCTTCTATACGATTTCGATACCTATTTTATATCGATGTATTGATATATCGAAATATTAATTATCTACGAAATGTATCGCGCGGGCCTAATCGTTATACCTACTGACACTGAATAACTGCAGTAGCTGCGGGACCGCTTGAGGGTTTTGTAAGGTTAAAGGGGGGTCACTAAAATGTGACCACCTGTGACACATGGGGAAGGGCTCCAAAAATCAAGAATTTCGTTTGATTTAATTTATGAATGGATATGGAACCGCCAATGCAGGCGTGGCGCGCGACCATCAGGCGAGCGAGGAACGAAAAGAATGAATGATTACCCGACTACGGAAAGGAGGGAGGGTTATGATTTTAACAAGAATGTATGTATGTAGGAATGTATGCATATATGTTCATCTGTTCCCGCATATCTTCTAATCTACTTAACATAATTTGATAAGTAGGGTGTCGTTAGAAGCGTCTTGATTGTCTGCTGGTTATAGGCTATATAATATCACATGAAACACGGTAATACAAACTGCGATTTTATCCGTAGTCGGGTTTTAGTTTTTAAAACTTATTACTTGTTTTAATATGTGCCCATTTCATTATGACATTTTCAGATCGAGTCGCAAAACATCCGATACTAACCCACAGTACGGACTTCAGAATATTCCTGGCTACGCCGGATGAGGAGCTGGACAAAGTGAGTGTCTTTTTGTTTACGTAACTCACTGCCGCACTTATGAACCTCTATTAGAATCAATGGCCATTAAGCCCGTTGGGTGTCCGTAAGACGCGACTAAAGGGGAACAAGAAGACGCGGCAGCAGCGTCTTTCTTTTGGGCGGGAGGTGTTGCTAGAATCCCCAAGACGTTTGGCTGGCGTCTTGTGGACCGCAGTATAGGTGGTAGGTAATCCAATGGAAAGACGCTGATGCCCGTCTTCTCGTTTTCCCTTAGCCGCCTCTTACCCAAGGGGAAGAGATGGGAGGGTGCTCTTCTTACCCAAGCACCCCACGGGAAAGATCCTACCTACCTAGTAAAAATACCCTTTATAATACCCTTTATAAAAATAACCTACCCTTTATAATATTTTTAGGTGTTTAAAAGTGAGAACAACGCGCTCAATCTTTGGGGTCTCAGCAGTGCTCTGTACGGTTCCGGGGAATCGAAGACTGCGAACGGTCCGAGGTGAGATACATTGTCCTACTACTGACCTACATCTTCAAATTGAAAGATAATCACGGACAGAGAGACCCAGGCCTCATTATTGTATTACCGTGTTTCTTGATACACCAATCAGAAGTGGGTTAAATTTAATTACATCAAAATACACTTATCAGAAGTGGATTAACTTCAGTTTGATGATAGTACAGTAATCTGTCACAAGCCATTTATTCATTTGTTTAACATAGGTACAACCAGAAATGGTTTAAATTTAGTTTCATAGAAATATACCAATCAGAAGTAGGTGACATTAAATTCTTTAGATTATAGTACATATGTTACAAGTTGAAGAATGGTTAGTAAAAAACTGGCTAGTTTTAAGCAGACGCTCCCTGATTAGAATGTTAAAAGTTTTAAACCTACGTCTGTCTGTCGCATCGTAGCCACTAAACAAATTGACATATTGTAGTGAACTTTTTATTTGTTTTAGTTTTAAACAGGATATTTCTTAGCTGTGTTTGTTTGAAATCTGTTTAGCCGCATATTATCGTATTAAAATTGAGTCTTCATTATTTTGCATCAGGGTGAAGGATCCGGAGTTCACATCCGCGGCGGACTATCTGACGTCGCTGCAACAGAAACTGACCACCCTGTGCGCCCTCACAACCAAATTACACAAAGGCACAGCGGCCCTTAGCACCGAGATGATGGGGTGAGTACTTTTACCCAATATCAAATTCACAGATTTTGGAAAAAATGTACATTCAACGAAAAAAATTCTAAAGCACAAAATTAAGATACGTCAGTCATCGATATAATATGCAGGATTAAAGGTTAAGTCGACCTAGACCCTTAAAGAAGTTGTAGTTTCCATCAGTCTGACTGATGGAAACTTGACTGAGAAACGTTATACTCCAAACTAAACCGTTATCAAGATATTGGCATAGATGTATGAAAGGTCTCAACGAGACGAGCTGAAATAAATATACATGTATGTGAAATTTATGTCCATTTCTTCGGGCTTTTTATAATTTATACTTGTTTCTACCCGCGTCGTGTCGGTTATAGTATGAAGCGTGCATGCGACGCGTGGGCGACGCAGGCTCGCGGCAGGGGGGCGCGGGCGGTGGGGGGCGTGTCGGCGGGGGCGGGGGGCGCGGCCAGTGCTCTGGCGGGGGCGGTGCGCGGGCGCGGGAGGCACGAGGCACTGCTGCCACTGCTGGCCGCCTATGCTGCAGCGCACGTTGATAAGATCAAACAGAGGGACGCCGCACACGGTGAGACAGCGCTGCCATATATATAAACAACGTGTTACAAAATACCCCGTAAAAAATAAATAAAAAATTATTATTGTTTTCACTGATGTGCAAACCCTATTTCAGTAAAATTAAAAAGTAAACTACGCAGTATGTACCTACATTTCTACCTAATTCGCGGAACAAGAAAAATTTTAAAAGACAACCGTACTAAGGTTGACAACATTTTTGGCTTTGATAATTAATTATATTTTTTACGGGGTATTTTGTAACACGTTGTATATACAGATTTCTCCCTATATAATAGAAATAGTTAATTTCTATTTTTTTTTTGACATCTTTGATTATCAGCCAAAAACTACTTGACATAAACCCTGACATATACCCCACTGCCACACTCGATATACTAGTTTCACTTTGAAATTTTGATGACCCATTTCGACCCCCATTATAAAAAAGTAAAAAAAAAAATTTTTTTTTTCATTTATGATGAGGTTGGGTAAGTAAGATCTAAAACTATTCCAAGTTTCAAATCGATAGCGTCAGTGGTTCCTGAAATATATAGGTGTGACAGACAGACAGACGAAGTCAGACGATAAGGGTTCCTTTTTACCTTTTAGGTATGGAACCCTAAAAATGAAAAATAACTTAAATATTATTGAAATTGGTGCTAAAATAAATACATCAGAATCGACTGACCAGCACCAACTGCTAGTTATTTTTCACTTTTTAGTGTGGTGTCTGTTGCAGACGGTTTATTATTTTTAAATAAAAATTTAATAAATAATATATTCAATGTCATAATATTTCCACAGCCGCCTACGTCTCAGGGCAGAACGCCACAGATGAACTACATAACAGGTGAGTCATATTCAGTGTATTTAAAACCCCTCTCCGATCCGCAGGAGTATCAGTATAATTTTAAAAATGTAACTCATTTGTTGAATCTATCTTCTATACTTATAATAACACTGTAACATGTCGTAACGTACGTAACGTAATGGATTCGATGGTTCTAGAAGACAGCAATGTCTGCACACTGCTGCTTGGCGGCATAATGTCTGTGGTACCTACCTTGCACAAGGGACTTAGCTTAAGCACGCTAGATCAACGTATTTAAGCAATACAGCAGACCAAGAGGGTAGTTTTTGAGATTGCAGTCAAGCGCTATGATAAATAACAGAAATTACAATTTCCTCCGCAGGCTAGAACAAGCCTCCGAAGCTCTCCGTTCCGAACTCTCAGATTGGACCCCAAAAACCCGAGCTGATATTAAGGCCCTACTCCTAGACCTAGCGGATCGGCAAGTCACACACCACACCCAGGCTTTACAAGGCTGGGAGTACGCTCTCAACTTCTCTACTGAGACAAACGTAAGAGACATATTCAAAACTGTATCTAAAACCGCAGTCCAGAACTTATCTCCATCAAAATGCCGCTCGGTGGCCACACCCACTGAGACAGAGAAGGACTTGGACGATATCAGCGAAGATTTTGACGTCAATTCCGGTATTGACGACTTTTTAGAAGCCAAAATGAACGGCAGGATCTTAGCTGAGGGCAAGACTGATTTGGATGCTGGCAGCATTGATAGCGTTGGCAGTAGAGACGGCAAAATTGGCAACATTGAAAGTGATGATGATAGCAAAAATGTTGGCAAACCCGTAAACTATGATAAAATTGATGTTATTGATAATAAAATAAACAGAGATAATGGTGAAGATAGTCTGTTTGATACCAAAAAGGATGATGATGATTCCAAAGATACTGTAGCCACTGAGTTGAATTCAGATTCGGTTAGTAATAAAACCAAAAATATGCATTCAGTAAATGATAATGCTCAAAATTCTGCAAAAATACTTAAAAACACTGAACATAGCGCAGAAGAAATTGGTAAAGATGAGTTTTTGAGTGAGATATTGAGTGATACGGACACTGTGAACGCGAGTGTAGTTATTAATGATGTAATATCAGATCCATTGAGAGACTTCACAGATGTTGATCTATCATGATCTTACGATTCATTATTCGCGAATGTACTGAAAAGTTTTGAAAATCAAACATAATAATACTTTACTAGGTGGTACCGGTGGTACCTACCTGGACGGTCCCTTGCACAAGGAACCTACAATTTATGTATATAATTAACGGGGATTTAAGATTGCTGCTTATTCTTGAGAAAGAATCAGCTGTTCAAGTGTTCGGATGTACGAATATGTACTTTAAGCTGTAACTATTAGGTATTTATATCAACTGTCCACCGTTTTTGGTGGACCTCCAAATACAGCGGTGTATATAACTGCCCTATGTACTATTTGTATATAAAGTTATATTTATTACAAGTATAAGTGTTTTATTACCTATTTTTCCTCTTACTAAGCATGAACTATTGACCCCAATCTCACCAGGTAAGTAGTGATATATATGACCCCAAGACAGGCGTCGGTGCGAGTTTCATGACGCATCTAGCGAGCGTCTGGTGCTGGTGAGACAGTGTCAGTCAGTCAGTCACAGCGTCTATAAAGGCGACCCACCGTGTAGGTTTTAGTAGTTAAAAACCCCACATAACCCGGTCGTCGCGCCCCTACTGTGACTTGGTACCTTTTGAAGGTTTTCTTACAGACAGCAAAAAAGAGGTAGGTACGTATTGATGAGCCATTGATCACTGCAGTAGATGATTATAAAGGACCCTATTAGAGGTGGCGCAAAAATTGCTGAGCTAAGAGGTAGGTACCTACTGAATCTTCAGAGTCGCTGGACGTTTGGTTTGCGAAACCTAGACAGTCATTGAGTACGGCGGTGACTCCGAGGAGGACGGCGGCGGGGTTGCGACCCCCGTCCCTGTAAACACCGTGACAGGTTCCCGGGGATGGGGGTAAATATAATGTACCCCACAGGCAAGGAACTGATAGGTGGGTGTAGATCCCACCGGAGAACCCAGGTTCCCCCTTATCTGCCGATGCGACAGTAGCGGGGATTTAGTCGATAACAAAAATTCCACTTTTCATATTCCATGCAATCTTTTTTCCATCCCAAGGTTGTCTGGAAGAAATTGCGGATAGCGATAAGGCCGCCCTTTGTACAAATAATGTCTTCAAATCCTTTTTATGTGTGTACAATAAAGAGTATAAATAAATACCCCGATTGGACCCGGGGACCTTTTGGTTTCCCCCGCGTCAGCAGTACAGATGGACAGCTGATTTTTATCACGTTAAATAATTAAAACAATGCATTGTATAATAATTAATAATTTTATTTACTTAAAGTAAATAGAATAACAAAAAAATAGAACAGAATAGATTTGTTTTAACAAGATTTCATATTGATTCCTCCCCTAACTTTACAAGTGTAAAACATAATACTATACGCCCCCTTTAAAAAATAAGCGTGATATTAAATTAAACAATTGGACAGATAAAACTTATCTATCTAAAAGTGCGCCTTGACTATTAATGTTAAATAATATGTTTATAAACATAATATCACATGTTTAAGCTTCACAAAGTTTTAGATACAACCATGGTATCTATCCTACAGTGCACTTTTGACACACTGCCGCTTGGCAGTAGAATATCTGACACTGCGGGACCTATCAACCAGTAGACTGTTAATTAAACTACATTACGAACTAATAATGTTTTTATGGGGAAATATTTCTTTTAATATCTCATAGCAGTCACTCCAAGGGACTACTTTAGCGGTGACCAACGGTTCCGACGTGGACAGAGTCTTCTTTATTAGTTCGTCCAGTGGGTACCCGCGCCTTGGGAATACTGTAGCCTGGAACAGAGGAAAAAATACTGAATAGTCTGTCTCGCTGCTCTCCAAGTCTTGGGTTCGATTCACAGGTATGTCATATAGCTGTTAGGTTTTTCTTTCAGATCTTTAGCGTTTCTTTTGCAGTTGCTTTTTATACATTTGGATAAACAAGATCCCCGTATGCTGCAGCGTCTTTCACCTCCTGGCAACATGGCAACACCTCCTGTCTAAGGGAGGCCATTGGTAAGCAGTGGACCTCTTTGGGCTGCTGATGATGAGATAGAAAAGACAAACAAACATTAATGTATACAAATGTTTTTTTGTCCTGGATGAGAATAGAACCCAAAATCTTTGAGGTAGCAGTCAGGGAGCCTTTCCAATTACACCAATGGGCCCGTCAATATCTGACAAGACTGACTTATGACTGGGATTATGCATTGAGGAGGTCACTGGTTCAAGTTCTGCGGGAGCAACATCTTTGTGTAGATGTTCCTTACAAGCTAGGGCAATGCAGACCGATCGCGAGATTGTCTGTAAAGCAAGATGCACCTTGCGTCGAATGGGCATGTAACAAGTCGGTCCCGCTGACCTCTCCCCGATCGTGACGGTCTTCAGTTCCATCGGATTATTAGAGTAAAGGAAGAGAGAGCACACTCACTTCAAACGTCTTGTGGCGAATAGTACGTTCCGCGTAATTGGCTGATCTCGTGAAAGATTGGCCGCAGTAACCGTATCGGAGTGCGTTATTTGTCACTTACATGGGCCGGCAGGTTAGTCGCTGGACAGAAGTCGTTCCTCCCGTCGCCGGCGTACATCACTCTGGAATGTTGCTTGCTCCTGGCGCACCACTGAGCAAGGGCGATAGACTTGCATAGGTTACTGGGACACCGGGGGCAGGCCACTTGCCGCATATACGGCTCTATGTACAGCCGGCCGTTCTTGAAGAACGCGCGGTTCGTTTCTATTGATGTTATATATTCCTGGAGATGCAATATACATAGGAATGAGAACTGACCAGGTAGGTACCACCGCAGTGTCAGATATTCTGCCGCCAAGCAGTAGTGTGTAAATATTGCTGTGTTCCGGTGTGAAGGGCACTGTAGCTGGTGATATTACCGGACACAAGGGACTTGATACCTATCTAATGTATTGACTTGATATCTAATGTACTTATTTCGGGTCGGTAACGCGTTAATGATTCTTCTGTTGTTGCTAGTGTCTGCGGTGACTGCTCACCATCAGGCGATTGCCACCTTATTTGTATGTAAATGAAGTTATTGACACTTCATTTAATAAAGAAAACTGGATCTGTGTATAAAACTACATTATATGTATAAAGAAAAATTACATCTATAGACCCGACTCTGTACGTGTAGACACGTTAGCAGCACAGACCATTATTAAATAAAGACTTTTGGGTTTAGGGATTTTTACCCATAGCTCGCCAGTATCTCCCCACCCTCGCAGGGCCTACACCATCGGCGTCGGCGGCCGTCGTCGGCCGCCTCGGGGTCACATTAAGTAGGGACTAGAGACCCCACCGTGTGCATTCGATACCTCGTCACATTTCTATGGGGCCCCTTAAGATATGGCCGTTGCCCAAGGAACAAAAAAGTCGTCTTGTCATGTCGCGAGATTATCACGATGCGTTCACGTGGATCGAACGATCCTTATTAGGAAGTGTCGAGGTACTAATTTAATTAGATCCTTCTGATGTTTGAAACAGAATGCCTATCAGAATTATCACGAGATATTCACACCAATTAACGATACACGCGCGAACCGCACTATTGCAATGTTGACAGGACCTAAGTATACTATTATGATGGCATAACTGGCAAACACGCGGCCTGTCTGAGGCCAACTGAAACCGCAACGTCAGGAGCGTTGTCGATTCGAATTTCCGCAGAAGACAAACCGTTTACTAGATGATAGTTCTTTTCATAGAAATACCGTCCAAGCAGTGCAACCATCTTTCGATAGGCGTCTCGCTTACCATCAGCGTTCTGCTATACAAAAAGTTTACTATAGGACAAATCATGAGAAAGAAGATGAATAAAAGATATAGACCACTGCACCGCATCACAGAAGTGTGGGTTCGGGGATTATACTTTTCTGCACAGTTACATTATATTTTGATAAGCCTAGGATGCGAAGTGGTTCGGGACTGTATTATTTTAAAGCACATCTCATTTTCCCTAGACGTAATATCAAAAAGCTTTTATCATATCCAACAGAGTCCCCGTTATTACTAAACTTATCTGATCACCTCCGAACCTAAGAGGTTCGGAGGTGATCAGATCCATCCATCCATTGACGAGCCTGTTGGTCTAGTCACAAAATATAAACTCTCTATATTTTGTGGTCTAGTGTTGAGACGCCCTGGCTGCTACCCAATATGTCGTGGGTTCGAATCCCGCCAAGTGTCTGGGTGTTATTTATCTAAGTATGCATTTACAAAAAAAAAAGTAGGTATATAAGTATTACCTAGTATCAGTTATCCGGTTTCCATAGTACAGGCTCTGCCTAGTTAGGTTTTTTTTTTGTGTACGAGTAGTACTGTTGGCCGCAGATGGCCATTACAGCTTCACCGGACAAGACTGGAATTGTTCCATTTATCGACCATACACTCATCATCATCAGCCTCCGGAAGACGTCCACTGCTGAACAAAGGCTTCCCCCTTAGAAGAGAGGGGTTTCCATAATCCCCACGCTTGGCAGGCGTCTTGTAGATCGCAGTATAGGTAGGTATTCTAACAGAAAGACGCTGCCCGACTTCTTGTTTTCCTTAGTCACCTCTTACGGACTTCTAACAGGAGATGGGAGGGCGCTTCTTACCCGAACTCCCCACGGGAACGATCATACAACTGTGATTAATAGAATGGTATACTACTCACCAATAGCCCGTGTGTCTTCAACCAATGCTCGACAAAGATAGTGTTGGCATCACTCAGGATCAAGATATCCCAACCCTCAGCTGCCAGCGTGGAGATCAGCTCTTCAATACCGCGGTTCGGTCGCATAGAGCCGATACAAGACAATATGTCCTCTTGTCTGAAGCCTGCCGAGTAAGCATGCTCGAACACCTGCAACGAAGATCAACCAATAACGTAAGCTGTAGTATACGTGGCCGGCTACGAAAGCAAGCTTTTATAGTAGTTTGTAACCAAACTGGTGACGGAGTATTTCAAGCCGCCCTTAGGCCTTATTATTTCCCCGGGTCCTTATGTGGAATCAACTGGGATTATGCTCACTAAGGCTCAATTCACACCAAGATGACAGCGGCGGCGTTAAAAAACAGATCCATAATGTCTTCAAAAACTCTTGGTCTATTACAGTACCTACCTACCAACATTATTGTTCAGTCATATCCATAATTAAACTATTGTTGTTATATTTAGTTTGCCTGGCAATAACTTACTCTTAAATAAGTACATATTTCCTTTTGTAATACATATTTTGTACTTTGCTTGTAAGCTCATTTTACCCGTACGTTAATAAATTAGCTTAAAAAACATGTTTTGGGTTATAATTATCGTTATATAACTTCATGTATGTTACTACTCAACGCAATTCTGACTGTAACCTGTTTTGTGTTAAATATATAAAAATAAAAAAAAACGCTGAAAGTGCTCGCCGCGCCGCTGCCATCTCGGTGTGAATTGAGCTTAAAATCCCTCTAGCGGTCTTTCGCGGACGGGGAGGAAACCTTCAAAAAGTTCAACGGAGGTCGTGTTATATGGGAGTTTATCCCACTAAATCCTACCAGGTGGCTTTGGTCGACGCTATGAGAGACTATGGGCACTGTGTTGCTCAAGGAATCTACAATCTAGATACTGCAGTCATTTCAAGTTATCTGCAGTTGTTTTGTAAATATCCATGTTACCTATAATGTTATAAGAAGTGAGTACTAAAATCCTTATTTACCTCAGTCACGTTATAACTAGAGAAGAGAGTTTTTTTAACAGCCCTTGGTTTTATCCCAATGTTGGACACGGGCCTCCCCTCAAGGTGAAGGGGGTTAGGTCATAGTCCACCACGCTGGCCAAGAGCGGGTTGGCGGACTTCACACGTCATTCGAAAGCTAGTTAGACTTTCCTCACTGAAAGTCTTTGTGCGATTGTTATCGCACAAAGACTATTCGCATATGATTACATTTAGAAATCAGAAGTGCGAGACCCGGGGTTCGAACCTGCGCACCTTGTTTCCAAGGCAATCGCTCGCCAACCGAGTTGTCACTGCTACCTACAGATTTTATCCATTTTTTTAAGGTTTTTAATACTTCGTAAAAGGTTCTTGCGGATAACGAATTAAGACAGTTGCGCAGAAAATTACGCGAAACAGCTAGTTTAAGATAAAATTCTAAATTAGATCTTACGCAATACACTTTCGTAGAAAACCAATATGGCGGATGCCTATTAATAGTAAAGGCAAAAATATCAACGCTCAATGCCTACTGAAATCATGGTCTTATTATAGAACATCTATTCACAACAGGAAACCATTGCAATTCCAAAATACCCCGACACAGGAAGATGAGTACTACAGACATACCTACAAACAGACAAAAGGCTATAATAAGGCTATAAATGTATAAAACCAGGCTTTTCGCGTTCGCAGATAGAATAATTTGCCAATTTGATAAGTACTCGTACCTTCCCGGGAAAACGTTTGTTGTCTTGGAATCCGCAACAAAGATTACCTAGATAGGTAAATAGGAGTTAGAATGACAAAACTTACAATTTCCCCTTTTTCAAAGCGGGAGACAAGCAACGAATTAACATACTTATGGTCGATGCAACCTTAAAAAGACAGGCTCTTACAGGCCGGCAACGCCTGCCTATAGACAGCTGCAATGCGCTGAGTCAACTTAGTAAGTACCTATAAGTCTCTTGTGTTCGGTAATTTTACCCGCTGCGGCACTGCAGTTCGGTCAATGCGCTCCAGCTAGAAGGGCAGGAGAGCGATGAGCTCGGCTTGGGCTGTCGCTTAGAGAGGGCTGATATTCTACTTAATCGACGCTATGGCCAGCCAGACGCTTGCTAGAGCACTTCCCGGAGGATGGAAACCTACCACAAAACTAGTGATAATGATAATTTATAACACAAAATATTTTTTAAATAACGTAATCGCCAGGGGTAAACAGGAGTCAGCATCTCAAAGTCAATGCCACGGGCGCGGTGCGGCGGTACGGTCCAAGGTCAACGTATTGACCGGACGCCAAATCTGTTCAGCCAAATTGCCAACATTTTACAAATAAAACTTGCGAATTTATTATGTGCGGCGGCAATAAGGAAAAACTATAAATAATCTCAGTCTATTTCTTAGATTTAGACTTTACTATGGTAGGTGCCTTGTGCAAGGAACCGTCCAGGTGTACCAGGTGCTGTATGGCGGCAGGATATGACACTGCGGTGACTGCTTACCATCAGGCGGGCCGCATGCTTGCCACCTTGGTTGTATAAAAAAACGTCGTACTTATATACTTTTAGACTTCCGCGTTCCATTAATGAACATTACTTTAGTCGGGAATTAGCCGCTGCCTGTAAAGAACCGCCAGGTTAGCAAAGAAAGTCAGCGATTGGCGAGCACATAGCTAATTCAGTCGGATACTAATCTGGATTGACTTTTAAGTCATAGTGGAAGGACCCGTTGGTATAGTGCCCTGGCCGCTAGCCAATAGGTCATGGGTTCGATTCCCACCTTGCGTCTGAGTGTTTCATGTGCGTTAGATATACACCACATCGATATATATATATAGTAATATAACGATGCTTATATAGATACCGACTGTGTTATAGTGTGTGGACTTGACGTTACAAGTGAAAGAACGGGGGTAGGCGAAGATATATAAATGAAGGGAGAGAGGGGTGGGGAATCGCACGAGTGGCTTGTGTCGGCGTTTTGTGGCCGAGCCGACCGAGCGAGCAGTGGCGATGTGGCGTGTGGCGACCACCGGCGCGGGCGTTTACAGTGTGCGGCGAGTCCATGCAAAATGTATGAAAACAACAGGAAATAGGTCGGTGGCTGCGTTTTGTGGCTGTGGCCGGTGGCCCGTATGCGGCGACACTTAGAGAACTCGTGAGCGATTACAATTTCGTTTGCGTCTCAATTTTACATAGCGCATACCTTGCGCATACATTGTCAACTAGATGCGACAGCAAAAACAATTTTGTATTACCAAGACGCTTTTGCTGCCGCGATGTATTGTCAAATATACAGAGGAGAAGACGAGTATTTTCGACCCCTTATTAAAGTTGTAATCTTTTTCAAGTTTATTTGAAATGGATATACATACAAATAAGACTTACTGGAATGACATAGGTAAGGTACTACCTTTCTGCAATCGGTAGAATTAAGGTGATCATACGTTTTATGGAAAACCCATGGTAAACAAGATAATCTGTATTAACTCAGATAACAGCGCGGTAGCGCTCAGATGAGCGGTAGCGTAGGTATATAAGGTAAATCCACATTAATATGGTCATAGGCAAACAATCTAACAGGAAGTATCTACATAGGTAACTACTTATATGTTTTATGAGTATCACTGAGTAAATTCGCTAATCATGTGAAGAGTTATGCCTGAGCCACGGTGGAGATCATGACTATAATATGACACAAGAACCACTGCAGTCGGTGACTCCGACGATGGCGGCGGGGTTGCGACCCCCGTCCCCGTGAGCACCGTGTTTGGTTCCCAGGGGGCTATAAACCGCCACCGGCCGCGGGCTCAAAGGCGGTAAAGCGCTGAAGGTTGCAGATTTCACCGGAGAAGGTGCCTCATGTGCCGATGCGACAGCCGCGGGGATTTTAGTGGGTAAGAATCCCACATACCCCGGTTGACCCCCACACGTCCCGGGGACCTAGGTTTCCCTCGAGAAAACAAAAAATGAAGGAACCACCGCAGTGTCAGACATTCTGCCGACAAACAGCAGTGTATAAGCATTGCTGTGTTCCGGTGTGAAGGGCACTGTAGCTGGTGATATTACCGGACACAAGAGACTTGATGTATATCTTGGATTACGTTTTATTTATGGAATCTAGACCGAACACAATAGAACAATACACTAGTCGTTTATTTTCCTGTGATTCAGACAATGGTTGCCAACCCGCACTTGGCCAGCGTGGTGGACTATGGCCTAAACCCCCTCATCTTGAGGGGAGGTCCGTGCCAAGCAGTGGGACATAAACAATGGCTGGTATAATTAAGACAATGGTTTATTTTTTCTTCCCACAATTATGCACTTAGACGCCTGCTAAGTGGGGATAGCAACTATCAAGGGGAAGGCCTATGTTCAGCAGTGGACATTGATGTTACCTTTACAATTCAGGTCGCGTCGTCGTGATCGCGATGTCTATGACGTGAAAGGTCCTATTGTGAGTGGTGTAGAGTATTGGAGTTACATACAGACTGGTCTACGAAATATTATGCCACCGCAACTTCGGTTTATTCCTCGTAGTTCGATTGGTAGTTCGATCATCGAACAGACGGGATTTTTTTCTGCTGTCAAACTTCCTGTCTGTCCGATTGGCTTCCACGATCGAACTGTTAGGAAATAAATTTTGTGTAAATATTCCCAGTAGTTATACCGGCTGAATAAGGTAGCTCCAGACGGAATTTCAAAGGGCATCCCACTATGATGAAGTAGCGCGTGGAAGCGCAAAATTGCGCATTCTTAAACATTTTTAACAGAAGTACTAGGGCGGCAGGGGGCACAAGGAGGCTTCCCCTTTCGTGAGTGACATCTAGTGTTATCAAACTGTGACTACTTTACTTAGCTTCAATAGGCATGATGACTAATTTTTAAAAAATATTCTATTTGTGGGCTTTATTAGAGAAATAGAATTCTTTTATTCAATTTTTACAAGAACCTGAAAATGAATTCTAAATACAAGTACTGTGGTGTGCCTCTGTGTAAAAGCACGTCAATAAAAACCCCTGATAAGTTATATGTTTATGTTTCAAACACGAAAACAATACGAGTTAAGTGGCTAACTCTTGCACGACGGGACCCTTCTGCCATAAGTCTAAATTCGTCGATTTATTTCTGTGAAGATCATTTTGATGTAAGTTATTTAGTTACTAATATACCATTATTAGTAAGATGTAAACCTACTAAATAATATTGGGTGTAAGAAACTTTAATTGTTGAGGTTAGATGTTTTATCGTATACAAGGTAACAGACATTACAGTTCGTTACAGTTTGACAGTTGTTTGTTATACACCACCGGTATGACGTCATTCACTCTGATTGGTATTTAATAAAAAATGGCGATTAGCTGAATTTTACTAATTTATTTATATAAAAATCACGAAAATCTCTCTATTATTATTCAAATGAGATTCATTTTTGGAATCAGTGCAATCTGTTCTAATACTTAAAACGACAGTTTAATTGGTACTGAGTTACAGTCATCATGCCTATTCGATGGAGTGTTTAATAATAAGATAATTAGTGACATTGCCTATGGGATGTTCGGGTGAATAGCTCCCTCCCATCACCTCCCGTTGGGTGTCTGTAAGAGGCGTGTAATGGAAAACAAGAAGACGGGCAGTAGCGTCTTTCTATTGGACTACTTACCACCTATACTGCGATCCACAAGACACCTGCCAAGCGTGGGGATTATGGCAAACCCTCCCGTCTAACGGGAAGCCTTGCAGTGGATGTCTTTCGCCTGCTACAGAATACCTATGTCGCAGTTGATAACCGTGTACAAACCACGCTCTAGGTCACGAGTTTGCTTGCTCGAGGTCACGCGTTCATATCCCGCGGGAAGCAACAGCTTTGTGTAATTGTTCCTTACTGGCTAGGACAATGCAGGCCGATCACCTGATTGTCTGTAAATGAAGATGCTCCATGCGTCGAATGGACATGTTTTACACGCTGCATGTAAAAAGTCAGTATTTTACTACTAAAAGAAAAGAGAATGAAGTTGTGGATATATCTTCCGCGTAGATAGCTATTTTTTTGACAAGCAAGTCTTTCGCATAATGGTACCAACACGCCTGCCTGCCTATAGACAACTGCATTGCACTGCCACTCGTCACTAGAGACGTTGGCAGTTATCAAGTCTCTTGTGCGGTAATTTCACTACTACGCGTTTCAACTAAGAATGTGGCCGCCATGATGATCGCAACTGCGGAACTTCACTCGTTTTTTACGATTTTTGTACCGGCAGCAGAGTAAACACATAATGAAAAATTCGGCCCGGTTTTGTTTATTTATTGTAATGTCTTATTTAGCTATCTATTTTTGTTAAAACATCATTTTTAGTAATTTTATATTTGAAATGGAAATATGGCGGCCACATTCTTAGTTGAAACGCATAGTAGCTTCAGTGTCCCTCACACCGGAACACGGTGACGTGCATTTCCCAATATTTACACACCGCTGCTTGGCGGCAGAATATCTGACACTGCGGTTATATCCCCCCTTAATTAGGGAGGGACCTATCACCTAGTACACAGAGTCAGGTGTGGTCACAGCCAACGATTTTAGGGGGTGGGGGGTCATAGTTGACGGGCCCGTTGGTCTAGTGCCCTGGCCACTAGCCAATAGGTCGTGGGCTCGATTCCCACCTTGCGACTGAGTGTTTCAAGTGCGTAACCTACCTATTTTGGATAAAATTGTTTACTTAGTCGTTTTAAAGCAAGAATGTCAATATGACGTGAATGAGTTTGAGATTTGGGGGGACCCCTCTCGGACCGCCACTGCACAGAGTACATTTTATTTATACCTACCTAGTAGACGATTGGCCACTGCCACTGCGGTCATATCGCCCAAGAGAACATTATAATTACTTGGTTTAGATGATTAACTAGAATGCTTTTCCCACTGGTTCCAATGTTCACATGAGGTAGTTACACATGGGGCGGGTGAGGCGTTTTGCTTTGTATTCATATTTGGAATGAAACAGTTTGCCTGCATAGATATTTCGGTTTAAACTTGGTTTGAATTACTCTGAGGTTTGAATATAAATAAATTTTTTGAGGTTTTTTTTTAATTTGAATTTAGAAGACCACGTGTTTTTTTATACTTTTTTTTTTTAAACGGCAAAAGTAGGTAAGTTGAATATAAACTTACATCGCTCATATAGGGCGTCCAATCTTGATTTGTATTCTCCCATTCCGGCGGTGGCTTCTTCTCCCTTAGCCTTGTTATCAAAGTAGCATCTGAATCGTCGTCCACTATTGTGCGATCAAAATCGAAAATCGCGAGAGACGCCATGCTTTTTAAATTGCGCGCGCACTGGTTTGCAGGTACACGGCTACACGCAAACTGAATAAATTTTTTCATGCTATCATTTCTATGACACACCGAATGACGTCATTTGCGTTAACCGATTGGAGAGCGGAGGATTTCGTTGTGATGTAATCTTGCATAGTTTGGTTTTATGCGAATTTCAAACAAAACCAGGAAATATTAACCTGACAGGAAATTTGCAAACTTTGACAGATCACAGCTGATATGATGGATGACGTTTGTGTTTTTCATTCGACCTTGAAAATCGGATACATTTTCCTTTTCTCACTTTCTTTACTTGATACTATAATTTTAGCAATTGCTATTTAATTAATTACGTGACACTGGCGAAATCATCAGTAATTGATGGAAGCCATAATTTTTTAAAAGAAGATTTAAGTACATACAGAACACAGATTACCGGATCTACGATACAGAGAGACACACACAGTATCCTCCTTGGTGGGATGTTCTGTGGCAGAAGGAAAACTAATTTGTGGGAAGCATGGAAGTAATAAGTAGTCGTAGTACATATTACTTCCATGGTGGGAAGCTACAAGCCACAACTTTGGTGATTCCCAACTTCCCGTGCTTGTGGTCAGTGGCCGTGGCCTTTTAAGCCGGTCGGGCATGGGTCGGGCACTATTAATGGTATCATGGTATCTCCTCTAAGGTCGGGCAGGATGAATGACGATATTATTTCTGAATAATATTAAATAGAAAAGGGGAAATATATATATTTACACTAATTACTTTTTGCTGCTCTAGTTATTTTGTAGAACATTTGATTTTCAGTGAAATATACTAATATCCTTAGAGGCTTACTCTAAGCTAATATCCGATCGCAGCCAAAGATAAACAAAATTAAAAAAAAAACTGACAGTTCAGAATTCTGGCTAACCTCTATTTTTTGTTGGGAATTTAATATAAAATTATCGAGAAAATAAAGTTTAAGTGAACGAAATGGCTTCATTAAAAGTGTATTCCGTGGGGCGGCTAGCTAAATACATTACAGGGACATCTATCAGGTCGCTAGGAGCTGGTGTCTGCAGGTAACCATTGCGCAACCAACTTTTCAGGTTATAAAACTCAAAATTTTGAAGTATGCTCTCTGTTTCCTATTTTAAAGTGGAAATTATGCAGACGAAATTATGAGACACTAATATTTTATGTTCGTTTTGATATATTAGCCCGTATCTTTGTGCAATAGAAGTTAAAAGTTGCTGATGTAATATTGCGTTTAAAATCCACAATTTTTAAATTCCGCGCTGACATTTTATAATTTTACTGCGCCACATATTTACATTGGATGGGCCTGCCTGTAGATTGCGACCTTAAATACGGGGACGATATTTCGATAGTTAGTAAACTTTTTTTTTGTTTATGTTAGTCTTTCTTCCATTTTATGCCCTGATAAATTTTCCAGGAGCACAGTCCACAGTTACAGCACAGAACAGAAGGCGGCCGAGACAGATCATACTGAGAAGCAGCTGCCGAG
The DNA here is from genome assembly GCA_911728495.1 of Furcula furcula. Taxonomy (NCBI): domain Eukaryota; kingdom Metazoa; phylum Arthropoda; class Insecta; order Lepidoptera; family Notodontidae; genus Furcula; species Furcula furcula. Next base: position 51,118,529 of record OU452242.1, read on the forward strand.
CACCATTGAAGAGTGCCATAAACAGATTGAAGCCCTCACCACCGAGTTGAACACTGTCAAACAGCAGGCGAAGGATTTTGAGGTATATGGTTTTAAAAAAAGTATAAAAACAACGGTCTAGAACAGACCCTAGTTGGTGATAGGTCCCTGACCCATGGGACCATCTATGTATACCCCATAGTGATAGATATTTTGAGGCCTAGCCATATTCTGTACATATAGATTTTTTATTATTTTGAAATGTGTAAATTATACATATTTATTGGTAATTGATAAATAAAGATGCATCTTCTTGGTACAAAAATGTTATAATAACTTCACTTTAAAGTATCCAAAACAAGCGCAATGGTCATAGTCATGGGTGCACACCACTTGCCACCCCCTGCCCCCATCACTGCCATGCGTGAGGTGTATACATTTTCCGCAATTTTGTAGACCATAATTTAATAAATGAAAAAAATACATATTATAAATATGTTCTATTAACTATACTAAATATGTGATAAAAGTATATGCTGTATCTGGTGTAATTACTAGTCTTTGGGTGTTGCTTGCCATTAACTAAAGTACTGCTAGGTCCCATCGGGTAAAGTCCTGCTTGTCTTGCTAGTAAATTGCTTAAAAAAAATCCTATACTATTCCAACCACAACTTACATTACTGATGGACATAAATATTACCTACTGTTAAATATGTGACAATACTGAACAATATGTATACATAAAGAGTTAAAACAAGACATGTTTATGCAGTTAATGCTTGTCTTAAATAGAAACGGAAGCCACAACCATTTAGGCGGCAGGGTATTGAGGCACTGCATCAACTGATCTGTGAAATTTTCATCACTTTCTTACTCACGTGTGGTATTTTGATCATAGAAATGCTATTTCCAGGATAAATACAAGCGCGCGCTCGCTGACGGCGAAAATGTACGCAGACGTATGATGAAACAGGTGGAAGATGCGAAATCCTTCGCAATACAGAGTTTCTGTAAGGACTTGCTAGATGTGAGTGTAATTTGCTGTCGTATGGTTAGAGGCCAACCTGGTCCCTCAGCATTAGGAAAACACATTTGTTTTCCTAAGAGACATGTCATTCCCACAAATGTCTCTTGTCAGTCCCATCTTCTTCTTCATTGTACGGGCGTTGTTACTTTGTTTATATTTCGAATAGACTCGATGCAAGTGCTGTCTCATAATAAAAACAATAGATGTCGAGTCTAAAACATATTCTATTCTATTCTTACGGTATAGAAAAGTATCCAGACTGCCCCTGCGGGGGCATAGAGAGATCGCAGGGGAGCGCGTGGATTCACAGTCATAAATACCAGTCACTGAACGCAAAATTTCGTATGTTGGATACAAAATGAAAGGCTAGAAAATTTCTGCTGCGGTCTAAACATGTCATGATCGTGATGTAAGAAAGATTGGGAATCGGTGGTGTAGGAGGACATCATAATTGTCTGGCAGGTGGCGGACACGCTGGCGGCGGCAGCGGAGAGCGTGCCGGAGCGCGGCGCGGAGGCGGGCGCGGGCGCCGAGCCCGGCGCGGCGGCCGCACTGCGGGCGCTGCATGATGGCGTGCGGCTTACGCGAGCACAGCTCACGCAGGTATGCACTCACACGGGAACACAAATATTCCGGAATATTTTATTCCGAATTTCAAATTTTCATAATACCTAAAAATTATAATGTATTACCGAAAATTGTAAATCCCAATTTTCAATTCCAATTTTCATAATTCCGAAGAATCAAATGCTCGATCATTGATCGAATCGGTCCGAAAATCATTTCGATTTGGTGAATCATTTCGGTTGGGTCATGTTAAGTCAGTGACCATTAAAGCGCAAAGGTAAGCGAGCGCAAGTTCTCCGCAATTGTTAGTTATTAGTCAAAATCAAATTAAATCGTATTTTTGATGTTTCGGATTATCATTATGTCGGACTTTTGTTATTTGATCTTTTGAAATTCGGAATTTTGAGAATAGTAATTATGAAAATTAGGATAAATGATTGTATGGGCCCTTATATGCTGAGAGTCCACACATGATGTTGCTAGGTGTTGTTGGTAGTAGTAGTAGAACGCAGAGACGAAGATTGCATATGATAGATGTTTATTGAAGAACTGACAATATTAATGTAGGCGAATCTTGCTCTCAGTAAATGTTATGTGTTTATTGTACTACATCTTTGATAGATGTAGTACAATAAACACATAACACGTACCACGTTGTTACTGTGCGACTACTGAACGGCTACTACGTAATGTATGTTAATATTTTAATATTTATATGAATTTATTGCTATGCTCGGCGGTGCGCCTCAAATAGGTCGCAACGTCGCAGAAAATGTACGGTGGTTGAACCGTACATATTGGCAACCCTAAAAAAGGGTAAAACAACTACTGTGAGAAAGAGCAGCCTGTACAATGTTCAAAAAATAATAAATAATATGTAAACAAACTGTAATAAACATAAAGTTCCGCGCTGCTACTTGTTTCTGCGGAACTGGCTTGCCGACTTTGCAGACGCTGCGGTCTTCGTTCCCATGCGGTCGCACGGCGTCCTCAGTTGCGCGTGACACGATATCAGATGTTTTTTCCGCCGTCAGCAACAACTATGTACAGACGGTTGTTTGGTGTTAGTTTTTGGCTTTGATGTCACAATTCTTCTTTACTCTGATTTTATAATGTTTTTTACGAAAAATTAGATACTATATTAAAGAAAGTTACACTACTACCAAACAAACACATCATCTTAACTGGAGATTTTAATATAGATATATTAAAAAGAAACAAAACTGCTTTAGAATTTGAATATTTCCTCCTACAATACAACTTAAAACTAGCCCTTAATGAGCCTACTAGATTAAGCAGCAACACCTGCATTGATAATTTTGCACATACCTATCAGAAAGATTACAAAGCTGAAGTTATTGATCTAGTTATATCCGATCATACGTCACAATTATTTAAAGTACCTGTTAATAAGACCTGTAAACAAAAATTTTGGAAAGTTAAAAAGTGCGATACTTCTGTTAATAATTTAATTAAATTTAAAAATCTACTTAGCTGTTTATCTTTCTCGGAAGTGTATAATGCTAATGATGCGAATGTGTCTTATGACAAGTTTATGGAAGATTTCTTGTTATTATACAAATTGTGCTTTCCAGAAAAATGTGTAACCATAAAATGTAATAAAGCCACCAAGTGGATATCTCGTGGTATAAAAGTATGTAGCAGAAAACAAAGGCAATTACTTTGGAAGTATAGACTAAATCCTAACTCAAAAAATAAGCTTGCTTTTAAGAAATACACAACGCTTTATAGAAAAATAATTAAATTGACGCAGAAATCCCGAAATAGTCATCTTATAAATTCATCTCAGAACAAATCAAAAGCAGCTTGGCAAATTATTAACGATTCCAAATCATGTCTACCACAAGAACAGATAAAGCTAATAAAAAGAAATAATAAAAACTTTACACGTCCAACAGATATTGCCAATGAATTTAACGACTACTTTATTGATGAAATTGAAAATAATATTCAAAATGACAACAATAATAATACATTCACATTTGAAAATATTGCATCACAATCGCTCTTTATGTTACCTGTTACTAGCAATGACATTGTAAAAATAATTAGTAACCTTAAAAATACAAATACTGTTGGTTATGATGGTGTTTCCACTAGTGTGATCAAATACGTTAAAGAAATTATAGCACCACCACTTATGCACGTAATTAATACGTGCATTAATACTGGTGAATTTCCTAGGAGTCTGAAAAGATCTATTATTAAACCACTTTTTAAAAAAAACGATAAAACAGATGTCAAAAATTACCGACCGATAGCCAAAATTCCTGTATTTTCTAAAGTCTTTGAAAAACAATTTTATAACTCTATATACGGTTATTTTGAGAAATATAAGCTATTCTGTAATGAACAGAAAGGATTTAGAAAAAATTCTACGATTGCTATGGCAATATTTGACTTGCTCTCCCATATTATGACATCTGTTGATAATAGAAACCCAGTGTGTAGTATATACACTGACATGACCAAAGCGTTCGATTATGTGGATCATAAAATTCTATTAATAAAACTATATGGGTATGGTATCAGGGGGAATGTCCTCAAACTCATAGAATCATACCTAAGTGATAGGTGTCAACAAACAGAGATCTCTAGAATATGTCCTAAACGTCATATGGAAATAACTTGCAGGTCCGAACCAAGGCCAATAAAATATGGCGTGCCTCAGGGTAGTGTGCTGGGACCGCTACTGTTTTTAATTTATATAAACGATCTTCCGAAAATCACAGAGAATAAAATGGTTCTTTTTGCTGACGACAGCACAGTTATAATAAAATGTAATAACCCTGATAATTATGAAATTGACATTAATAACACTCTTTCTGACATTATTCAATGGTTTAGTAATAATAATTTAGTAATTAATTTAAATAAGACAAAAATTATGTACTTTCACCAACGGACTATAAAGGCATCAATAAATGTTGCGTATAAAAATTACAAAATAGAGGAAACTAATAATAATAAGTTTTTAGGTATTACGATTGATGATAGACTAACCTGGAAGCCCCACATCGAAAGCATCTGTAAACGTTTAAGCAAATCGTCATACGCATTGTTTCGCCTCTCGCGAAAAGTAAATATTGACACACTGCTAATAGCATATCATGGTCTAGTAGCATCAGTCCTGAGATATGGTATTGTTTTTTGGGGGCGGTCGACAGATAGGGAGCTTATTTTTAAAATGCAAAAACGATGCATAAGATCAATGTGTGGTCTCAAACAAACTGATAGTTGTGTACCGTATTTTAAGTCTTTAAAAATTATAACTCTACCAGCATTGTATATACTAGAGACAGCAGTATTTGTCAAAACAAATATGCATTTATTTCAGAAGGTATCTGCAATGAAGAAGACCCCTATGCGTAGCCAATACGAAAATCAATTGTGCCATATTAAATGTAAAACCTCTTTAATGTATAAAAGCGTCTTTGGAAATGCTCCGAGAATTTACAATAAATTGCCTCATGTACTAAAATGTATGCCTCTATGTAAATTCAAGAAAGAACTAAAGAAATTATTGATTAAGAAATGCTATTATGATGTAGAGGAATTTTTAAATGATGATGTATCTTTATAGTAATTTTATAATAATTAAATAATAATAAATGGCTAATTTAAATATTTTTTTTTGACATTCCATTCTTATTTTCTGACATTCATAATATTCTCTTGACATTCCTTTTTTATGCCTATTTATTATTATTATTATTTAATATTGTTATTATTTTATTTAATGATTTAAGTAAAACTATTTAATATGATTTTTATTACTTGTCAGTCAGTTTGTCAACAATTTATATTTGTATGTCATAATGACAAAACATAGTGCACTTTTATGTAACATATTGTATCATCTTATAATACCTATGTTTAACAAATAAATTAATTTGAATTTGAATTTGAATTTGAATTTATAATAGTGTTTTGCTTCGTTAAATCTTGATCTTGGAACTCATGCTGAAATCTCCTAATTTTGATAGTAATTCTTCGACAGTTCTGTTGTCTCGTTGCTGCTGTTTCCTTGTTGTATTTTTTCATTTCGTATGAAGTATAAGTAGTAATAAATGAAATGCATTTGACCTATATTTTTATACATGCCGATTAAAGGTATTGTTTGTCGTACTGTGTAGAGTTATATTACATTTACACAGTTCGCAGATTCCGTTGTCGTGTTTCAATAAATATAGTTTTGCATAATTGCAAGTTCGCGGCGGCTTTGTTGCAATACACGGAATGTAATGCACACATTTTTTTATCATCAAGCTTCCATTCTTGTTAGGGGGTGCTCAGATCAATCCTTGCAAATATTGTTATTAAATGTTTTCTTCTTATCCACAATTCTTCTGTGCTGTTTTCTTCATGTGTGCTGCCTTTATGTTATTTTTTTCTAGTCTGTTCCTGCTGCTTTCTTGATTCCTCTCTAGTTCGTTCTTGTTTACGTTTCCTTCTTGATTCTGAACTGGTTCGCTCCTACTTCCTTCTTGATTCTGCTCTAGTTCGTTCTAGTTTCTTTCTTGGTTCTGCTCTAGTTCGTTCTAGTTTCCTTCTTGATTCTGCTCTAGTTCGTTCTTGTTTCTGTTTCCTTCTTGATTCTGCTCTAGTTCGTTCTAGTTTCCTTCTTGACTCTGCTGTAGTTCGTTCTAGTATTCTTCTTGATTCTGCTCTAGTTTATTCTAGTTTCCTTCTTGTTCGTGCTGCTAGAAGATTCTGTATATCTTCCTGATAGGTACATTTGCATAGGTATGTCTAGTTATGTACGAATAAAATACTTGTTCTTTGTTGGAAGTCAGTTCTTACTTGTGAAATGCTGAATACTGCTTCTTTCTTACTTGAACATTTTTTCCACTGGTCGCGGTTCTGCCTCAGTGCACTCGCACTCCCGCAAGGTGTGCGCCTTCTCAATTGACTTGGGGGATCCCGCTGGTGGGAAGCCAAGCAACCGATTCGCCACCATTACGAGGAACACAAAACACACTCAGGAGTTTTCTTCGAAGGACCATTATGTATGGGCCCTTATGTGCTGAGGGTCCACACATGATGGTCCTGGCGCGGTTGATGTCCGGTAGTGAACTGATGTAACATTAACGTATAGTTAATGCGCTTACGGAAACTGCTTACTATACAAATGTGCGGTTGCACCGTACAATGATAAATCGGAGTTTTTATATTAGGAATTTTGAACTTTTCGGAATTATGGAAATCGGCTTTTTAAAATTCGTATTTGCTATACTTGGAATAAACCCCTCGTAAGCATAAATACCTACTGATTGCTGTAATGAACACTGCTCTGAGTGGAGATGCCTTTTATGTAAACTTTGTTTTGTTCGTAACTATATAAGTAGTTATATAAGTAAAGAAAACTGATAACCTATTTTGCCAACAAACTGCACTGTACAATTCAACGATTTTTTGTATTATAGTGAAATTTCTGTAATTCTACCAAGGCGCAATATATACTAATATTAGAAAGAGGCAAAGTTTGTGAGTTTGGATGCCCAAGGTAATCTCCCCGGGGTAATAAACACAGCCAAGGTAAATAAGCTTGTCGTACAATTTCAGGTGTTCAGTCGGCACGGCCTCGTCGTTGTGTCCCCACTTCGAGAGAAGTTCGACCCGAACTTGCATGAAGCACTATTCCAACAGGTAATCCATAGCCTTTTGTTGTATGTTACAACAATAGTAAATAGTTATACAAGGGATGAAAGGGAACTATTAAGGTACGAGATTGCTTGCGCAAATAGTTCGATCGCCTAAATATTTCTTTCACCCGAGGTCAAGGACTCGGCTTTTCATTTCGAATATGAGGAAAGTAAAAACCTGAATTTACAAAAAGAAAATAGTATCATTTGTCTGGTTTCCATAGTACAGGCTCTGCCTAGTTTGGGATTGGATGACCGTGTGTGGATTGACGTAGAATATTATTATATAGTAAGAAAATATATATATATAACACCCATTATATATAACACCCCTTGTCTCCCGCTTTGCAAAGGAGGGAAGTGGAATATATGTATTTCCGACTCCTCCTATCTACCTTTTTAATTAAATTTGTTGCGGGTTCCAAGACAATTTAGCGTTCCCCTGGGACTCGCCGAGGGTCAAACCTTGGTGTCTTCAGTGGTGACCGCTGTAGATCCTGGCTTACAGGAGTCACAGTGGTGGGAATGAGTGGTGGGATTAGTCCCATAAAAAAAAATATATAACATCCACTTGGTGGGAATCGAACCCACGACCGATCGGGTAGCATCATCACCAGCCATAGATATAGGCCTCCCCTTCGAAGGCCACGATCGGATAGTGGTTCTAGAATATTATTATTATTTCCAGGAGGTGGAGGGCGCTGAACCTGGCACCGTAGTAGCCGTGAGCAAGGTGGGCTATAAGCTCCACGAGCGGTGTGTGCGCCCCGCGCTGGTGGGCGTGGCCAAGTGAACGCCCCCCGCGCCTATCGCCCACCGCCCCCCGCACCCAGTGGACGAGTGACGCTCGCTCTGTTCTCTCACTACTCACCCAACATTATTGTAATGCACCTATTATTTATAAATTCTACATGTCTTGTGGAAGATCAACAATTTATTTATATTTGTTAGTATGTCTTTTGGTAGTCAGGGCGCAGTGGAAATTTTAATTTAAGTATTGTGTCCCAGACCAATAGGTTCAAATAAGATTGATAGGAGTAAAAGGTCATATTATTGAGCTATTCTAGTGTAGAGTCCAATTTCAAGAAGTGGAATAATCATAATGAACACTTATTAACGTTGGCGAGTGCAGCGGAAATGTCATAAGTATGTAATGGTTTAAAATAAAATTAAAATGAATACGCCTATTATTATAGCTTATTGTTTTTTCGTACAGTATAATTGTTCCTTTCCACATTGTCATTTATACCACACAGTTTGAGATACACTGTATTACGGATTTAACATATTTACAAATGACAAAAAATAGTTGTGGGAGAACAGAGTCGAGTGCTTACATTATTCAGGATTTTAAAATCCCAAAGATATTTTTGTACATAATTTCAGGTGGTTTGTTGATAAGTCTTTCTTTATAGGCCATTAGGGCGATAATTTGTTCAAACAAACGTGGCAATACCAACCTTACGTTTACACAAATAGAGTCCAAATTAAATTGTCGCAAACATACAACTTTCGCTCTAAAGCTAAATGACCAATGTTTATAGTGCATTCAAGCAACGGAGTCGTCCATATACTTACCTTTCTTTGGTTGAACTGACTATGACTACAATATGGGACACACTTAGTTTTATATTATGACTTATATAAATATTAGTTAATGTTTCGAGAGGGTTGCGAGCGAAAAGGGAAATTATTTAATGCATTTGATACATATTTATATTTTTTTTTCCAAGCTGCGAGCCGAAATAAATAACTGAATAAAATTTTAGGATCTAGCAATCGCTTTACTTGATCCAAAAATCTTTGTATTTTTTAATCTTGATCCAATGATTGATTTAGCTGTCATTTGAAATGTTCACAATTTAATAAATATATATTATGGCTTCCATAGTCATTAGTCGATAATTTTACCACCAACAGATCGATATTACTTAGGTTACAAAAATATTGAAAAGAAGAAGACGAATTAAGTCGTATAAAAAAATACTTGTAGATTAGAACATGCTGATCACATTTTTGTTCGGATGTGAAGGGCACCGTAGCTGGTGAAATTACCGGACTAATATCTAGCGTCTCGATTGAGGGAAGCCTGTTGCATACTTTGAGGCGAACGTCTTGCTTACCTTGTAACTAGGATGCCGGATGTAATAAAAACAATTTTAAATGGCAACTAAGTCTGGATCAACATCGGTTATTATTTTGGCTGTATTTAATATCTAAGGGTGGTATTCCATTTGACCAATTTCTGTATCCAATATTTGATCAAATATCTTTGATAGATGCCCATTCCAAACGTCCAATATCTTTGTCCAACATTCCTTTGTAAATGGACGATATCGTGAAGCGACTTTATAATACCATCGGAGATATTTTTAATTTATATATTTTACGCAATACAATTAAAATGTGTTATGTGCTCAATCCTGCTATTATCATTTCATTAATATTGAAAAAGTTAAAAATAAAGAACAATACAAACGAGGTCATGAAACTACCATAACAACGTTCATTGCTTATATAAGCATTTAGTCATTGAAATTGTCCACTCAATGTTATTTGCAGCTATTTCGCTTGAAATGTCAGAATCTTTGATCAAATATCGATGTCGTTAGTAAATTGGATGAAGTCTACCAAGTTAATTGATCAAATTTACATTGGACAAAGTAATTTGACGAGTTGAATACCTGCCTAAGTTATTTTGTTACTTCCCAGCTCGCGAGGCGTTTATTCAGAGCGTCTCGGACGATTGCTGATTCCATTGTGTTGTATATCGAAGCTGTTCCAAATGTATGCGCGTTTGAGGTGTTTGTTGAAAATATAGTGCTATCTCGTTGTTGCTGGGTTTTATTTTGTTTATCTATTTAAGGCTAAATTTAGTAGTCGCCGCGCGGTTGGAGCATTCACATGTGATGGTAAATCTAAGGCGCGCGGGTCGGAGCGCGCCGTGCGGTGATGTAGACGATAAGCACGGTTTATTTAGATCTTGTACCGCGCGGCCATATAAACTGTGCAGGACGGGCGGACCCGAATGCACGAGCCACTGACGTCCTGTGTGTCTGTAGCTATCGCTGGTACGGTATGAACCCGCCGAAGAGTGTTGACGCTGTTGGTTACAATGTAGGTTGGTTACAAGGTGTCCGTGAAATAAGAACTCCCAATTTGATAGCAAGCTTGATAGTGGCTACGACGGTGGCGCTCTTCGTACTGAATATTCTTTTCTTCTATTTATATCTTGCTTTTAGTTCCCGCGTCGACCGCTTGCTTGTTCACCGACAGTGGCGCCGAATGCGCATTTACTATCCTTGCAGGGAACTTTACCGTAACGAGAGCCCCACCGAGGCAGCCACTAACGTTTTATTTTTATTATAAAAACTGTACATTTTCGCTTATTCTACTTAGACTATTCTAGACACATACATGATACCTATACCGTTAGAAAGTGCGTGTAAGCAGCTTTCTAACGGTGTACATAGGGTTTATCTATCTATTTCTGTTAGGGAACTACAGGCCGATAAATACTGTAATAGGGGCGCGACGACCATGCTTTGGCCGCTTGTCACTTCGCCTGCGCCCTGCCCGTAGCATCCACATGCCCACAAATAGTACCGATAGGTAGCCTGCGATGTGTACTATCTGTATATCTATGATCTAGACCACCTAGGGGCCTAGGTCATAGCGAAAACCCTAGAAAACATGATATGCGATAGAACAACTGCCTATAACTATGGAAATATGTACATCAGTGCTGTTTAGGCACTTAGACCCACCAAGGCGGACCCAGATCTAGGTCCTGAGTTGGTTCCTAGATTTGGGACCTAGCTGCAAATAGCTATTTGCCGTTCATATATGTGCTTAGCACATCTAGGGCATGTGGGTACTTCTATTATACTATTACCCTACGCTAATTACAAATAGCAAGTACTATGAGACCTAGGCTAGGCTATCTATAACTGATTCAGCTCACCCCTCCTCGGGATAGTGAGCTTATACACAAAACTATATTATAATTTATTAGGTAATTAAATCTAGGCTCTTAACTATCGCAGAGTTATAAAACTTAACTATATATTACTATAAAACACAACACTCTGTAACACAAACACTATTTTGTCCTTTCTTCCTATTGTAGTCGTCCTGAACATCTCTCCCGCCGTGCTGCAGCGCGACGGGCCGGAGCGATGCTGCATCCTCTTCCGGTGAAGGGCGACGCTTCCGGCGCTCTCGACGCTTCTATTTCGGTAGTGGCACGATCTTCTTCGTGGGGCGTTTTAAGATGCCCCCCGCAGTGCGCACCTCCACAGTGCGGACTTCTCCGTCGGCTCCGGGGTAGATTGCCTCGACCCTCCCGCGCGGCCAAGTGTTGCGCGGCAGCTGTCCGTCGGCGATCAGGACGGGATCGCCCACCTGGAGACTGGGACCCCTCCCGTGGGGCTCCCGCCGGTACTGTAGCTCGGGCAGGTACTCGCGCACCCAGCGTCGCCAGAACATGTCGGCGAGCGCTTGCGAGCGTCGCCATTGCTTCTTGCTGTCTAGGTCGCTCTCGTCGAACGTCCCGGGTGTCGGCAGCCGCGCCGACCCCCCGAGCAGCAGGTGATTGGGCGTGATGGCTTCGTCGTCCCCGGTGTCCACTGATACGTGCGTCAGTGGTCTGCTGTTGACTGTGTATTCGGCCTCGCAGAGCAGCGTGGCCAGAACCTCTTCTTGCGGGTGCTTCTCCTGTAGTACTGTGCTCAGTGTGGTCTTGACACAGCGAACGAGACGCTCCCAGGCGCCTCCCATGAAGGGCGCTGAGGGCGTTATGAAGCGCCACGCCATCCCACGACGGCCGGCTTCCTCGGCGAGTGCGTCGCGCAGCTCCCTGTCCGCGCCGTGCATGTTGGTGCCATTGTCGGAATAGATCTCCGCGGGGCACCCGCGGCGTGCCGCGAACCTTCGTAGCGCGAGCACGGCGGAGTCCGCGCTGAGGCTGGCCGCGACTTCGAGGTGTACGGCCCGTGTGGTGAGGCAGGTGAAGAGGGCCACGTATCTCTTCTGGTGTTGACGACCGACGGTGACGGAGAACGGTCCGAAGTAGTCCAGACCGGTGAATGTGAACGGTCTCTGGTGATGCGCCAGTCGTGTCTTCGGGTGGTCGCCGGTGGACGGTACTGGAGGTTGTGCTCGTCGTATGCGACATCTCAAGCAACGGTTCACGATGCTTTTCGTGACGGGCCGAAGTCGCACTATCCAATAGTGCTGGCGCACCTCGTTTACGATCATTTCTGTTCCACTGTGGTGTAGATCGCGGTGCGTCCAGTCGATGTAGAGCTGCGTGATGTAGTGATCGCCGTCTAGCACGGGCGGTCTTTTCGTCTCTTCTGTTACATCTTCAGCAGCGGCGATGCGACTTCTGAGCGTGATGATGCCGTCGTTGCGGAGTTCTATCGGCAGCGATCTCAGGCGACTGTCGATGGCGATACTGTTGCCCTTCCGGAGGTCATTGATTTCCCGTCCGAAGGACTCTTCTTGTACTACGCGGATCAGTAGTACTTCTGCTTCCCTTAGGAATTCGGCCGGTAACGTGACGAATCTTCGAGTGGTGACTGCCTTCTGTGGAGGTCTGCAGGTCTTCTGAGTCCTCTTCTGTCGTCTCCAGTCGGGATCTTGTTCCGGATTCTTTCTGGTCCTTTTGTAGCACGTTTTCGCTGTGGTTTTTCGACACAGTGCTATAAATTGAAGCGCTCTTGCCGTGGCCCGCAGTAATCGTTCCCACTTCGAAAATCTGTGCGGATCGGGAACGACTTCTCTGTGTTTCGGTGCGCTGCGAGCTTCTGTTACTGTCAGAGTCTTCTCTTCTCCCGTTGGTTCGTTGATGCTTGGTCTCTCGTTCGGCCATTGTGACGGATCTTCATACAAAAACGTCGGGCCCCGGTACCATTCGTGTCCGGCGTTGAAGTTCGGCGGCACGTCGCGGGTAGCGACGTCGGCGACGTTCATTTTGGACGGCACCCAGCGCCAGTCCGTCACCCTGCTGTGCTCTTCTATGGCGGCCACGCGATGAGCGACGAACGGTTTGTACGACCGCGCGCCGCTTCGAAGCCACGTGAGAACGGTCTTGCTGTCGGTCCAGTATGTTACCGACTCTGGTTTCGCCCGGTGTTCTTGCACGACGGCAGCAGCCAGGGCCTCAAGTCTGCTAATTGTAATAAAATTACATATAATTGCCATTCTAACGACTTGCTGATGACACTACCATTAGGATTGTAACAAATTAGGCATTCTGCTAAATCGGTAGAACCATACCAATGGAGTGTCGCATGAGTCTCAGTTGAATTATTTGGTAGATTAATTTGGTGTTGCCTATTAAATTCTACCATAAGTTGTTTTATTTTCAATAAATATTTTTTTCGTTTTTCATCCACAAAATCTTTGAATTTATTATAAATTGACACTAAAAAACGATAACGTTGACAAATTATATTTATTTTTGATACTAACGTGAGCTGAGTGACAAAAATGTTATAATAAATAATTAAAACGGCTTAAAGGAACAATATTAATGGCACAAAATTAAAAAGAATAATGTCAAGTCAGCCGGCGATGACAGGTGACAGCTGGCAGTATTAGCCAGGGTTCCCAACTTGGGGTTTATCTCCCTAGATTTAGGGGGAAAATATCTGTAGGGGTTTGGTAGTTGGTATTCTGAATACTTAAAATATCAGATTTTAAATTATTTTAAAAACCGATTATTCAAATGTAACATCATTTGAATAATTCGCACTAGTATGGTGGTGATGTTCGATGGGTCAATCTTTATGAATGAAAATATCACTAAAAAGTTTAAAATAATTTAAAAATTATTGAAGTTAGTGCTAAATATACATAGTAGGTACGCCAACACCAACTTCGATAAGATTTAAATTACTTTATACTTTTTAGTGTTATTGAAGTCAGTACATTTTTTTTAAATATTTTATTATTAAATAATTTTCTTTGAAGTTATGTGTGTACTGTTATGTTAAAAATAAACTTCGGAATAGACTGTAAGTTCCAATTTTGCAGGGATTTAGCAGTTGTAGCATTAACTCTAACGAGAATATATATTCTGACTTGAGTTCGGGGGGAGACTTTTAAAGCAGTTTGCAACCCTGGAATTAGCTGAGCTTACAAAATATAATAAATATTGTTTCAATTTGTTTCGCGTAAATTAATAAATTAAAGTATCTTTTCGTGTTTGTTTTGCTCCGCACTAACCAAGTGAACAATGACTGACGCCATCCTCTGAAACGTATGAGGCTACGGCTTGGTTGGAAAGTCTTGAGCTGACGAGTGCCGCAGCCACGCAGCGACCAACTTATTCAACTAATCAACTTAATAGTTACACACAGTCAGTGAAGCCAACAGCAAGCGACTGTGCTGCAGGGGCCCATTGTGATCGCATTGTAAAGTTTACTACGAGCTAGAGTAAGTATTCAATGTCGTTCTATGGAATCTTGTAGTTTTCTAAAGATTCGATACTGCAGGATTATTTAATAGGGTCAAGTAAGTGGTTCCTGCGCCAGGTGAAATTAAATAAAAATTGGCTCTTTGCTAAATAGACACCGGGGTGAAGTAGTCACTTTGAGAAGTAGACAAAATGAGTAATAAGTAGACGTCTGGTGCTGGAACATATTAAGGAATATGGGATTGAGATTCACAACTATTAGAACATTAGTATCCTGTATATTTTAGGTGTTGAAGAAAAAGTACAAAGCATCAATACAAAATTGTACAATCCACACATGGTCGTCTGATCACAAATTTGACAGAGCCTGTATTACAGTAACCAGACAACTGATACAAACATTTATATACATTTGAAGTACATACTTGTTTCTGAAACAAGGTGGGAATCAAACCCACTACCAATTAGGTATTAGCAAAATGTCTAACCAATGAATGTCAATATTCATAAAAATACAGAAATCTTAAATGACAATGTTTATTATGTTAAATATTATCAACATAAACACAACTATTAATATGTCTTCCTTAAATTTTTTTATCTTCCTCTCCACAGTCTATCGAGAGCCTGTTACAATGCCTAGCTTCGCTGTAACTCTGGGTGACATGGTTGAAAAGCTGCATGGACTCACAACTTGCCCTGCTGTGACGGGATTGCAATAAAAAGCATGCACTGGGAGAAAACATCTGAAAACATACAATTTTCTTTACAAAAAATCCAAAATCTTAAAACTTTCAAGTGGTTTTTATTCTAGTGCAAGTAGCAAATACAGTTTTTACTCGTATTGATAATAAACATGATTGTTTCTATATGTGTGTATGTGATTTTAGTTTAAATTTGTTAACATTTACTTTAAATATTGAATTAGTTAAAAGTTTATATTAAAGAATTTTGATTATCAGTCTACATTTATTTAAAGACCAAACCTGTAACAAGCCGTCGGCTATCAGTGACGTTCGCTTGATGGTAAGCGACCCGCCTGCCTATAGACAGATCCATAGCACTGCCGCTCGTCACCCGAGACAACAGTTATTAAGTCTCTTGTGTCCGGTAATTTCATCAGCTACAGTGCCCTTCACACAGCAATGCCTACACACTGTTATTTGGAGGCTAAATAGCTGACACTGTGGTGGTACCTACCTACTGCACAAGAGACCTACCACATAGGAAAATAATGCAAAGGTTCTATGTAATCAAAATGTAGTTCTCCAAGTCAACTTACATGAAAGTACATATTATTTGTCTTGCTTACCTAACAATAGGACTTGTTGTCCAACATTAGACAAGTCAGTGGATGGTTTTGCCATATTATTATCATGGTTTGAACCGGGGCTGCTTGCATCTATTAAACGTTAACTTCTGCACCACATATCTGTAATAGGTTTGAAACATGGGTTTAGTAAGAACATTATGTAGTTATTATGTCTGGTTACAATTGTACCGGCTTTGTCTAGTTTGGGACCATGTGTGGATTTTTCCAGGATATTATTACTTATATTATTTTTGAAAGCTTTTAAGCATTTAATCCTGGTAAAGCAATAACAAACCATTTTATAAAGTACTTGAAATCATTACATTAAGGGAATGGAACTCTTTTCGACTATAATATGCTCCTCGTTGGACGTAGGCTTTGAATATTGTCCACTCAGTGGGAGGACTGCCTGCGCTAAGTTTACCGGTTGGTGGTCGCCACTCGAGAACCTTTCTTTCCCATCGGTTATTGTTTTTTTCGAGTAATGAGGCTTGCTGATTGCTACTTAAACTTGCAAATCGTCAGAGCTATGCCGGTAACTCTGTCCGCAAAGAAACTTGGAGCATAGCTCTTTTTATAGCCCGTTGCGTGACAGAGCCTCTCCAGTAAAGACCACTACTCAGTGGTTAAAAACCTTCGTCTTCAGGCACTGCGGAATGTTAGATGAGAAGATATCACGTAGTTAATAAATAAGAAATTTAATTTTTACTAACCTCCATTCCTGTGATATTCCGTCACATCTCCGAGGTCTTGTAATGTAAGGTCCTAACTCACCGATGAGTTTGAGACCGAAGTCTTCAGTAATTCCGCTTCGAAAAGGATCCACATCACCGTCTCTATATCCGCTTGCTTGCCCGTGTTAACGGGTAGTTAACAAAACGCACTCGCTAAAACGTCCATGTTAGCTGGTAGTTAACATCGCGATTCAGTCTACTATGCCCGTGTCAACTAGTAGTTAACATGGCGCCGCCATGCTACCGCGATTGAAAAAAAGTAAATATACTTGTCTTTATCGCTCTAGAGCTTAGTTTGTATTATTTATCTCGTTTCTCCGTTAAATTTCCCGTCCTATTAATCTCAGTCGAATATCCAAGCCATAGAGAAAAAAAATACAAAAAAATAAAACGTTCTTTCTCTTTCTTGTCATTGAGTGTTGATTCGGTGCGGGATGTGTGCGATATTTTTGCTGATTTTCTTGTTAAATTTAGTTTTGTTCTTCAAGATCGATTGTGTTTATCAAGGTGTATAAATAACTAACACGTAGATATAAAAATCCAGCATGAAAAGTAAAAGTATGTAGAATAAAAAAAATCCGAAAAACTAAAGTGATTTTACTGAGAGCATGGGAACTGTTTCAGAAATGTTCATATTTATCAGAAGTGGTGAATGCTATCCCAATGATTTTTGTTTGTTTTAAATGAATATAAAACTACTTATTTACTGTTACTTTCATTCTATGCCCAAAAATGATATTTGTGCATGATATGCCTTGTCAAGTTTTACGCCGCGCGGCGCCAGATAATGGTATGGGATCAGAGGCCTGTAAATTAATAAATATGTATGGACAAGAATGCGTTTTTATTTCTTATTCTATTATCTATTATATAAGTAACGTAATCAAAGATTAAAAACCACGTATCATCGCTTTAATTTTTGAGTTATGAGCTTTTAAATACAAGACGAGCTTTAAAACGCGCAATCACAATTTCAACACAGCATAACTCTGCACCAGAGTCGTAATATGAGGAACAAAAGATAACATTGTATAAGTAGTTTCATAGTAAACATAAAAAATATAACACTTGACCATCTTTCTAAACAAATTGACTCACAAGGACCGATTGCGTGAAATCCAACTCGCGCGCCGCAGCTGTAAACAACGGCGGGGTGCATAAGTGTTTGTTGCCGGGCAACGGTGTCAGGTAACGCTACGGGGGCCGGGCAACGGGAGTTTGAGCGAGACAAGCGAGCGGATATGCACGATTAGGGCACGGAATTGACGACGCTAAAGGTGTCGGCGTTTCTAAAATACGCCAACGTAATCTTGACACGGGCGGCCTTATTTGAAACACGTTTTTTTAGATAATATTTAACAATTACAAGTATGTGTAATTATGCAACATGTCCACAAAAGGTGTGTTTGTATAATGGTGGCTCAATTACTAAAATAACATTCTAAGGCCATTGAGAGAAACGTCAAATAATTAGTAGGCTACCGTTACTTAAGCCATTGCAATTCCAGTGATACATTTTTTAGGTGCAGACTACGAAATATTGCTATGGCGGTTGAATGGCGGGACAGTGATAAGCCACGGACACGCCACTCGGTTTTATAAAATTAGTAGACTACCAAATCTGTAAAATTGTGGTTTTGACCGGCCAGCGACACTCTATTGAAGCGTTTGTAAATTAGCAGACTTGAGGCCCAGTCTACTTCCCATTACGGCGGCTTGCAACTCAAGACGTGGGATTGACGTGGTCTTGAGCGGCGCCACCCTCGCCTTGGCGATGACCAGGCTGATGTGCGGTGTTCCGTCGAGCGAAGTCGTCCTCCAGTAGACGGCAGCAGCGTAGGCGGCTTCACTGGCATCGGTGAATACGTGTACTTGGAGAGATTCTGCGTCTGTGTATCCGGGATAGCTTCTCGGCAGACTGACGGTCTTGAGATTCTTGAGGTGCTCGACCCATTCCTTCCATTGATGCGCCAGGTCTTCGTCTAACTGTTGATCCCATCCGATTCCTCTTCTCCAGGCTTCTTGCAGTATTTGTTTGGCCCGTATTGTGACCGGTGAGGCGAGGCCGAGGGGATCGTATAGCGACATCACGATCTTGAGGGCTTCTCTCTTGGTCGGCGCGACTCTGTGCAGTATGTCTTCTGGTAGACGTGCTAGCTTTAGATTGAAGCTCAGTTCATCCTTTTCCGGCTTCCAGATCAGTCCCAGAATTTTCTCTTCTGTTGATTGGCAGCCTATACTGACTGTGTTGACTGCGTCCCGTTCTGGTTCCAGCGTCTTCTTGACGTCTTCTGAATTGGAGACCCATTTTCGTAACTCGAAGTGTGCTTCTCGGTGTATGTCACGTACTGTTTTCGCTATTCGCACAGCGTCCTCTTCTGTACGAAAACTGTCGAGATAGTCGTCCATGTAGTGATTATGGACGATTGCTTCAACCGCCTCCGGATGCTTGCTGGCATGTTTCTGTGCATTCCAGTTCTTGGCGAAGATGGCGGTGCACGGTGAGCTTGCTGCGCCGAAAATTATCGACGTCATCCTATATTCTTGCGGGGCTCCCTCCCGCCGGTGTCCTCTCCACAGGTACCTGAGCGCGTCTCTGTCTTCTGGTCTCACTTTGACTTGCATGAACATTTCAGCTATGTCCGCCGAGACTGCGACGGGGTGTCGGCGGAATCTCATCATCACTCCTGGCAGTGATTGCAGCAAGTCCGGTCCGGTGAGCAGGTAATCGTTGAGAGACATTCCTGTTGATCTTGCGGCGGCGTCGTGTACGATCCGCAGCTTCTCAGGCTTCATCGGGTTGTGGACGTCGAAGTGGGGCAGGTACCAGGTTCTTCCGGGTACGCTGTTCTTCGGTGCTATCTCTGCGTATCCCTTTTGTACGAGCGAATCCATGTATTCGCCGTACCTATTCTTCAGGTCGGGATTGCGATCCAATTTCTTCTCCGTGGAGACAAGCCTCTTCATAGCGGTGCCGTAACTGTCTGGCATCGTTATGTCTTCTTTCTTCCATAGCAGCGCAGTCTGTACGTGTCCGTCCTCCAACTGGTGTGTGTGCTTATTGAGCGTGTCTTCGGCCCTCTTCTCGGGGTCGTTCGCCGGCCGACGAGGGTTGACGATGAGAGATTCTATGGCGAAAAATTCCCTCATTTGCTCTTCTACGCTGTCTTCGCTGGCAGTCAATCTGTTCACGAAGTGGACGCGCTGACCTAATGCTCTGGTGTGCGCGCCGTGTAGCACCCATCCCAGCGGAGTGAGCGAAGCTACCGGCTGATGTCGCGGGCCTCTTCGCACGTTGCTGGCGAGAAGCAGGTGCCAGTTGTCTTGCCCGATGAGTATTCGTGGCACCGCTCCCTCGTAGGCGAGCTTCTCGCGCAGATCTTCTAAGTGTTCGCAGCCCGTGACGTCGTTCCGGTCCACGGTTTGCGGCGACAGGTGCAGTCCTGGTACGGTGCGCGCGTGTAGGTTAACGCGCTGTCCTTGCGGCCCCGTGAGCGAGACCGCAACGCGACGAGACTCTGGCGTGTCGACGATAATGTCCCCGATGGCTTCCATCTTGAGCGGGTCCAGACGTCCTTCGGCTCCCACTTGCTTGGCGATCTCTTCGTCGATGAGAGACACCGTAGACCCGTCGTCCAGCAGGGCGTACGTCGAGGTCTCTCCCGCCGGTCCGATGACTCGTACCGGAACTATCTTCAGATAGGCTTGAGGCTTCTGCGACATCCATGCGTTGGCGACTGTCTCCCTGGCTTCCTCCGCATTCCTCTCTTCGGTGGACGCTACCAACGCCGCCTTTTCGTGATGGAGAAGGCGGTGGTGCGTCCTCTTGCATCCCTTGATCTCGCACCTTCTGATCTTGCAGTGATGCTTCGCGTATCTTGGCTTCAGACAGCGAAAGCATAGGCTGTGCTTCTTCGCGAGATCCCACCTTCCATCTGAATCGGCTTCCTTGAACTTGGCACAATCTGTAATGGCGTGCCCCTCCTTGTTGCAGACCCTGCACCGCGGCGTCTGCTTCTCTGTTGCGGTGTGCGCTCTGTGCGTCGGCGTCGTCCGTAGGCTGGCCCGTGGTTCCGTGATCAGCTCCGGCGGTGCGAAGGCGCTGCAGTAGCGGGCTTGCTCGGTGACGAAGTCGCTGTATCTTGCTAAGTCCGGAACTGAATTATACTTCTCGGTGAACATCTTGTACCACTGGACGCGCAGAGAGTTCGGTAGCTTCTCGGTGAGACACCGCAGTAGCTCGGCGTTGATGAGATAATATTCTTTCTTCAACGCGCGAAGTGTGACCACGCTGCTTCTGACCCTGCTTGCAAAGGTGCAGATGTCCTTCGGCGATTCTGTGCAGCGCGGCAAAGTTCGGAGTTTTTCTGTTTCCGCTTGAGCGATGGAGTCCGGACGGCCAAACTGTAGTTCCAATTCCTTCATAATGTCGTCCGGCTTCGCGTGCCCGATGAGTTCCGAGCTAACTGTTTCCAAGGCTCTTCCCTTGAGACTTCTTCTTAGTCTTGCTGTATTTTCAACGTCGTTGAAGTAGCTGCGAGTGGTGTCATATATGGCGCGAAACGATAACCACTCGGTGTGTGCTCCACTGAAGATTGGCAGGTCCATGATGACCTTCGATGCGGCGGCAACCGGCGTGACTGCGTACGTCTCGAACGGTTTGCTTCGGTCGGCGAGCGCGGCGATAGCGGACGTTAGTTCGCTGATGAACGGACGGAGTGCGTCGCCTTCCTTAGGGATCTTCACTGGATCAGCACACTTCTGTTCTTCTGTATCCGGAACCCCAGTCTTCTGTGCGGCGTCGGGATCCGGTCGATGCTCGTGAAGTCTTCTGTCTTGAGCCGGCGCGATGTCCTCCGGGCAGAGCGGCAGTGTCTGAACGGGCTGCGCGGCGTCGGCGTCGGCATCCCTCCCGGTGGTCTCGTCCTCTTCTGGGCGTGGCTGTGACTCTGGTTCCGGTGCTTCTTCCAGCCAGGAACGTACGAATTCTGTCTTGGAGTGACCGTCGTCATCGTAGTCGTCCTCCGATGAGTCCTCTTCAGCCTTCTGTAGCGCTAGCTCGGCTAATTCCAACTTGAGTTTCAGTATTTCTTCACGGGCTTTCAGTATCCTCTTCTGGGATCGATGAGTCCTGTGGGACTTCGGTGGGCCGGTCGGCCTCTTCGATTCTTCGGTCCGGGTTTCTTCTTCCCGGCTTACGGTCGCTGCGTCCGGTCGGTGTGCTTCGTCGGCGGGGCGCAGCGTCGCATCTGAATGTTTTCCTGTATGTTTCCCCTTCCTCTGGCTCGGCGGCTCTGGTCTCTCTGGAACAGTCCTCGGGGCCGGCGGAGGGGACCGCCGCGGGGTCGCGGGCCGCGGCGGGTCGGTGCTGACGGTCGACGGGGAACGCGGCGGCAGCTCGTGGCGAACGGACGGTTCTTCTCTGGGGGTGGGGGCCCCCCCCCCACCTCAATCATCCACGCCTCGGGAGCCCGTCCTCTTGAACGCGTTATGGGCATCTTGTAAGCCTTCAGTCCAAATTTTCAGTTCTTCAGTTCTTCAGCCGGTTCTTCTATTATCCGGCTCGACGCGACCAGCGAATGTGCAGGACGGGCGGACCCGAATGCACGAGCCACTGACGTCCTGTGTGTCTGTAGCTATCGCTGGTACGGTATGAACCCGCCGAAGAGTGTTGACGCTGTTGGTTACAATGTAGGTTGGTTACAAGGTGTCCGTGAAATAAGAACTCCCAATTTGATAGCAAGCTTGATAGTGGCTACGACGGTGGCGCTCTTCGTACTGAATATTCTTTTCTTCTATTTATATCTTGCTTTTAGTTCCCGCGTCGACCGCTTGCTTGTTCACCGACAGTGGCGCCGAATGCGCATTTACTATCCTTGCAGGGAACTTTACCGTAACGAGAGCCCCACCGAGGCAGCCACTAACGTTTTATTTTTATTATAAAAACTGTACATTTTCGCTTATTCTACTTAGACTATTCTAGACACATACATGATACCTATACCGTTAGAAAGTGCGTGTAAGCAGCTTTCTAACGGTGTACATAGGGTTTATCTATCTATTTCTGTTAGGGAACTACAGGCCGATAAATACTGTAATAGGGGCGCGACGACCATGCTTTGGCCGCTTGTCACTTCGCCTGCGCCCTGCCCGTAGCATCCACATGCCCACAAATAGTACCGATAGGTAGCCTGCGATGTGTACTATCTGTATATCTATGATCTAGACCACCTAGGGGCCTAGGTCATAGCGAAAACCCTAGAAAACATGATATGCGATAGAACAACTGCCTATAACTATGGAAATATGTACATCAGTGCTGTTTAGGCACTTAGACCCACCAAGGCGGACCCAGATCTAGGTCCTGAGTTGGTTCCTAGATTTGGGACCTAGCTGCAAATAGCTATTTGCCGTTCATATATGTGCTTAGCACATCTAGGGCATGTGGGTACTTCTATTATACTATTACCCTACGCTAATTACAAATAGCAAGTACTATGAGACCTAGGCTAGGCTATCTATAACTGATTCAGCTCACCCCTCCTCGGGATAGTGAGCTTATACACAAAACTATATTATAATTTATTAGGTAATTAAATCTAGGCTCTTAACTATCGCAGAGTTATAAAACTTAACTATATATTACTATAAAACACAACACTCTGTAACACAAACACTATTTTGTCCTTTCTTCCTATTGTAGTCGTCCTGAACATAAACTTAGCCATAATTTCTGCCCGACTGACCCCGAAGAGTCAGGGCAGTTGTGTTTCGAGAATACGTGTAGAAATAATAGAGGTGGTAGGTTCCTTGAGCAAGGAATCGTCTAGGTAGGTACCGCCGCAGTGTCAGATATTCTGCCACCAAGCAGCAGTGTGTAAACATTGCTGTGTTCCAGTGCGAAGGGCGCTGTAGCTGGATACAGACTTAATTCCTAATGTGTTTATCCGTCGGCGGTCGACGCGTGATTGCGCTTATGCGATTCGCGTGTTAAGATCGGAACCACCGGCCGTTGAGAGGCTCAATTCCATTCAAGATGGCAGCGGCACTTAATGCCAAATAATTTTAAACTTTATCTACCTACAATACGTAAAAGACCAGTATCGCTTAAAAAAGCCGCGCGGGCGTTCGCGTTTGGTCAGAGCAGTTTCCTTGTAGAATGTACGAACTAGACTCAAGGTGGGCCGCTTCGCGCCTCCTCTGGCCGCTGCCACCTTGGTGTGCATTGAGCCTAAGGGTCTGCAACGCGCTAGTGATTGTTCTGTTGTATTGTTTATAGGCTACGGTGACTATTGCTTACCACCAGGCGAGAGCCGCATACTTTGCTACGCAAAAAACGTTTTTTTTTTCAAGTAGTATGCATGTAGAACTACGTGGAATAAGCCATCTATCGGCTCAATGGATTTTGCCTTGTTATCCATTTCTTCTTTCTATTTCAGCACGCTACAGACGGTGATTAAATCTCCACACGGTTGTGGTTTTTGAAAACTATTTTTGTATGTAATAGCAGCCCCCATTTCATACATACATTTTGTACTTTTTTTAATAAATACTGTCGGTATAATTACTTGGAATATTTACATAATATTTATTTCCAAACTGTTCGATCACAGAAGCCGTCTAGTAGTTCGATCATCGTTCTATTCCTAACTGTCCGATGATCGAACTACTTGGAATAAACCTTAAATAAACACAAGACCGACAATTAAATAATGTTTGTCCTGGGTGGAATCGAACCCTCGGCCTATTGCCTGCCTGACCACTAGACCAAGGGGCCTGACAAAGTTTTAATTATGCGATGCAAATCCATTTCAGGGTGGCTTCACTTATCTGTAGTGTGGTTTTATTGGTTAGTCTATTAAACTCGAGTATCAAACAAAAATGCATTCTCAAGTTTATTCAGACAAACTCTATAAAATGATTTGTTGATAAATAAAACAAAATATACCTTACACATAATATATTTCACAGTAATATCCTAACTCGCCGACACTGGGTACTACTAATACATACATAACAAATTAAAGTAACAGTCTAAATAATCCATATTTGATGATCTTAGGTCCGTATCATAAATCAAAATCACTGATTCGCCACGCCTGCCTATAGACAGCTGCATTGCACTGCCGCTCGTCACACGAGACATTAGTTATCAAGTCTCTTGTAGCCGGTAATATTACCAGCTACAGTGCCCTTCACATTGCACTGCCGCTCGTCACACGAGACATTAGTTATCAAGTCTCTCGTGTCCGGTGATATCACCAGCTACAGTGCCCTTCACACCGGAACACAGCAATGTTTACACACTGCTGCTTGGCGGCAGTGTGTTAAGTAGTAAAAAATATCTGCCACTGCAGTGGCGGTATCTTGGACAAGAGATCGAACCGAATGAGACCTACTGTTAGACACAGGCCTCCCCTCAAGATGAGGCGTAGACCATAGTCCACCACGCTGGCCAAGTGCGGGTTGGCGGACTTCACACGTCATTCGAAAGCTAGTTAGGCTTTCACAGACATGGAGGTTTCATCACGATGTTTTCTTTCACCGGAAGCTAGTTACAATCACACATAATTGATATGGTAGTTTATTTTGGTCAATACCACATCACGTATTCATGTCAACAGTTTACAGATAAACTCGAGCGATATAAATATCATAAACCATGTTAAAATATTTATAAACTAACTACCCGACATGTCATAATTTTATAGATGGGTGTAAACTCACGAGTGAGCTAAAACCCATAATCACCCAGTTTGCTCCACCCACTGGCGGTTTGACAGAAAAAAAAATTAAATCTATATATGCAATTCAAATCGTAATATACATACAGGGTGTCCCAGAAATGGGGTATCAAGCCGGTAATGACGCATTGTGTAACTCATCAGCAATCGATTTGTGAAAAAAAAAAAGAATGAAAAGTTCAACAGTTTTAGAGCAGTGAACTCAAAATTTTGTTCATTATTTAACTGAAAATGTGTGAATTTCTAATTAAACAAGGCAGACACACAATCAATAAAGAGCATTGGCTCCATAGGAGTAGGCACAATTACACTACGTTGCTTAGAAATAGTTTTGAGTGGATATAAATAAATTTTGTATGTTATTCAAAATAATCAACTTTTGCCATATTTGACATGTTTTTCGGGATCCTTACTCTCAATACTATACATACCTTTTGGCTTGATATACCCTTTCTGGGACACCCAGTATATTCACGCCTTTTTCCCGTCGTAATATATTACGTATATAATTCTAAATTCACTCACATGAATGGGTAGATTAACCAGTTTTGGTGGTTAAAAAATTGTGTAGGCACACTCGTTTTAAATTTCATTCTTGATTTAAACTCTGTAATACCATCCAGTGGGTAGATAATGGGGTTTAACACACTCGTGAGTTTCCACCTATAGGCATTATGGCCTAAACCACTAATGATTGGAATATAAAACATAAGCTTAATTTCAATCGGCTTACATGTTTTAGATTTACACAACACAACATATTATTTGTGTGTGAATCTATGTTTTTATCATTAATCTTAATTTTGAGGTCAAGTTATGAATACGAACCTGATATAACACAAAGTAATACAAGATCTAATCTATTTGTTATTACTCATCGTGTTCCTTTAACAACCTCACTAGTTTAATGTATTAGTTCAATATTTAAACTAACTTTTTCGCATTTAGTTCAACCAAGTAACATCTGTTCTAGAGTTGAACTATGAGTTAAAATATTTGAACTAATTTGTAGCAATAGATCAACAGTCAACCTCAAATCCTGATTTAAGGTTCCATTCGTAACCCGATTATTTTGCTAACAAGTGTATTATAAGATAATAAATAAATTGAGGAATAATCATTTTAATTAGTCGGTTTAAGGAATCACACTCTCTGGGAATAAAGTCTAACTAGTGATTTCAACTAGTTTGAACTAAACTTCAAAACAAAACATTCTCTCACTTGCAATTTTTATCACGAATATAAAATTGTGCCCTAGGAAAGGAATCAATTGGAGAAATAGTATTTTTTTTAAGATGTAAGAGGGTTCCAACACATCAGCCTTTCTATGACCATGAGAACTAAGTATTCTGAAATAGGTCTTAGAGGGTACCTGTCTACATCTACACGAATATTATAAAAAGGACAGATTAGCATCTTTGTAACAAATTAACTCAAAACTACTGGACCAATTTCAACAATTCTTTCACCTTTAGAAAGCTCCATTATCCCCAAGTAACATAGACTATATTTATTAATAGAAAAAAATGTCCACTCGTGCGACGCCGCGATGGGCCGCTAGTGTGAGGCTTCAAAACCCAAATGTATACAAGTCCAATTACAATAAAAGTTTGCTTGCATATTTAAGTGACTTCGCATCAATTTAAACAAAAAAATGTCGAGATTGGAATTACTTTTATAACTATAGCCAGCTATGCTGTGAGTAAGACAGTAGCATTTGTACACAGTGTCGGGAAATGTTCAGAGGGGGGGATGTTCAGAACCCCTCCTGGTAGGCCTTCGAGTCTAGCCTCGTTTGTAACAGTTCCAGTTGTCGTCGAGCCTCGCACTGTGGGAAGTTGTTCAGTTCGTAGTACTGGGGCGCTATTTTGAGCAGCCACTCCGCTGTGGACGGTCAAAATAAGAGGTTTATAATTACTTTTGTATTATTTCATAGGTATCTTGGTTCTCTTCATCCCTCCCTTCTTTCGGCTGTTGTTGAGCCTTATTGATTACTTGCCTAGACTTACTGGCCTTTGCTTGCCTGCCGCTTTGCAAAGGAAGAAATTAGAATTTGTCTACAATTCCTCCTATTCAACCTTTCTAATTAAATTTGTTGTGGGTTCCAAGACAATTTGGTGTCACCAGGATTCGTTGAGGGTCTAACTTTGATGTCTTCAATTGAGACTACTTTAGATCCAGGCCTCCATAACGATGGTGGGATTAATTAGTAGGAACCTTCAAAAGGGCCCTGGGCAAATATAATTATAATGTGGAGCCAGCCACGGCTAATGTGAATAGGCATTTAATAGGCTAGTGTTCTCTACCATCCTCTATTCCATCGCGGCTTTCCCTCAGGTGGGATTGCAGTAAAACATTAGCTTATATTTAATAAAAAAACTCTGTGAGGTTCAACCAGGTGTTTCTTACCCACTAAAAAACCCCCACGACTAGTATTGGCATATAGGAGAGGGAGACTGCCGTCTCGGATGGAATTTATACCAGGTATAGTCCCCCCGGGCGCACACGAGGCACACTGAGTCACGCTGCACACGAGGATGTGGGTCACAACCCCGCCACCCCACCGCCCACGCCATCAAGCGACTCCGAAGAATAGGATTAGGCGTATGAGTGGTGGGAATGTATTAGTACTCACGTTTGATGTCTGTGACAGTTCTGATGTAGTTCTTGGTGGTGAGAACGAACTCATTGTATATGACCCAGTCGGGCTTGTGGTCGAGGCAGGTGCTGGGGTGGAGCTGCACCACCTGGTTGTCCTTCACGGTCAGGTAGTGGCCGGTGCGCTCCAAGTGGGCAACCTGAAATGTCATATAATATCCTTTTGATTAGGCGGTAACCCGTGGGGTGTCCGGTTAAGAATATCACCCTCCCATCTCCCCACGTTAGTTGTCCATAAGAGGCGACTAAGGGAAAACAAGAAGACGGGCAGCAGCATCTTTCTACTGGATTACCTACCACCTATACTGCGATCCACAAACCGCCTGTCAAGCGTGGGGATTATGGCAACCTCGCCCTTCTAAAGAGGAGGCCTTTGTTCAGCAGTGGACGTCTTTTGGCTGCTGATGATGAATGATGCTGAATGAAAAAGCCGTTTTTAGACTGTTCTTTGTCGTCAACAAATAGACTAGTTTCCGGTTCACGGATAAACTAGTCGAAACGTAAACGACACCTTGCACGCTTCGTGAAAACTGTGCTGGTGGCTGCTATTCTTGCCCAGACACCTTCATTCAATGCCCACTCTTAATCTATCAGTTCCATGGTGGGATTACATAATAATTGAAATGAATAATTGAAAAGTTATTACCAAATGAATGTTGAACATTACCTGCATAAAGAAACCGTTGACTAATGCTTTCCTAATATTAATATAGTAGTCTTTACTTGTGAACTCAGTACTCGTTCTCTTCAAGTTGAACCTGGAATATATGTTAATAATCAATTATATATCTGTTTTTTTTTTTTTTATTATTTATTATCATAATAAAAACATACAAAACATAAATATAATAGCCACACTTCAGCCTCTTGGGCTTCTGTGTGTTGCTTCACAACATTCGTCATCGGCATCGGATCTTTGTTACATGTTACTTAATATTAAATAACTAACATAATATACATTCATAATACATTTAGTACGTTGCATTTTTCACGGTAAGTTTATAACTGTGATAAGAAGTACGTCTTTAATTTGGTTTTAATATTATTTACATTAATATTATCTCGCAATGAAATATGCAAACAGTTAATTAATCTGGGAATCATGTACGCGCTCGTTCGTATTGAACTAGCGACCCACCCCACTTTAAAAATGGAGGATGTATCCAACTCAAATGTATATTATTACGAGCGCGGGCGAAATTGCGCGGGTCCAGTAGTATTGAAATAAAACTAATTTTAGAGATTATATAGCGGTTTATTTAACATTTTGCCTTGGTTCTCTCTGATATTACTTCTTTGACGGATTTGATGCCTAGACCATGGTGTACTCTGTCATTTGTGACATACCAAGATGCATTAGCTATCACTAAAAGTATTAAATAATTTGAATATTATTGAAGTTGGTGGTAAAATACACAGTAGGTAGTTATACACCCCTAAACACCTACCATAGTACTTGTTAGGAATTAATTGCAAACGTTGCTTAGGTACTCCAACACCAACAATATTTAAATTATTTTTTATACTCTTTAGTGTTATTGAAGACGGTTTAACAGTTTTTGGGCACTGTGAGAAGATAAAATATAGGAAAAAAACAGGTTAAAGCAAGAAAACTAAGGTTTTCTTTTAAAATTACTTTTAGGGATTATATCGCGGTTTATTTTATATTTTACTATCCCAACGTTTCGAAAGCTTTATAGCACCCATGGTCACGGGAGAAAAGTCCTCATGTCACAATTATGCCAGTGTACCCTCAGGTCTTCTTAGTTATTATTGTTGGTCCGATCTACGCAGTAAGAGCTTACTTGTATCTCGAAGCCATGCAGTGTTTTGCTTGGTTTTTCATTTAATTATATTTATAACAGAATCCCAAGCCGGTGGTGTATTTCAATGTGTAGTATTCGCGTAAATAAAATAGTACACAATGGCAATATTAATCATTCACTGCAGCAACAGCGAAACCTTAGAAGGGAGGGGTTGTCATAATATCCACACTTGGCTGGCGTCTTGGGGATCGCAGTATCATCATCATCAGTCGGAAGACGTCCACTGCTGAACAAAGGCCTTCCCCTTAGAACGCCACAATGAACGACAATTGGCTATTTGCATCCACCGGTTACCTGCGCACAATGTCGTCTGTCCACCTAGTGGGAGGCCTGCCTACGCTGCGTCTTCCGGTTCGTGGTCGCCACTCGAGAACCTTTCTTCCCCAACGGTTATCGGTTCTTCGAGCGATCGCAGTATAGGTGGTAGGTAATCCAATAGAAAGACGCTGCTGCCCGTCTTCTTGTTTTCCCTTAGTCACCTCTTACGGACACCCAACGGGAGGAGATGGGAGGGTGGTATTCTTACCCGGACACCCCACGGGCCACACTCACCTATCCATAATCCTGCTCAGCTGTTGTCGGACGTTGTCACCGGATTTCAATGATCTGTAGTTTATAAAGTTGTCATAGCACCAATGTGGGTCCTCCATATCTGTAAGTATTTATCGGAAATATACTTAAACTGAAATATCTTTATTATGAAAATCTCTGGAATAACAGACTTTTTATAATTTTATAAGATCTGATCATTCTAATTTTGGAGCATGTGTGTGTCTGTCTCTCTGTATGGCTGTTAATCCGTACATAAATCTGATACTACTGTGAGAGCCAGTGGCATGCACAGAAAGTAGGCAAAAATATCCGCGAGTTATCTGTACTCTAAGCTATTTGTTAGTGTGCCACCAAAAATATCCTTAAATGAACTAACATTACAGACGTATCCATTTAAAAACATCACGTTAATACCATGTAAGTACAAAATATTTTTAAATTAAGATTATTTAGAGAAATCTTAGGCTAGGCAATGTGTTTTTGTGTGTATGGGACCCTCTGAATGATCTTATTACAGTTTTTAAATGCAAATTAATGTCTATAGAATCTGCTAACTTATGGACTTTTAAAATAGTATACTAATATACATATAATAGGTTAAACAAGCCAAATACGGGTTTTTGTCTACCCTCTGTGCACACCACTGGTGGTAGCTATACTTCCTTCGATGACTCAATGTAAGTGGTATTGAGGAAACTGTCTTCAAAGCTAGAGTGAATAGGCTATTAATAAGCTAGTGTGCTTTACCATCCTCGATTGCGTCGCCGCTTTCCTGCTGGTGGGACTACAGTTAACCACTAGATTAAATAGAATAATAAAAAAAAGATATGTAAATGTATACAGGGTGTAAGGGACCACATACCGATTCTTTTTTATAATACGTCAAATAATGTCCGTTACAACATTACAGTAAATATGACAAATGACTAACTTAACTTAATATGCGGAATAATATTTATTTTTCAAATTACATTGCTAATATTGGGCGATTCCGCTGTAGACAACTCTCGACATTAATTTTTAAAATACATTATTTATTACGCTTTTTGACTCCAATGCAAAGAAGAAAGTCTAAATTTAATA
The DNA here is from genome assembly GCA_911728495.1 of Furcula furcula. NCBI lineage: Eukaryota > Metazoa > Arthropoda > Insecta > Lepidoptera > Notodontidae > Furcula > Furcula furcula. The sequence continues at coordinate 51,150,100 of OU452242.1, forward strand.
CTGAAACTATTTATTTTTATTTTACGCCATATTTTACTTTTTGGCGCCCTTGGAAATATTACCCTCGAAGAATTACTCTAGACTCCAATATCAGAGCTAGCAGAACTTACGTAAAACAGTAGCTACTAACAGCTTAAAGTTATCCTTTACCAAATAAACGTGAAGTCATACTATTCTTTTATTTATATTAGCCAAAAAATGTAAGTAATTATTGTGATTTTTTAAGTATCATTGACTACAAAGAGACAATGTTAGCTTGTTGCACCCGCGATAGAAGGATATAAAAGTTTGGTTTTCTCGCAGTAATAAAGTGTTAACGTTTTCAGATTTGGTAATAGTAAGAAGAAATCAAAGGCAATCTTAAATAAGTTGTTTTTAAGAGTGTAATGTTAATTGCATTAAAATAAACGTTTACCCAAATTGGTTGCACCCGCGACCGTGATTTTAATACCGCGGGTGCAACTCTTTGACAACTAACATTATGGTCTGATTCCTTATATATTTTAGGTTTTATATGCTGTATATGATTAATTTATTTGTATTTAATATGTGTGTTATATTATATTCTGTTCTTTTTTATAGAAACATCGGGTAAAATGACAAAAAGTCAAAGATAGAGACTGCTTTGCAGAAATATAGGGCAAATTGATATAAATCGTATGAGAAAAGTAATAAAAAGAAAATGGAGATTGATTAAGATTTTAGAATTCTAGCTGGCTTATTCAATATCGCTATTCGGGGTCCCCGTGGGGTCCCCGGGTAAGAATAGTACCCTCCCATCTCCTCTCGTTGGATGTCCGTATAGAGGCGACTAAGGGAAAGCAAGAAGACGGGCAGCTGCGTCTTTCTATTGGATTACCTACCGTCCCATACTGCGATGCGATGACAACCGGAAGGGTTGCCATAATCCCCACCATTCTAAGGGAGAGGCCTTTGTTTAGCAGTGAACTATTTAAGGCTGCTGATGATGATGATGTGGGACATGTACTGCGTGGTAGTATGATACACACATGTGTATCACACGATCACGCATCACACCATAACACCTGTATTACATGATTTAGGTGTTATCATGGTGTGATATGGATGAAGATAGAGAAATTATGGTACAATTCCTGATGACAATTGATCTCAAATTTTCAATTGATGTTAATAACATAGTTGACGTGCTGAATTTGAATACATTATTGCAAAGTTGGAAGCGCAAGAGGAAGGCTAATGGAGATAATGGTGTCGATTCTGTTGTCACACACTAGACTAAATTTTAGTTTAGTCGTGTCTTTCCTATTCAGAGATCCATGAATTAAACTAAATTAGGTATAGTTTGATAGAATATAATGGTTTTAGTTACTCAACTTAGTTTTAAACGTATTTTGCTATTCTGTTGTGCACAATTTACGTCATTTATGCCTAATATTAGAAACTTCAAACTAAAATTAGATCAAAATAGTCGGCATCTAAAAGATGTCGATTAAAATAAAATAGAATAGACTAAAATAGAATGAAATAAATATTAAAATAAATATTAGAATAAGTATTGATATAAATACTAAAATAAATAAATTAATAAAAAAATATTAAATATTTTTTATTAATAAATAAAATAAAATATTAAAATAAAATAAATATTAAAATAAATATTTAATAGTTATTAAAAAAATATAAATAACAAATTAAATATTAATAAGAAATAATATAAATAATAAAATAAATATTTATATAAGAAATATATTAACAAATATTAAAATAAAATAAAAAAAATATGAATATTTATTGTAATATTAAAATATTAAATATTTTTTATTAATAAATAAAATAAAATAAATATTAAAATAAATATATAATATTTATTAAAAATATATAAATAATAAATTAAATATTAATAAAAAATAATATAAATAATAAAATAAATATTAATATATTAAAAAATATATTAACATAAATATTAAAATAAAATAAATATTAATTAATAAAAAAATTATTAAAACAAATATTAAATAAAAAATTTAAACAAATTTTAAAATAAATATTTAAACAAATATTAAATATTTTTTATTAATAAATATTAATATAATAAAAATATATTAAAATAAAATAAATATTAAAATTAATATAAGTATCGCAGCCGGAGAATTATTTTAGTTTAGTTTAGTGTAATCAGTTGAACAAGAGAATTGTTTTCAACTAACATGATTTGACCAATGAAAACCTCACTATCAACTCAATTTAGTAGCTGTCGAAATCAAATTAAGCACTTAATCATCGTTTGACACCACTAAACTAAAATTTAGTCTAGTTTAGTGTAGTGGTGACAACAGAATCGGCACCAATATATTCATAAACTTTTTGGAGATTATTCACGTATTTAAAAAGAAATAATTAATATAAGTAACGAAGAAGTGTACTAATTAGTAATAAATGTTGTTTGATCTCTTATTTTGTTCATATATATTTTTCTATTGATGTGTATATTCAATTAAATTAGACGGGTTGCACCCGCAATTGCTTCAAAAGTAAATAAATCATTATTTATTTTTGTTATCTGCATACTTTTTTATTTTTTTATTTGATTTGTTTAACGCCTTCCGAAATATCAAGGAATAAAATAATAAATGTTTCACAATTAACAGACTTTTGTGTGTTTGTCTTATGATCTGGAAAGGCTGGGCCGATTTTGTTGCACCCGCGATGGCACTTTGAACTTTCCTCCTGGCTATTTAAATATGACTTTAAAGTTCTTGTAAATGAATATAAACTGAATAGGTTTATATGTAGTTCTTCCAAGCTTAATTTGTTTAAAAATGTTTTTTATTTGCTTATTATGAGTCTTTACATGCGTCTAAATGTTGCACCCGCGATAATGGAATGACCCTATTCTAAAATAATAATAGTTTATTGCCTATTAATTAATTGACTATGCACTGTTTTTGTGCATAAAGAACAAATAAAAAAATAATAAAAAATCCACAAATAATTCATTTATTGTTTTTAAATTAAAATTAGACTTTATTAGTAACCAATAATGATCTTATACTAATTTTAAAAAAGTGAACTGTTTTTTTTTTGATATTCATGAAGAAGCCGATGAAAAATTTCAACGTTAGAGTGTTCAGAATCATGTACTGGATCCCTGGTATCGGTTTTCGGTACGATGTCCCTTACACCAGTTATATATAATGTCGAATAGGCTAAAAAAAAATTTTACTTTTGTCAATTAAACAATAAATGACGAATGAAAGAGTCGTGACGTCACGACTCCCCGCGCGAGCGAGCCCCCACTCCCGAACTTTGACACTCTATATCTTTGGCATTTTCTATTGATTTGTTAAATAAAAAAATACCTGTCCCATATTTTTTATTATCTAGCTGATGGACTAATTATATTTATTTTTACGCAGTCATTATCCCTATTGAGAACTTCCTCCTTTTTTGAAATTGGTTAGAAAAATGTCACATTTCAGTATCTCACTAATGCATCGATATACTATCTAAACAAGATTAGCTGTCACGGCCCGAAAAGTGGTCACGAAAATAGAGAGGCTGTCGCTTATTTCAAATTAGTACGAGCCGACAACAGGATGTATCGAAATTCCTTATTGCGCGTTTATAAACTGTCCAAATAATATAATACTTATCGTAATACTAAAATTGCAGATGGGGAAATTTTTTTTCGTTTCGTTTTCTTATTACTACTAGTTTAAATAATAAATATAAGTAAGATATCATTATAATACGAAATAAAAATTATTTATTTGATATTTTCTCCGCTAGAGACTGACAAAATTAATGTTGCCGATAGGCGTGTCGCCACTGTCTATACGAAACTGTTAATCTGCACGTCATTACCATAATAAAAAAGTTAGTTCTCATTTTTGCCACCAGCACGGATAAGTTTGTAAGTCAGTACACACACAATGGAAACACACCCGTTTTGAACCTTATTTTATTGTGGTTAAGATTTTCTTTTAAATGAGTTCAGTCAAAACAACTACTTTTTTTCGTATAATTTTGGCGGTTTTATTGATTTTTCTTTGTCTCCGATGTAAAGGTTTTATGTGCCAACATTATTGCATACAGAATTAGACTTTATTACTACATGTGAAGGCTGCTATTAGTCCGACGTTCCGAATTATTTAAAACTATTTTCTACAATTTCTAGCTACGTGTATAGTTGTGTAAATAAATGTAACCGCGACCACATTTTCGATGTCATTTTGTTCGTGACAGCTAATCTAGTTGGTATAGTATATCGATGCACTAATGTCTTACTTTGTTTGAACGCGTGGTATACGTTGAGCAGCGTGAGATGGTCTCCGTCGATGTGAGCGAACCGCATCTTGGCCTCGTCCGCCGCTTTCCGCGCCTCGTTTGGTCTCACGAAGCATTGAGGCACTGAAAATACCAATAATAATAATTATACCCCTTGGAGCCCGTTGGCTCAAATCGGAATCAAAAAAAAACGCGAAAAAAAATGTACGCTGGGGCCCGTTGGCTCGTATTTGCATCAACGGGCGTTAACGGAATATAAACTTTGATGTAAAAAATTTAAGTTAGTTATTGCATGGCAACTGTATTTCAAACAGTTCTTTAGTACATTATCTGTAGAATAGAAGCTTCATTCATTCGTTGAGTGAATTGTTTATGTCATAAATTCAGTCTGTAACGTGACGCTCGCGCGGGTCGGGCGTGTTGTTGTGATGGTGACGTGCGGTGATTTATGTTATTGTGTTGTGAATTTATGTGTATTTAATGGGTAAGTGTTAGTAAATAATGAGTTTATATCTATTTTTACAGCTGTTTAGATGTTAGGTACCGCGAATTCTATCATATAAACATCTTTTTTGAGATCGGAAAAAAGGGTGTAACCTTTCGTGGTTTAGACTATGGCGTTGCGAATATATACGTATATTTCATATAAATTGGCTTTAAATCAATGTATATACATCATAAATACATCATAATTACATATTGAATCGATAATAACGACATTATATAGAAAAAAAGTAATAATACCCCTTAAAAAAATCGTTACAAATTGTACTCCCGTGACGTCACCACTCCCGTGAATCACGCGAGGACATAAAATTGTTGATTTTTACAGATTTTTATTCGAAACTAGTATAATTAGGAGTTTTAGTGCATAGTTTAGTTCTTTCTTAGTGTGGGGGTTGATATTCCACCCTCAAAATCAAACCCAGAAAAAGAAAAATCGACCTTGACCAAAACCCATCTAAAAACCCATCTATTTTTGACTTTCCCTTTGAAAAACTATATTTATATCTCACAAAAACGTATATATGTGTCATCTATTGAATAGTTAATACATTTCTCATCAAAACTACATTTACAGAATGCAAATCGGTTGAGTGGTTAGGTTTTTATAACGCTCGTAATGACAAGTGGGCTCGCCCGGACCAAAAAAACCGAAAAATAAACATACATAGGCGGTGCAAAAATGTATGTACTTAATTTTTGGCGAGCTACAAGGGGTTAATTAAAAAATAATCTTAACAATATCGTAGTAATCTACTACCATCTGTTATTATTCAGCGAAGGGCACTGTAGCTGGTGATATTATTATTACGGGACACAAGAGACTTAATATTTAATGTATTTAGTGTAACGCGCTAGTGATTCTTCTAGTATTGCTAGCGTCTATAGGCTACGGTGAAAGACATTAGTTTTAGTACCAGACAGCATCGCGGTGATGGAGAGGATCTCGTTGGAACAGTTGTGGTTGCAGCTTGCTATCAGCATCTTCGCCAGCTGAGGGTCGAGCGGGAACTCCGCCATCACGGCGCCCAGGTCCGTCAGGTTGCCGTCGTCGTCTGAAACCAACGGTGGCGTATTGAGACGGTCACCCATCCGGATTTAAACCTCAGCCCGTGCTGCTTGTAGCTAATTTTTTTTTATATAAATATTTTAGTAATGTTCATCATCATTATCGTCAGCAGATGAAAGCCGGTCCACTGCTGAAGTGCTGAAAAAAGGCCTCCCCTATATAAGGGAGGGGTTACCATAATCCCAAGCTTGGCAGGCATCTTGTGTATCGCAGATTGGCGATTTGTGATTGGGGAATAATGGTCACCCATCAAAAAACATAGGAGGTTCTGCTTACCCCCTGGAATTAGTCACCCATCCAAAACCTGACAGTCTCTGGTTATTACAAGTTGCTGAGCCAGGTAGTTCAACAGATAACCTCAAAAATGCTTCATCAGTCAACCACGAAACACGACTTATATAGCTTAACTATCTAACCCAAAGCAGTTAGAGGCATAAGAGATAAATATACTAAAGGGTCACCTATCCGAAACCCGACCTGTACAAGTGTAGCTTAACCTGGTATAACTCACCAAGCGCTGTCAGGTAGTTTTGCATTTCACTGCTCAAGAGAAACCTTCCCTCCCAACCGGTGACCCATCCAATACCCAACCTGTACACGTGTAGCTTAACCTGGTATAACTCACCAAGCGCTGTCAGGTAGTTTTGCATTTTACTGCTCACGAGAAACCTTCCCTCTCAACCGGTCACCCATCCAAAACCCGACCTGTACACTTGTCGCTTAACCTGACCAATCACCTAGCGCAATCCGGTAGTTTTGCATTTCACTGCTTAAGAGAAACCTTCCCTTTCAACCGGTCACCCATCCAATACCCAACCTGTACACGTATCGCTTAACCTGACCACTCACCTAGCGCAATCAGGTAGTTTTGCATTTCACTGCCCAAGAGAAACCTTCCCTCTCAACCGGTCACCCATCCAAAACCCGACCTGTGCACGTGGTAGCTTAACCTGGTACAACTCACCGAGCGCCGCCAGGTAGTTGAGCAGCTCGAGGGCCCTCATCAATGTCTCCGGCGCGGGCGGGTCCATGAAGTCGAAATGCACGAGATCATCGATGCCAAGTTTTTTCAACTGCAAAACTACAGATCCTAAGTTTGATCTGCAACGGCAATTGGGGCGGTGCGTTAGGGTAATACTAGGGGCTATTCGTCCGGGGGGTGGACCCCAAATAGTGCAAAAGCTAGGTAGGTGCAAGGAACCACCGCAGTGTCAGATATTCTGCCGCCAAGTAGCAGTGTGTAAACATTGCTGTGTTCTGGCGTGTAGTTGGAGACATAATATCTAATGTCTTCAGGGTCGGCAACGCGCTAGTGATTGTTCTAGTGTCGCTAGCGTCTATAGGCTGCGGTGACTGCTTACCATCAGACGGGCCGCACGCTTGCTTGCTACCTTGGTAGTTTAAAAAAAAACAGGGTCACTTGACCTCTGGTACGAGAATGCGGGCCTAGCTTTTTTGGCAAATGTGTTCATTAAAAACTGGGTAAGTTTGGGGTTGACCCCCAAAAGTGGTATAAACCATTAGTAAGTAGGTGTTAGATCCAGAATAAACTCTGCAACTGACACCAGTTGCCGGCGTAATGTTGTGAAATTCTATAGAGCGACAGTAGGGAAAGTGGTACAGTTTGGGGTCGACCCCCAAGTGTTAAAAATTGGTAACAGACTTTATTTTTAACCGACTTCAAAAAAAGGAGGAGGTTCTCAATTCGTCTGTATATATTTTTTTTTTTTTTTTAATACAAAATTTGTATTGAAACATAGTAAACTTGTGTTTAGGACACTTTACGAAGAACGAAAATACAATACGCACAAACAATTTTTTATTACGATAAGTTGCTTGTATGAATTTATGAATTTCATAAAGACAAGCTAACCTTGACCCCCAAGAATGCAAAATAAAACATACACGCATTCAACAATCTCACAGATCTTAAGATTATGAAATAAATGAAGGATACTTCTCTAGAATCACCTTAAAATCTCTGGATATGTGTTGTCCTGCATCTCATTTTTGTACGCTTTTTCTGTGTAAAGCCTAAAGCACTTCCCTGGCCTCGTCCTACCAGCACGTCCAGCTCTCTGCTGCGCTGAAGCCTTACTGATCGGAGACACCAGCAAAGACTCCACACGAATCCTGGGATTGTACACTTTCTGCTTCGCAAATCCCGGGTCTATCACAAACACGACACCGTCTATTGTCAGCGAAGTTTCTGCTATGTTCGTGGAGACCACCACCTTCCTGCCGATCGCTCCATTGGGACGGTTAGGCGGTGCCGGCTCGAAAATCCTCTGCTGCAAGTTCGGTGGCAGCGTTGAGTACAGAGGAATACACTTTAATTCACCAGCATCTGGACCTAAATTGTCTATCTCCCGTTTTATCCTCTTGCAAGCATCCTCAATCTCCTCTTGCCCAGTCAAAAACAGTAGAACATCTCCCGTGATCTCCTCACAAATGTGTATTTGGACGACCGTTCGGATTGCAGCTTCTAAGTAATCTCTTTCTGGCTGCGGAGTGTAGAAAATCTCCACAGGATGCGTTCTTCCAGGCACATTCATTAACGGAGCATTATCAAAGTACTGTTGAAACTTGCCAGCATCCAGTGTCGCAGACATAATAACCAGTTTCAAATCAGAGCGTTGTTTTATCACTTCTTTTAACACCCCCATGAGTATATCAGTAGCCAACGTCCTCTCGTGAGCTTCATCGAGCAATATCACACGATACTGCTCCAACATAGGATCCGACATGGCTTCTCTGAGCAACATACCGTCTGTCATGTACTTCAGTATAGTCTGCGGACCAGAGCAGTCTTCGAAACGGATGCTGTATCCAACTTGCTGGCCCAACGCTACGTCCATCTCTTCAGCCACACGTTGTGCGACCGACATGGCAGCTACTCTCCTCGGCTGAGTGCAAGCCACACCTTTAGACTTCCCAGCGGTTACGGCGGCAAATTCTACAGACCACTGTGGTATTTGGGTGGTCTTGCCGGAACCCGTCTCGCCGACCAGGACCACGCATTGGTGGGTGTTGAGGAGTCTCATGAAGTCGTTCTTGTATTCCCACACGGGGAGACCGAGACGTCGCCGGAGAAGCTCGTTGTAGCGATGGGAGTGCGGGAGTCCTGGGGAGAGATACATAAATCGTACATACATGGTATACCGGGACGCATCCCTCATGTGGTGAGCGAGCCTTAAACGATTTGCTTCTCATATAAAATAAGAACAGCTAAGTACTGGAACATAAGGACATGTGGGTGTCTTCAATACTAGAGTGAATGCACTTTTAATAAGCTAGTGTGCTTTACCTTTTAATCAGGTGAGACTGCAGAAACATAAAAATAGTCAAAAAAGGAACGTATCTGTAACTGAGTGACAAAACACGAAGATGCTCTGCACTTCACCTGAGTGAGGTATCTTTGCACATGCTTTAGGCCGTCTTTAGTTTTCAGAGGACAGTGGACCGTAAATAAACTGAGATCTTTGTATACTTTTATGATATTCTCACAGATGGATGTTAGGTTCCAGTGTGGTTAATTAACTAATTAATCGTCTTCAAAAAGACAGTTCTATAGTCGACGGATATGTATGTAAAAATAAAAATAAAAATGCGTAATATTCATATATTTTAGTCTATGTAGGGTTCTAAACAAATTTAGTACTAGGGCTCAATGCACTAAAAGGGGTCATTCCACTGACAGGGGTCAGTGATATTTAAAAGGCTTAAATGTATATTACAGATGGTGACACCAGCAGGGAGAGTGGGGAGTCAACAGCAGAAGTGTACGTCTTGTCAGTAGCGCCCCGTTCGTAAGTGCCCCATATTATGCCATTATAAAGGACCATGCAAATATTAGTATGGAGCTGAAAGTCAGCAATGCCATGCAATGCCCAAATTACAGCTCTATGTCATATGATAACTTTTTAACAGTATTTATATGATATCTAGATTTAATGTCATATAAAGCACCGGTTCAAAAGATATTGGACATTAAACATGATAACCTCCTACTGGTTTTTTATACATTTTATAGTTTACAGACAGCATTGCTATTAGTTTTTCAATTGGAATTTCGTGATCATCATCACATAAGCTAAGCCAGATCAGTGTTCTTTTATATACTTATCTGTTTTACAGACAGCATTGCTATTAGTTTTTCAATTGGAATTTCGTGATCATCATCACATAAGCTAAGCCAGATCAGTGTTCTTTTATATACTTATCTGTATGTTATCAGATAATATGTAAAACAGTATATTATAATGTCATATAAAGCACCAGTTCAAAAGATATTGGACATTAAACATGATAACCTCCTACTGGTTTTTTATACATTTTATAGTTTACAGACAGCATTGCTATTAGTTTTTCACTTGGAATTTCGTGATCATCATCACATAAGCTAAGCCAGATCAGTGTTCTTTTATATAGTTATCTGTATGTTATCAGATAAACATGCCAGTTATTTGGAATTATCTAGTCTATCTCCATTGTATAGTGTCATTAAGTATGTGAAAACAATTTGGTTAGATACCAGTGTGTCATTAAGTATGTGTGTAGTGTCTGCAATGTCAACAGAACTTTTTTTTTTTATCCAGTGCTTCATATGATTTAAAATTAACAACATAATTCTAGTTTTTATTTATTAGAGCAATCTTGTAATATAATTTATTTGGGCATTTCTGGGGCACAGATGGGCATTGTCCTTTTACAAGTATGTAGGTTTAGCTGCAGATTTCTCAGATTTCAGGATGTTTTTATGATGATTTTCTTTGAAGTGTTTTTTTTTAATATTTTATTTTTAAAGAGTCCTTTAGGTCTGGTGGTTAAAGACTGACCTGTGTATGGGTTGACCGCTGAACCAGCAGTTGGCATGGTGGCCAGGGTGGTGGCACCTTCCGAAGACTCTCCACCTCCTGCCTTGGCTGCAGCCGCCGCTTTTTCTTCTCTATTAACAAAAACATGATGGTCACATCTACTGCAGCATACAGAACATTTGAAAACCCTAGATTTAAATAAAGACCATGATTTGAATTGTAGGGGCTTTATATAATGTTGCATTACATTTTTTGTCTGAGTTTATTGAACAAATTTTAACAAAGTTATAAATTTTTAGTGATGTTATACATCATGTAAACACAAAATGTTATACAACATTATAGTATAACAAATTAACTTTTGTTGTACAAATTCTATCTTCCTCAAAAGGCAGACCCAAACTAATGGTTACAGAATGTTATACAAGTTTAACCAGTCTGGGAGTGTTTATAACATTCTTAACATGTGGTAGCAAAATGTTGCACACTGTTATACATAGAATGTTATTGTGCTACACAATGTTTTATAATGTTACATAACTGCTGTGCAAGAGCACATTTACTGGCCTTTACTGGCATACGCATAGTGACTTGATGCTAATCATTATAATTGACAGACCTGTTGGTTCAATATTTACGTTTATGTTTTTTTTTTTGGGATGACAGGCGCTGTTGGCCGCAGATGGCCATTACAGCTTCACCATACAATAGGAGGTGAGCGCTTAAATCACTCTAGCCTTAGCGGCAGAAGTAGGGACGAAGTATTTACCCTGGCCACATTTCCACCCAGGACACCTAATTGTGTGCATGACCATCTCAGTTCTGCCTCTGGGTGTAATTTATCTGATGTATTTACAAATAAAGCATTCTTATCAACTTTCTGATTACCATAGTACAGGGTCTACAGAATTTAGGATCAGCTGACTCACCCTCACATTGCTTTGTTGCCCAAATGCCCCAGGAGGAGGACTATGTTACTCTTTACTTATGCAATTTAGTGATGCATGTGAGCATAGTGATGAGCATGAGTTCCTTGATACTAAGCAACACACACACATGTAAACAGGGGCATTCAACTGTCACATAAATCATTGTTTATTTCAGCACTAATACTTACTAGCATTAGTGCTGAAATAAACAATGGTGCAAACTCTACCAATATAATGAATGAGACTGGGTATAGTCCTTGACTTTGGGGGAGTTTGATGTTGCGGTAGCTCTAAAAAATGCCCAAGATGCAATGAGCTGAGTGCGTTTAGTGGGGATTTCGAAACGAATGCCACGCCAATAATAGCGGGGAATGGAAAAACGGAAGGGAGCAGCAGTGGCATAGTGTGGGCTGATAAGCAATAGTCTTTGTTAAAATATCATCCGCAAATATGTACTCTTGTGTGCAAATATGTAATTGTATCATCTTTTTGGACGATAATCGCTTGCCCAACATATAGTTCAAACGATTTTGATTGAAAATTGGTACACCATTCGTGTTCGCGATAGTACTTCACTGATTGATCGGATATCTGATCAATCTAATGACGTTTTCCATGGTCTTGTTCAAGTAAACAAATTGTAAACAGTGGAATCTCAAACATATTAAGATTGATCTAAGCTGTTTGCATCTTGGCCTCAAAACTAGGCCCATGAACGCTAAAACCCCGGCGTGCGCACTGTGAAACAACGATTTATGAAAAAAAATTAAGTTTATAAATCTGTTCTGTGTCAACCTTAAATGAAAGCTTTTGATATTTGATGCAACTGTAGAGACCGTATATATATAAAATAACGATTGAAATGCTTTCAACAAAGACTTATCGATAAAAATCGAGCATGGCACAACAAAGTGAAATAATGCCACTAACCGTTTCTTCTTAATATAGGGGTCCATAACTTCGATGCGTCGCTTAGACATCTCTAAATTATACACATATAACACAAAAATAAACTAGTTAGCGAGCGAATTCTATGAATTTCTCAATAATTTTTAACAAGCACCAAAATGGCGACCACGCAGCAATTGGCATAGATAATCTAGAGCAAAAAATATGTTGTTTGTTTATGATTCGTATTTAGTGCTGCCAGTAATTTGAACAACGTGTGAAGTTGCGAACTCACCTCAATAATTATGGTCACATAAATAAAAAAGCAAAATTAAATGTCAATTGCCAATTTATGAATTTCCAGGATTGGCTTTACGTTCTATGAAATATTATATCCAACCAAGAGACCAACCATCTATGAATCCATCATCGCGTCTCTGTAACTATGGCAACAATCGTCTATTTCCAATTTTCACTAGAAAGGGTTTTTTTTAAAATGATTGCAACACCTTGCTTTACTCTATGGTGTAATCATTAAAATAGCAAATGTATGTACTCTGGTAGCCAAAACCAAACAAAAAAAAAATGTCACACGGCACGGGCTGAAAAAGAACTGCGTAATGTGGTAATTTATAATTAAAAAAAAAAATAAAAATTGTAAATTACGTTGTGTATATGTGAAAATAATTATTTTATAATTTTAAACTAAACGCGTTTTCTGTGCTCCAGTGCTACCAGTTGTCTTCTCGGTGGATTCAGTGTAGCTATATTAATGTCCGAACGAAATTCGATCTTTGTATCATAAAAAATACATAGAAAAAAAAATAACAGCTGATGAAATTACAACAATAATTACGACAGACGTGAGTAAATTACAATAATTCAAAAGCTATCGTCTCTATTGTGAAGATATTCAAGATGGCGGAAAATGCTGTCGCTATTCTGATTATTTTTGTTGTTTATTTCCTTGTGTTTTAGTTTTACAGCGCTCGCTTTTTGTGCGTTTTGCCCCGTCTGTCGCGTAAATATAGGCGCGACAGTTCGTTGATCAGTTAAAACATGGTTCGTAAAGAAGGTCGCACGAGGTTATTGAACTTGTTGAAACTTGTCCAAGTTCGTGTCAGAAGAGTTAAAAAAATGGTAATTTTAGGAATCTTAGTTGAAATTTACTCCCATATCCTATGGTTATGGTTTCCTTTGTGTGGCTAAGAAGAGAAAATTATACCATCTTACCATTTACCATAATTATGCAGTTTATGTCTTGTTTGTCTAAGTTGTATGATGTAATAATATCCTGGGATAATACACGGTCATCTGACCCTAAACTAGAGCCTGTACTATGGTAATCAGATAACAGGGTAAAGACTTTGGTAATACATACTTATATATGAAATTACACCCAGACGCAGGACAAACAGACATGTTTATATGCACAAATGTTGGTACTGGGTGGGAATCTAACTCACAAGCTATTGGCGGCCAGGATGTCTAACTGCTAGACCAACAGACCCGTCACATCACATTGTGAAAACATGTATTTAGTTTCCTCCAGGGATGAGCTATAACAGATGAAATTAGAATCCTGTTACTGCTGTTCCAATTCTAATGAAATAACAGTTCCAACATCCAAAATAAGAGTCTGAACCATCATCACCCCACTGAGTTTCTTGCTGGCTTTTCTCAGTGGGGGTGCATTGTGAAGCGGTGGTAGAATCAGCCCTCTCTAAACAACAGCCCAAGCAGAGGCCTCCCTGAGGTGCCCTTGTGCTTGTTGCCACTCTGCCTTTCTGGCTGGAGCTCTAAGGGCTCGCCCTCTTGCCCTGTGAACCTTTAATGGCCATCTGCAACCATCTGTGACTGTCCTCCCAAAAAAAATCCAACCACAACATAACAGGACCAGAGACCGGTCAGTTTCAGTAAATGTAACACAATTTGACAGGTGCTATATCTTTCAATTACCATTAGAAGATTAACAAGCATGTTCCTAGTACCAGACTGGAACAGCTATGGGTTTATGAATATTTACTCCTCATACTCGCTCCTAGTTTGGTTGTAATTTTAGAGAGTTCACGTCCAATTTATGTTGGTATAGTTACTATAGTCTTAACGGGGTATAATAAATATAAAGTGACTTTACCACAGATCTTTACTAACGTGGTATAGACAAATCCCTGGAGCATTGTTGATAAACACAATGGTATGCACCATTGTTTATATTGAAAAGGTCAGTCTTGATGTCTATGGGCATCTATGTTCTGTTTAAAACTACCTACTGAACACTTCTTTATTTTTAATTCAAAATAAAATTAGCCATGTGAGGCATATTCTACTGCTATGGCAAACGGACAACAGCTAATACTTGCATATTTTTTTCTAAATACATACTTAATTATATAAATAACACATAGACACAAGGCAACATACATGTGGCATGCACACTAATGTTTCTCCTGGGTGGGACTGGAATGCACAAGCTATTAGCTGCCTCCACACCAAGCGCACGGGCTCGCGCGAGCCTCTGTTTGGCTTGCCAAAGCGCGCTCGCGAGGCTGTTGCCTGGAAACCCTGAGCCGTGGCTCGCGAGGCAGGCCGAGTCATCAGGTGATTAAAAAGGCGTTAAAATCTGCTAGCCTTAAAAAGGCGTTAAAATCGCAGAAGTAGCGACGAGCTCAAGGGCACCTCAGCGAGGCACGGCCTCGGCTTGGGCTGTCGCTTAAGAGAGGGCTGAGTTTACCACCGGTTCACAACGCGCCCCCACTGAGAAGAACCGGCAAGAAACTCAGTGGGGTGATGCACGTCGTTGAGGTCGCATGCGTGCGACCGTTCGGCCTCGCTGGCGAGACCGGTGCCTGATAGATGTACAGCTCCAAGCTGGCGCAATTGCGGAATACCTTAAGGAAATCTTCGTGACGTCAGCTATATACTCTAGGGCATGAACAATAAAGGAGGCTTCCCAGAAGAAGGCTGCTAGGATCCTGAACACTGATCGTCGGGTTCCGCCCATCGACTCGCTCCTCAGCCCTGCGCCCAGGGCTTAACAACGGGAACCTTGGAAGTCTCTGGACGTCATCGAGTACGGCGGTGACTCGGAGGACGGCGGCGGGATTGCCAGCCCCTGTCCCCGTGAGTACCGTGCCAGGTTCCCGGAACTCTTCAAACTAGATGGATCCATTGTGCATGCCCATTTTTGCTGACGCGGAGAAAACCTTCAAAAGGTCCCCGGGATTCAGTCGGGTCACCGGGGCATGTGGGATTCTTACTACTAAAAACCCCCGCGGCTGTCGCATCGGTACATGAAAGCGGATCTGGGTGCCCCAGTGGGATCTGCACCAGATTCCCCTCAGTGCTCTGCTTCTGCATACCACTACCGAGGGGCCCATTTATACCGCCCGGGAACCTATGTCACCGGTGCCCGTCCACCTCGGAGTCGCCGCCGTGCTCGATGATCGAGTAAACTTTAATTAGGTTTTTATATAAAAACAATACATATTCATATCCTCAAACTGCTTGATGCCACAAACACCATAATCTTATAATTCCCCCCCTTTTCTGCGTCGGGAGTTAAGTGCCTACAGCTTACCATAATAACATTCTCCTCTTGAAGTTTACACATACTTAAAGGTGTCTGCCCACTACTCCGGAGACCATGAGTGACTACCATGAAAAAAAAAAGAATAGAGGGTGAATCGTTGAAACTTACCATAACCAAATACAATGCGTTGTGGCGTCTGTGGCCAAACCACTTGGTTTGCAAACCGGGAGCAAAATTTT
This sequence comes from Furcula furcula, assembly GCA_911728495.1. Taxonomy (NCBI): domain Eukaryota; kingdom Metazoa; phylum Arthropoda; class Insecta; order Lepidoptera; family Notodontidae; genus Furcula; species Furcula furcula. Next base: position 51,166,347 of record OU452242.1, read on the forward strand.
TGTAGTTCCTCACTGGTTAGGTCATTGTAGACCGATTACCTGATCGTCTGAAAAGTAAGAGGCTCCATGCGTCTGATCGGCATATAAAAAAAAAGCCTTAACTCCTTGGTCGTGTCTGTCTTCTGTTCCATCGGATTGTGAGAGTAAAGGAAGAGAGAGTGCACTTGTGTCTACGCAAGCGCGCGTGCACTATATCTGCCGCGTAGATGGCTGATAATTTGATTGTGGTCGTATTGGTCAGGAGAATATTATTATTAAAACAGTTGAAAAAAAGATCGGTCGAAGCTATGCGGGTTGTTTAGCTAGTACTTTTACGCAGATCCTAATATTTAAAGTGGCGACCACGAACCTCTAGACCTCCCACTAGGTGGACTGACGAAGTTGTAGGTATGTAGTGCAAAAGGTGGATGCAAATAGCCAATTGTCGTTCATTGTGGCCTTTCAAGGGTGACTCCTATGTTCAGCAGTGGACGTCTTCCGGCTGGCGATGATGACTAATATTTTTACCCAGCCATGGTATAACCCGGGGTAATGGGCAGATGACGTAAAACGTGAACCAACTGCGCACATAGCGGGATTATGTTTGCAAAATAAGACAATTGAAATTCAACCGCATATAACCATATCATCTGATTGACATTATAATGCATGCTGGGAACTGTGGATGTGCGTCATCTTGACTTATTCATGCCGCAGCCTCCGCGGCGCTGCGGGTAGATCTACTGACGATATCAACAGGAGATCGCGGGATCAAATCTAGTCGGGAGAAACAATTTTGTGCAGTTGTCCTTTACTGGTTAGGGCATGTGATTATCTAAAAACGTGAAATTATGTACGTGCGCTATTTGTTTCGCGGGAGTAACCTTCAGAAGAATCCCGGGACCTGTGAGGGTCAACTGGGGTATGTGGGATTCTTACCCACTAAAATCCCCGCGGCTGTCCCGTCGGCACATGAGAGGGGACACCCGGGATCACCTTTGGTATCTGCAGCAGGAGCTCCTCAGAGGCCGCCGCCGCGACCATTGTAGCCCCCCGTAACGGGGGAACGAACCCCACCGACATCCTCCTCGGAGTCGCCGCCGTACTCAATGGACGTCCCAGGGCCCACACCCCGAACGTACAACGACTCCGACGTACGGTGATGATCGCTGGTGTACGGTATTGATGATGATAGTTGGTGGTGGTGATCGAACTCTGAAAATCGCTGCCCGCTCCGCGCCGCACAATGTCCGAACAGTTAGGATGCATTTTCTCAATTCAAATGATATTACACTTCTCGTACATTCGTGACGCGTCATTCACTCAAAATTACCATTTTCTGTGAAGCGTTTATAAAAGGGCAGTGATAGTTGAGAGGAGTAGTTAGCGATCGGTGAGGTTAAGTGACACACGCTAAGGCCGGGGTGTCGAAGATTGCCGGTTGAAAGCAGGTTGGTGTCGTAGGTACTCGTACGCAGGGTCCCAAGTTGTTCGGCAGGTCTAAACAGGCCACTTTCGGTGAATCATAATATGAATAAGTTACTGTTTAATTTTTATTAGTATGGATGGCAGCATTAAAACCAAATTTGAGTCTGCTAATAAATGAATTGAGTATGATTGACCTAAAATGTTTTCGTAAAATGATCAATTTTACGAAAATTACTTGATTAAATTTTAGATGAAATGCGTGGCCTTTTTAGGCCCGCTGATGATTATCAAAGTTCATATTATTATCATTGATAACTATTATTTTTATTTATAGAAGCCTATAAAGTACATGCAACAATTAACGAAATTTACAAAATTAAAATAATAATGTTGTCTATTATTTACGCGATTACTACACATTGAAATAAAATTACTTTTACGGAATATATCGCAGTAATATAATCCGTATAAGTACCTATTTTATTAAAATAATAAATTTTAGATCATCCCACTGCTGGGCAAATGCCTCAAATATTCCAAAGGCAATCTTCCAATCTGGCCCAGAGCACGCTGAGTCCATTAATGGCTATATGTAACATACGCAGTCGCGGCAGACCACGGACCAGATTGAATGATAAATATAATAGAATTATAATTATTCGCGATAAGTATCAATGATAATAATAATTATATTAAAATCACGCCCAACCACCGAAAATGTTATCACCTATTGGGTAGTACCTAGTCATGGAGTCTACCCACTAGGGCCCCAATGGGCCTGTTGCTGACAATGTTACCATTAGATCAGAGGTTCCCAGACTTTTTTTCTCACAGACCACTTACAAAATTTTGCTGGTTCTGGTTGACCCCCCTGTAGCTACGTTTCTACCAGAAAGTGAGAATTGATTGGTTAATTAATTATTTGGTCACGCCAATGTAGACCCCCGTCAAGTCGATCCCTGGGGTCAACCTAGACCACTTTGGGAATTACTACTTTAGATAATGTCTATATGATTCAAAACTCGTCAGTGTAGATAAAACAGACAGTCGTTAAACGGTAATAATAATTAGTTGCTCACTAATTGATTTTAATTAGTGGCAACTGTGTGATCGCACTCTCGTTGATAACAATTAAAACTGTAGACGCAAATAGCGTAGTTCATCATCATAATCAGCCCACATCTGTCCATTTCTGATATAAGTGTCCGCCTACTCATAAGAGGACGGCGCGGTGGTGGGGTTGCGACTACTGTCGATGAAACACATCGGGAACGTTTTTAGCCGCTGACAATCCTATATAACCCGGCCTCTGCCTCACCGTGGACCCGGTAACTTTGAAGATTTCCTCCCCTCCCCCCCGTGACAGACGCCACTGCAGTGTCGGATATTTTGCCGCCAAGCAGCTGTGTGTAAAACTTAATAATTGTCTCGGCTGGCGTGTCGCTTTCCATTGGCCTCAACTGTTAATTGGCTAGCTGGCAGGCACCACCGCAGTGTCCGATATTCTGTCGCCAAGCAGCAGTGTGTTCCGGTGTGAAGGGCACTCTAGCTGGTGATATTACTGGACACAATAGACTTTTAGTGAATACACACTAAAAGTCTATTGTGTCTGACCGCCCGTCTATGGCTGGACACATCTTTAAAATTGATACAACAAATAAGTATTGTCTTAATAATGACTATGATAAATATTAAAATACATTCGACCTTCATATAAGGTTGAATTTATTGACAAATTGGTTTCATATAGAGTCATGCGATGATAATTTCAGCAGGGAGACTTTGCCCTCTAGACCAGAGGTTTCCAACCTTTTACATCACATAATAGCTCTCAGAATCTGTACGTTGAAGTGTTATGAGTTAGTTGATGAGGAAGAAAGGTTCTCGAGTGGCGACCACGAATCAGAAGACGCAGCGTAGACAGACCTCCCACTAGGTGCACAGACAACATTGTGCGTGTCGCAGGCAAACGGTGGATGCAAATAGCCAATTGTCGTTCATATTGGTGTTCCAAGGTCTATGTTAAGCAGTGGACGTCTTCCGGCCGGTGATGAAGATAAATACTATTCACCATCTTCAGCTGTACCAACGCTTACCATCAGCTCGGATAAAATAATAATAATTATAATTGTTCATTACAGATGTCAGTTCGCCGGTCGAACCCTGCATGTTCCAGTTAGATTGAAACCAGAGCCATGGGCCAGCAGAACTCAAGGAAAAGTGAGTATTAACTCCCATCCCATGGTCGAATGTGCAAGGAATCGTCCAGGTAGGTACCATCGCAGTGTCAGATATTCTGCCTCCGCAGCAGTGTGTAAACATTGCTGTGTTCCGGAAATTACTGGGCCTCGAAAGCCTTACTAACCAATTTCTTGGATATTGAGTGGCAGTGCAGTCTGATGTATATGGGCAAACGTGTCCCTTACCATCAGGCATAAAGGGAATGCCCTGCTTCTCTCACTAAGCCAGTTAAGCCCATTTTGTAAAAGATCATCTAGATCACTGGTTCCTAACCTTTTTTACATTATATAATTTTGTCAAGGTGGTATTGTGTTATTCTTTGGTGACAATGCATAATATTTGTTTTATTGACATTATTGATTAAATCGATAACTATGTTAACAATGGTATTATTAACACGTTGAACGCCAAGTTTGTGTTTGGTATGTCAGTTTGCTATTCATGTTTACAACATTCTACTATGGCTGTACTGTCGTCAGCAAATAATATCATGGAATGCCGTACTGAATTCGGGAAATCATTGATATAAATTAAGAACAGAAGAGGTCCTAATACACTGCCTTGAGACACACCATATTTAATATTCCTTAGTGTTGATAAATATGTAGTTTTTTCCATTTTGGTCTTTCAACATATTCTGGGCATTTCTGTATATACTTAGTACATTTCCCCTAATGCCATAACTGTGTAGCTTATCAATAAGAATCGTATGATCTACATGATCCGAGACCGGTGTAAGCTTTATATCGGTCCAGCAGTGGACTGATGATGATGTTCCAACTAGTACTGTCGCTGATGCTGATCTAATTGTAACAAGACAAACATTGTTTAAAAATAAAGTCATAAAATCACTAGCTCGCTGAGTTTCTTACCGGATCTGCTCAGCTGAAACCGCGCTGTGATAGCTTTTAAAAAAAATTGTCCGTTCAAAAGTGCTAGCGTTAAGCCTATATGAAATAAATGATTTTTAATTTGATGTCGTGCAGGTGGCGAATGCAGTTGCGGCTGCAATGCCTGGGAACGGCGTCGGTACGCGGAGTCTCCGAGCAGCATCCACAGATACGTCAGCGCCGTCACTGAAAGGTATGTAGCCAGGGGATCTAGAGTGATAACTTACAAACGTTCCCAATTTAGTGTCGATAGTGTGTCAGTTGGATGGTTTCACACATTAAGGTTGTCTACTAATTTTATAACAGCCGTGGCGTGGCGGCTGCTAATTTCAATAAAATGTATACTTTTAGACTTTCGCGTTCCATTATCAAACTTTATTTTAATCAGGAATTAACGCGTTTTACCTTATATTTTGGCTTGACGTTTCGGCCGGGTTGCACGAGCCGTGGACACAAGCCAAGCAGACTGGTTCAGCGAGACGGCTCCGTGCGCGAGGCTGATATATCTACGTCTACGCTCGTTCTTTCACTTGTAACGTTATAAGGTAAAACGCGTTAATTCCCGATTAAAATAAAGTTTAATAAAATGACATACAATTGCCATTCCAGCGACACGCTATTGAGACCTAAAACAATAATGGCGCATCAGTGGTGTGACATCACTGGTTATATTTATTTTAGCAGAATACAGAATCTGCGTTAATCGTTATGGTGTCGCTGGAATGACAATTTTATGTCATGTTATTGAAATTAACAGACTTGGGGACCGAATCATTGGAGTCGATTTAAACGTTCATCGAATAACGCGGAGGGGATGCGACCCTTGTCCCCGTTTATACCGTGGCAGGTTCCCGGGGGGCTATAATATGCACCTTGGTGGCAGGCTCAAAGGCAAGATCCCACCGGAGAGTCGAGGTCCCCTCTCGCATATATCTAATCCCATCACTATTACATCTGTAAGCCAGGATCTACAGTAGTCACTACTGAAGGCATCAAAGTTTGAGCCGCGGCGAGTCCCGAGAGGACGCTAAGTTGTCTTGGAACCCGCAACAAATTTAATAATGTAGGTAGATAGGAGGAGTTGGAAATACATAAATTCCACTTCCCTCCTTTAAAAACCGGGAGACATGCAATGAATTAACACAAGGTCGATGCAACCTCAACAAGGAAGACTTACAGGCGGACCAATGAAGGCTAGTAGTATATACTACTTATACTAGCGTTTGTGATTATTGTATGCGTTTGTATTGTCAGATGGAATGGGCGCGAGTGTACTTGCCGCCGGCGGCGATGGCGGCGCCCCGCCTGCGTCTGCACGGCATATCGACGCGTCAACGATGACAGGTGCGCGACACTGACACGACACCGACCCGACAATGACATGGCACTGACCATGAAGAAATAGGGTCAAAGTGGAGTCCAAACTCCAAATAGTTGATTGAGGCATACGCTATCCCTTTCATTGAGGCCGGATCTCTCTTTCTAAGTGGTCCAATGTGTGGTCCATGTAATAATTTAAATTACCCGAGAAATGGATACCCTAATATAGAAATGCTCTACTTCAACATCAAAAGATTGTTTTCCACCCGAAAACATAAAATACGATGACAATCATGTCTAATAATTTTTTTTTGGTATTGTTCTGCGAGTACGATTAGGATAATGCTATATTGTGTTTTCGCCAATTGTACTCAAATGCAATTTTAAATACCGATTTTAAGGGTTCATATTTTGTGGCAACACTGGCGCTTATTGTCAGCATGAAACTGTCTGTCATTTAAATCGATCCAACATTTAAATACCATAATTTCACGATAAAGTGAATTAAACTAATAAGAATGGTGATAAAATGTGTAGTACTTAGTTGCAAAAATATGTTGTACCCCTTAGATGATACCGAATATCACTCGTAAGTCCGATTTGTTCAATAATGTACCTACCGATGATCCCTTTGGATTATGCACCATATTTTCGATCAGTTCTTCTTTCGATAGGCATATAACACGTTTTCAGTTCGTTTGTTAGTATTGGGTTTAACTTTCTATTAATTTGTAGTTGAATTATCTCATTTAAAATATTTTACATTGTTTTCATAGAGTAACCATGGTAAAGATTTTTTGAAGACTTTCCGTTTTGGGGATTTTTTTACCGCCACTTTATGATAAAAAATATACGATGTAGGTATTTAGTTCAAGGATTGATATGGAAAAAATATTGTATGTTCAAGTGTGTATGTAGTTTTAAACATATTATTAAAATCATATTTATTCTTGTCGCCTCCTAGTCCTGTCGCGTCTAGTAGCCTCCGTGGCGCAGTGGGAAACTGCTTGCTTGCGTACCGGGGGTCGCAGGTTCGAATCCTGCGGGGAGCAACAACTTTGTATATTTGTTCCTTACTGGCTAGGACAATGCAGGCTGGTCATCTGATTGTCTGTAAAGTAAGATGATCCATGCGTCGGATAGGCATATAAAAAGTCGGTCCTGCGCCTGACCTCTCCCCGGTCGTGTTGATCTTTCGTATCACTAAACTGTGAGAGGTAAAAGGAAGAAAGAGTGCACTTGTGGCTACGCAAGCATTTGTGCACTGGCAGATGGCTGATCTTGCGAAAGATTGGCCACTGTGGTCGTATCGGCGAGAGTACCTATATAATTCTATAAATATACATATAATCACGCCTCTTTCCCGTAGGGGTAGGCAGAGACCACTTCTTTCCACTTGCTACGATCCTTACATACTTGTTTCGCTTCGTCCACTTTCATTATTCCCTTCATACATGCTCTTCGGTTTAGGGTACTCTTGACCTGGCCTTTTTTCAAGACGTCCCTGATTTGGTCTTGAAACGTCCGCCTAAGTCTACCCCTTCCAACACTTTCATTCACACTCGCCTTATACACTATTTTCGTCAATCGTTCCTCATTCATTCTCTCGACATGGCCAAACCATCTCAGCATACCTCAATTTTTGTCACAACATCTTCTTTCATACCACAACGTTTCCTTATGTCACTATTTCTTAACCTGTCACTATACCTGTCACCTGTCAATATATATACTGTTTTATTTACCCGTGGTCAATATTAATACATTTTTTATTTTCTTGTAGATTTCCTAAAGATATTGAGCGAAGGAATATTATGACTATCCATTGTCCCATTCGAAAAGAAATTTTATGAAGCTGCAATGATCTGCAGTTGGTCCAATGGAAACCTAAATTTACTGCAAATGCTTTTTCTATCGTCTAATGTGTGGGTTACAAGGTGTTTTAGTTGTTTGCATATAATGGAAATTGCTATTCAATATCTTGTGATTAATCAGAAATCGTTAAACGTACTGAATAAATGATCTTGTAATACAATTTATTTTTATCATAACTTCATATGCTTTTATTTTCACAACCATTAACTTATTATTTATTTATTACTTGATTGTCTGTAAAGTACTCAGAGTAATTAGAATGGAGCTAGTATCGCGTCGATTCACCGAACAAATTTTTCGTGGCACTTTTGAGGGGTGCGGGAGGCGAAGTAAACACACACAGATACAATTTCACGCATAACCACACTATAATAAACTCGCAACATATTCAAAAAGATACGCACACAAATAAAGAATGACCTGACCATATGAACAAAATTAGGCAGAGGGGTTAGCGCATCATGCTATTTTATTATTTATTTATTTATACTCTTTATTGTACACACATAAAAATAAAATAAAAAGGACTTGAAGGAATTTGTACAAAGGGCGGCCTTATCGCTATCCGCAATTTCTTACAGGCAACCTTGGGATGGAAAAAAGATTGCATGGAATACGAAAAGTGGGGTAGTTAATATGTGAGACAATATGCACTAATAAAAATACATATAATAAGTTACATGCTATCTCCAGTGGTATCTCCTCTAAGGTAAAGTAAGATGCTCCATGCGTCAGATAGGTATGTAAAATGTTGCGCCTGGTCTCTCAACGGTCGTGTCGGTTTTTCGTCCCGTCGTATTTTGAGAGGTAAACGGAAGCAACTAGACATATTTAATCGGTTTAAACTTAAAGCTTAAACAAGCCAAGTAAGTCGTATTAAGCGACGAAGTTAAAAAGATGTCCTGATTTTTCATGAAACATCAAGGTTACCCTCTTAGAAAGGGAGATTCGACCTCAATGAAAGGGATAGCGTTGACCTCAGTCATGTATTTGGGAGTGTTTTCTCCACTTTGACCCTATTTCTTCATGGCACTGACACGGTATCGACGCGACATTGACACCGACATATGTTTGTGTGTTTATAATCTTAGAATAGTTCACACATACATTTTTAATGACGCCATCTATTGAGTGATAGCTGAATTTAGTTTTAATTCCTAAAAGTACATGTTTTGTCTACTTCTCGCTAGACACATATAAAAAAAAAAATTGCGCTTGTATGGAAAATACTTCAAAAAATCCCCTGTAGCCCTATACTGAATTTCTTTGTAGTACTTTTTTATTTAAAAGTTTTTCTTTTCTTATTGTTTTAATTACTCATGGAAATTACACTTTGCAGATTGGCAGCGATGCTGACACTCGGAGCGAGCGACCTCAGACGAGAGCTAGACGCGATTGTCATTAACGCAGGTATGAATGTCTGATAAGTACGTCTCAACAGCTGAACAAAGGTCTCCCCCCTTAAAGCTAGTGGGGTGGTTACCGTAATCCCCGCGCTTGGCAGGCGTCTTGTGGATCGCAGTATAGGTGGTAGGTAATCCAATAGAAAGACGCTGCTGCCCGTCTTCTAGTTTTCCTTTAGTCGCCTATACGACATCCAATGGGAGATGGGAGGGTGCTATTCTTACTCGATTAACCCACGGGGGTTAACAATAATATGGCAAGGTAATTTTCTTTTTTTTTGGGAATGATAGACGCTGTTGGCCGCAGATGGCCATTACAGCTTCACCGGACAATAGGAGGCGAGCGCTTAAAGCGCTCTAGCCTTTACGGCAGAAGTAGCGACGAGCTCAAGGGCACCTCAGGGAGGCACGGCCTCGGCTTGGGCTGTCGCTTAAGAGAGGGCTGAGTTTACCACCGGTTCACAACGCGCCCCCACTGAGAAGAACCGGCAAGAAACTCAGTGGGGTGATGCACGTCGTTGAGGTCGCATACGTACGACCCTTCGGCCTCGCCGGCGAGACCGGTGTCTGAATGGCAAGGTTAATATTGCCCATCCCTAATCAATTTTGATACCAAAAGTAATTGTATTAACTGTGTCCCGGTGTGAAGGGCACTGAAGCTGGTGATATTACCGGCCACAAGAGACTTGATAACTAATGTCTCGTGTGACGAGCGGCAGTGCAATGTGAAGGGCACTGTAACTGGTGATATTACCGGCCACAAGAGACTTGATAACTAATGTCTCGTGTGACGAGCGGCAGTGCAATGAGAAGGGCACTGTAGCTGGTGATATTACCGGCCACAAGAGACTTGATAACTAATGTCTCGTGTGACGAGCGGCAGTGCAATGTGAAGGGCACTGTAGCTGGTGATATTACCGGCCACAAGAGACTTGATAACTAATGTCTCGTGTGACGAGCGGCAGTGCAATGCAGCTGTCTATAGGCAGGCGTGGCGCGCGACCATCACGCGAACGTTTTGCTTGTCACGTCACAATTTTGATTTAAATTTAAATAATGCACTACTAGGGGTCAATGCACTAAAAGGGGTCAATCAACTGACAGGGGTCAGTGATATTTAAAACGCTTAAAATGTATATTACAGATGGTGACACGAGCAGGGAGAGTGGGGAGTCAACAGCAGAAGTGTACGTCTTATCAGTAGCGCCCCGTTCGTAAGTACCCCCCTACTATATGCCATTATAAATTCCTTGCTGGATTTTGTCAGAGAATTGTGCGCCCCTTATTTACATTCCGATTTCAAACGAGAGTTTTCTTTGAAGTAAAACTACTTTTACGGATTATATCGCGGTTTATTTTAGATTTTACTTTCCCGACCGCTTATTCAGGACTGAATACACGTTCACCACATAAGGGTGTTTACGTGCCGTGCGTCTCGTCGTCCGATGATGGGGGGGGGGGGGGGGGGCAATAAAGTCATCCAATTGTTATGCTCGAAATAGTTAAAACTTGTTTCTGTATTGTTGAACTGTGTGCGCCTCGCTTAATCGTATATCTGTTTCCATTACAGTTCGGAGGGAGAGCCTCCCCCAGAGGGAAGGAGGAGCGAGCTGGCACAGTCCAACGACCCCATTAGATTGCATCCACATTTCCAGGTAACAATAAAGTCTCAAAAAAGTTCAAATTGTTTACTAGTAAAGTGAAGATAAGACATATTAATAACCATACATTACCTGTAGGGTGTCCGGGTAAGAATAGCACCCTCCCATCTCCGCCCGTTGGGTGTCCGTAAGAGGCGACTACGAAAACCCAGTAGCGTCTTCGTATTGGACTACCTACCACCTATACTGCGATTCTCAAGACTCCTTTATTATGTATGAAGGCTATAATCGAGTTATGTGACGCTCAATGAAAAGACGAATCGACGAGATTTGAATATCGCTTAACTCCGGGTTTGTGTAGGTCAGGGCAGCATAACTCCGGGTTTGTGTAGGCGGCAGCATAACTCCGGGTTTGTGTAGGTCAGGGCAGCATCACTCCGGGTATGTGTAGGTCAGGGCAGCATAACTCCGGGTGTGTGTAGGTCAGGGCAGCATAACTCCGGGTATGGGTAGGTCAGGGCAGCATAACTCCGGGTTTGTGTAGGTCAGGGCAGCATAACTCCGGGTATGTGTAGGTCAGGGCAGCATAACTCCGGGTTTGTGTAGGTCAGGGCAGCATAACTCCGGGTTTGTGTAGGTCAGGGCAGCATAACTCCGGGTTTGTGTTGGTCAGGGCAGCATAACTCCGGGTTTGTGTAGGTCAGGGCAGCATAACTCCGGGTTTGTGTAGGTCAGGGCAGCATAACTCCGGGTTTGTGTTGGTCAGGGCAGCATAACTCCGGGTTTGTGTTGGTCAGGGCAGCATAACTCCGGGTTTGTGTAGGTCAGGGCAGCATAACTCCGGGTTTGTGTAGGTCAGGGCAGCATAACTCCGGGTTTGTGTAGGTCAGGGCAGCATCACTCCGGGTTTGTGTAGGTCAGGGCAGCATCACTCCGGGTATGTGTAGGTCAGGGCAGCATAACTCCGGGTTTGTGTAGGTCAGGGCAGCATAACTCCGGGTTTGTGTTGGTCAGGGCAGCATAACTCCGGGTTTGTGTTGGTCAGGGCAGCATAACTCCGGGTTTGTGTAGGTCAGGGCAGCATAACTTCGGGTTTGTGTAGGTCAGGGCAGCATCACTCCGGGTATGTGTAGGTCAGGGCAGCATAACTCCGGGTATGTGTAGGTCAGGGCAGCATAACTCCGGGTTTGTGTAGGTCAGGGCAGCATAACTCCGGGTTTGTGTTGGTCAGGGCAGCATAACTCCGGGTTTGTGTTGGTCAGGGCAGCATAACTCCGGGTTGGTGTAGGTCAGGGCAGCATAACTCCGGGTTTGTGTAGGTCAGGGCAGCATAACTCCGGGTTTGTGTAGGTCAGGGCAGCATAACTCCGGGTTTGTGTAGGTCAGGGCAGCATAACTCCGGGTTTGTGTAGGTCAGGGCAGCATCACTCCGGGTTTGTGTAGGTCAGGGCAGCATCACTCCGGGTATGTGTAGGTCAGGGCAGCATAACTCCGGGTTTGTGTAGGTCAGGGCAGCATAACTCCGGGTATGGGTAGGTCAGGGCAGCATAACTCCGGGTTTGTGTAGGTCAGGGCAGCATAACTCCGGGTATGTGTAGGTCAGGGCAGCATAACTCCGGGTTTGTGTAGGTCAGGGCAGCATAACTCCGGGTTTGTGTTGGTCAGGGCAGCATAACTCCGGGTTTGTGTTGGTCAGGGCAGCATAACTCCGGGTTGGTGTAGGTCAGGGCAGCATAACTCCGGGTTTGTGTAGGTCAGGGCAGCATAACTCCGGGTTTGTGTAGGTCAGGGCAGCATAACTCCGGGTTTGTGTTGGTCAGGGCAGCATAACTCCGGGTTTGTGTTGGTCAGGGCAGCATAACTCCGGGTTGGTGTAGGTCAGGGCAGCATAACTCCGGGTTTGTGTAGGTCAGGGCAGCATAACTCCGGGTTTGTGTAGGTCAGGGCAGCATAACTCCGGGTTTGTGTAGGTCAGGGCAGCATAACTTCGGGTTTGTGTAGGTCAGGGTAGCATAACTCCGGGTTTGTGTAGGTCAGGGCAGCATAACTCCGGGTTTGTGTAGGTCAGGGTAGCATAACTCCGGGTTTGTGTAGGTCAGGGCAGCATAACTCCGGGTTTGTGTAGGTCAGGGCAGCATAATTCCGGATTAGCGTAAGTCGAGGTAAATTTAGTGATCTCTCCTGAAATATCGTGATATTCTAAACATTACATTGTATTATAATCAAATGGTAAGCTTAGTTATTTTTTATTATTCCACGAGTTTTTATGCTTCAAATCCTTCTGACCATGATACAATCTTTGCTTAGTGTGAGGGCCATAGGTCATTGTAATAAAGTTAATCATCTCTGAGTACTATAGAACTTTTACTGTAACATCTATTTAGTGAATATCTCTGTTCACTTTTACTGATTAATTTCCAGGTGGTATGTGGAGGGGAGCTGAGAGCCTTGCTGTTGCGAGCGCCGTCGCTCCCCCACAACAATCAATCGCAGCCGCCGCCAACCAAAGTTCACACACAAGTAAGTATTTTAATAAGGTGCTGAATAATGTCTATTACCTTATTTGTTAACATTGTACTTGGTACTTAGTACAATGTTACTGGATTCGAAGCCGCGAGTATTAGTACAATGTACTAATACTGCGAGCACCGACTTTGTGTAGTTGTTGCATACTGGCTGGGACAATGCAGGTCTATCACCTGATTGTCTGTAAAGTAAGATGATCCATGCGTCGGATGGGCATGTAAAAAGACACAAACAGAAAAAAAAAGACATAATTTAAAATTATTATATTTACCCAATACTCTTCGGCATCACTTTATAGACAAATAACAGCCATGTCCGCGACTAAATATGACGTTTGCGTGTGCTGTTTACCAGTAAAGAAATTAGTTCCGATTATACCCGCAACATGGCGAAATTTTTTATTACCCTGGCCAGGCTAGACATTCTTTCGAAAAACATAGTCTTTTTGGGACAGTCTGGCAAAAGATATTACGCACATATATATATGTGATACGGACTTTATTCTTATTTCTTGTATACCTATCAATCTTATTTAAATATTTATTATTCCGTGTATAATTATATTATTAATATTTACCTTCTGTTTGGTATTGTACTGATGACTATATTTTTTTGTATTTAATCTTTTGACCAGCAAGCCACCTAAGGCTTCGGCTGAAAATCAGCGCTGCATATACATATATGCGGCATTTAGCTGAGCTGTTGCCTTTTAGAGACATTACACACACCGAGACTGCTACTATTGCAAGCATCGATATACTATACCAACTAGATTAGCTGCCATGGCCCGAAAAGTGTCACGAAAATAGCGCCACGGAGACGGTTGTGTCGCTATTTCAAATTAGTACGAGCCGACAACAGCTAGCGTAAGGACGTATCGAAATTCCTTATTGCGCGTTTAAAAACTGTCCAAATACTTACCGTAATACTAAAATTGGAGATGGTGATTTTTTTTTTCGTTTCGTATTCTTATTACTACTAGTTTAAATAATAAATATAAGTAAGATATAATTACAATACGAAATAAAAATTATTTATTTGAATAAAAATTATTTATTTATTTATTTATTTTTGTTACGTAAAAGTTCACTTTTAAAAGTTCACTTAAAGTGAACTTTTAAAAGTGAATTTCACTTTAAGTGAACTTTTAAAAGTGAACTCTTGCGTAACATGACGCAGTTACGTTCTATTGGTGCTGTCAAAAAGAAAATAAACGGTTGGACGCTCTATAGTAGTTCGCAACTGCTATGCCGAGACTGACAAAATTAATGTTGCCGATAGGAGTGTCGCCACTGTCTATACGAAAATGTCAAACTACACGTCATTACCAAAATAAAAATTTTTCTTCAAAATTTTGTGTTTATTGTCCGTTTGTGCAATTTTAACGTCTGTGCGTGAGCCTAGAGTATTGTGACTGTGATAGATTACCTCCCCATCAGGCTCCAGGCTGCCAGGACCCTCGTTTGTTACTTATTTCCTGACGTTCAGTGCAACATTTTGTGAACGTGTAATGTGAAAATATAGTGTTTCTTGGCGTGATTGACCGCAAGACAAACATTTGTGCCACTATACTGGACTTAGCCGCTGTTCGCTGCCTCGGCCTCGCTGCCAGGAGCCCTCCTCTCGGGCACCACACAGAAAGATTATAACATGCAGTAAGTGCCTCCCAGATTAAACCTAAGTGCCTACTACCACCAGCAGCCCGCTAAGGGCGTCGAGATCGCCTCTGCCCCCCCCGGCTGCTGGCCTTTGAAGATCTTCAGCAAGAATTTATTTTCTTTCCATTGAAAATTAATCATACATGTGGTGCCATCTGTTGAGGAGCGGTGCGATCTCTAGACTGAACTCCTAGAAGAATTCCTGAGGCAAACTAACAAGTGGTGCCATCCATCTGTGGGTGATTTGCCACGGGTCGGCAAACTCCCGCAGCTAGTTTTCCTTCGCGTGTGGCGACACTTATCGCGGCCCGCCACACTTTTCTAATTTGAACAAACGCAAACTGTAGGAGAAACGGAGTGGCGCTATCTCTACCAATAGCAGAAGGCTACCGGCTGCCCGCTGCCTAGTGGGCTTGAACCAACTTACGCATCACCAGCAACGCCACCTATCGCAGAATAGTGTAGTAAGCTGCGCTGCCTACCGTGTAGTACCCCTGCTACACCGACTGCTCGGAATTCGGCAACTTTTGTGGCCAGTGGCGCCTGGCGGGAAAACTTTACTTATTCTTACTTAGCCTTAATCTATTATAATTAACTATTGGTTTAATTAGTCTTACTCTTTTTCAATTTTATTTTCTGTCTGTACTATTAGTATTATTTGTTTGCCAATTGGCCTTATTCCTTAATCTTTAATAATTCACTAAAAAAAAAAAAAAAAAAAAAAAAAAAAAAAAAAAAAAAAAAAAAAAAAAAAAAATTGTAGCTATTATATTCTTTTTTTGTAGCGATTATATTCCAATTTATTATCAACTAAACATTAACTATTAGTTTAATTAGTCTTACTGTTTTTCAATTTTATTTTCTGTCTTCGTATCCATTAGTCGTCGTCTGTACTATTACTATTATTTGTTTGCCAATTGGCATTTATTCCTTAATCTATAATAATTAATTTAAAAAAAAAAAAAACAAATTGGTAGCAATTATATTCTTTTTTTGTACCAATTATATTCCAATTTATTATTAACTAAACTTACGTACTCTTACCAAACTCACTTATTCTTACTTAGCCTTAATCTATTATAATTAACTATTGATTTAATTAGTCTTACTGTTATAAATTTTATTTTCTGTATTCGTATCCGTTAGTCGTCTGTACGTCGTCTGTACTATTACTATTATTTGTTTGCCAATTGGCATTATTCCTTAATCTATAATAATTAATTAATGGTATACTTAGCCTAACTTTATTCAATCTTATCTTATTTGTCTTCGTATCCATTACTTGCCGTCTGTTTTATTAGCATTATTTGTTTTTCTACACGCAATTATTTTGTTTTATTATTTGTTTTTTCTATTTATAATCGAACAGTCGACCTTCTAGGGAAACACAATTAGAAGAGTCGACTCATAATCATGCCGATTGAGCGTTCGCCGCCACGGCGGGCGACCAATCCAAACGCTCCAAAGCCCACAACTGTTAAGCAGGATAAACGAGACCTGGCTTTTAATGTGAGCCCACCTAAGGCTCGCATAACGAGAACCAGCAACATGCCCAGTCAGGTGCCGTCCAGCAGCAACAATCAACCCTCACCATCTTCCAGTGCCAACCTCAACACCACCTTCACCGCTAACACTCTTACATCCTTAAAACCGAAACCGAATACATCCCCTGCAACCAAACCAAATCCCCCAACGGCACCTCCGCCACACCCAGCTCCTGCGGCGCTTTCCTCGGATGTTCGCTCCGCCGCATGTAGCTTCTCCTGCGAAGAACAACCTTTCACTCAAACAGAAGCTACGCGCTCTGTACTGGAACCCGCCATCTCCCTTTCCTTACCCACTAACACCCGCGCAGCTCTAGCACAAGCCTCCCTTCCCATTATTGCCCGACAGGTCAATGATCTCCCTACCTCAGTGGAAGCCATTAACATGCTAGCGAAAACCATCAACACCGCCATCAACGTGGGCAAGAACGTAACGTCGGCCAACAAGAAACTAATAATCTCAGCGGCCGAAGAAATCTACAATATCACAGCTAAAATCATTGAACTCAGTAACTCTGTCCATACTCCCCCAGAACCTCACTCCCCGTCGCCCAACTTCAAGGAGGAGCTGGCCGAAGCAGTTAGCGCCAACCTAAAGCGGGAAATAGCAGAGTGTGTACGTGAGGAACTAGACAAGCAGTTTGCTTCTGCACAATCCACTACACTGCCGCCTCCGCACACTCCACTCCCAACTCAACCGCCCTCGCTGTACGCGCATATTGCCGCCTCCGCAGCTGTTAACTCACCTGCTAGAGAAAAAACAAACGCGGCTGCGAAACATAACAGACCAGCAATAGTCTTCACCCCACCGGCAGGCACGAAAACTCGCCAAGAGGCGATAGAGGCGCTCAAGAACAACATAGATTTTAAAGCAGCAAAGTATGCTCCATCCAGAATCATAGGCATTTCTAAGGGTAAACTCCGCATAGAGTTTGAAACCACAATACAATGTAGTGATGCACTTCAACGCCTGAAATCATCGAAAAGGGTTCAGGCCGAGCCCGCCAAGAGGCTGCTCCCAATGGTGATCTTGAAGGGCATTTCATCAGATACACCATCTGCCGAACTCGTCGAAATCATTAAGGGACAGAATGCAGAGATCGGCGAATTGGTCACCGACTCCAACGACTTGCGGCTAGCCTTTAAGAGGAACAATCGTAACCCTAAGCTGTACAATGCGGTTTTAGTTGCACAACCGGCCATTTGGAAAAAGATCCTCGAGATCGGCCGAATTTCCATAGAGCACATGAGGGTCCATGCTGAAGAACTCACGCCCTTCATCCAATGCACGAGATGCCTACAGTTCGGCCATGTAGGAAACAAGTGTGGCTCTGAATGCGTCATATGCGCCTACTGTGCGGCAGAAGGCCACACAGAGAGAGACTGCCCGCTAAAATCGAAAAAAGGTACCCCAATGTGCCTTAACTGCCATCAACACAACACAAAATTCTCCACTAAATTGGAAACGAACCACAAAGCCAGCTCTAACGAATGTCCGCGACTTCGAGCCATGAAGGAAAGAGTTACCGACAAAATCGATTATGGGTACACCAAATAACATCAAAGTAATCCAGTGTAACACTGACAGATCTCGCAATAGTTCACATGAATTTAATCTTTCCTTCATGGCTGGCAGCCATCATCTGGGGATAATCTCAGAACCATACGTTGGGAACAGAAACGAGCTGAAACCACATCATGGCTTGGATGTGTTTCAATTCTCTCGGGGCCAACGGGTGAAGGCCTGTATTGTGGCAAAAAGGGGATGGGCGCAAATCATTGGCCTTGCCCAGTACTCGTCGCCCAATATCTGCGCAGTCCAAGTTACAATGGGGCACTTTAAACTGTACGTCGCTTCAGTTTACATAGAGCCAAATGACGACCCTCAAGACACCATTAACCGCCTCGATACATTCCTTAGGTTAACCTGCAACTCGAACCGTATAGTTGCTGGAGACTTCAACGGTTGGCACCCACTGTGGGGAAGCAACTCCGCAAACTCGAGGGGTCACGACGTGTTTGAAACTATGCTCAGCAACGACATGGAACTGTGTAATATTGGTACTGAACCCACCTTTGAGTGCATCACACATGGACGTCCCCGATCTTCAATAATAGACCTCACTTTTGCATCCTCCCCCATCAACACTCACGTTCAAAACTGGACAGTTCGACACGATATCTGCCCGTCCTCACAGCACAACGCCATATCTTTCTACATCTCCACTCCTGGCAGAATCCCATGCACACCCCCACAATCCACCTCTACCTTCCTCTACCACCCCAAGAGAGCTCGCTGGTCAATATTCAAGGACTCGCTGCATACGCTCATTGCCAACTATGACCTCCTGGACACCAATGTTTCCACTCTAAACACCATAGAAATAGATACGTTTGTCGACTGGCTTACCGATATCATCAACGAAGCCTGCAAAGAGTCCATGCCCATGAGTGAAGGCCGGGCAGGTCAGACCCCTAAACCTCCCTGGTGGACTCCTGAACTTGAGCGGCAAAAAAGGAATGTAATCGCCATTAAGCGACAACTGAAGTCAGCATCGAGACAAGGCCTACCTATCGAGCAACTTCTGGCCGAACAACAATTGAATAAATTGGCATATGTAGAACTCATCAGAAGCGAGTCTACCAAAAACTTCCGAGAGTTCTGCAACCTGCAAACCAAAGAGAACACGTGGTCCCTCACAAATCGGCTACTAAAAGAAACCACCCCCCGTCTTCCACCAGCCACACTCAAAGTAGGAGACAACTACACCTCTTCCGCCAGGGAAACTGCAGAAGCTTTGATAAATCATCTTTACCCTGATGACACACCCGACGTCAAATCCCATCACCACTTGCTGCGTTCCTGTCTGGACGACACCCCCTCTACCACAGACGATCTTCCCTTCTCTGAAGACGAAGTTCTAGAGACACTCAAAACTATGAACCCCTCTAAAGCCCCCGGTTTGGATCACCTAACATCTGACATCTGTTATCAGTTTGCTAAATTGTACCCCAAACTTATCACTGACGTCTTTAACCGCTGCCTCACGCTCCATCATTTTCCGAAACAATGGAAGGCCGCCTACGCTAAGATTGTCCCCAAACCCGGTAAAACTGATTATAGCGAGTTGGGATCTTACAGACCAATCGGTTTACTTCCAGTGTTTGGCAAAACACTGGAAAAACTATTTATTAAACGTGTCATCTACGCCACTTCTAGATTAGGAAACATGAGCTCGAAACAGTATGGATTCAAGGAACAGAAAAGCACCACAAAAGCTATACACGACGCCATAGAGATAATAAAGACAGCTAAGGCACACAAACAAGAAATCATTGCTGTTTCTCTTGACATAAAGGCGGCATTTGATAATGCTTGGTGGCCGGCCATGTTCCATCGCCTGAGACATATCAAATGCCCCAGAAACATCTTTCGCCTGATACAAAGTTACACTCAGAACCGTTTCGTCACCCTGGACTACGCTGGTGAGCGCGTTACCAAGGAAATGACTAAAGGGTGTATTCAGGGATCAACCTGTGGCCCAACACTATGGAACATCATCCTCGATGAGCTTCTGGACATCCAACTTCCAGACGGATGCCACATCCAAGCCTTCGCGGATGATGTTCTACTTATAGTGGCTGCCCCTAGCGTACCGGTACTGGAACGCAGGACAAACGAGGCCCTCAAGACCGTGACATCCTGGGGCATTAACGTCAAACTGACGTTCAGCCCTCACAAAACAGCCATCGTCCCCTTTACTCCCAAGGCTAAAACAGCAAATATCACAATAGAAGGCAACCTCATCCCACTTTCTAGCGAAGTCAAGCTGCTTGGAGTAATTCTTGATTCTAAGCTTCTGTTCAACGCCCACATCCGCCATATTATCAAAAAAGCCACTAACATATTTTCTAAGCTCTGTATGTACACCAGACCGACCTGGGGCGCTCACCCAGATAACATCCACGCTATTTATCTGCAGGTAATCGAGCCCATTATAACGTACGCGGCAGGCGTCTGGGGCCACATAGCTCACAAGAAAGGAGTTCGTACGCAGCTTCTATCACTACAAAGAGGGTTTGCCCTGAAAATTATCAAGGGCTTCAGAACCACCTCCACATGCGCCGCATTAGCCCTTGCACAAGTAGTACCCCTCGACCTCAAAGTCATAGAAGTGGCAGCCCTAGAAAAAGTCAAACTAACAAAATTAACAGACATTCTCCCATTTGATATCACTCTGGAAACCCCCACCCCACCTCACGAACTCCTCCACCCAGCTGTCAGACCAGCTATCCCCATAATTCGTGCTCATACACAAGAACAAATCGATTTACACATTCTCCCTAATACAACAACCATATATACTGACGGCAGCAAGCAAGAGGATGGTTCTGTCGGTGCGGCATTCATATGCTGCAACCCGGATCGAGCACCGAGTACCTCCACTAAGAAAATAAAACTACACTCTTCTTGTTCTGTTTACCAAGCCGAACTTCTAGCCATCCTGGAAGCTACCAGATTCACAATAACTAACCGCTTTCCTCACACTCTCATCCTCTCCGATTCTCTCTCATCCATTCAAGCTCTTAACATTCGCTCAAATACTCATCCAATAGTGTCTCAAATTCACAAAAATATCTATGAAAATCCCTATCCAATTAAAATTATCTGGGTCAAAAGTCACTCCGGAATCGCAGGAAATGAAGCTGCGGACCGGGCAGCTAATGCTGCAGCAATAGCACATAAGGCCCCCGACTATTGCAACTTTCCGTTAACTTACGTAAAGTCACAAATCAGAAAAGATCACATTAATACTTGGAATTCAAGATACCAAAGCGCCCAACAAGGATCACACACTAAGGGACTCCTACCCACAATTGCTGACGTACAAAAGTTCTTCCGCAGCACAAAAATGTCATTCCAATTAACTCAGATCTTAACCGGCCACGGCTACAATAAGGCCTACCTACACAGGTTCCATATAACCCCGGACCCTCACTGCCCCTGTGGGGCGACACCGCAAACTTTCAAACACCTCCTTCTCGACTGCCCTGAATTCTTGGATGGTCGCATGACTCACATATCGCTCTGCGAATCAAATCTTATAGACCCCTTTGATTTAAAGGGGTTTATTCAAAATCCCTTGGCATTGAAATCCTTTATACGATTCGGCAGCTCAATTGTCGATCGCCTTAAGGATTTCAATGGCACTTAAATACATAACCCAAGCGACTCAAAAATCCCCAAATTAGAAAACAGGTAACGTATCAAATCGCGTTCTCCTGCCATTACTTAATTCAATAAACATAACATAACCAAATAAGCGAAACAACCTAAATGGAAAAAAAAAAAAAAAAAAAAAAAAAAAAAATAAAAATTGAGTTCGCATTTTTGCCACCAGCACGGATAAGTTGGTAAGTACACACACAATGGAAGCACACATTTCTTAGCTCCAAAACTGTGTAAAGTGCCAAATTGTCTGCAATTGTTTTGAACCTTATTTATAGTAGTTAAGATTTTCTTTTAATTGAAGATATTTTTGTTTAAGTCAAAACAACAACTTTTTTCGTATCGTGATGGCGATTTTATTAATATTTCTTTGTCTCCGATGTAAAGGTTTTATGTGCCAACATTACTGCATACAGAATTAGACTTTATTACTACATGTAAAGGCTTCTATTAGTCCGACGTTCCGAATTATTTAAAACAATTTTCTACAATTTCTAGCTACGTGTATAGTATGTAACCGCGACCACATTTTCGATGTCATTTTGTTCGTGACTGCTTATCTTGTTTATAGTATATCGATGATTGCTAGTGTCTTACATCTAGTTATTTATACTGTTTGCCACCTTTAATTTAATTATTATGTTTGTATCTAGTGGTCCATTGTGTGTGTTACTTGTGTGTCTAATAAATGTTTTTTCTTCTTCTTCTTCTTCACATCACATGTGATGAGTCCGTTAGTCTAAAGTTCACAAACACTTAATCAAAATTTAACAACGAAACCTTCTAACGTCGCGTCAGCAAAAAAATATTTTATATTCTTTTTTTCCAAGTTAGAACTGCACAATCGCTTAAATTTTTTCAATTACGATTACGTAATATATATTGTAATAATGACAAAAGACTGACAGATGTCAAAATGCTATCTATTAAATTGGCCCTACATTAGTGGTTAGACAATCTGGCTGTTACTCAATAGGTCCTGGGTTCGATTCCCATCAAGTGTCTGGGTGATATTTATCTGTCTATGTATTTATAATACAAAAAGAAAAGTATTGTGTATTTGTATTAGTTCTCTGGGCACTATACCATAGTACGGGCTCTGCTCAGATTGGAATCAGATGACCGTGTGTGGATTGTCCCAGAATATTTTTTCTACTTATATTATTCGATTTTTCGGAGTCGCAGGACGTTTGGGAGTGTCTAGACATCCATTGACTACAGCGACGACTCCGAGGAGGATGGTGGTGGTGACCCCCATCCCCGTGAGCGCTGTGTCTGGTTCCCGGGGGGCTCAATGCCCCCCCGCGGCGGGATCAAAGGCAAGGCACGAGGGGCTACTGGTGCAAATACCACCGGAGAGCCTGGGTCTCATGTGCCGATGCGATAAGAATCCCACAGCGTATGTGGGATTCATATCGTTGACTCCCACACAGGTCCTGGGCGGGACCTGTCGTAGGTATCCCCGCGAGAGCAAATAAAAGAGAATATGTGTCCCTTTTTTTTTTTTTTTTTTGACGCGGGGAAATCTTCCAAAGATGCCCGGGAGCTGTGGGGCTCGACCGGGGTATGTGCGATTCTTACCCACTAAAACCCCCGCGGCTGTCGCATCGGCACATGAAGAGGGGCGAACCTGGGTCCTCCGTTGGGATCTGCACCAACATGCTTAGCACGATTTGCCTCGACTTCGTAATCTTGACAGTTCGATGTGGAGTATGACGTAGTTATCGACATAGAAACGTCATTTTCGGTATTAGCTAGGTCGATAACTACGTCATACACCACACCGAACTGTCAAGATTGCGAAGTCTTGGCATATCGTGCTAAGACTGCAGGGGCCCCTCAGTGCCTTGCCTTTGAGCCCGCCGCCGGGGGACGCCTTGTAGTCCCCCGGGTGCCTGCTCACGGGGACGGGGGTCGCAACCCCGCCGCCGTCCTCCTCGGAGTCGCCGCCGAACTCAATGGACGTCCTAAGGGATGTCCCTTTTTTTTAATGTTTTTTTTTTATTTTACGTGGGCAAATCCATTACGGATACCCGCACCACCACGGGGGTAGCGGTGCGGGTTATGTCGGACTACTGACAGAGAGTCAGCTACCGACTAAAACCCCACGGTCTCAACCCGCTTGTGTGGCGGGCCCCGGGAACGTACGTTGTACTCATCCGGTTCCCGCCAGCGGCCGTCTGCCTTGCGGCGGTCTCTTCCTCTTTGTCTGTAGGTGTATAAAGCCCACAGACCAGTCCACGGGTGTATAAAGCCCGCGGACTCCTCATCCAGGAGGCGTGCCGGAACACTTCGGCACGCCTTCCTACATTAGGGCGATCATTGCGCAGGCAGCAGTCCAAAGGGATGTGTCCCTAGCCTAACTAGCTTCCGAATGACGTGAAGACCGCCAACCCGCATTTAGCCAGCGTGGTGGACTATGCCCTAAGCCCCTACATCTTGAGGGGAGGCCCAACAGTGGGACAAAAACAAGTGCTGGAATTATTTATATGTATGATTATTATTACTTATGTTTACTCATTGTATATTTTCGTTTTCCAGGTGGACTACATACATTGCTTGGTGCCCGATCTGCAGGAGATCACGGCGTGCTCGTTCTACTGGGGCAAGATGGACCGGTACGAAGCTGAGAGGCTGTTGGACAATAAGCCAGAAGGTGACATTTACAACCCCTTTTTTTTTTGACGCGGGGTAAATTTTCCAAAGATCCCCGGGAGCTGTGGGGCTTCTTACCCACTAAAGTCCCCGCGACTGTCGCATCGGCACATGAGACGGGGACCCCTGGTCTCTCCGGTGGGATCTGCACCAGGGGCCCCTCAGTGCCTTGCCTTTGAGCCCACCGCCGGGGGGCGCATTGTAGCTCCCCGGGAACCTGACATGGTGCTCACGGGGACGGGGGTCGCAACCCCGCCGCCGTACTCAATGGACGTTAAAAGGGCCCACACCCCGAACGTCCAGCGACTCCGAAGGAGAGGCCAACCCCTACGTTAAGGTCCATCATCATCAGCCAAAATTTTGCAGGCGGAACTGCACGGGTCAGCCAGTAATTTATAAATTGACTTCGACTATTGCAATACATAGATAATCTGATTTCAAGATATTGAGGAGCTATAGTCAACACTTAACAATAACTGTCGTGTGTGGGAGCGACAGTGTAACTTAGTTATGGTATGGTAAGGGTAACGTTCATAATTATAATTACGAGTTACCCATTACTATTATAATGGCACTAGTAGTTGGTTAAATACAGTAATTTATTGTATTTTTGCACACAGTATCCCCTGTATTCTATAATCTCTGTTTAATTTTAAGTTTCAATTTCTTCACGAAACGAAACTTGTCTAAAAAAGTCTATTTGTTCAGCAGTGAACTTTAATAGGCTGATGATACTTTAACCAGATTTCTTAGTTGCAGTTAAAGCGATCGTGAAATATTCCTATACCGCGTTCTAAAAACGATGCAGCGCCATCTATCGGCGACTTTTGTAAAATGCGACGAAGGCGGCGGCAATATGCGTTTTTTTTCTTTATTACTTTAACTTGGTGACGTCACAAGGCCGTGCGGCCTGATGGTAAGCGACGCGCCGGCCTATAGACAGCTGAGATGTTAGTTATCGTCATCAGCCGGAAGACGTCCACTGAGGAACAAGCTCATCTTGTGGATCGCAGTATAGGTGGTAGGTGATCCAATTGAAAGACGCTACTGGCCGTCTTCTAGTTTTCTCTTCGTCGCCTCTTGCCTAACGGGAGGAGATGGGTGGGTGCTATTCTTACCCGGAAACCCCACGGAATATTATTAGTTATCGAGTCTTTGTAATATCACCAGCTACAGTGCCCTTCACACCGGAACACAGCAATGTTGTCACACTGCTGCTTGGCGGCAGAATATCTGACACTGCGTTGGTACCTACCTGGACGTTCCCTTCACCTAGCACGTACAGTTTCTTTAGTAGGTAATAAGTTCTTGACCTCGGATGTCAAGGTTCGGTTCCCGTGTGTAGTAAATTTCTGTCATTATTTTATCGGGTTTATTGCTGGTGAAATTACAAAGACTTATAGTCAGGCGTTTACCACCAGGCCGCACTTCCTGTTTGTGTTGTCACTAAGTTAAATATACAAACATGAATAGTTCTCCGTTAGTCTCGCTAAAACTCAGAAACGGCTTCACCGATTTGATTAATTTTCGTTTTGTACGCTCCAATCCGGGGGTGCTCCAACCCATAAAACGGTTAAAAAACGCGGGCGGAGCTGCGCGGGTCAATTAGTTAATAAAAAAAATACTGCATTTTCCCGCCTTATTTAAAAGTTTATAAAAGTCGCCGATAGATGGCGTTACACTGTTTTTGAACGCGGTATAAGAATTTTCCGCGATTGCTTTACGTTCGACGAGTGAATTTGAAATAAGTATCATCAGCCTATTTCAGTTCCACTGCTGAACAAATTGTCTTTTTTGGCAAGTTTCGTTTCGTGATGAAATTGAAACTTAGATTAATAGGCATTAGCCCGTGATACTAAATCAGGTCTACTCGTAATCGTACTGGCTAAAGTTGAATGTAAAACAAGAAATTTAGGTAAGCGCAGGTTTAGATTAACACGAAGTTTAATAACATAAATAGAAATTGGATTTAAATTAAATTATGTGTTTTGAGCAACTATTCAAATAAAACCCTGTTTTATTGTTTAACCCTTAAACCGCCGTCAGGCAACATACCAATAGAAAAATCCATTGCGTATCAGGTACTTGGCGTTCTATGTGTTAACTACCGTATTCTGTTAAATTTCTGCTGAAGTTCATTAGATTCTGCTAAAATCTTCTATTCTGCGACATAATTCTGCTAAAATAGCAGTATTCTGCTAAATCTGGCCACACTGCACTGAAACTACTTTACACGCATACATACAGATGGCGCCGTTTTTATATATTGAACATAAGTTCATACGTTTATACCTTTGAGTATTAAACCAACCGGAGAGGCCACTGTCAGGCGTTCCCCTCTGTCAAAGTACGAGACCACCGGTCATACGCGTTATATAAAACTAGTTGACGTGACGGCGTTCCACGCCATTCAACAAATCCCGGTGCGCGCGGAACGACGTAAGCTAAAAATGCCGAGTGCCAGCGCGTTTTCGTGTAAAAAAATATAAGACTTATCTAGTGTACCCAAGGATAACGTTACTTTCCATCTGTAATATTATTTCGTTTATAAATTGTCAAATAATGCACTAAATTTGCAAAAAACTAAAAAATATTATTAATCAATAAGTGTTGCCACTAAATCGTACAAAAGCGTAACTAGCGTAATTTTAAAAGTTGAATGTATTGACATTAGTTTAAGACTTCTATTTCACGTAAATTATTGTTAATACCATTTATTTCTGTAGATGCATAATTAATTAATTAAAGATTACTGTTTGAAATTCAGTATCTTTACTTGAATTTTCTACATATTTTTTTACTAAACACTTTAAAAATTATCGATTCTATGAAACTGTATGTTTATGTTTGGGTGTACTTAATTATTATAAGATATTTACGGTCGTCACTTTTATTCCGAATACTTTTATTTATTTTTAAATACATTGGCCACACCGCAGCAAAGTTAGCGCTGGGACAGCTCATAATCAAATATCGATATCGACTATCAGTATGTTATTCTGACTATTTGTTAATCAGATATCCAAAAGAGTTTGTGTAGTGTACCGCATGCTGTGTCACTTTTTAGCCGACTTAAAAAAAGGAGGAGGTTTTCAATTCGACTATATATATATTTACATTTACGTATGTTCGCGCATAACTCTGGCAATTATAGACCGATATGAAAAATTATTTTTTGTACGGATAGGCCGATCCCCTGATCGGGTTCCATTAAAAACGATTACGATTTACGAATAAGTAGGTAGTTCCTAAAAAAAACAAGAATGTCGCGTCAGAAAATAGTAAGGCCTTAAGGATGAGACTCGTCGTTTTTAAGGAAAAAATGGTCATAACTCTGGCAAATGTCTTTCTTTCACACTGAAAGTGCGCTGTCGGCCGCTGCCATCTTGGTGTGAATTGAGCCTAACTTCAAATATGAACCTATTTCGATGATTCTTTCTTTATTCGAGAAAGTTAACTACTATAATGATTCCATGCAAATTTCATTACGTCCTGATAAATTGTTCCTGAAGAAACATGAATGATGTAAAAAAATGCAAATATGTATACTCCGTAGGTACGCTAACACCAATTTCAATAATATTAAAATTATTTTATGCATTTTAGTGTTATTGAAGTCGGTTCAATCTTTTTATATATTTTATAAAATGATCATACAATACATCTATACATACAATACATCTATACATACAATACATGAAATACATCTATACTCCTGCTTTTTGTGGTGTATCTATACCGACATCCAATCCTCTAGATTTGTTAGGTCTCAATTTATCCTCCGACCTTAATTTCGGACGATCCATTGAGTCAAAAGCCAAAATCTCTGCTAAAAAACTTGGTATCTTGAATAAGGTGAGGCGGTATTTCACAAAGGAACAGCTGTTGAATCTTTACAAAGCTCAGGTTCGACCCTGCATAGAGTACTGTTCTCACCTGTGGGATGGCTCTGCCAAATATCAACTTGACTCTTTGGATTCGCTAGACAGACGCGCTCTCAGGATAATTGACGATAATGACCTAACAAATGAAAAACTGCAACAATTGGATCATCGTCACCTAGTTGCATGCTTATCGGTTTTTTACAGATTGTTCCACGGTGAATGCGCTCAAGCACTTTTTGACCTTGTACCACCATCCCCATGGGCGCTGGCAGCAGGGTGCAAGGGGGTGCACTTGCACCCCCCTGTCACGGAAGAATATACATAGAAAAAATACATAAGTACGCTTTTGATTAGCGAAACATACTCAATCAAATATCCGCGTGTTTTGTATTTGACATTACATTTATTTACATCATATACATGTATAATTCTATAGTTTAAGTTAATAGTAAAATGTGTAGATGCAGATGCACCCCCCTGAAAGTAACTCTGGCGGCACTCATGACCATCCCCTTTCTTTTACCGGACTGCCAGGCGGCGGCAGGGTCTCCACCGCTTTAACGTTGACACTCCAACTTGCCGAACTAAGCGTTTCGCTTCTTCTTTCCTCATGCGCACGGCCAAGCTGTGGAATACCCTCCCGGACAACGTTTTCCCTGATAAATATAACTTGGGTGTTTACAAGTCTAGATTGAACAGGCATCTTATAGGTAAGCGCGGTCCATCCTGGACCACATCTTATCTTCACTTACCATTATGTGAGATTGTGGTCAAGCGCAAGTAAACCTATCGCATCGCTGTCGCATCGGCACATGAAAGGAGACACCCGGGCTCTCCAGTGGGATCTGCACCAGCAGCCCGTCAGTACCTTGCCTTTGAGCCCACCACCGGGGGATGCATTATAGCCCCCCTGGAACCAGACACGGTGTTCACGGGGATAGGGTCCCCGCCGCCGCACAGTGGACGGAAAAACGAGGTTCCCTTTCATAGGATTATTTAAAAATGAAATATTTTATTTGATACTTTCAAGTATACAGTTTTGTCAAGTACATTAAAAAATTGAATAAATGAGTAGTTACCGGTTTTTTTTATCGAGTCTATACCATCAAAGAATGACTTTATATATTTCAAATGTATGAAAATGGAATTAGTTTTCCTCATAACTTTTTTCTGTCTAGGATTGTAAAGCTGAAACTTTTAGGTATTGTTGCCGAGCCTATTAAAAAACTACTTGATATTTGACCTTGACCCCGAACTTCCCCGTTCAAATGATATGAATCAATTAAAAATGCATATTTGGACGATGTTTTAACACGCGGTAATGTACTTCAAAAATAAGTTTTGGTTTAATTTTTTTACCCTTTATTGATCCCTGATAGACAACAAACCTATATGACTATCGATCTTGACGAAAAGCGTACATATTCATAACGTATGCACAACACAACAAATAATGCGATATGAATGACTGATATTTTATATTTATTTGCAAGAATATAGGTAGCTAACACAAGTTCTTAAAATATATGGGTTTCACGTAAATATTTGTACGGCTGAAATGCCGAATATAGTGAACTGGCATTTCAGCCGTAAAAATATTTAGGTTTTACATATATATAGACTCGGAAAAAAAACCGGTAACTACTAATTTATTCAATGTTTTAATGTACTCGACAAAACTGTATACTTGAAACTATCAAATAAAATATTTTATTTTTTAAAAATCCTATGAAAGGGAACCTTGTTTTTCCGTCCATAGTGCGCCGTCCTCCTCGGAGTCACCGCCGTACTTAATGGATGTCCTAGGGCCCACGCCCCGAACGTCCAGCGACTCCGAAGGTAACGACTACTGTCTACAACAACCGAGACCGAAGCACAGGGAATCTCAGTTCAAATGTTCAAGAAAATCCAGACGACGGCTATCTATGTATTGGCCTTACTTGACATTGATTAACCAACGCTAGCTTATGTCAAAAATACAACATATTTAGCAAAATGTTTTTCCCTTTTTAGCCGTTAAAATTTTATCATAGGAATGAGTAAAGATATTTATTTCTTTTTTTGCACAAAGTTGTATATAGGCAGACTTTTCATAATATA
Source organism: Furcula furcula (assembly GCA_911728495.1). Classification (NCBI taxonomy): domain Eukaryota; kingdom Metazoa; phylum Arthropoda; class Insecta; order Lepidoptera; family Notodontidae; genus Furcula; species Furcula furcula. The sequence goes on from OU452242.1 coordinate 51,196,681, forward strand.
AGAGTAAGAATGCAGCTTAGGAATTTCTTGAAGTATCAGACTTAACCATATCCTAATTAATCGGATTTTGACAACAACCCAAGGTTCTTTTCCTATGATCCTAAATTTAATAATACCTTATACCTATTTAACTTTCACCAAAAATATTATCGGAACTCATCGACAATAAAATATCGATAGTGTCATGCACTATCCTCGTTTACTTAAAATTGACGTCATCTCGTGTACAGACGGTGTTGTCACTGTGTGTAAATTTACTTGTGTGCGTATAGATTATGTTAGTGTTTGATAATATTGTCGTGTGCCTGCGTAGCGACGTGGCGAAGAATGCATTAGTAGTAGATAGTATTTGTGTGAGTTACCTCGTCCCCCGCGCAGAAAGTGACAGACTTTTTCTCATAGCGAATAGTGCGCGTGTCGTCTCCTTTTGGTTTAATACTCAAAGGTTTATACGTATGAACTTAATTCGAGATTTTTCACCGAACGCATAGATGGCCCTGTTTATAAAATTGAAACTTACTGCAAGATTTTTTCATCGGTCGCATAGATACGAGCTGTTTCTAAAAATCGATTTAAACACGTAATTTATATAATCGATTTACTAAAAATCGATTAATATTATTATAAAAATCAACAATAAAAAATCGATTATTAGAAAATAATAATCGATTAAAATAAAAATCGATTATTTTTTAACATCCCTAGATTAATATCCAGCCAGACCAAGAATATACTAAACTGGATGGTGGATTTGTAATTTGTAGTAAAAGAATCTTACTTAGCTTAGCTGTCGCACTCACAAACGATGGTTTGAGTTGATCATTAATTAATTGAATTTCTTGAAATCACGTAGCCAATTACATTTTAACCGACATCAAAAAAGGAGACTGTTATCAATTCGTTCGACGCGTAGTCCCATAAAGTTTTGATTACGAACGAACCAGTAAATGTCTAGGTGATATTCTAAGCAACAAAAAATGATTAAAAGTCTGACAAATGTTTATCGATTTCAATTATTATTTTTTATTCAGGTGAATTGGCCTGATAACTAATTTTGAAAAAATCAGATCAGATTTTGATTGCAATTAAAATAGAACTTTGGATAATTCAAACAAGGTTTATTTTTATATTTCACTTATTTTGTTATTGAGGAAGCTTACGCCCGCGCCTTAAAGCAGTGAAATGTAAAAATAAACCTTGTTACAATTATCCAATGCTCTATTTTGATTGCAATCAAAATCTGCTCTGCTCTCCAAGCCGGTCTGTGTGAACGGATCCTTAAGGGAAAACAAAATGACGAGCAGCAGCGTCTTTTGTGGGGATTATGGTAATCCCTTCTAAGGTTCCCTTCTACTTTCTTTTTTTTCAACAGTGGACGTGTTTCGGCCGCTGATGATGATGGAACAAGAACCTTAGTTTTGTAGTTTTTTTTTATAGAGATGTTACATTAATAGTAAAATTACTTTAATACGTCCAAAGTTGGCATGACACCCTCGGTGCGCGAGACCGACTCGCACTTGACCGGTTTTTTTTCTCCTATATTTTACTAGCGGTAAAATATCCGTTTCATATTGCTAGTACAAAAAAAGAAAAGAAATATAAACTCACGCCCATTGTCGTCCTGACAATGAAGTCATGTGTCTTGCCTTTAAATTAACGAACCAAAAGTTTCAACCATTCCCTTTACCATACACAACTTTGATGATTGCATACTCTTGTAACATTTGCAGTTTACAATTGAAAAAAGTTATGACTATATCGACACCTACGTGGCTAGCTGCCAGTTTATGACGCGCTGATGGCGTAACTAGCGTCATAATTTAAGCGAACCAATTACAAGTGAGGAACTTCCCTCGCCCCCACCGTCTGTGGGCGTTCTTATACAATAATTGAACAATACTAACTGCCGCACCTACAAACGTCAATTATAGTTAATTGTGATTAAGTCCTATTTTGTAAATGGATTATTTCGACTTTAGAAACCAAATAATACTTCATACGCGGATAGTGAGCAAATATATTAATAATTTCGTAATTAATACTAAAAGATAATCATAAGAGACTCGGAGAGACGAAATAAAAAGATTATAAAAAATGACTTAATTTCGATTAAAGTTAATTGATGTCTGTGAGTGCGGCAGTAAGTCTTTTTACCCGTGCCCACCCCACGTGCCCGGTTAGGATTGCATCCCCTCATCTCCTCTCGTTGGGTGTCGTAAGAGGCGACTAAGCGAGAACCGGAAGACGGGCAGCGGCGTCTTTCTTTTGGATTTATCTTCCACCTATACTGCGATATCCGAGCCGCCTGCCAAGCGTGGGTATTACGGCAACCCCTCCCTTCTACGGGGGAGGCTTTTGTTCAGCAGTGTAGTGTGTAGTTGTATCAAGACATATTTTTGAATGTATAATAATATGATTTATTTGTGACATTCTTAATTTTCTATGTACTCTTATTCTAAAAAATGTTATAAGTGAAAAATTTTAAATCTATGATTTTAATTGATTATGATACGAATCTATCTAATTTGTTGCATTGTATTCTAATTTATTATTTAATTAAAGTACTTAATTTTAAATTATCTTTAACATATTTGCATGCCATTTATATGGTAAATGTGCTGCGCTCTTATTAAATACTGTAACATCTTATTGTACCCACAAATTATCAAATAAATTGATTTGATTTGAGTGAACGACTATCGGGCTGCTAATGATGATGACGTCTTTTTATGTTAATTTGTCTGTGTGTAAACCATCACCTAAAGACCTAAACTATTGTTTCGTTGCAGGCACGTTCCTCCTCCGCGACTCCGCCCAAGAAGAGCACCTGTTCTCGGTGTCGTTCCGCAAGTACGGGCGGTCGCTGCACGCCCGCATCGAGCACTACCGACACACGTTCAGCTTCGACTCGCACGACCCGGCCGTGTACGCCGCGCCCACCGTCACCGGACTCATCGAACACTACAAGGTGAGCGGACACTGCCGTTGTAGACGTTGGATACAACGCCGGTGTCCACAAGGACACCGGCGTTGTATACGTTGGCGTTGTGGACACCGGCGTTGTGGACATTGGCGTTGTAGTGATTAGCTTAGGGGACATGGACGGACAGGAGTCGTAGTCAATGGCGCGGTAGTGATTAGCTTAGGGGACATGGACGTTGTAGTCATTGGCCTTGTGGGGAAAAGCGTCGTACTCATTGTAGTCATTGGCTTTGTGGACTCTGGCGTTGTTGTCAACGGGGCGTGGGCGCTGTGGGGACAGGTGTCATAGTAATTGATGTTGTGGACACTGGCGTTTTTGGGCGTTGTTTAACAATTACGTGGTCAACATTGATGTTATGGACCAATGTCCATAACGGCATCAATATGTTGTACTCGTTGGCGTTGTCGTCATTGGCATAAGTGAAATTGACTTTGGCGTTGTTGACGTCGTTGGCATAGGTGACATTGACTTTGGCAATCAAAGCGTGTTTTTAGTGGGTAAGGATAGTATGTGGACTATTGAAGGTAAGGGGTCGTGCATTAATCACGTGATGTTTTTTAGCAACTTTTGACCCCTCCCCCCCTCCTGGTGATATGTGGTGAGGTTTTTAAACTACCCCCCCCCCCCCCTTAGCCAAAATCACGTGTACTTTTTTGTAAAAAAATTCAATATAGTTTATATTGAAATTTTCGGAATATTATCTTTAAATACAGGTACTTAACTGATTAAATGTTGAAGGGGAAGTTGTTGCCGGCAACGGTGAGTCAAGGCCACGTGCCGCTGTTTGGTTTAGAAATCGTGCATTCAACGTTCGTGCATTAATCGTGTTTCAAATAAATACATGTGATGTCTCATTATACCCCTCCCCCCTCCTGGTGATATTTCGTGATTTTTTCGGAACCCCTCCCCCCCCCTTTTGAGCCTCACGTGATTAATGGACGACCCCTAAGGCAAGAACAAAAAAAATTCGGTACCCTACTTTGATGTTGTTCCTGAACTAGAACAATGTTAGTGGAAATGTTAACCCACGTTTCCGTCGGCCAGGACCCAGCCTGCGTGATGTTCTTCGAGCCGATGTTGACGGCCCCCCTCCCGCGCACGGAGCCATTCAGCTTGCAGCAACTCGCGAGGGCTGTCATCGTGTCCCACACCAGCTATGACGGTGAGTATACTTCGTCCTTGTCCGGTGAAGCTGTAATGGCCATCTGCGGCCAACAGTACTACTCCTACAACAAAAAAAAAAAAGAAGTATCCTTCGCCATTTTACAGGAATATAAGATCCTCGGGGGGTGTCTGGGTGAGAATAACACCCTCCCATCTCCTCCCGTTGGGTATCCGTAAGAGGCGATTAAGGGAAAACAATGAAAACGGACGGCAGCGTCTTTTTATTGGTTTACCTACCACCTATACTGTGACTTACAAGACACCTGCCAGTAGGCATGATTAGTTTGGAAAAAATACTCTATAATGTACTTTTGGGTCTACTATTGCCGAAAATAATCATATTTTTGTATTAAATAATAATAATATAATAATAAAAAAAAAACAGAAAAAAAAAATTGTAAATTGTAATATTTAAATTGTATTAATAATATTTTCAATTTTTAAAATAGAGTTTGAATTTCGTTCTAAAATGAAGGCTGGTGCATGGCGCCATTTTGTGACGCCACTACGGTTTAAATAAACATCTGTCTGTAGGTATAAAAGTGAATCATTGTATGATGACAGTTTGACAGTTGTTTATTTATACCGGATTGGCGTCATTCATGGCGATTAGCCGTATTTAAGTAATTTATTTCCATAAATATCACGAAAATCTCTCTATTATTATGAAAATAAATTGCATTTTTGGAATCAAGTGCAATTTGTTCTAATATTCAAAACCACAGATTCATTGGTATTGTGTTGCAGTCATCATGCCTATTGTGGGAATTATGACAACCTCTCGCTTCTATTTTCGGCTGATGATGATAGTCTCCGATACTCAGCCCTCTCTTAAGCGACAGCCCAAGCCGAGGCCGTGCCTCCCTGAGGTGCCCTTGAGCTCGTCGCTACTTCTGCCGTTAAGGCTAGAGCGCTTTAAGCGCTCGCCTCCTATTGTCCGGTGAAGCTGTAATGGCCATCTGCGGCCAACAGCGTCTATCATTCCCAAAAAAAAAAAAACTGGTGAGGAACGACATTGCAGCTCCCTATCTATAGGCAGGCGCTACAGTAAATTATTTCCTTTCTCTCTTTCAGGTGTAGAAAAACTACCCCTACCGGTGAGACTTCGGCTGTATCTGAAAGAGTATCACTACAGGCAACGGGTGCGGGTTCGACGCCTGGAGCCAGATTTGTACGACCAACATCACTGCTGAACGACGCGATATATCGGACTGACACTGTACCGACAGGGCACTGTCACAGTAGTCCTGCGTGTACTGCCAAACTACATGTAAATTACTGTCACTGTAGTAGTAGCTGCTGTTACAGGCCTGGCAGGACACTGTAAGGCTCGTTGGTCTAGTGGTCAGACACACTGGCCGCTACCCGATGGGTCGTGGGTTCGATTCCCACCAAGTGTCTGGGTGTTATTTATCTGTTTAAGTATGTATTTACAAAAAACATATTATCAGTTGTCTGGTTACCATAGTACAGACTCTGCCTAGTTTGGGATCAGATGACCGTGTGTGGATAGTTACAAAATATTATTACTGTCATTGTACAGACAGGACACTTGGCACAGTACAGGCAGGCTACTGTCATAGTACAGGCTACTGTCACAGTACAGGCAGGCTACTGTCATAGTACAGGCAGGCTACTGTCATAGTACAGGCTACTGTCACAGTACAGGCAGGCTACAGTCACAGTACAGGCAGGCTACTGTCACAGTACAGGCAGGCTACAGTCACAGTACAGGCAGGCTACTGTCACAGTACAGGCAGGCTACTGTCACAGTACAGGCAGGCTACAGTCACAGTACAGGCAGGCTACAGTCACAGTACATGCTACAGTCACAGTAAAGGCCACAATCGCAGTACAGGCATGATACTAATACACACACAAATCACTAATACAGTGCAGGCGGGGCACTGCAGTTTTGACATCACTGTCAGATAGACAGTGCAATTACAATACACATACAACTACAAAGTAATTAGTGATTTCTCTTATTTAATTATAAACATTTAAATAATTATTGGCAGCATCGCAACACAAAAATGAGTTATATTTGTTACCGATGCCTGTTACTTCGTTTTACAAGCACAAACATTGACGTACATTTTGTGATTTTTTTAAGGTCTTTTTTCTCTCTGTAAATATACATTTAGTAATAACAGTAATGTTTAAAATTATGCGGACAAGGTGCAGTCACAGTATATACCGTGTCAGTAACACAAGTCGGCTCAGTATTGTCGCGTTCGAAATATTATTGTTAAATATAATAGTTTAAAGAGGGTGTATTAGCGTCAATCTGTCTGTTTGTTCGCTTATTTCTTCTAAACTGCACAAGGGATTTCGATGCGCTTTACACCGTCGCTTAGATAATGTCTTCCTAAAGGTTTTCCTAGTTATGTATAATACATATACGTATAATACTATTTATGCATACGTCCTGTTTGAAATGTATAATGTCAGGCCGCGGCGGGCCGCTAGTGTATTTTTAAATTAATTTTTATCTACTTACGAAATATTAAGGATTTATAGTATTATTGTCAAATGAATTACCTTTCTTTTCTGCGCGGTGTAAACATAGAATATTTGTTACGGTATCATAATATGAGTTTGCATAATAAACCAACCAAATAACCGCCCTAACATAAACGTCTTTACGAAGTAACATAGTATACAATATGATACATTGAACCTATCATAGCCATTTGTAATCACAGTTCGGTAGACATCAGTCAAAGTCATAAATATGTATTTCAAATAGGTTTAACACTAGCACTTTGGAATGGTCAATTTTTAAAAGCTACCACCGGATCACAACGCAGCCACAAGAGAGAAGATCCGGCAAGAAACTCAGCGGGCTTGTCATATTTTCACTTTTCTTTAAAACATTGTCTTGTCACAATTGGATCAACTAGTCAGTCAGTAGACTATAAGTTGCTAAGCAACGTCCGGCAAGATCTGTACTTAGATGGGTGACCGTTTAGTGGTATTTAACTGAGAGTCTCCGTGCTTCTACCTGGTTGGATACTAACCATACGATAGACTAGGAAGATAGCATCGTTAAAATATTTAACGTTACTTGGTACCATAACCATTAATATAATAATAACGTTATGTGGTACGGAGACCGGGTGCAGAGTTTTGAGTGATTTCTCCGTACATCTCATACATTTCCAAATAATTCCCGGTGATGTTTACTGTGCAAACTCGTACTATAGCTACGATACAAATGTTATGAAATTTAGCTTTCTGTAATCTGTCTAAACTAAGCAAGTTTTCTTGCGTAGACCTCCGGATAAGTTAAAAATATCGATTGGCAAAAATTGCGCAGCAATTGTGCGATGAATTGTTAAAATGAAATACTGTTTCACTGATCTTAACCCCACACCCCCCACGCCATAACCCCCCACGTTTGGCAGGCGTCTTGGGGATCGGCTATTGGGTGAGATATTTTATCTTAAATTTTGTATGGACATGTACAACGCTGTTTGGATACTTATTAATGTGAAAATATATCACCTGTAAGTGTACTTCTACAAGTTCTTTACAATTTATTTAGTGTTTTGAAAACTGTTAAAAGATAATGTTATATTGAAGACGATCAGCAAGTGTTGCACAATTGTTGCTTTTAACAATCATTTTGTAATTTACATAATCATGGGGCTGAGCTAAATCATGGATTCCTTTCACTATCTCGTTGTAATAATGAGTTAATTATAATTATTTAACGTTAAATTTTATTATAAAAATACTGTATTGTAATGTAAATTAATGTAATATACCTAGCTATTAAATATAATTATTGTTTAAGATATTGTTGCGTAAACGCTTTCGAGTCTTGTTGTTTGGAAGACAATGTCGACACCCTCCACATACGCTCGTCGTCGATATTTGACATAAGCCAAAATTGATCTCTTGGCTGATGTAGTTTGAACCGGTATCTTTTCTAATAGGCACTCGAACTGGTTAATCGGACTTCGTATATTGCCATTGCAATTTGCATTAGTACAAGTGTTGAACGTGTTTACGCCAATATAAACTATGAAAAACTGTATTATTAATCCCACGGGGGTACAAAGTTAAAGAAATAAAAGAAAAAATATATATTTTAAAGTATTTATATTGTGTTTGATTTTGTCATATTAAGTCAAGTGGTACCACGAAGACTTGGTATATATTTTTTTTTAAACTACCACAGGATCGTAACCCGGTCTGTACTGAGATTCGGCAAGCAAGAGGGCTTGTCATTTTTTTGTCAATTTTCATTTTTTTTTTTTAAACTTACGGTCAACATTGGGGTGTTTTCTCCTGAGGGTTTTCTCGTGGTCCCACTGCACTCGGTTATTATATGTATAATATTGATATTGTTAAGCACCTGTTAAGCGTATAGCACCTTTTTGCATTGTCAAAATGTATCTATGATGAAGTGGCAGACAAAAAAAAATGTGCGTGCGTGGAGTCCCTCCGCGCGGAAGAAGTGAAACTTCATTCTCGCTCTGTCTCTTTCTATTCCACCTCCTCGCGCAACGAAGTCAACAAAGCCAACGGAGTCAACGGAGTCGGCAGAGTAGGTGGAGTCGGCGGAGTCAACGAAGTCACTCACTCACTCACTCAACTCACCCACTCCACCCACTCACTCAGTGACGGCGTCACATGAGCGCTTTAACCTTAACAAATTTACGCCTATCGCCTATCGTTTAACACCTATCACTTAACGCCTATCACCTATCATTCAACGCTTAACGCGTTATATGATAACATTTTTGGAAGTCGCATAAGAAGTTTCACTTCAATAAAAGTTGACATTCTTCTGGTTGTGGTTGTTATATCCAGCAGCAACCGAAACACACCCACTGCTGAACAATAAGCCTCCCCTTAGAAGGGAGGGGTTGCCATACTCTCCACGCATGTGTTGTGTCTTCTTACGAAATTATAGTCTTTAAAAAGTTAAGATTGCAAGAGTAGGGTTCAAGTCCACACAGTACCTACTCTTCAAGTAAGATTTTATGATAAGCCTTTTTTGAACAAACAACTTATACCAAACTAAGTGGTAAGTAATGCAATGGTTAGTTTAAATGAAAAAAAAAACACCTTTTTATATCTAACATCTTTTAATACGACAAATAAATTATAAATATATTTATAAAAAAAGCGCACGCTACGCCATCTTGCGGCTAAGCAACACAGTTTCAATAGGTACATTTTAACTTACAATATTAAACAAATCTACCAAGAAACAGATTTATAGTAGATAATTTTAATTTTCACATGGCTATAATTTATAATGGCAGTAAAAAATACTATAATAATTTTGGAGTACATGTTCCAAAGTATTCCACTATCACGGGTTAGCCTCCTAGTAGCACTGAAAGATTAAATAATAACTGTAGATTGAGGATTTTATTCGCGGCTGTCATCTTGTGGTAGCGACCGCGGAAACAAGTTTGCCAATTTTTATTTTTACATTATATTTTATTTTTTTATTGCTATTCAAAGTACTTATCATAATAATGACTATTTTAACGAGTTATGTGGTCAACATTTTTAAACGTGTCGACATTCTGTCTGCTGTAAACAATGATATTTATCATTGGCTATAAATAAATCTAAAGAATTCATTCCCCACATAAAATTACAAATTATAATGTATATTATTTATACTCTATATTTCAAATAAAGTAACGCGATGTAGGTAAAGTGGTAAGGCGCAATCATAAATGTAAATTTTTACCTTTAATTAATAATACTAAACAACTTATAATTTTATATTATTACAAAATTCAATTTCTCGGTAGATTTGTATTTCACTTAAAACTATTTTGTTAATTTAATACTGATATTATTATTTAGGTCGTAAATGCGTTGATTAGTGATACCGTTTTATTAAATTTTCTACCATTATGGTAGGAAATAAATAAGGAATGCTCGTTTAAATTTAATTTTTTTCCTTACGCTAACTTATATAACTTATATCTACATCACTGCATTGTGGTGTCATAATATTTACACGAATATCACACTACAACACAATAATATTAAAACGACTTGTATTACTAAGTAAGTATATAAATTTACAAGCGGCAACGAAAAATTATAAATATTAAGAACTAGTATTTTTACAAAAATTACGTATAATTAACTAGACGTAAGGTACAAAATAAGTCGGTACCTATAATACGATATATTTAGGCAAGATGCAATCTTAATACGTACTATTAAAGTTGAAAATGACTCTTAAAGCTTTCAGAAATTTATTTGTAACTTGATTTGCTCACTATTGACAAAATAACGAAATTTACCAAATTTTACAGATTGGACCAAGGATCCGCACTTTAACTCAGGGTCTCCAGATCATGCAAGCGAAATTTCCCCAAATCAGGTTTTATTTTTCCCCAAAAAGATACATTTTTGTACAATTTTCCCCAAAATTGATTTCGTATCTAATACTCCCTTAATTACACCTACTAATTTTATAAGAGTGAAAGCGAGTTGGTTTCTTATACTATTTGTTACGCTTTAACATATTTGGCTGAATTTCGTATAAAGATAAATTTGAACTTTTAGATTAGAGGCTACTTTTTAACCGACTTCAAAAAAAGGAGGTGGTTATCAATTCGGTTATATGTTTTTTTTTTTATTATTATTGTTACCTCAGAACTCGTTTACGAACTGATTTGGAAAATTATTTTTTTAATTGAAAGGATATGCTTCCAGATTGATCCCATTTTTTTCAAAATTAAGTTCTGATGATGGGAACCATGAGTAACTGAGGGAACGCCTTAAATATTATAAGCATACATATAGCGTTTTTGGCATTTTTAGAAACTAGTCAAGCATTTTCATTCAGAAAGTATCATTTGGTGAAGTGGATCTGATGAAGAAGGCCATAGATGGCCACCGGAACTCTGTAATAAAATTAACAATCCATCCTATCCTAGCCGTGCCTACTAAACGTAGAACTACCGAATTTGGACTCGATGGATAGTTCTCGATGAGTAGTTGCTAGAAAAATGGAGATCAGGGTCTGATGGTGGAGAAGGAAGGTTGTCACGGGATCTCTGCACCAACAAACGTAGATCCGCCGAGTTTGGGCTCGTTGGGTAGCTCTCGATGAGTAGTTGCTAGAAAAATGGTGATCAGCGTCTGATGATGGAGCAAGAATATCGTCACGGGATCTCGGCACCAATTAACATAACCCACCGAGTTTGGGTTCGTTGGGTAGCTCTCGACGAGTAGTCGCTACAAAAATGGTGATCAAGGTCTGATAATGGAGCAGGAAGGTCGTCACGGTATCTCGGCACCAAGAAACGTAGACCTACCAAATTTGGACTCGTTGGATAGGTTTCGACAAGTAGTTGCTAGAAAAATGTAGATCAGGGTCTGATGATGGAGCAGGAAGGTCGTCATGGGATCACTGCACCAATAAACGTAGATCTGCCGAGTTTGGGCTCATTGGGTAGCTCTCGATGAGTAGTTGCTAGAAAAATGGTGATCAGGGTCTGACGATGGAGCAAGAAGGTGGACCCGGGTTCTCGGCACAAATAAATGTAGACCCACCGAGCTTGCAGTCCATGGTTCTCGAGAACTACGAATATAACACCTAGATATCTTCGGTTTATGGCAATTAGTTAGTTTTATTAAGATATTTTCACATGTACATTTTTTTAAATTTTTGCTTAAGCTTATATTTTAGTGATGGTCCATAGTTGTGTTATGTAGTGGGTTTTTTTAAAATAAATATTAAACTGGCTGTTTGTCAGAATAAAATATAAGTTGTTAAAACTTAACCTAATAATACACCAAGGGAACCACTAAAAAGATTAAAATAAAAAGATGTTTTACAAAAAAAAAGAACCGCCTTCAAAATGCAACTAAAAAGCCTGAAATAATTTCTAAGAATTAGTGGTTTTTACATTTATATTGTTGGACTTGGACTACAACATATTAAAAATACATATTACTATCGAATTCGGCGCCTAACGTTTAGCAAATACTTACAAGGGCAGTAGGTACCTAACTGTTTTCCAGTTTGGCGTTTCCAGTTTCCAGTCCAAGTCCAACAATATAAATGTAAAAACCACTAATTCTTAGAAATTATTTCAGGCTTTTTAGTTGCATTTTGAAGGCAGTTCTTTTTTTTTGTAAAAATTATTTTTATTTTTGTCATAAGATTTATTAGTGTTAGTTATTTTTTTTTTACTACTTATAAGCTAGTGCTTGACTGCAGTCCCACCTGATGGAAAACGGCGTCGCAATCGAGGATGGTAAAGCACACTAGCCTATTAAAAGCCTATTCACTCTAGTCTTGAAGACATCTACATTATAATCGGGCAGGAAAACCGACGCAGGCAAACTGTTCCAGTCCTTTGCTTTTCTTATTATAAATGAAGAAGCAAATCACTTAGTCCGGAGTCCGGACTGAAGGCACGCTCACCACATAAGGATGTGTACGTGTCGTGCGTCTCGTCATCCGATGATGGAAGGGGGATGGTGGAATCAAGTCATGCAATTCCTGCGCATACTCTCCAAAATGCATCCTGTAGAATACCGAGAGGCTGGCTACTCTACGCCTGTGCTCTAGGCTTTGTAAATTGGCCGCTACGAACCCTGCATCACCAATAAGCCGCTTAGCACGCCTCTTAAGTCTCCACAGTCGAAAGAATGATGTTTTTTTTCAGCACCAGCCCATTTGTGACTACAGTACTCTACACACAACCGGACTTGTGCTGTATATAGCATCAAAAGCTACCCCGGTGTGAAATACAGGCGGACCTTTGCAAGGTCTAGTTGTCCCAAAGTTGTAGTTTGAAGAAATTTCAAAACCCAACAACTGAAGGTGGTTTCCGTATGCAAAGGATATATTCTGAAAAGTAGGAGCCAAGATGAACGTACTCCTTTTCAAGGTGAACAGACACGCCTGTGTTTTGGTGGTATTGAATCTCATCCCATTCGGGGACTGCCTGAAGTGTGAGATTCGCGCGCCCCACCATGGCTACTCTTTCAGACTGGATAACCTCCGTACTCTCTCTCCACAATAGTGCTGTTATCTGCATACCCATAGATACCGGACATCAGCAGATCGTTGATATGCAGCAGGAAGAGAGTTACGGAGAGAACGGACCCCTGAGGAACTAGTCGTCAACGGTTCCTATGAGCAACCGTCAACAACCACTTGGAGTGACCGTTCACTCAGTAAGTCCTTTACCAAACCAAGGGATATGCTGTACGCTGGCAGCTTGTTTAAAAGACTAGCATGCCAACCCTATCGAAGGCCTTCGAGACATCTAGAGAAACAACAAAGGCTTTCCCATTTTTCTCGAGGGCCTCACCCCATAAGTGAGTGAGTGTGTTTCAGAGACACCCTCGCCCGCCATTCTGACCACTGATCGTAAGGGGTACAATAACGAAAGTGTAATGTTAACAACATTGTATTGTCTTACGTGAGATATTGTGAAATACTTGTATTTTTGATTTTTAACCTTTCTAAAGTAGACTTTTGTTTCTCCCCAAACTTTCGCCAAGAAAAATTGTGTTCCCCAAAATTTTCCCCACAGTTTTCGTTTCCCCAAAAGTTCCCCAAAGTTTTTATTTTTCCCCAAAATGGGGAAAAAAACCCCCAATCTGGAGACCCTGCTTTAACTTGACATGTTGTATAGATGTTGTATAAAGCAATTGCCATTAAAAAAAAAATGTTCCGCACAGGTAAAAAAGTCACTGATGAACGCAATGGATATCTATGGCTTAGGTAGCAAGAAGCAGACTAACATTTATTGCTTATTATTTTTAATGGGCAAGACTAAATACAATATAATACTTATTCTAGCTTAAAATAATATCAAATTAATAACCAACTACAATAATAAATAGATTTTTAACTACATTGAAATGAACACAATTTATAATTATTATCATTTTAAAAACAAAATATGAAGTAGGTTATAAAATTCTTTAATAAGTAGCCTTTTTGAAGCATCCATTAATTTAAAAAAAGGCGACAATCAACGCGCGAGATTATGTAGTAGGTATATTAATTATTTAATTATTATAAATTGGGTATATAACTACAAGTTTTAATAAACAACATACAAAAACATTCTTTTCTCCAAAAAGTGAGGTTATAATATTGCGCGCGTACAACTGTTATAGTGGCAGATGTCAAAGGAGAAATGGCTGTCGGAAAAACTGAAAAATTGGGGTCCTAGTACGGGTTCTGATAGTTTACGAGCTCTATCAAACTGTGTGTTTTCTACCGTACATTTTACTAGCTTTTGTTAGTTTCCGCTGGTGTGAAATACATGGAGAAAGTAAACTGTCAGTTTGATGGAGCTCGTAAATTATCGGAACTCGTACTAGTCCGCCTGTATAAAAAATACATCACATAGTATTCTAATACATTTAGAATTGTATATAAAAATGATACAATTAATATTAAATTTCTTTTTTAAACTGGGGATCAATTACGGAATTTCTAATGACCCCATTTAGTGCAATTCTGCACGCATTATTTGTATTGTTTAAAATTTGCAATCACCATGACAGTTGAGCGCGAATATAACACTTATTACAAGATAATTATTTAGTAAAATCGCCTAAACTATCTACACATTTAGGCCGACACTACTTTCGTGTATAATAAATCTATCGCGGGGTAAATTCGATATTATTAAGATATTTTCAGTTTAATATTACTGCATCTATATCGCAATAATCAGAGCATATCTGCTTATAAAAAAGAACAATGGTAAGTTATAGACTTCCTTCCAGCAAGTTTATAAGAGAAAAAATGGGCATCACTCCAGCTAGTGTTATTGAAAAGTATTAAAATACTTACAAAAAATATATATAATTGTTCACACATCCAACACCATTTAGACATTGACCAATGCTTTTATGAAAGTCAAAAATGTTTTCTTTGTTGTAAACTATGTCGATTATGTAAAAATCAGTCGAAATAAATGCAGTTATTTTAAACCTTAGAATAGATTGTGGTTTAACTGCAACATTTATATTTAATACTAAGAATGTTGGTTGTTATAAATATCGCGGAGCATAACATTACAATGTACATGATGTAGTATATATCCTTTACACTATGCTACATAAATAGTCTACAGGGGTACGATAGTTATTATCTCTTTTCGGTGCTACGGCATAAATAGTACTGATTAATAAACATCCTGGGTGTTTAAAGTGGATAAATAAAATGGTTATCCTGCATTACTTTTATAAACTATTGCAGTTAAAAAACAACTATAAGTATATAGTAACAAACGTTTGTTATATATTCTATGTAATGTATCATGACTATTAATTATTAAAAAAGCGTTACTTATTGTCTATTGCTTTGTTCGTGAATTCGAGTAATATTTAAATGTATGTGGCAATATAAAAAAAAACGCCGTACTTAATTTTAACGAAGTTTCTATAAATACTATTATATTAGCTATAGTCAATGTTAAAATACTGGTATTACGAATGAACGAGCTATACATGGCTTCCACAGAAATTATCGTTCATTTTAAATATAAATTTCATAGCGCATCACACATTTCTGACACAGTAACATCTATCATAATTATTATTGAGTATATCATCAATACTTTTCTACAGTCATTAAGTTAAGAAATTAATTTCAGTTAAAATTAATATCTTGTCTGACTATTAAATGTTTTTTGACTATTAAATGTTTTCCGACTATTTTTGACTTGTGACCCCTACCTTACCGTAATGACCCCAATAAGTGCATAATTGGGTCACTTCAATGTAAAAATGGAGTCGTACGTGTACATTTCTTGCCACACGCACATTTCCTTACAATTTCGATGTCTTTGGTGTATCTCGTTCCGTCTGAGCACACTAGTCTTATCTGAAAATGAAATCGTACTTCTTTAATGAAAATTATTCTTATTAATAATTATTAATTAATTATTATTATTATTCTTTTATTGGCTGTATTTACAAGTATGTAGTCTACAAGTTGTACTTTTTATTCTAAGAGCTGTGGATTTGTGAGCTGTTTGATTAAATAAATTAATAAAATTAAATCATAACAATTGAAGTATGATTTTGGTCAGTTATTTTTATCTAAGTACGTCGTAGTTGTAGGTAGCCTGGAACAGACTGCTTTTTAGCGATAAGACCACCTTTGTACATTGATATCTTCAACGTATTGTTCAATTTACATGTGACTTTTGGTAAAGTGTTGTTATTATTATTACGTCTAGTGTGAACGTAGAAGTAGTTTAAAATTACTATAGACTAGTAGTTACCTTTCTCTTCTTCGTCTTCCTGGGTGCACAACAATGGCCCTTCCCGCAGCCCCCCGTCTGCCGCGAGTCCCCCCGCGCGGCGCACCTCGCCCCCCGCACAGCTCTGCGACTCCGGCACGAACCTTCTGTGATGAACTCTCTTGTCGCTTCCTGTAACATCGATTCAATTTCTTCAAGTGCTTAAACAGACATCGACCGATAAAAAAAAGGAACCATTGGTGGTCCATTACATGCGTCCGAGGGACGGTTGGCACTGAATTGTCAAACGTGACATCAGCACTCGCATGACAACCACAACCAGTATATCAAAAGTGTACCTACTGAAGAAAGACCTAATCATTTCGTTGTGCAGGACACTGTAGCTTGATAACTTATTGGGGTCAATAGATTCAATAACTAATATCACATGTTACGAGCGGCAGTTCAGAGCAGCTGCCAATAGGAAGGCGTATCAGCCATCCGGCAACCGTTGTTTCGACACTAAGTTAAATAGAAAAATGCTTACCTTCCTACAAGCTGGTGTCGATGTAGTAGGTTGCGCTGGGGAATGCTCTGCAGGCATCTCATGTTTATGCGATGGAGCAGCTGTAATAAACAAACATAATGTAACAATTAGGAAGCAGAAATTATTATAGCTACACTTTGTCCATTTTATTATTGGTTTTTTGACAGCTCGACATTTGAAGTTTATAGGAACGTGAACATAGTAAGTACACGAAATAATCGATATCGAAAAATGTACATTCGATTAAATATTTTTTTGATTCTGACGACTCATGTTAATGTTTCAACCTTAAAAATTTGTTGTCTTTCTTTGTTATATTATGCATGAGGCCCTCAAAATAAAATGAATGAAAGTTAATGTAAACAAGACGAAAGTAATGAAAACGCATTTATTTCTATCGATTATTTGTAATCTGTGGCACAATATCGTAGTAATCGTTATGTGTGGCAACTCACTAAAGTGCGATACGCGTCCATGAAGTACAATATTATTGCTGTGAATTTTGTAACTTTAACAATACGAAACTTTATAGGCGTCAGCTGTCAAAAAACCAATAATAAAATGGACAGAGTATAGCAAATAATTGAGCAAATAAGTTACAAAAATAGGGGTCATTGCATTAACAGGGGTCATTCTAACATACCTACATAAGGCCTGCGCTCTTTTGAGAAATAAACAATATGTTGATATAATAAAGGCAATGCAATTAAAAAAGGATTTTTTTTTTTTTGGGAATGATAGACGCTGTTAACCGCAGATGGCTATTGCAGCTTCACCGGACAATTTTTAAAAAAAGGGATCCGAGTGGTCAGTTTTCACGTCTATTTTCAGAGTAAAATATCACTTATAAAGAGGTTATGAAAACATGCCAGGAGCGGGACGGCGAATTAATTTGTCTATTATAGAATAATTTTAAGCTTGTTGATATCGATGTTGTTGATGTAAGAGAGTTATTACCTGGTGATGCTTGCACGTTGTTGATAGACGGTTGTTTGCGTAGTGGCATCCTGCCTTGTGTGATGACAGGTGCTCCTCCTGGAATCAAAATATACACCATCACGCCATTTTCCTCGAAGAAGTTGACAGAGTGTCCATTTTGTGTGAAACATTAAGTAGTAGTCAAACGAATTTACCATTCGCATAAGGTGCAGAAAAATAGCGTGAGTGTTCCTCACTACTTTTCTGTACTAGCATGCCTTAGGAGTCATTCGAAAGTCTTGTCTGATCTAATGTACTTTACACCCACGTATTTTTGATTAGATTAGGTACCATTCCTCAAACATTATAAACATTTATAAAAGTTGTTTTAGTTTATAAGATACACTTCGTTTTGTTTCTTTCCTGAGCCCACTGGAAGACATTTCTTGTGAAATAAACAATACTTCTTACTTGTATTACGTACGGTGTAAGTACATGTATTGCTACATATTAAGTAGTCAGCAATTTTACATTTTCTATATAATTTTCAGTACAAAATCAACCGCGTTACTACCAGTACCATTCACAAAACAATACCATTTTATATAAGATTATTGAATAAACTATGCGTGTACTTAAACTATCCCTTTGATTAACCATTACCAACACCTTACATATTACCTATCGTACCTAACTAGTCTTTTTTTTAATTTTCGTTTAACCAGGAAACGTCTTCGCTACGAATACGGGCGACGAGTCTGGGGTCTTGTTACTGGTTTTTTTTTAATAATACCACCTTATTAAATATATGGTGCTCACTGTAGCTACGTTCCGTTGAATTTATTTTAAATTAAACAAATGAACTTGTGAATCGAAGACTGTTGTAGTGGCGAGCCTTCGTCTCCATTGTTGTAATGGCTTACCTATAGAAGCCCTAAGCTCGCACTGCGGGCCCGCGGTGCCGGCGCGGCAGCGGCACGTGTAGTCGGAGGGCGAGCCCTCTTCCCGCACGCAGCGCCCACCGCGGGCGCAAGGGTTCGGTACGCACGGATCCTAGAGTACAACGTTTGGTATACAAAACTGAATACAATCAGTTTACAACATTAATCAAATCAGTGTGATGTGTGAAAGTATCCTTCTTGATTTAGACACGGCTGGCAGGCATATAACATTGTATCTGGTAGATAAATAAAGGCTTTCCAAGCAAACGTTACAACAGTAAAGAACTATTAAAAGTATGACGAGGATCATTCACAGTGGCGTAGCTGGCCTTAGACGGATACTGTTTAAAAAAATGTTGGGGTGCCCGAATGAAGGGTATACTGGGCCTCTGTAGCCTGGCTGATACGGCGGTAGCTACGCCCCCGATCATTCATTATAGGATATAATGACCAATTTTTCTGAAATGGATAAATAAAGCACAGGCCAAAAGATTGTTGGAGTGTTTGTCATCTCCACATTTTGTTAGATCTGTTATGGAATACTCCATATTCGGATAGGTTTGTGAATTCAGTTGCACGAGTCATATATTGTTAGTGTTGAAAAGAATGTTTGCATGATAGTTGCGTGGCATGCTTGCTTATAGACAAATATAAGCAACGGTGCCGCGTTGCTCGAAACCAAAGACATTAGAGCCCGTTACATTTTATCAACAAATTGCTTTTCACCAATATCGACATTACTATTATCGATAGTTATAATTTAACTGCCACATAGATTTATTAATATAACTATACTAATACTGCTGCTGTAACTGGCCTTGGTACTACGTGGTAGATCAAAAACTTTCGAGCTCGAACCTTAAGTCGATGACCCCTTTTAGTGCAACTACCCCCATTAGTGCGGAGACCCCTATCAGTGCACTTACTAAAACATACGACTAAGTGCAGGCTAGCGATGACCTGGATAATTGGAAACCACCTTCTTTTATATTTGTGAAAGGTGAAAAAAAAAAAAATTTGCTTTATCAAATTTAACACATTATTAAGACTCAATGCTATGGTCTACCTGGTTGTGCCTGCCAGCGTCTTCCTGCACGAAGACCGTAACTCCGGTGACAGAGGGTGAAGGCTCGTCCTCCCCGCACCCAGCAGATGTCCTCTGGACCCTCACAGCGTTCACAAAGTCCACGCGTTTGTGGTTAATCCAGGCTTCTTTTAAACATCCTGGCAACAGATTGCGGGTTGAGTCACACACATGTTGAGAAAAGTTACATAGATATACTTTCTTATACAAATGACAGTTGTATTGGACTGCCGGTAGTCACCCGTGATATTTAGTTATTAAAGGCCGAAAATACCTGAATGTTTATTCCGTAAGAAGATTTAACAGATTCGAAACTTAAATCCGTGGTGAATCAATCAAGTTTGTTAAATGTTTTTACATAACACCACTACTGATCTGCATCTACAGTTTTATATTTAAAACCTGTCCTTTAAATAGTCATTCTTAAAGAAAAAACTAATACGAAACGGATTCAGAATCCGCAGGAGGACAATTATTTAAATTGGTCGTAAATCATTCTAACAAGGCAACGACACATTTAGGGTCATGGGTGAAATCGAATTCACCCCCTTTAGTCTAGCAGCTTAAGCTTAAGGTACAATCGGCACAGGAATCTATCAGAAATTAGACTATTCAAAAAATTACACATTGAAAGAGATTACAGATCTTCTCTGTAAGAGCCCCGTGAGGCTTATGCATAATAAAGGAAATAATAAAACAAAAATTAAATTTGAATTGCCCACCCCCGTTGGTAAGTTGACCCCCTCTCAGGCAAAACCCCAACACCACGCTGGGTTCTAAATTAACATGTCGGTCCATTTTCAAAAGTTGCCGGTCGTACACAGTATTATGATCAGAAGAAACTTATTTACCTTTGAAGCTCGTAATGTTTCTCAGATGCCATTTAGTAAAAGCTTCCTTGGCGATGTCCTCCGGCACTCCTCCGAGGTACATGGGCCTCTCGAGCCGCAAGAACTCCTTTGGACCTGTCAGTAAAGATCTAAATCAATATCGTCATGACTTACATCTCTTATTTCTGCAGGCAATCTCTATTTGTTTAGTAATAGGAATGCGCTAAGCTTATGACACCCCTTATTTTTTCCAAAGATTTAATAAATCAATGGAGGAGAATATATCAAGATTTTATTTACTAGATCAAATTCGGAACAGTGAATGATTAAACATCACTCCTGTGTTAGAAAGAAAGAAAGAAAATATATTTATTTGACACACAATAACAAAATAGGTAAAAAATTTACAGAAAGGAAAAAATACAGATGTTGTGTGGCGTCAAAAAGGATGTGATATATAATATCAATGGGACCGTATATCTAATTCATCTCCTCATCCGCGGGAATAGATCTATATATCTATGGGGGCTTAGATCTATCATATCCATGGGGGCTTTGATCTTGGTTACTAAATATATTATATTTAGGGGGGTCATATATCTATTATAGATTTATAGTTGAGAGTTTTAAACACGATAGTTTTACCTTCGTTGATGATAGATCGGGCTGGGCCATCGTCCACACGTAGCGTGAAATTCTTCTTTATTGCAATCAATTCGGCTTTGTGGTAGTTGCCATCTGACACCATCTCAAAACTGAAAATATAATAGGAAATAATAGTTTATTTAATACATAGTTCATAGATTACGAACGAAAAAATAGTAAGTACACAACAGAGCAAGAATAAGAAAAAAAAAACAAAAACTTTAAATACAAATAAAGAAACGTATGTACGGCGTATAACTTCCGTCTGTTTTTTGGGTTTGTTATTGACAGAAGAAGTTTCTCACGGAAAAATAATAAAAAAGCTGCGCTGAAAATTAGAGAATTACGAGGGTGGAGCGCGGGACAGCTAGTAAAATATAAAATAAAAAAAATAAAAAAAAAACAAAATAAAGAACATACTTAAATGTCAAAAAAATATTTAAAATAAAACAAAGTAAGTAAGTACTTACTTACCTACTTATTACTTTTTTAAACAACGTGACGAGACAAACAAGACGTCAGTAAGCAACACACACGCCTATAGACAGCTACACTATCATTCGTCACTCGAGAAAATATAATCTAATAACTTTCTTGTGGCCGGTAATATCACCAGCTACAGGACACCGGAACACAGCAATGCTGCTTGGCGGCAGAATATCTGACACTGCGGTGGTGCCTACCTGGACAGTGCCTTGCACAGGGACTACTACCTACATACAAGAATTCTCATAATAAGAAAAATAACAAATAACTTTACTATAAAAATACATTCTCCCCACCTGTACATGGTGGAGGTAGGGTGGTTGCCCACGTCGTAACTGATGCGGATCCTTCCATTGAACAACTCGACAGCTAGATGTTCGCTCTCGCCAAAATACATGAGCACACCATGCAACTGCTTGGTGCTGAAAACTGAAGATAACACAATGTTGATTACAATATAATTTATTTTGTTTTGAATGACCTTTAGCATTAGTTACACGATATAAAATAAATATCGGTCAAGTGCGAGTCGGACTCGCGCACTGAGGGTTCCATACCTTCTTTGGATCTATTAAAGTTATTTTACTGTTCGTCTAACACCTCAGATAGCAAAAAAACCAACGCGCTAAGTTTGCTTGTCGAAGATTTTTTTAAGATTAACTACTACAAACTGTACTACTTATAAACATTATTATAATTTTTCCTCTAAAATATAGGTAGACATTAATTACCTACAATCTCCACATACTTCATACTTTTAATAAAGGTACGCCAAAAGCTATGTGACATAAAAACAAATAAAAATTTGTTTTGAAATGACTTGTAGTTTGACAGTTTCATGTAGACAGTAGCGACACTCCTATCGGCAAAAATAAATTTGTCAGGATGTGGCTTGTAAAGAAATAGCGACACAAGGGCGCTATTTCTCGCTACCACTTTTTGAACCGTGACACCAAATCTAGTTTATATATTATATCGATGTGTGCAAATGATGCCCTTTCCTATGTAATAAATAGTCACCACTCGATATAATAGTCTCACTTAGAAATTGTGACGCCCCATTTCAACCGCTATTAAAAAGATTTTGTTTTCCTTTTTCGATGAGGTTGGATAGGTAAGATTTTAAACTATTCCATGTTTTAAAAACATAAATGCATTAGGGTTCCTGAAATATACAGGAATGACACTAATGACAGAGAGAGACAGACGAAGTCACACCATAAGGGTTCCTTTTTTACTTTTTAGGTATGACACCCTAAAGAAAAAGGTGTAAGATCGATTGCAGAACTTATGATGATCCATTTTAATGATTTGCTGTAATCTGAGTATTGCTAACATCGTCTGCAGTTCATTTTAATAATTTGTTCCAATCTGGGTGTTACTAAGATCGCTTCTAGTCCTTTTTCTTTGGTGTAGGTAACGCTTGAATCGTCTCCATGTAAATTTGATAGTATGTTTTAGTCTAGTTCATGAGCGATTAGATCTAAGATAGCGGTAACTATGAGATCCAATACGTCTGTGTCATAGAGTTTATAATATTAAGAATAGAGTACGCGTTTGTCTACGGTCCCCTTAAACAAATCGTAGGCAGGTTTCTTTAGTCCTTTCTCCAAGAGGCAGCTGAACTATTTATAGTTATATTCAGGGCTTTTTTGTGGGGCACTAGCTTATGTTGAATTTAAAAAAAGCATTCTATAGTAAGTACTTGTATTTATACATATTCTAAGGTCTGTGTTCTTACCTAACGTGATGTTGGCTTGAGGCGCGGTGCGCAGGGGCTCCAACTCTACCAACGAGTCGTTGTGGCTGAATGTCAGCGACGTCAGATACTCGCATAGACGGCCTTGCGAAGGAAAAAAAATATACAGTCGAATTGAGAACTTCCTCCTTTTTTGAAGTCGGTCAACAATGTATCAGCGTTGCAGATTTTTGGAATGAAGTTCCTTATGGGACGTTGCGGAGGTACAAATGCAAATGGGAGGTCACAGGTTGTATTCCCGCAGGGAGCGACGGCTTTGTGCAGTTTCTTTCCTAGCTGGTTAGGAAAACGCATGATCTGATTGAGTGAAAAGTAAGATAACCAACCAGGTATAGGGTGTAAAATTAACTAGCGTATATAACTCACTGGTCATGTCGGTCTTCCGTCACATCGGATTGTGAGAGTAAAGGAAGAGAGAGTGCACTTGTGTCTACGCAAGCACGCGTACACTGTAATATCTCCCGTGTAGATAGCTGATCTTGTGAAAGATTGGCCGCTGTAATATTATTATTACTTATTACATTATAAGGTACCTGAATATCCCGGTGCACATTTGCAGAGGTAGTCCGTCGCTGTGCTCAACAGAGGTCGCTCCATCAGAATATCGTCCTGCGATAATAATAACCAGTATTTTTGCAATTTTTCTTAGTAATTGTGGATGGTCATAATTGGTATGCAGATGATTTCTACAGATGGCATGGCAACAGCTGGACAGACTGGCGAAGTCCTAACAGAGTGCCTTGTCTTTCCATGTATGTAGGATTTTTACCCACTAAAACCCCCGATGCTGTCACATCGGCATATGAGAGGGGACCCCAGGGCTCTAGGTCCGTCTCTCAGTCTCTTGACCTTAAAGCCCGCTGCTGGGGGGCGCATTGTAGCCCCTGGGAACCAGTCACGGTGTTCACGAGGACAAGGGTCACAGCCCCGCCACTGTCTGCCTCGGAGTCACCACCGTACTCAATATACGACCTAGGGCCCACGAACGTACAGCGTCTTCGAAGAATCCCACACAACCTAGCCCTCCTACGGACTGGGTACATTTCAAAGGTGTACGTTACCTGCAGGCAGCAGACCATACGACAGCCAGTGTACACACGTTACCAGCAGGCAGCAGACCACGCGACAGCCAGTGTACACACGTTACCTGCAGGCAGCAGACCACACGACAGCCAGAGTACACACGTTACTTGCAGGCAGCAGACCACACGACAGCCAGTGTACACACGTTACCTGCAGGCAGCAGACCACGCGACAGTCAGAGTACACACGTTACTTGCAGGCAGCAGACCACACGACAGCCAGAGTACACACGTTACTTGCAGGCAGCAGACCACACGACAGCCAGTGTACACACGTTACCTGCAGGCAGCAGACCACACGACAGCCAGTGTACACACGTTACCTGCAGGCAGCAGACCACACGACAGCCAGAGTACACACGTTACTTGCAGGCAGCAGACCACACGACAGCCAGTGTACACACGTTACCTGCAGGCAGCAGACCACGCGACAGCCAGTGTACACACGTTACCTGCAGGCAGCAGACCACGCGACAGCCAGAGTACACACGTTACTTGCAGGCAGCAGACCACACGACAGCCAGTGTACACACGTTACCTGCAGGCAGCAGACCACGGGACAGCCAGAGTACACACGTTACCTGCAGGCAGCAGACCACACGACAGCCAGAGTACATACGTTACCTGCAGGCAGCAGACCATACGACAGCCAGTGTAAATGCGTTACCTGCAGGCAGCAGACCACACGACAGCCAGTGTACATACGTTACCTGCAGGCAGCATACCACACGACAGCCAGTGTACACACGTTACCAGCAGGCAGCAGACCACGCGACAGCCAGTGTACACACGTTACCTGCAGGCAGCAGACCACGCGACAGCCAGAGTACACACGTTACCTGCAGGCAGCAGACCACGCGACAGCCAGTGTACACACGTTACCTGCAGGCAGCAGACCATACGACAGCCAGTGTACACACGTTACCTGCAGGCAGCAGACCACGCGACAGCCAGAGTACACACGTAACTTGCAGGCAGCAGACCACACGACAGCCAGTGTACACACGTTACCTGCAGGCAGCAGACCATACGACAGCCAGTGTACATACGTTACCTGCAGGCAGCAGACCATATGACAGTCAGTGTACATACGTTAGCTGCAGTCAGCAGACCACACGACAGCCAGAGTACATACGTTACCTGCAGGCAGCAGACCATACGACAGTCAGTGTAAATACGTTACCTGCAGGCAGCAGACCACACGACAGCCAGAGTACATACGTTACCTGCAGGCAGCAGACCATACGACAGCCAGTGTACAGACGTTACCTGCAGGCAGCATACCACACGACAGCCAGTGTACACACGTTACCAGCAGGCAGCAGACCACGCGACAGCCAGTGCACACACGTTACTTGCAGGCAGCACACCACACGACAGCCAGTGTACACACGTTACCTTCAGGCAGCAGACCATACGAAAGCCAGTGTACATACGTTACCTGCAGGCAGCAGACCATATGACAGTCAGTGTACATACGTTACCTGCAGTCAGCAGACCACACGACAGCCAGAGTACATACGTTACCTGCAGGCAGCAGACCATACGACAGTCAGTGTAAATACGTTACCTGCAGGCAGCAGACCACACGACAGCCAGAGTACATACGTTACCTGCAGGCAGCAGACCATACGACAGCCAGTGTACAGACGTTACCTGCAGGCAGCATACCACACGACAGCCAGTGTACACACGTTACCAGCAGGCAGCAGACCACGCGACAGCCAGTGCACACACGTTACCTGCAGGCAGCAGACCACGCGACAGCCAGAGTACACACGTTACCTGCAGGCAGCAGACCACGCGACAGCCAGTGTACACACGATACCTGCAGGCAGCAGACCACGCGACAGCCAGTGTACACACGTTACCTGTAGGCAGCAGACCACGCGACAGCCAGAGTACAGACGTTACCTGCAGGCAGCAGACCACGCGACAGCCAGTGTACACACGTTACCTGCAGGCAGCAGACCACGCGACAGCCAGTGTACACACGTTACCTGCAGGCAGCAGACCACGCGACAGCCAGTATACACACGTTACCTGCAGGCAGCAGACCATACGACAGCCAGTGTACACACGTTACCTGCAGGCAGCAGACCACACGACAGCCAGTGTACACACGTTACCTGCAGGCAGCAGACCATACGACAGCCAGTGTACATACGTTACCTGCAGGCAGCAGACCATATGACAGTCAGTGTACATACGTTACCTGCAGGCAGCAGACCACACGACAGCCAGAGTATATACGTTACCTGCAGGCAGCAGACCATACGACAGCCAGTGTACATACGTTACCTGCAGGCAGCAGACCACACGACAGCCAGAGTACATACGTTACCTGCAGGCAGCAGACCACACGACAGCCAGAGTACATACGTTACCTGCAGGCAGTAGACCATATGACAGTCAGTGTACATACGTTACCTGCAGGCAGCAGACCACACGACAGCCAGAGTACATACGTTACCTGCAGGCAGCAGACCATACGACAGCCAGTGTAAATACGTTACCTGCAGGCAGCAGACCACACGACAGCCAGAGTACATACGTTACCTGCAGGCAGCAGACCACACGACAGCCAGAGTACATACGTTACCTGCAGGCAGCAGACCACACGACAGCCAGTGTACATACGTTACCTGCAGGCAGCAGACCACACGACAGTCAGAGTACATACGTTACCTGCAGGCAGCAGACCACACGACAGCCAGAGTACATACGTTACCTGCAGGCAGCAGACCACACGACAGCCAGTGTACATACGTTACCTGCAGGCAGCATACCACACGACAGCCAGTGTACACACGTTACCAGCAGGCAGCAGACCACGCGACAGCCAGTGTACACACGTTGCCTGCAGGCAGCAGACCACGCGACAGCCAGAGTACACACGTTACTTGCAGGCAGCAGACCACACGACAGCCAGTGTACATACGTTACCTGCAGGCAGCAGACCATATGACAGTCAGTGTACACACGTTACCTGCAGGCAGCAGACCACACGACAGCCAGAGTACATACGTTACCTGCAGGCAGCAGACCATACGACAGCCAGTGTACATACGTTACCTGCAGGCAGCAGACCACACGACAGCCAGAGTACATACGTTACCTGCAGGCAGCAGACCACACGACAGCCAGAGTACATACGTTACCTGCAGGCAGCAGACCATACGACAGCCAGTGTAAATACGTTACCTGCAGGCAGCAGACCACACGACAGCCAGTGTACATACGTTACCTGCAGGCAGCATACCACACGACAGCCAGTGTACACACGTTACCAGCAGGCAGCAGACCACGCGACAGCCAGTGTACACACGTTACCTGCAGGCAGCAGACCACGCGACAGCCAGTGTACATACGTTACCTGCAGGCAGCATACCACACGACAGCCAGTGTACACACGTTACCAGCAGGCAGCAGACCACGCGACAGCCAGTGTACACACGTTACCTGCAGGCAGCAGACCACGCGACAGCCAGAGTACACACGTTACTTGCAGGCAGCAGACCACACGACAGCCAGTGTACACACGTTACCTGCAGGCAGCAGACCACGCGACAGCCAGAGTACACACGTTACTTGCAGGCAGCAGACCACACGACAGCCAGTGTACACACGTTACCTGCAGGCAGCAGACCATACGACAGCCAGTGTACATACGTTACCTGCAGGCAGCAGACCATATGACAGTCAGTGTACATACGTTACCTGCAGTCAGCAGACCACACGACAGCCAGAGTACATACGTTACCTGCAGGCAGCAGACCATACGACAGTCAGTGTAAATACGTTACCTGCAGGCAGCAGACCACACGACAGCCAGAGTACATACGTTACCTGCAGGCAGCAGACCATACGACAGCCAGTGTACAGACGTTACCTGCAGGCAGCATACCACACGACAGCCAGTGTACACACGTTACCTGCAGGCAGCAGACCACGCGACAGCCAGAGTACACACGTTACCTGCAGGCAGCAGACCACGCGACAGCCAGTGTACACACGTTACCTGCAGGCAGCAGACCATACGACAGCCAGTGTACACACGTTACCTGCAGGCAGCAGACCACGCGACAGCCAGAGTACACACGTTACTTGCAGGCAGCAGACCACACGACAGCCAGTGTACACACGTTACCTGCAGGCAGCAGACCATACGACAGCCAGTGTACATACGTTACCTGCAGGCAGCAGACCATATGACAGTCAGTGTACATACGTTACCTGCAGTCAGCAGACCACACGACAGCCAGAGTACATACGTTACCTGCAGGCAGCAGACCATACGACAGTCAGTGTAAATACGTTACCTGCAGGCAGCAGACCACACGACAGCCAGAGTACATACGTTACCTGCAGGCAGCAGACCATACGACAGCCAGTGTACAGACGTTACCTGCAGGCAGCATACCACACGACAGCCAGTGTACACACGTTACCAGCAGGCAGCAGACCACGCGACAGCCAGTGCACACACGTTACCTGCAGGCAGCAGACCACGCGACAGCCAGAGTACACACGTTACTTGCAGGCAGCAGACCACACGACAGCCAGTGTACACACGTTACCTGCAGGCAGCAGACCACGCGACAGCCAGTCGTGGTGCGCGCAGGGCGAGTGTGTACAGTACATACGTCACCTGCAGGTGCGTCCGCTGCGGCAGGTAGCAGACGCCGTGCACGCAGTCGTGGTGCGCGCAGGGCGAGGTGCCGAGCGCGGCGTGGGGCGCGGCCTCGCAGTAGCGGCCCGCGTGGCCCGCCGCGCACGCGCAGCGGTACTCGTCCAGGCCGTCCACGCACGTCGCGCCGTTCTGTCGTGCATGCGACGGTGATGTAAATACGTATGAATGTAGGGGACCGTGTTTAGGTCACTGACCGCATGGGGGATGTTTAAGAAAGTAGGTAGGATAGCGTGGGCAATGGGGAACGTGAGTAGATCACTGAACGCACGGGGGATGTTAAGGAAGTGGGTAGGATAGCGTGGGCAATGGGGAACGTGAGTGGGTCACTGACCGCACGGGGGATGTTAAGGGAGTGGGTAGGATAGCGTGGGCAATGGGGAACGTGAGTAGATCACTGAACGCACGGGGGATGTTAAGGAAGTGGGTAGGATAGCGTGGGCAATGGGGAACGTGAGTGGGTCACTGACCGCACGGGGGATGTTAAGGGAGTGGGTAGGATAGCGTGGGCAATGGGGAACGTGAGTAGATCACTGAACGCACGGGGGATGGTAAGGAAGTGGGTAGGATAGCGTGGGCAATGGGGAACGTGAGTGGGTCACTGACCGCACGGGGGATGTTAAGGGAGTGGGTAGGATAGCGTGGGCAATGGGGAACGTGAGTAGATCACTGAACGCACGGGGGATGTTAAGAAAGTGGGTAGGATAGCGTGGGCAATGGGGAACGTGAGTGGGTCACTGACCGCACGGGGGATGTTAAGGGAGTGGGTAGGATAGCGTGGGCAATGGGGAACGTGAGTAGATCACTGAACGCACGGGGGATGTTAAGAAAGTGGGTAGGATAGCGTGGGCAATGGGGAACGTGAGTGGGTCACTGACCGCACGGGGGATGTTAAGGGAGTGGGTAGGATAGCGTGGGCAATGGGGAACGTGAGTAGATCACTG
Source organism: Furcula furcula (assembly GCA_911728495.1). Taxonomy (NCBI): domain Eukaryota; kingdom Metazoa; phylum Arthropoda; class Insecta; order Lepidoptera; family Notodontidae; genus Furcula; species Furcula furcula. The sequence goes on from OU452242.1 coordinate 51,226,972, forward strand.
AATGCACGGGGGATGTTAAGAAAGTGGGTAGGATAGCGTGGGCAATGGGGAACGTGAGTGGGTCACTGACCGCACGGGGGATGTTAAGGGAGTGGGTAGGATAGCGTGGGCAATGGGGAACGTGAGTAGATCACTGAACGCACGGGGGATGTTAAGAAAGTGGGTAGGATAGCGTGGGCAATGGGGAACGTGAGTGGGTCACTGACCGCACGGGGGATGTTAAGGGAGTGGGTAGGATATCGTGGGCAATGGGGAACGTGAGTAGATCACTGAACGCACGGGGGATGTTAAGGAAGTGGGTAGGATAGCGTGGGCAATGGGGAACGTGAGTGGGTCACTGACCGCACGGGGGATGTTAAGGGAGTGGGTAGGATAGCGTGGGCAATGGGGAACGTGAGTAGATCACTGAACGCACGGGGGATGTTAAGGAAGTGGGTAGGATAGCGTGGGCAATGGGGAACGTGAGTGGGTCACTGAACGCACGGGGGATGTTAAGGGAGTGGGTAGGATAGCGTGGGCAATGGGGAACGTGAGTAGATCACTGAACGCACGGGGGATGTTAAGAAAGTGGGTAGGATAGCGTGGGCAATGGGGAACGTGAGTGGGTCACTGACCGCACGGGGGATGTTAAGGGAGTGGGTAGGATATCGTGGGCAATGGGGAACGTGAGTAGATCACTGAACGCACGGGGGATGTTAAGGAAGTGGGTAGGATAGCGTGGGCAATGGGGAACGTGAGTGGGTCACTGACCGCACGGGGGATGTTAAGGGAGTGGGTAGGATAGCGTGGGCAATGGGGAACGTGAGTAGATCACTGACCGCACGGGGGATGTTAAGGAAGTGGGTAGGATAGCGTGGGCAATGGGGAACGTGAGTGGGTCACTGACCGCACGGGGGATGTTAAGGGAGTGGGTAGGATAGCGTGGGCAATGGGGAACGTGAGTGGGTCACTGAACGCACGGGGGATGTTAAGAAAGTGGGTAGGATAGCGTGGGCAATGGGGAACGTGAGTGGGTCACTGACCGCACGGGGGATGTTAAGGGAGTGGGTAGGATATCGTGGGCAATGGGGAACGTGAGTAGATCACTGAACGCACGGGGGATGTTAAGGAAGTGGGTAGGATAGCGTGGGCAATGGGGAACGTGAGTGGGTCACTGACCGCACGGGGGATGTTAAGGGAGTGGGTAGGATAGCGTGGGCAATGGGGAACGTGAGTAGATCACTGAACGCACGGGGGATGTTAAGGAAGTGGGTAGGATAGCGTGGGCAATGGGGAACGTGAGTGGGTCACTGACCGCACGGGGGATGTTAAGGGAGTGGGTAGGATAGCGTGGGCAATGGGGAACGTGAGTAGATCACTGAACGCACGGGGGATGTTAAGAAAGTGGGTAGGATAGCGTGGGCAATGGGGAACGTGAGTGGGTCACTGACCGCACGGGGGATGTTAAGGGAGTGGGTAGGATATCGTGGGCAATGGGGAACGTGAGTAGATCACTGAACGCACGGGGGATGTTAAGGAAGTGGGTAGGATAGCGTGGGCAATGGGGAACGTGAGTGGGTCACTGACCGCACGGGGGATGTTAAGGGAGTGGGTAGGATAGCGTGGGCAATGGGGAACGTGAGTAGATCACTGAACGCACGGGGGATGTTAAGGAAGTGGGTAGGATAGCGTGGGCAATGGGGAACGTGAGTGGGTCACTGACCGCACGGGGGATGTTAAGGGAGTGGGTAGGATAGCGTGGGCAATGGGGAACGTGAGTAGATCACTGAACGCACGGGGGATGTTAAGGAAGTGGGTAGGATAGCGTGGGCAATGGGGAACGTGAGTAGATCACTGAACGCACGGGGGATGTTAAGGAAGTGGGTAGGATAGCGTGGGCAATGGGGAACATGAGTGGGTCACTGACCGCACGGGGGATGTTAAGGGAGTGGGTAGGATAGCGTGGGCAATGGGCAACGTGAGTGGGTCACTGACCGCACGGGGGATGTTAAGGGAGTGGGTAGGATATCGTGGGCAATGGGGAACGTGAGTAGATCACTGAACGCACGGGGGATGTTAAGGAAGTGGGTAGGATAGCGTGGGCAATGGGGAACGTGAGTGGGTCACTGACCGCACGGGGGATGTTAAGGGAGTGGGTAGGATAGCGTGGGCAATGGGGAACGTGAGTAGATCACTGAACGCACGGGGGATGTTAAGAAAGTGGGTAGGATAGCGAGGGCAATGGGGAACGTGAGTGGGTCACTGACCACACGGGGGATGTTAAGGGAGTGGGTAGGATAGCGTGGGCAATGGGGAACGTGAGTAGATCACTGAACGCACGGGGGATGTTAAGGAAGTGGGTAGGATAGCGTGGGCAATGGGGAACGTGAGTGGGTCACTGACCGCACGGGGGATGTTAAGGGAGTGGGTAGGATAGCGTGGGCAATGGGGAACGTGAGTAGATCACTGAACGCACGGGGGATGTTAAGGAAGTGGGTAGGATAGCGTGGGCAATGGGGAACGTGAGTAGATCACTGAACGCACGGGGGATGTTAAGGAAGTGGGTAGGATAGCGTGGGCAATGGGGAACATGAGTGGGTCACTGACCGCACGGGGGATGTTAAGGGAGTGGGTAGGATAGCATGGGCAATGGGGAAAGTGAGTGGGTCACTGAACGCACGGAGTATGTTAAGAAAGTGGATAGGATAGCATGGGCAATGGGGAACGTGAGTGGGTCACTGAACGCACGGAGTATGTTAAGAAAGTGGATAGGATAGCATGGGCAATGGGGAACGTGAGTGGGTCACTGATCGCTCGGGGGATGTTTATGGAAGTGGGTAGGATAGCATGGGCAATGGGGAACGCGAGTAGGTCACTGAACGCACGGGCACGGGGTATGTTAAGAAAGTGGATAGGATAGCGTGGGCAATGGGGAACGTGAGTGGGTCCCTGAACGCACGGAGTATGTTAAGAAAGTGGGTAGGATAGCGTGGGCAATGGGGAACGTGAGTGGGTCACTGAACGCACGGAGTATGTTAAGAAAGTGGATAGGATAGCATGGGCAATGGGGAACGTGAGTGGGTCACTGATCGCTCGGGGGATGTTTATGGAAGTGGGTAGGATAGCATGGGCAATGGGGAACGCGAGTAGGTCACTGAACGCACGGGCACGGGGTATGTTAAGAAAGTGGATAGGATAGCGTGGGCAATGGGGAACGTGAGTGGGTCCCTGAACGCACGGAGTATGTTAAGAAAGTGGATAGGATAGCATGGGCAATGGGGAACGTGAGTGGGTCACTGATCGCTCGGGGGATGTTTATGGAAGTGGGTAGGATAGCATGGGCAATGGGGAACGCGAGTAGGTCACTGAACGCACGGGCACGGGGTATGTTAAGAAAGTGGATAGGATAGCGTGGGCAATGGGGAACGTGAGTGGGTCCCTGAACTCACGGAGTATGTTAAGAAAGTGGGTAGGATAGCGTGGGCAATGGGGAACGTGAGTGGGTCCCTGAACGCACGGAGTATGTTAAGAAAGTGGGTAGGATAGCGTGGGCAATGGGGAACGTGAGTGGGTCCCTGAACGCACGGAGTATGTTAAGAAAGTGGGTAGGATAGCGTGGGCAATGGGGAACGTGAGTGGGTCCCTGAACGCACGGAGTATGTTAAGAAAGTGGATAGGATAGCGTGGGCAATGGGGAACGTGAGTGGGTCCCTGAACGCACGGAGTACGTTAAGAAAGTGGGTAGGATAGCGTGGGCAATGGGGAACGTGAGTGGGTCCCTGAACGCACGGAGTATGTTAAGAAAGTGGATAGGATAGCGTGGGCAATGGGGAACGTGAGTGGGTCACTGAACGCACGGAGTATGTTAAGAAAGTGGATAGGATAGCGTGGGCAATGGGGAACGTGAGTGGGTCCCTGAACGCACGGAGTATGTTAAGAAAGTGGATAGGATAGCGTGGGCAATGGGGAACGTGAGTGGGTCACTGACCGCTCGGGGGATGTTTATGGAAGTGGGTAGGATAGCATGGGCAATGGGGAACGCGAGTAGGTGACTGAACGCTCAGATCAGCTAGTAACAAATATAAATTAATAAAAAGCTTCGATTACATAATTCCCTTACTATAATATTGGTTTATAGACTGTTTCCACGGACCGCTTACAGTTTGCAGTCGAAATTTCTTCTCGGTTACTTCAACTATCAACGAATCCGTTCAACAAGTATAAAATAAGTATCAAGACACATCGCGGCCTCTCACCTGACACATATGGTTGATGCAGTCATCAGCGTTGACGGTGCAGTTCTCCCCGGAGTAGCCCCGGGGGCAGGCGCACGTGTAGTGGCTGTGGTGGTCCGAGCACACGCCCCCGTTGGCACACGGGTTGAACTCCGCCGAGCAGAACGGGATCTTCTTCTCGCAATATTCACCTGGGTAGTGGAAATGAAGTTATTTCGACTGTCAATAAAATATTAGATGTCGTCTTTGTTTTATAATTCGGTATTGTTTTGATTGGATAGAATATTCTGTGGAGGCGGCGACGGCGTTGCTAAACGGAGGATCCTCCGACCAGCGATTTAAGAGGGCCAACACCCCCTCCGATCTGTCTTCGACACTACAGTGACCACACTACTATCTGATGTTTAATAGTAGTAGAGTTCTTGTTAAATTTTTTGAAGCTCATATTTTTCTCAAACTCGAAATTTTCGAATATAGACCCTAAATGTATAATTATCACAAGTGTTTTTTATTTATTTATGTTTAAATATTTTTGTATATAAGACTTAAGCAAATAGGAATGATGACTGCAACACAATGCCAATAAATCTGTGGTTTTAAATATTAGAACAGATTGCACTGATTCCAAAAATGCATCTCATTTTCATAATAGAGAAATTTCCGTGATATTTAAGCAAATAAATTACTCAGACACAGCTAATCGCCATTTTGTAATAAACGCTGCTCAGAGTGAATGACGTCAATCCGGTGTAAATAAACAACTGTCAAACTGTCATCTCAGCTTTTTCTTTCATACAATGATTCACTTTTATACCTACAGACAGATGTTTATTTACACTGTAGTGACGTCACAAAATGGCGCCATGCACCGGCCATCGTTTTGGAACGAAATAAAACCTCTATTTTAAAAATTGAAAATATTGCTATTAATTGTAAATTTAATACAAAAATATGATTATTTTCGGCAATAGTAGACCCGTAAGTATAATATAGAGTATTTTTTCAAAATTAGTCATCATGCCTATTCTTTGCCTCCGGTAAAGCCGAAGCCCCTCATCCTCTTTGCCCCCAACAGTTGGTTTTGGGATGTTGTATTATGCTTCAAGTTTGATAAATTACGCTTGCGCGATTCAGGTAAAACATATTTTTGCAAATCAATATACCTACTTATTCATCTATTTAAGCAACGTCAGGCAAGGTCAGTCCATAGATGGGTGACCGTTCAGTGTCATTTGGACTGACCGTCTCCGTGCTGCAGAGGGCACGTAACTAATCGGTCCCGGTTGTTGTCATGTAGACATCAGTCGTTAAGCCAAGTCATAGGGCTAAGGGCTACTACTATGCGTTTCAACTAAGAATGTGTCCGCCATACTGCGGAACTTCACTCGTTTTTTACGATTTTTGTATCGGCAGCAGAGTAAACACAAAATGAAAAATTCGCCTCGGTTTTGTTTATTTGATGTAATGTCTTATTTTGCTATCTATTTTTGTTAAAACATCATTTTTAGTAATTATATTTTTGAAATGGCAAGATGGCGGCCACATTCTTAGATGAAACGCATAGTACAAATATACCATGTTCATAATAACAAATTCATTGGTCTAATACCTAGACACCTGGTCGTCCGTCGGTCCGATTCTTAACACATTTGCGTGCATGAGCATCTATATACAGATTAACCTTTTTCGTAATACGTCAATTTTGCCTGAAAAACCCGGGTGTCCCCTCTTACATATGTGCCGATGCAACAGCGGCGGTGGTTCTAGTGGGTAAGAATCCCACATAGCCTGGCTGACCCCCACCGGTCGCGGAGAGTTTTTGAAGGTTTCCTCGCGAAAAAAGACGGAATATTATATGGCACCATCTCATGTAGTCTCAAAGAATATTAGTAGTAAGAAGTAAGTAGTTAAGTCTCATACCCATGAATCCTGGTGCGCACTGGCAGGAGTACCCCTCGAGACGGTCCACGCAGGTGGCGTTGTTCTGACACCGGTTGTCAACGCAATCATCGATGTTGACCTCGCACCGCACGCCTGTGTAGCCAGCCTCGCAGGAACAACTGCGGGTGGGGCACGCTTCATCATATACATGGACGATAGAGTATAACACTAGCGTGCAATTAACAGAAAACTATATCAAATAGTTAATTATGTTACAATTGAGCAGTAAGCGCTTGCCTTGGAAACAAGGTGCGCAAATGCAAGCGCCGGCTCTCACCTCTGATTTCATTAATCATGTGCGAATCGTCTTTGTGCGATTGTTACTAGCTTTCGGTGAAGGAAAACATCGTGAGGAGACCTGCATGTCTGAGAAAGCCTAACTAGCTTTCGAATGACGTGTGAAGTCCGCCAACCCGCACTTGGCCAGCGTGGTGGACTATGGCTCAAGCCCCTTTCTTCAACAGTGGGATGAAAACAAGGGCTGTTATAATAATTTTAACTTATTATAAGTTATGTTTTATTCATATATTTTTGTCATAACTCTATAATAGATAGATAGATAGACAATTCTTTATTGCGCACAAACAAACAGATACAAAAAGAATAAGACACAAATTAATAAAACATGCAACAATGGGCGGCCTTGTCGCTAAAAGCGATCTCTTCCAGGCAACCTTTGTATGGAGAGGAAAATAAAGAAGTTACAAAGAGCAGAGGGATAATTTAGAGTAGTAATTAAATTTAAACAAATAAAAATAACGCGATGACGATTACATGGCTCACATGACTGCGATGACGTCATATGTATGTAACAATGGCGGTGCGGCCTAACAAATTCTGTATAAGTAGGTATATAAAAATCTCGTGTCACGGTGTTCGTGACAGTTGTTGACATTCATTAGCTATGGCCGTCTACATGCTGATAATCAGTTACACGCTAATCTCATAACAGCTACATGTCACCCTCACATCAGCTACATGTCACCACTACATAATTGACATGCCACCCCCACATCAGTCACATGCCACCCACACATCAGTGACATGCCACCCACACATCAGCCACATGCCACCACCACACCAGTGACATGCCACCCATACACCAGTCACATTCCACCCCACATCAGTCACATACCAACCCTACATCAGTCACATGCCATTCACACGTCAGTCACATGCCACCCCCACACCAGTGATATGCCGCCCACACTTCAGTCATATGCCACCCGCACATCAGTCACATGCCACCCGCGCATCAGTCACATGCCACCCCCACATCAGTCACATGCCACCCCCACATCAGTCACATGCCACCCCCACATCAGTCACAGGTCACTCACTGGAACCGTCCCTCCTCGAGCACCCGGCAGTGTCCGTTGGCGCAGGGCGAGCCGTAGCAGGCGTCGATCTGGTGTTGACACGTGTCGCCATGGAAGCCGCGCGCGCACGCACACTCGTGTCCCCCCGCGCCCCGCGCGCGGCACGAGCCCCCGTTGCGGCACGGGTTGCTGTAGCAGCTGTCACACTTCGATATCACCTCCGCTGGCGGCTTGCCTGTACAATTTAATAATAATAATAATATCTTGCAACAATCCACACACGATCATCCGATCTCAAACTAGGCACAGCCCGTTGTTCGGTTTCCATAGTACTTATGGACTAATAACGGATACTAATACTTATATAATTTTTTTTTTGGTGAGACTTGGTGAGAATCGGACCCACGACCCATCGGGTAGCAGCCGGGGTATCTGACCGCTAGACCAACGGGCCCGTCAATTTATAACTACATTGGTCCCTTGTGCGATTAGGGCTCTGAATGACCAACCTTTTTTTTATGCCATCGCTCTGTCTAGTACGGGTTTTGACAGTTAACGAACTCGATCAAACTGTCAGTTTTCTCCATGCATTTCACACCAGCGCCCCTAGCGGTAACTATCGAAAACTATTAACATGTACGGTGACAATTTCGTCGAGCTCCTAAACTATCAGAACTCGTACTAGACCCACTGCAAGCATCAGTATATACACACTGCTGTGCAAGTGAAGGGCACTGTAGCTGGTAAAGTTATTACCGGGCACAAGAGACTTGGTAACAAATATTACGTGTGCCGCGCAGAAGTATAGTGCAGTAGTCTGTGAAGAAGTTCTCCTTTTATCGCTTAATTAAATAAAAATTACTTTTTGGAAAGTGTATCTTGAACAATTTACATATGTGCCATTTCTATACTTAATATTATAAAGAGATAGGCCTTTTTCGCGTGACTAACTCATCAACGCAAAGCCGAAACTACCGAAGCTAGAACTACAAAAATTGGAGAGAAGGTTCATTTTATGGCGTAGGGAGGGACCAATAACAAAGGATTTTAAGAAATTCTAACTCTAAGGGTGTAAAATAGGGGTTGAAAGTTTGTATGGGATCGGTGTAAATACATTATCTTTTGACTTGAAATGTAACTTACTGCCGTACTCACAAACCCTAATTAACTTTAATTCTAATTAAGTCACTTTTTAAAATCTATTTATTTCGACTGTTCGAGCTGTATATCATTAATTTCGATTAGGTACTAAACAAGAGATAATTGATATCTCTACTCACTATCTGCGTATTAAGTATAAATGGGCTTATTTCAAAAAATGGATTAATATTCATTAACTTCAATTGTTTTTAGGTTCGGCAGTAAGACTCTTTAACAGAAATATGTAATGAAACACGTGTATCAGCATTTATCGTAATTCGGTTATTTAAAGGTACAAAAAATATTAAATTTGCTCAATTGTAATTAGCAGTGATAGTGACGTACCTTGGCAAACGAACGTGCTAGATTGCGTGCTCAGTATGAGCTTGTCCCTCATAGCAGCGGGCTCGGAGCAGCGAGCTATGCCTGGCTCCACGTATTCGCCGGCATTCTTCACCCACTCCGACAGCCAGCGAGCGTTGCAGTCGCAGTACAGGGGGTTCGATCCGAGGGCTCTGTAAATGAATCTAAATTATACATATGCTTAGGAAGCATAACTCCTCCGCTCTTTAAATATCGGTAAAGTATTCAATGTCACCAGCTATGTTCGCTTCTATGTGAACGAACTTAAATGTGACTAGGAAGGTGATAGAGAGAGTTAGAAGGGGAGGGTGTGCGAGAGAGGGTGGAGTGATAGGGGGAGTTAGATGTTGAGAGGGGGAGGGGGGGAAAAAGGAAGAGCGGGAGAGTCACCATAAAGGGTTGAGAGGGGGAGAGGGGGAGAGAGAGAGAGAGAGAAGAGAGAGCATAGAATTAGTTTTTAATTTGGTAAAGTATTTAATCTCACCAGCTATGTTCGCTTTCATGTGAACCAGCTCAATGTTTAGATGTGACTACGAAGGTGATAGAGAGGGTTAGAAGGGGAGGGTGTGCGAGAAAGGGTGGAGTGATAGGGTGAGGGATAGGGGGAGTTAGATGTTGAGAGATGGTGGGAGGGGGAGAGGGGAAGAGGAAGAGCGAGAGAGTCACCATAAAGGGTAGAGAGAGGGGAGAGAGAGAGAGAGGAGAGAGGGCATAGATTTTTCATGAGAGAGATGGGGTGAGAGAAATAAATCAAAGGAGGAGAGAGAGGGAGGGAGGGAGAGAGAGACGGGAAGAGATAGAGAAAGTGAGAAGGCGAAAATATTTTGAATATATTTTTAAACAGTTTTACTTACACGTGGGATATGGACTCCAAGTCTCTGAAGACTCCATCAGCTAACATTGATATGTTGTTGCCGTGTAGAGACAACACTCGGAGTTGACTTAGACCTTTTAAAGCGTCCCGCTGAAAGAAATATATTGTTACCACGGCTGATGATGATGACGTCAGTTACACAAGTCATCATCAGGTCATCATTAGCAGAAACACGTTCACTGCTGAACTAAGGCCTCCCCCTTAGAAGGGAGGGGTTGCCATAATCCCCACGCTTGGCAGGCGTCTAGAGGATCGCAGTATAGATGGTAAGTAATCCAATAGGAAGACGCTGCTGCCCGTCTTGTTTTCCCTTAGTCGCCTCTTACCGACACCCAACGGGGGGAGATAGGTGGGTGCTATTCTTACCCAGACACCCCACGGATATCACAGTACGAGATACTTGAGTACGTTTACTAAAACTATGTACAATACAAATTTTCTAGGTCGGACCAATATAAATACTAGCAGGACGTTTGCCTGATGGTCGCGCGCCACGCCTGCCTATAGACAGCTGCATTGCACTGCCGTTCGTCACACGAGACATTAGTTATCAAGTCTCTTGTGGCCGGTAATATCACCCGCTACAGCAGTGGCGTGCACAGAAAGCAGGCAAAAATATCTGCGAGTTGTTTTTGCTTTATGCTATTTGTTCGTGTTCCATCACAAATATGCTTAAATCAATTAAAATTACCAACATATCCATTTACATTTATAAAAAATACTTTAATTCATGTCCGAACTAAGATTTTTTCAAATTAAGATTGCTTAGACAAATCCTAGGGTAGGCAAAGTATTTTTGTCAGTATGGAGCCACTGAATAAACTTATTAATGTTTTGAAATGCAAATTAATATGCCTATAGAATTTGCTTGCTTATGGATATTTTAAATGGTCTACTAATATACTTAAAATAGGTTAAACAAGCCGAATACATTTTTTTGCCTACCCTCTGTGCACGCCACTGCGCTACAGTGTCCTTCACATTGCACTGTCGCTCGTCACACGAGACATTAGTTATCAAGTCTCTTGTGGCCGGTAATATCACCAGCTACAGTGCCCTTCACATTGCACTACCGCTCGTCACGCGAGACATTAGTTATCAAGTCTCTTGTGGCCGGTAATATCACCAGCTACAGTGCCCTTCACATTGCACTACAGCTCGTCACACGAGACATTAGTTATCAAGTCTCTTGTGGCCGGTAATATCACCAGCTACAGTGCCCTTCACATTGCACTGCCGCTCGTCACACGAGACATTAGTTATCAAGTCTCTTGTGGCCGGTAATATCACCAGCTACAGTGCCCTTCACATTGCACTACAGCTCGTCACACGAGACATTAGTTATCAAGTCTCTTGTGGCCGGTAATATCACCAGCTACAGTGCCCTTCACATTGCACTACCGCTCGTCACGCGAGACATTAGTTATCAAGTCTCTTGTGGCCGGTAATATCACCAGCTACAGTGCCCTTCACATTGCACTACAGCTCGTCACACGAGACATTAGTTATCAAGTCTCTTGTGGCCGGTAATATCACCAGCTACAGTGCCCTTCACATTGCACTGCCGCTCGTCACACGAGACATTAGTTATCAAGTCTCTTGTGGCCGGTAATATCACCAGCTACAGTGCCCTTCACACCGGAACACATCAATATTTACATACCGCTGCTTGGCGGCAGAATATCTTACACTGCGGTGGTACCTACCTGGACAGTGTCTTGCACAAGGCACCTACCACCTAAGAAATTATGGTATATTAATATAGTTACATATATTATAGCTAGGTCTGATGACAAGCTTTATGAATCTATAAGTGGAAGTACGAGTACTACTACTAACCTGCACACATCTCAATTTATTATAACTAACTATTAAAGTTGATAGTTTAGTTAGACTCTCGAATGTGTTATTCGCTATGACACTGATCTTATTATTGGATAGATCCAGGCGAGTGAGCTGCGTCAGATGCCTTATCTGTTCCGGCAGGATGCTGGCAATCTCGTTCGATTCCAGATATCTGGAAACGGAGACAAAAATAGAGGTGTCAAGGAAGTACTGAATAATAATGGCCTACTGGTCGATAGGACGACAGCGGCCAATCTTTCGCAAGATCAGCAAGCTACAGCGTAACATGGCAAGATTCGTTAGATGCGCATAAGTAATTTTTTAGGTCTCTTTGGTTATCAAGCGGGACGCGGGGAACAAGGTAACATCGTTCCGGGCGCGCTATTGGTTAGCCGGTCGAGCCTTGCTCCCCGCAACTCGTCTACGTCCTGTTCGCTCCCGAATAAACTTGCGTGCACTAAAATAGTTCAGTTAGTTTTTGTTAACAAAATTGTTACAAGTTTTTGAAAATGTTATTTTATCAATCTAAGTAGATTCCGACTATTCATCCTGCCGGCCGCCAAGCATTAAATCAGTAATTACTTTATCACAATATTTTATTTTAAAATACATTTCCTAAGTAAGTTAAACTTTATGAATTTCATTTATTACATCTCATTATATTTCAGTCATTCCTCTGTTTTCCTTATTTTTATAACATGACTAGAAATTTGGCAATGAAATTGCAATATATTATATTGACCATGTTTTGTTGCAACTAAGTGCACTTGCGCGAACTTTCCCCCACTATGCCAAAATCTTGCCAACTTACGTGCCGAGGATTAAACGCGGGAGATATTATAGTGCACGCGTGCTTGCGTAGACACGCGTGCACTCTCTCTTCCTTTACTCTCACAACCCGATGAGACGGAAGACCGACACGACCGGGGAGAGGTCAGCAGGACAGACTTGTTATATACATACCCTAGTTTATCAGAAAGATTGTCAAACGCGGACAAGATTATTGTCACACCCTTGTCACACTTAGTCGTACTAACTGACTACCCCAATACGACGTTTCTGTGTCGATAATTGAGTCATATCCGAACTGTAGCCTGTGAACCTTACGATAGATGAAGCTGCCATATTGGCTGCTATAGAAAGTAATGCATGTTTTTAGGGTTCCATACCTAAAAGGTAAAACAGCAGGAACCCTTATGATGAGACTTCGTCTGTCTGTCTGTCACACCTATATACGAGTATTTCAAGAACCACTGACGCTATCGATTTGAAACCTGTAATAGTTTAAGATCTTACTTACCCAACCTCATCGCAAATGAAAAAAATATTATATTATTATAATTTTATTCTTTAATTTTTTTTAATGGGAGTCGAAATGGGTCATTTAAATTTCAAAGTGAGACTACTATATCGAGTGGGGTATCGTATGAATGGGCTTCATTTGCACATCTCAAAACAGAATTTTATTTTAGTTTACGTTACGTAGTTTTTGGCTGATAATAAAAAATGACAAAAAATACCGTGCCCCCCACTTATCTGCGAAGAAAAAAATCTGAAATAATTATGAGTAATAAGTACATGTTTGTCTATATTTTACAGGAAAAATGAAATGATCTGTCTAAGTAGTTCAGTTTTTAGTCATCCTAAAAAAACCTCGACAAACAAACTTAGTATTGCGGTTTTTTTTTCTATCTGAGGTGTTAGACGAATAGTAAAATAACTTTAATAGGCCCAAAGAAGGGATGGAACCCTCGGTACGCGAGTCCGACTCGCACTTGACGGGTTTCTTTTCAAGCATTTGCCGCTAGGCGTTTACTTACAGTTCTGTGGTCTGCTTCGGTATGTTAGGTGGTAGGGTTGTCAACTGCCCCCTGGAGCATCGGACTACAGTCCCCGTGCACGTACACTGAGCCGGACAGTAATCTGCTGCGAGACAGCCCTTGTCTTCCGCTAAAATAATATAGAGGATATGAATTATTTGGCTTCTCTCATACAGTTCCTGCCACCTTGCGAAGATCGTCGCTCCACCTAGCCCGAGGGCGTCCTACACTACTGAGCTCGATCCTCGGCTTCTCTCATCCAGTTCCTGCCACCTTGCGAAGATCATTGCCCCACCTAGCCCGAGGGCATCCTACACTACTGAGCTGGATCCTCGGCTTCTCTCATCCAGTTCCTGCCACCTTGCGAAGATCATTGCCCCACCTAGCCCGAGGGCATCCTACACTACTGAGCTCGATCCTCGGCTTCTCTCATCCAGTTCCTGCCACCTTGCGAAGATCGTCGCTCCACCTAGCCCGAGGGCATCCTACACTACTGAGCTCGATCCTCGGCTTCTCTCATCCAGTTCCTGCCACCTTGCGAAGATCGTCGCTCCACCTAGCCCGAGGGCATTCTACACTACTGAGCTCGATCCTCGGCTTCTCTCATCCAGTTCCTGCCACCTTGCGAAGATCGTCGCTCCACCTAGCCCGAGGACGTCCTACACTACTGAGCTCGATCCTCGGCTTCTCTCATCCAGTTCCTGCCACCTTGCGAAGATCGTCGCTCCACCTAGCCCGAGGGCATCCTACACTACTGAGCTCGATCCTCGGCTTCTCTCATCCAGTTCCTGCCACCTTGCGAAGATCGTCGCTCCACCTAGCCCGAGGGCATCCTACACTACTGAGCTCGATCCTCGGCTTCTCTCATCCAGTTCCTGCCACCTTGCGAAGATCGTCGCTCCACCTAGCCCGAGGGCATCCTACACTACTGAGCTCGATCCTCGGCTTCTCTCATCCAGTTCCTGCCACCTTGCGAAGATCGTCGCTCCACCTAGCCCGAGGGCATCCTACACTACTGAGCTCGATCCTCGGCTTCTCTCATCCAGTTCCTGCCACCTCGCGAAGATCGTCGCTCCACCTAGCCCGAGGGCATCCTACACTACTGAGCTCGATCCTCGGCTTCTCTCATCCAGTTCCTGCCACCTTGCGAAGATCGTCGCTCCACCTAGCCCGAGGGCATCCTACACTACTGAGCTCGATCCTCGGCTTCTCTCATCCAGTTCCTGCCACCTTGCGATGATCGTCGCTCCACCTAGCCCGAGGGCATCCTACACTACTGAGCTCGATCCTCGGCTTCTCTCATCCAGTTCCTGCCACCTTGCGAAGATCGTCGCTCCACCTAGCCCGAGGGCATCCTACACTACTGAGCTCGATCCTCGGCTTCTCTCATCCAGTTCCTGCCACCTCGCGAAGATCGTCGCTCCACCTAGCCCGAGGGCATCCTACACTACTGAGCTCGATCCTCGGCTTCTCTCATCCAGTTCCTGCCACCTTGCGAAGATCGTCGCTCCACCTAGCCCGAGGGCATCCTACACTACTGAGCTCGATCCTCGGCTTCTCTCATCCAGTTCCTGCCACCTCGCGAAGATCGTCGCTCCACCTAGCCCGAGGGCATCCTACACTACTGAGCTCGATCCTCGGCTTCTCTCATCCAGTTCCTGCCACCTTGCGAAGATCGTCGCTCCACCTAGCCCGAGGGCATCCTACACTACTGAGCTCGATCCTCGGCTTCTCTCATCCAGTTCCTGCCACCTTGCGAAGATCGTCGCTCCACCTAGCCCGAGGGCATCCTACACTACTGAGCTCGATCCTCGGCTTCTCTCATCCAGTTCCTGCCACCTCGCGAAGATCGTCGCTCCACCTAGCCCGAGGGCGTCCTACACTACTGAGCTCGATCCTCGGCTTCTCTCATCCAGTTCCTGCCACCTTGCGAAGATCGTCGCTCCACCTAGCCCGAGGGCATCCTACACTACTGAGCTCGATCCTCGGCTTCTCTCATCCAGTTCCTGCCACCTTGCGAAGATCGTCGCTCCACCTAGCCCGAGGGCATCCTACACTACTGAGCTCGATCCTCGGCTTCTCTCATCCAGTTCCTGCCACCTTGCGAAGATCGTCGCTCCACCTAGCCCGAGGGCATCCTACACTACTGAGCTCGATCCTCGGCTTCTCTCATCCAGTTCCTGCCACCTCGCGAAGATCGTCGCTCCACCTAGCCCGAGGGCATCCTACACTACTGAGCTCGATCCTCGGCTTCTCTCATCCAGTTCCTGCCACCTTGCGAAGATCGTCGCTCCACCTAGCCCGAGGGCATCCTACACTACTGAGCTCGATCCTCGGCTTCTCTCATCCAGTTCCTGCCACCTTGCGAAGATCGTCGCTCCACCTAGCCCGAGGGCATCCTACACTACTGAGCTCGATCCTCGGCTTCTCTCATCCAGTTCCTGCCACCTCGCGAAGATCGTCGCTCCACCTAGCCCGAGGGCATCCTACACTACTGAGCTCGATCCTCGGCTTCTCTCATCCAGTTCCTGCCACCTCGCGAAGATCGTCGCTCCACCTAGCCCGAGGGCGTCCTACACTACTGAGTTCGATCCTCGGCTTCTCTCATCCAGTTCCTGCCACCTCGCGAAGATCGTCGCTCCACCTAGCCCGAGGGCGTCCTACACTACTGAGTTCGATCCTCGGCTTCTCTCATCCAGTTCCTGCCACCTTGCGAAGATCGTCGCTCCACCTAGCCCGAGGGCGTCCTACACTACTGAGTTCGATCCTCGGCTTCTCTCATCCAGTTCCTGCCACCTTGCGAAGATCGTCGCTCCACCTAGCCCGAGGGCGTCCTACACTACTGAGTTCGATCCTCGGCTTCTCTCATCCAGTTCCTGCCACCTCGCGAAGATCGTCGCTCCACCTAGCCCGAGGGCGTCCTACACTACTGAGTTCGATCCTCGGCTTCTCTCATCCAGTTCCTGCCACCTTGCGAAGATCGTCGCTCCACCTAGCCCGAGGGCGTCCTACACTACTGAGCTGGATCCTCGGCTTCTCTCATCCAGTTCCTGCCACCTTGCGAAGATCGTCGCTCCACCTAGCCCGAGGGCGTCCTACACTACTGAGCTCGATCCTCGGCTTCTCTCATCCAGTTCCTGCCACCTTGCGAAGATCATTGCCCCACCTAGCCCGAGGGCGTCCTACACTACTGAGCTCGATCCTCGGCTTCTCTCATCCAGTTCCTGCCACCTTGCGAAGATCGTCGCTCCACCTAGCCCGAGGGCGTCCTACACTACTGAGCTCAAACGTACCTGTGCATTTGAAGTCAGAAACTTCCAAGTGGTGTAAGTTGGCGTCTCGGAGAGCCGTTGGTGATCTGCAGGTAGCTGATGGTGATAGCCGATGGTTGCGAAGCCAGTTTGGCAGCCAGGAGATGTGGCATGTGCACTCCAGGGGATTGGACTCCAAGTTTCTGCAAGATCATATAAATTCAATCATTTTACCATTTGACATTTAAGAATAGCCCCCACCTATCTCCTCCCGTTGGGTGTCCGTAAGAGTCGACTAAGGGAAACAAGAAGACGGGCAGAAGCGTCTTTCTATTGGATACCCCACGGGTCCTAAGTTGAATAAAAATATTTTTTTTTTAATACTCACAGAGTAGATAAGACAGTGAGGTGATCGAATGCCCCTGGAGTTATACACTTTATCTTATTTCCAGTTAAAGATCTGAAAAAAAAAACCATACATGTATATATATATAATAGCCAGTAGCGTTGATAGGTGTAATCACTATTGAACGATCAGTTGGTTAACCAAAGTTTCCACAGTCACATGGACTAATATATTTATTTAGACGGTAGGTCCCGTATGCAAGGAACCGTCTAGGTAGGCACCACCGCAGTGTCAGACATTCTGCCGCCAAGCAGCAGTGTGTTAACATTGCTGTGTTCCGGTGTGAAGGGCACTGTAGCTGGTGATATTACCGGACACGAGATATTAAGTAAAGTGTCAGGTGAGATGCGAGCGAGGTACCTAAATAGTGACTTACTGTCGCAATCACAAACGCCAATTAACTTTAATTATAATTAAGTCATTTTTAAAAATATATATTTCAACTGTCGGAGCAGATTATGATTACTTTCGATTATTGAATACGAGATAATTGATTTCTCTACTCAATACCCGCAGATAGTCATCATCACCAGCCGGCATACCAGCAACATATGCCTCCTCCAATAACAAAATGGCCAGACTTACAAAACACTCAAACTGTGAAGGCCGAAGAACATCTTGTCAGTAACAGTTTGTAGTAGGTTCCCATCCAGAAGTAGCTCTTGGATGTTTGCAGCCCCGTCGAATGCATTGTCTTCTATCAATGTTATACCTGAAAACAGAACCATTACTTGTTTTATAGTTGAGGCTGACTGACGTGTGACTAAAACAAGACTTACATGTGACTGGCATATGACTTACACATTGTGATAAGACTGACTTATGACTGGCACAAGACTACTCTGTCCATTTTATTATTGGTTTTTTGACAGCTGACGCCCATAACGTTTCGTATTATTAAAGTTACAAAATTCACAGAAATAATATTGTACTTCATGGACGCGTACCGCACTTTAGTGAGTTGCCACACATATCGATTACTACGATATTGTGCCACAGATTACAAATAATCGATAGAAATAAATGCGTTTTCATTACTTTCGTCTTGTTTACATTAACTTTCATTCATTTTATTTTGAGGGCCTCATGCATAATATAACAAAGACAGACAACAAATTTTTAAGGTTGAAACATTAATATGAGTCGTCAGGATCATAAAAATATTTAATCGAATGTACATTTTTCGATATCGATTATTTAGTTTACTTACTATGTTCACGTTCCTATAATCTTCAAACGTCGAGCTGTCAAAACACCAATAAAAAAATGGACAAAGTATAGTACAATTGAATTTCTTAATTAATCAAATACAAACACAAAACACATGTATGTTCGCATGCCTAACCCAGACGAGATATGTTGAAACTCTTGTTAATTTTAAAATCTTGTATGTACCATTTCTCAAGCGAATAAAAACTATGACTATGAAATTAATATGGCTCGTGTTCAGTAGTTAAATAGCAGTTGCAAACTAAATTATAGTATTAAGTAAAATGAGAAAACGAAAATACTTAGTAGAATTTGTGCTCGCGGTCGCTACCACTAACATGGCGGCCGACTGGCATATTGTGACTGGCATGTGACTGATAAAAGACCATCACTACTATAGATTTGATTCACGGCTTGAGCCCTCTTGTCACTTACACGCGACTAGCTTGTGGCCGACATGTGATTAATACAATATTGACATACCATTGTTCCTGAAGTCCAGTTTAGTCAAGTCTGGCAGTCTTCCATACAAGCCGTCCGACTTGATCTGTCCCAAACTGTTGTCAGACATTATTCTGTAAAAGATAGGAAATATCTTAAGTTATCTTTGCATGAGGCTTTTTTATTGAACCTAGTCACTATACAAGGTCGTTTATAAAACACTACGGTATTTTTTTAACTTTTTAGATCATCAGCCAAAAACTTCGTGACATAAACCTAAATAAAAATCTGTTGAGATTTGCAAATGAGGCCTTTCATATGATATCCCACTCCATATAGTTAGTCTCACTCTGAAATGTCGACGCCTCATTACGACCCCAATTTAAAAAAAATAAGAAATAAAAGAAATATTTTTTTCATTTGCGATGTGGTTAGGTAAGTATGATCTATAACAATTCCAACTTCCAAATCGATAGCATCAGTGCTTCCTGAAATATGTATGTATAAAGTTGTGACAGACAGACAGACAGACGAAGTCTTTACCTTTTAGGTATGGAACCTTTTAGATATGGAATCTTTAAACTATGGAACTTTTAAACTAAGGAACCTTTTAAGTATGGAACCCTAAAAAGAGTATCGTTAAAATAGGCATGATGACTAATTTTGCAAAAATACTCTATAATGTACTTACGGGTCTACTCTTTCAATTTTTAAAATAGAGTTTGAACTTCGTTCCAAAACGATGGCCGGTGCATGGCGCCATGTTGTGACGTCACTACGGCGGTGTAAATAAACATCTGTCTAGGTATAAAAGTTAAAAGTGAATCATTGTATGAAAGAAAAAGTTGAGATGACAGTTTGACAATATAGTGTATTATCTATGGTTTGACAGTTGTTTATTTACACAGGATTGACGTCATTCACTCTGAGCAGCGTTTATTACAAAATGGCGATTAGCTGTATTTATTTATTTTATTTATTTATTTATTTATATAACTTTGTGCACTTATAGTACAAGGCGGACTAATGGCGACTAAAATGGCGATTAGCTGTATTTAAGTAATTTATTTTCTTAAATATCACGAAAATCTCTCTATTATTATGAGAATGAGATGCATTTTTGGAATCAGTGCAATCTGTTCTAATATTTAAAACCACAGATTTATTGGCATTGTGTTACAGTCATCATGCCTATTATAACTCGTTGTGTCTTGTATCAAATACTTACAGAGCGTCCGTGTTTAAAGGCAAGTCTCGTGGTACTTCTGTGAGGGTAGCCCTCACACAGGTCACGCTGACAGCCCGGATGCCGTACTCGCATGAGCATGGCGTGGGACAGGAAGCCGCCGAGCCGCACGCGTTGGAAGACTCCTCACCAGCTAACCACGAGGATATACATAATAGTTATCATCATGATCAGCCCAAACACGTCCACTGCTGGATTAGGACCTCCCTATTAGAAGGGAGGGGTTGCAATAATCTCCACGCTTGGCAGGCGTCTTGTGGATCGCAGTATAGGTAGTAGGTAGTCCAATAGACAAACGCTGCTGCGCGTCTTCTTGTTTTGCCTTAGTCGCCCCTTAAGACAACGGGAGGAGATGGGAGGATGCTATACTAATAATAATATACTGGGACAAAGTTCATCTAATTCCAAACTCGGCAGAGCCTGTAGGTACTATGGTAACCAGAAAAGTGATACTAATACATATATGCGTTTTGTTTGTTGAACTTGATTAAATAATCTTCAGCACTGGACCTGTACCATCATCTCTAATAGCAATATTATTTTCACCTTACTTTCTCGATAAAAGGTGACAGAGCTATAAACTACGTAAGTATATTGATGTCTCTACCTCGTGTCAAGTAACATGATAATAATACTGTTAATAGAGATGGTGGTAGGGCCCCTGGACATCTTTTGGCAGATTATGATTATGAAGATCTGAGATGAAGTTTAAATTTTCCTTTTTCAAAATAATAGAATGGGAGCAAGCAGAGAAATACTCTATCTCTTTCCAACTCAGTGGGCTTGACATTTATTTTTGTATTTAATTTATGTATGTGTTTTCTTTTACTAACGTTTGCATTTGAAGTTCTCCTCTCTCAAGGCGTCTATTCTCTTCCTGCTCATACGCTTAGGTGAGTCGCATTTCGCACCCGACGTCTCTATCGGGTTCTTTCGTAGATAAGCCGCAAGCCACCTCAGCGAGCAGTCGCAAGCGAACGGATTCCTACCTAGATGCCTTAAAACCAAGAAACATTACATGTTAAGTTAAAAATATTGTTTTACTAGGTGCTAGGAACCGTCCAGGTGGACACCACCGCAGTGTTCTGCCGCCAAGCAGCAGTGTGTAAACATTGCTGTGTTCCGGTGTGAAGGGCACTGTAGCTGGTGATATTACCGGCCACAAGAGACTTGATAACTAATGTCTCGTGTGACGAGCGGCAGTGCAATGTGAAGGGCACTGTAGCTGGCGATATTACCGGCCACAAGAGACTTGATAACTAATGTCTCGTGTGACGAGCGGCAGTGCAATGTGAAGGGCACTGTAGCTGGTGATATTACCGGCCACAAGAGACTTGATAACTAATGTCTCGTGTGACGAGCGGCAGTGCAATGTGAAGGGCACTGTAGCTGGTAATATTACCGGACACAAGAGACTTGATAACTAATGTCTCGTGTGACGAGCGGCAGTGCAATGTGAAGGGCACTGTAGCTGGTGATATTACCGGCCACAAGAGACTTGATAACTAATGTCTCGTGTGACGAGCGGCAGTGCAATGTGAAGGGCACTGTAGCTGGTGATATTACCGGAAACAAGAGACTTAGATAACTATTTCTGTTAATGGTCGGCAACGCGCTAGTGATACTTCTAGTAATGCTAGCATCTATAGGCTGCGGTGACTGCTTACCATCAGGCGGGCCGCATGCTTGCTTGCTACCTTGGTGGTTTTAAAAAAAAAATTAAAATTCAAATTCGATCTTTCCGAGTGAAATCTGTAAGTCTAATCTTTTTTTTTATAGTTATGCCCTCCTGGCCGATACGACCACAGCGGCCAATCTTTCACAAGATCAGCCATCTACGCGGGAGATATTATAGTGCACGCGTGCTTGCGTCGACACGCGTGCACTCTCTCTTCCTTTACTCTCACAACCCGATGAGACGGTAGACGACACGACCGGGGAGAGGGCAGCAGACAGACTTGTTACATGCCCATGCGACGCATGGAGCATCTTACTTTACAGACCATCAGATGATCGGCCTGCATTGTCCTACAGTGAATTCCAGTTTCCCGCTGCGCCAAGGAGAATACCTACCTATTTCGCTTATAATAAAATATATCTTAAGATAAACTCACAATGTCTGAATACCAGTCAACGAATCAAATGTGCCGTTCGGTAAAGACCTGATGTTGTTGTCATACAGTGATCTGGAAACAAGAATGACTTAATAAGGATAAAGTAAGCCAGAAAACCCGACTGTGTATAGCATAGTTACATAAATTTACATATAATCCTCACAATAGATGATGACGGGCTTACTCAAACTCAAACTCAAAAATAGTTTATTTCAAATAGGCTTAACGATAGCACTTTTGTAAGGTCATGTATTTTTTTTTTAAAAGCTACCACCGGATAACTACGCGGCCTCAACTGAGAAGATCCGGCAAGAAACTCAGCGGGCTTGTCATTATATCACTTTTTTTTTTAAAACAGTGTGTCATGTTACAATTAGATCAGAGCGACAGTGTGTCTTGCCGTTGAAAAGATCAAATAAGACAGAAAAAAAAATACGACGAAAGTACAACAAACTAAAAAGCCAAAAAGCCAATGTCAGTAGCAAACCCGTAGGTTAGTAGGAGTTGCCATAATCCCCACGATTGGCTGCTGTACGTCTTCTTGTTCCCCCTTAGTCACCTCTTACGGACACCAACGGGAGGAGATGGGAGGGTGCTATTCTTACCCGGACACCCCATGGGACACGAGTCCTAATTAATTTTCCTCAAAGTATTGAAAAGAACCACTAAACCACTGGAATGGTTGAGTTATCTGGCTAATATTATTAGTAGTTAGGTAGGTAAAGGTTTGGATAAAGGTTTTTTTTTTGAAAATATTAGTAACAAATAAATTGTAATTAACAACATTATTAGTAACAAATACTTACAATAGTTTCAAGTTCTCCAAATCACGAAATGTGTCTTTTCTGACGCACGTTATCTCATTGGAATTAAGTAATCTGGAAGTAAAGACATATTGTTAAGCCCATGGACGCCCGAGACATTAGTTATCAAGTCTCTTGTGGCCGGTAATATCACCAGCTAAAGTGCCCTTCACATTGCACTGCCGCTCGTCACACGAGACATTAGTTATCAAGTCTCTTGTGTCCGGTAATATCACCAGCTACAGTGCCCTTCACATTGCACTGCCGCTCGTCACACGAGACATTAGTTATCAAGTCTCTTGTGTCCGGTAATATCACCAGCTACAGTGCCCTTCACATTGCACTGCCGCTCGTCACACGGGACATTAGTTATCAAGTCTCTTGTGTCCGGTAATATCACCAGCTACAGTGCCCTTCACATTGCACTGCCGCTCGTCACACGAGACATTAGTTATCAAGTCTCTTGTGTCCGGTAATATCACCAGCTACAGTGCCCTTCACATTGCACTGCCGCTCGTCACACGAGACATTAGTTATCAAGTCTCTTGTGTCCGGTAATATCACCAGCTACAGTGCCCTTCACATTGCACTGCCGCTCGTCACACGAGACATTAGTTATCAAGTCTCTTGTGTCCGGTAATATCACCAGCTAAAGTGCCCTTCACATTGCACTGCCGCTCGTCACACGAGACATTAGTTATCAAGTCTCTTGTGTCCGGTAATATCACCAGCTACAGTGCCCTTCACATTGCACTGCCGCTCGTCACACGAGACATTAGTTATCAAGTCTCTTGTGTCCGGTAATATCACCAGCTACAGTGCCCTTCACATTGCACTGCCGCTCGTCACACGAGACATTAGTTATCAAGTCTCTTGTGTCCGGTAATATCACCAGCTACAGTGCCCTTCACATTGCACTGCCGCTCGTCACAGGAGACATTAGTTATCAAGTCTCTTGTGTCCGGTAATATCACCAGCTACAGTGCCCTTCACATTGCACTGCCGCTCGTCACACGAGACATTAGTTATCAAGTCTCTTGTGTCCGGTAATATCACCAGCTACAGTGCCCTTCACATTGCACTGCCGCTCGTCACACGAGACATTAGTTATCAAGTCTCTTGTGTCCGGTAATATCACCAGCTACAGTGCCCTTCACATTGCACTGCCGCTCGTCACACGAGACATTAGTTATCAAGTCTCTTGTGTCCGGTAATATCACCAGCTACAGTGCCCTTCACATTGCACTGCCGCTCGTCACACGAGACATTAGTTATCAAGTCTCTTGTGTCCGGTAATATCACCAGCTACAGTGCCCTTCACATTGCACTGCCGCTCGTCACACGAGACATTAGTTATCAAGTCTCTTGTGTCCGGTAATATCACCAGCTACAGTGCCCTTCATGCCGGAACACAGCAATGTTTATACACTGCTGCTTGGCGGCAGAATATCTGACACTGCGGCGGTGTCTAACTGGACCAGCGTGGACATAAAGACCAGTGGCGTAGAGGTCGTAAGCCTTAACCACCGAGCTAAGCGCAGGCCTCCCTGAGGTGCCCTTGAGCTCGTCGCTACTTCTGCCGTTAAGGCTAGAGCGCTTTAAGCGCTCGTCTCCTATTGTCCGGTGAAGCTGTAATGGCCATCTGCGGCCAACAGCGTCTGTCATTCCCAAAAAAAAAGAGACTAGTGGGGCTAAAAATGCCACTTTCAGTGAATCATAATATGAATCATAATATGAGCAAGTTACAGTTTAATTTTTATTCGTTAAAACTTAATATGAATCTGCTAATTAGTGCTAGTAGAGTATGATTCACCTATAATGTGTGACCTTTTTACGAAAATTACATTGCTTAGCATCTTTAGATGAAATGCCTTTTACCGCCCGATATTTTATACCCAGGAAGCTGTTTAAGCTTATTTACTTAGTACTTACAATAACTGTAATGATGATAATCCATGAAAGATTCCAGATGGTAAATCCTTTATTTTGTTACCGTAGAGTACTCTGTAAATAAAAAAATATAAGGTAAGTACTTATAATTAAAAGTTTGGTGTAGTGTCTGTAGTGTGTATTAGTCCATAGCCCCCCTCTCATATAACAAGAGTTTGGTGTATTTGTCCATTCAAATCCGAGTTTGGTGTCTTTAAAGGGTTGCACGATAGGTATTGGTCAAGTTTTATATTAGTCAAATCGAGAATTCGTCAAATTTGATATTGGTCAAATTGGTAGTTCGTCAAATCGTCTTTTTGTCTAATTATAATATTCACCACATACGATATTGGTCAAGTCTATGTACAATCGATATTAAACCATTTAATATTTACCAAATCTAGTCTTCCAGGCTTTTTAGTTTATTTCCTATGTTTAAGTTGACGACTTGTTACAAGCCTCCCGAGTTTGGTGTATTTGCTCATACAACCTTCCCCTAAGTTTGGTGTATTTGCCCATACAACATCCCCAAAGTTTGGTGTACTTGCCTATACAACCTCCCCCATAGTTTGGTGTATTAGTCTATACAACTCCCCTAGAGTTAAGTGCATTTGCCTATACAACCTCCCCAAAGTTTGGTGTACTTGCCCATACAACCTCCCCCATAGTTTGGTGTATTAGTCTATACAAATTCCCTCGAGTTAAGTGCATTTGCCTATACAACCTCCCCCATAGTTTGGTGTATTAGTCTTTACAACTCCCCCAAAGTTTGGTGTACTTGCCCATACAACCTCCCCCATAGTTTGGTGTATTAGTCTATACAACTCCCCTAGAGTTAAGTGCATTTGCCTATACAACCTCCCCAAAGTTTGGTGTATTAGTCTATACAACTCCCCTAGAGTTTAGTGCATTTGCCTATACAACCTCCCCCAAAGTTTGGTGTATTAGTCTATACAACTCCCCTAGAGTTTAGTGCATTTGCCTATACAACCTCCCCAAAGTTTGGTGTACTTGCCCATACAACCTCCCCCATAGTTTAAGTGCATTTGCCTATACAACCTCCCCAAAGTTTGGTGTACTTGCCCATACAACCTCCCCCTAAGTTTGGTGTCTTAGTCTATACTACTCCCCTAGAGTTTAGTGCATTTGCCTATACAACCTCCCCCAAGGTTTGGTGTATTAGTCTATACAACTCCCCTAGAGTTTAGTGCATTTGCCTATACAACCTCCCCCAAAGTTTGGTGTATTAATCTATACAACCCCCCTAGAGTTTAGTGCATTTGCCTATACAACCTCCCCCAAAGTTTGGTGTATTAGTCTATACAACTCCCCTAGAGTTTAGTGCATTTGCCTATACAACCTCCCCCAAAGTTTGGTGTATTAATCTATACAACTCCCCTAGAGTTTAGTGCATTTGCCTATACAACCTCCCCCAAAGTTTGGTGTATTAGTCTATACAACTCCCCTAGAGTTTAGTGCATTTGCCTATACAACCTCCCCCAAAGTTTGGTGTATTAATCTATACAACTCCCCTAGAGTTTAGTGCATTTGCCTATACAACCTCCCCCAAAGTTTGGTGTATTAGTCTATACAACTCCCCTAGAGTTTAGTGCATTTGCCTCCTTTGCCTATACAACCTCCCCCAAAGTTTGGTGTATTAGTCTATACAACTCCCCTAGAGTTTAGTGCATTTGCCTATACAACCTCCCCCAAAGTTTGGTGTATTAATCTATACAACTCCCCTAGAGTTTAGTGCATTTGCCTATACAACCTCCCCCAAAGTTTGGTGTATTAGTCTATACAACTCCCCTAGAGTTTAGTGCATTTGCCTATACAACCTCCCCCAAAGTTTGGTGTATTAGTCTATACAACTCCCCTAGAGTTTAGTGCATTTGCCTATACAACCTCCCCAAAGTTTGGTGTATTAGTCTATACAACTCCCCTAGAGTTTAGTGCATTTGCCTATACAACCTCCCCAAAGTTTGGTGTATTAGTCTATACAACTCCCCTAGAGTTTAGTGCATTTGCCTATACAACCTCCCCCAAAGTTTGGTGTATTAGTCTATACAACTCCCCTAGAGTTTAGTGCATTTGCCTATACAACCTCCCCAAAGTTTGATTCATTTGTCTGGCAAACTTACAAGGAAGTCAAGTGCACCAGTCCACTGAACGCGTCGGCAGCCAGCTTAGTGATCTTATTGTTGGAGAGATCTATCCTGGCGACCCTCTTGACAGTAGAGAATGCGCCCGCGCCGATTTCTGTGATCTCATTCTGCTCCAGGCGTCTGTAATAAAAAAGTAGAAAAAAAATATTATCATAAATAACTTGTAGAAGAGAAATAAATTTAATAAATTGGTGTATAAAATTTTATAAAACATAGGTAATTGAGGAAGTAATAAAACCAAATGTTTCTTTTGGAAGGTTACCCCGCGACAAAAAAAATTGAGACGTATCATATGGGAACCCGGTTGAAACGGCGTTCCTTATTTTTTCTTCTTTTGCTTAGCCAGAGATGGCACTGGTATTTCAGGTTAAGTAAACAATTCACTAGATGGCGCTGAGCTAATTGTCACAGAGTACCTACAAATATTTCTTTTCTTTACAATTTATGAAATAAATAATAATTAGAAATAAAAAGAACTGAAAATGATTTACTAGGATTTATCTAATTTAGTTAAGTACTTAGTCATTTCATATTATTGCGAAAATCAAATATCTATACTATAATAAAACTCAAAGAGCACTTTTTCTGTACATTGAATATTTTTCCAAAATTTCTATGTGGGGGTACTATACTATCGACATAGAGGCCAAAACAATTTTTTTTGGAATTATTGTCTGTCTGTCTGTCTGTATGTCTGTCTGTCTGTCTGTCTGTCGTTCTGTTCGTCCAGGTATCATTTGAAAACCCGTGGATGGATTTTGATAGGACTTTCACTGATGTGTTGTGTAGAAGTCAAGGTGTAAGTTGGTATATAAAACATCACGCTATGTTTCATAGGGGCTAAGCAGTGAAACATTACTTGCACATATTACCACGTAATTTCCCACGAATAGGGTAATTATAGACTGATCAGTTAATCATTAAGATATGTATTATTACGCTATATACAATAGGGACTGAGCAGACATTTAGTTTGCATAAGATATGGCATTGGCGAAGGGTCAATTTTTGTAAGGGGTAAGCCGGTCCGGTACACCCAGGACATTTTCATTAGATTTCTGTATTGTTCTAAGCACTTTGCTGCTAGCAATATGACATTATATCTTTGAAAAGTTAAAATCTGTAACTCCCGAGCGGATCCAAACTAGATTATGTATGTATTACAGTCGCAACAATAAAAGATGCGGGAAACTTAAAACTTTCATTATCGAATATCATTAGACAGTAATTTACGATGTTAGCGTGATTTACATTATGAACAGCGCCATCTATCGGTGAAATTGAACATACAATAACTATAGAACTTTAATCTATATATTATATCAAAGAAAGTCGTGTTAGTTACACTATTTATAACTCAAGAACGGCCTAACCGATTCGGCTGAAAATTGGTGGGGATACCTCCCCGCTTAGAACCAGTAAACGGACATAGGATACTTTTTATCCCGGTAGGTTAAGGTTAAGCAACGTTAGGTAAGGTCATTAAATAGATGGGTGAACCGATTTGTATGAAAGTGTGCATATCGGGTAGGTCTGAGAATAGGTCATACAGTATATTTCATACCGCTAGGTTAAGGTTAAGCTACATAAGGCAAGGTC
The DNA here is from genome assembly GCA_911728495.1 of Furcula furcula. Classification (NCBI taxonomy): domain Eukaryota; kingdom Metazoa; phylum Arthropoda; class Insecta; order Lepidoptera; family Notodontidae; genus Furcula; species Furcula furcula. The sequence goes on from OU452242.1 coordinate 51,255,651, forward strand.
ATTAAATAGATGGGTGAACCGATATGTATGAAATTAGGTGTGCATATCGGGGAGGTCTGAGAATAGGTCATAAAGTATATTTAATGCCGCTGATACCATGATTGACGAGGATATATAGAACGAGAGGAGGGTGCACGAGAGGAGAAAGAGGGAGAGGGGATTCGAGAAGGGGGCGATGGAGTGAGGGATCGGGGGAGTTAGGTGGAGTAAGGGGGGAGGGAGAAGGAGCAAGTTCGTAGAAGAGAGAGGGGGAGAGGGTTCAGAGAGGGGATAACAGGGTAGGAAGATGGGGAGTGTGACGGAAACCGAAGCGGGAGGGGGAAAGAGAGAGGAGAGAAAGAGCATATAATTAGATTTTTTTTATAAGAGAGAGAGATATGGAGAGAGATAAATCTAGGGAGGAGGGAGAAAAGGGGAGCAAAATGTAATAAAAGCGCGGGCGGAGCTGCACGGGTCAGCTAGTACTACCTATAATGAAAGATGTCGATTTTTGGTGTCGCTTTCCATTGTTACACTTTTTTCGGTCTAGCCCCTCAGCCCGCTAACGAACGTGCGATACGGAACTCTGTTCCAAACGGTGTTACAAGAAATGTTGCTGAAATATTTTTTAGTCTCAGTGTCAACTTACATCTCAGTGGCTCGGTGGGGTATTGTCGCTGGTAGCTCCGACAGCAGTTTCTCCCTGCAGTCCACTGTGCCTTCAGGAGTACACCTGCACGGGGGTGGACAGCGGGGTTCCGCTGAGCACTCCACCGTTATGGCTGTAGTGGGCCCTGGGTGGAGACAATGACAATGTTAACCTGGGATAATCCACACATGGTCATCAGTCCCCCTATTAGGTTCAATTTACACAACGATCGCAGCGGCCGGCAGCGCACCGCGTTTTTCAAACGATAATGGTCTGTTACGTATTGTTGATAAAGTTTAAAATTCTTTCACACTGAAAGCGCTGCCGGCCGCTGCCATCTTGGTGTGAAGTGAGCCATACGTACTAAACACTTTCAGTTGACATCAAATTTCGGTGGACAACTGAAGCTTGATAGTCACTTACACGCAATAACCCTGTAGATTCCGGATCTCAAATTAGACAAAGCCTGTATTATGGTAACCAGACCACTAATACTAATGTAAGTACCTTTTTAAGATTCCATATACCTATATATTTCAGCAACCAATAATGATATTGATTTGAAATTTTGAACAGTTTCAAATATTGCCCAACCTGTTCGCAAATGAATCGCGTTTGCTTTAATTTCTTTTATAAGAGGACCTAAATGGAAAACCGCTTAAAAATCTATTGCGAGGTTTACGATGAGTTCGCGGATACAGACAGACGCGGGAACCGTGTGTGTTTTTTATTAGTTCTAGCGACCCGCTTCGCACAGGTGTAAATTTACAAAATACTGTATTTTTAAGCTAGGGTTTGTCAAACATAATTAGGGTTTGTTAAACCCATAAACCTTCAGTGTAATATTATCTAACCGAAGGTGAACACCGCTTAAAGATCCGTCGCGTGGTTTAGAAGGAGTTAGCGGACAGACTAGACGCTGAAAGCTACTTTGTTTTATACTATGCATAGATGTAAAGATTACCAAGTCTACTCACCGCTGCATATCAGCTCGTGGGTTTCCAGGTCCGTCAGTAGCGACCCCCGGAGTGCTGCTGGCGCTTGGCACCTGTGAGGAATTTTTTTTTATGTTTAGTGCTTATCTGCGATCAGTACATATACTATAAGTAGACGAGGGGAGAAGAGGAACGTGAAAGAGTCTCAATCCATTGATGGAGCCCTTTTATGACTATCTGCATGCAAATCTTTCATCCAGCTCAAGGATCTGTGCTCTTTTCAGTCTTTTTAGAGGATTGCTACGAAGTAGCTTCTGTGCTAACTCGTTTGGGTGAACGTCGAGGAATGTGTGAACCTGTGTGTGAGGAATAATCTATTTAAGTATAATACGTCATGTTTGCTTTCGACATATTTAATCAAGCTTAAAATATTTCAACATCATTATCAGCCGGAAGACGATTGCTGGACAAAGTCCTTCTCCCTTGGGGAGTGGGGCTTTTGATACAATCTTCATGCTTGGCAGGCTTGGGAAACGAAGTATTATTGGTATGCAGTACAATAGAAGCCGTGGGGTGCCGGGTTAGAATAGCATCCCCCCATCTCCTCTCGTTGGGTGTCGTAAGAGGCGACTAAGCGAGAACAGGAAGACGGGCAGCAGCGTCTTTCTTTTGGTTTTATCTTCCATATATACAGCGATTCCCAAGCCGCTTGGCAAGCGTGGGGATTATGGCAACCCCTCCCTTCTTAGGGGGGCCTTTGTTCAGCAGTGGAAGCTGTTGCAGGTCTCGACACTCCAACGACCACGCGGGACAAGCCTCTAGCGTGTGTTGGGCGGAGTCAGACTGGTCGCAGTGGAAGCAACTCGTCGTCACGTCCGATCTTATGCAGATAATCACCGAAACAATCGTGACCGGTGATTATCTGCGTAAGCCTGTAGGTGAGTTGTCCACTCCGTCGCTGCAGATGCCTCAACGACGTGAATATGTATCTCACCTGGCCCCAACACCTGGTATCCCGGCGGCTCGCACGGCGGTGGCCAGCCTCGCGACGCGACAGTCGCACACGATAGGGTTCTCCGTCAGTCGCAGTGTGTTCAGCCTCGTGATAGCCGCGGGCTCCAGCGACAGGTACGTTAGGTTGTTATTGTTCAAAGTCCTGGAAATATTGAGCTAGCTGTACCTTTGTATGACGACGTTAACTAAAAAAAAATCTTTATATAGTGTTAAATCCGGTCCGTGAGGGTAATATTCAGTGTATCATACTATTACATACATCTAT